>BJKM01000127.1:97500-799260 GCA_015082035.1 Chaenogobius annularis | reverse complement strand
GCTCTGTGATCCTCAAGATCATGAACGACGGGTTGCCCACCCCTGGTGTAGGGTCTTCTACCTTTGTCTCTATTCAAGCAGGAGTTTTATTGCTCAATAAGACTCTCCACAGATCTGACCAGTGACTTGGTATGGTGGGATTATGTGTTTGTCTCCATGGAGATAATTGGAGGATAATTTTAATGCCTGTGGAACATTCCAGTCAAAGCAAGAGCTTCTCTCCTTGGACCAACAGGTGATTTACCCTTCACCTTTAATCTGTTCTGCTACAAAAAGGTCAAATAAAGTCTTCATAAGCTGCAAGCTTCAGTGCTCTATGCCAGGGGTTCCCAAACCTTTCAGGCCAGGACCCCAAAGTAACTGTGCAATCGATCCGGTTCCCCCACTGCTAATAGAAATTTTGTCTGAAATCATTTCATGTTGTGGACACCACTTTATGAGAACAACACCTTCATTTGCCTTAACAAAGCATGAACAAAGACTTATTTCATAATGAACAAATTGTTTATTAAGCATGATTCAGGCTTAGTAACTACTTAATTAAGTTTAAGGTTAGGGTTAATTTTAAGAGTTAGGCTTAGAGTATTAGTTACGTAGTTACTAAACTTGACTTATGCTTAACAAACTATTTGTTCATGAATATAAATATGAATTAAGTCTTTGTTAATGCTGTACTAATGTACAGGATTAAGTTTAAGCAAAGTGTTACCAAGTTGTGTGATATTTAATTTGTGTTTATTTGAGTGGCTTAATGCCCTATGTTGTCTAATTTCACTAAAATATACTTTTTCCATAAAATATATATGAAATACATTGTCATGACCCCCTGGTGTTCCCGACCCCTTTGGTAACTACTGCCCTATGCTGCTAATGGATATAATAACGGAACAAGATTGCCACATTTAACTCTACATGTTTCTATGTTTGACTCTTGTTCCATTCCAACATCCGCTCTGTGTCTCCAGGGCTCAAAGACATCGCGATGGGCCGACCCCGACCACTTTGCCCAGAGGCAGACCTGCATGAACGCCTTCAGCCGCTGGCTCGGCTTCATGCCCCTGGTGCACTCCCAGATGAGGCTGGACCCTGTGCTCTTCCGGGACCAGGTGTCTATCCTGAGGAAGAAGTACCGCGATATTGAGCGATTATGAGTGGACGCCCCTTTGGATTCCGAAAATATACTCATGCAATGGACGTAAAAATGATTGAACACCAAAATATGTGTTCAGCATCGTACTCATATTTCTGTAAAACTCAGAATGCATTCTTTATAGCGGTGAGTGATTGCAAATATCCTCCATGTTTGAGGATACAAACCAACAGTGTAACATGCATGGAGCCACATGCAACAAGAGCTAGACAAAGCCAAAGGACACAGCGATTTGACTGCTGATAAACTCTTCTGTGTTGCATGGTTTGAAAACAGTGGAAAGTATTGTGTTAGAGAGAAAGTATATACAAGATAGTGGGGTCAAAAGAACTGAAGTCACATGAGCCCCATATGTATATTGAGAGACTATGGCAACTAACCTGTTGTACAGTAATGTAGTTTTGTCTGTACAAAAGAAGTTACAATAAAGAGATGATGAAATATTATACTGCTGTTTCTCGGTATAGATTATTGTTAGTCAACATGTTTGCACTGTTTTTTTCAGCATTGGCCATTTTTGAAATTGCTAAATTTCTTATACAATTGTCACTTTCTAGTTTTCCCTGTAAACATTCCCTTTAAATAACCTTGTTGAGTTCTCCCCTTGGTCCAGGATCTCTTTATCATCCTGAAACTGTTCCCACATATTACGTTCAGTCGTCTCTGTAGAAGTGATACGCTCAACAAACATAACAATGCATCCATTTCTAGCAGATTGCCATGTGCCTAAAAGTTATAGTAATTAGAATTGAAATTCAGCTTTGAGTTTAAATTTGGTACATGCTTTTTGATTATTATTTTTTTAACCAAAATATATAAATTAAATCTGCTCAAAATGACTCACATTGCTGCACATTATCATTTATGTATCTTTAAATTGTATATTATATTATTATTGCTTTTGTTACTTTGGAAGGTTATCTTAAAAATAACAATTAAACTAATGTTAATATCTGGTTGCTGGAATTATTCAAATGCATTTCTTCTAAATATGTATCTACTCCATTTGGTTTTTACTACAAGCACATTGCACAAGGTGTTCTGATATGTAGCAGGTACAATATTTTATTTCAGGTTTACCAGTAGCCTGTCAAACTAAAGTGGACATTATTCATATTGTCACTATATTATTCTCCTATAGGCTGTTTTCTATTTTTCCATTATATCTTAGCTGTTCCTGAAATCCAGTCCAGCTCCTTTCTCTGGCTCTAACCCACTGATGATTTACTGCCAGCTCCAATGGCTTTCATTCCACTTGGCTTTGGGGATTTCTCTTTCCTGCTCTTATGATACATTATGATGGTCCCTGCAGCCGCCTGTGTAACATAGTGTGTACTGAGCCTAATGTGCAGGTTATCTAATGTAGACCAATGGTGTTTAAGACCAAAGAGGACTCCAGAGACTGAGAAACAACATCATAGCCAATGCATGATGAGAATAAAACAGTTATTATGGGGAATCAAATGGCTTCTGAGAGTGTGGGGGTGGGTGTAGGTGTGCGTGTGTGTGTGGGGGGGTGTGGGTGTGTGGGTGTGTGGGTGTGGGGTCAGTTTGAATGCAAAACGATGGACTCCAAGGAGTTTCTGGTCTAAGGTTCACTTTATTCGTAGTCCCCATAGAGACATTTGTTCTCAGCATTCATCCGTCTCTCAAGGCTGCTGAAGAAAACTGTCGGGAGGGATCCGTCTCCAGATCTTGAGCTCAGTTCGTGGTCAGGAGTACCTAGCTTAAGGATTTGCCTAGAGAGCATGGTTTAGTTTAATGGGGGAAAACCGGAGAAAAACGTGAACTGCACCTACGTATACCCCACTCAGTCATTATGCTGCAAAGTAGATTAAAGTTATAGTCAATTCCAAGTAGGGTTGGGCAATATTGACAAAAATTATTATTTTTGTAGCGTATCACGATATCGATAGTCAGACGATATTATGTCAAGTTGCGGTTTAATTATCCAACAAATATGAAATGTCTGTCAAAATTAATCACAAAAGTGCTAAAACTCTTATTTGAAAGTTTACAACATAATTTTATTTATTTTCAAGTAGAAATAAAGAATAGGTTCTGTCTTTCTTAAATGGTGCTGTGTCTAAAATACTATTTAATAATATTTTTTTTGTACCATTCTCAATGAAGTATAAAATATATGTTGATGTTCAGCCCAGACTTGTCTTGGTTTTGCCTGCTCTTATATTCTGCTCTAATATTCTAGTTTAATATTTTGCCAAAACCTGGTCTGTGTTTTGCAGCTTTTTCCCTCTCAGAAGTCCTCTCTGTGTGTACAGGCATGCTAAAGCCACTGTGATCAATAAAAACTGTGTTAGTGATTAGGCGTGATCATCCTTGGTGTCCCGCCAGAGGATATTAACCCGCTTCACTTGCAGTGACCAGTGCAGAGAAACATGCAAGTGGAGTGGACAGTGCACAAGTTGAAGTCCAGTCACTGAGAAGCGGGAGAGTCGGGCCCCAGAATACACACTTCTCTAATTCTTTATGAAGTCTGGTCACCGCTCTAGGGCTGCAGCTATCGAATATTTTAGTGATCGAGTAATTTATTGATTATTTAGTTAAATATATATATTTTTTGTTCCGTAAAGACAATTTTAAAGGCATAATAAATTTGTATTTGTATTCTTTTTTTTATAGCAATTTCAGTTCATAGTAATTACAAATAAGGAGCTTTTTCTTGAAATAACAAATTGTATTCTTAATTCCACATAAGTATGTCTCCAAAACAGCATTATTTCACTTATAGACAGATGCACCTGTCCAAATATCCATGATGAGTCTACCACCTTGAAATCATGTCTTGTCTGTCTTCCATTGGCACTTCACAACTAGAAAAGAAAGAAAAATAAATAAATTGCTATTGCTATTATACTCTCTATAAATGTCTACTTGTAACTTGACTGTATCGTAAACAGGCCTGATTAAACCTGAACAGTAACAGCAGTTATGAATTAATTTTCTTTTTATGTCACATCACTTAAGATAACAAACTTCTACACGTGTTTGTAAAACTTTACAGAGATCCAAAAATAAGAGTAACTGTATGGACGTAAAATCAGATCTATACCTCTCACCAACTCTGATTGGCAGGATACTTAGCCCCCCTTGTCAGCCAGTATTAAGCTGGTGAATGTGTGAAATGGCCTGCACTGAAGCAGAATAAAGATGGGAATATGACCACCAACAAACTCGGTGGCATAGTGATACCACCGAGTTTATGCCACGATACAACATCAAGTGGAATTGTCGAGCATCTGAAGTACCCCCAGAAGGAAAAGCCAAGAGAATCATTCAGAAAAACATGACTGAAAACTTGTGCGACGCTGCCCATAATTTAGCATTTTTTGTCGATGCACACGAACATTCATTCTGTGAGCGCAAATGTAGGCAACTTCACATACATGCATTTGGTCAGTGGGCGTTAATGTGCATAAAAGTGAATTGTTGGCTTCCGTTGTTGCAGGCTGCAAATAAATATAGCATTTGTCCTGGTGGGGTCCTCTGTCTCCTGTCCTCTGTCCTATCTGTGCATCACTATGTTAAACTCAATCACTCCTGACAGCCTGCATCCTTCTGCTTTCATCTCCAACTCACTCTGCACTTCTTCAAATCCGTCAGCATCCATCCCATTCGTTACGGCTCTATTATGCAGCGAAATAACAAACGCATGAATAAATCATTGCAACCCAGGCCCTCGCTCGTCTCCCTCGTTTTCTGATTCATAGACTTTGGATAATTATTCGTCTTCTCATGAGAGCGGTGCTCATTGATTCGCCGTGACCCTAAATGGTTTCCAAGGTTAGCAAATGTGGAAAAGGATCAGCGGCAAGTGATGGAGGAATTGAAGCGCACTCTGTAAAATATCCTAAATATTCAAATCTGTTTTATTGCATTTTTTTCCGCGACTTCTGCTTGGTTCGCAAATATGCATGACCAAATTGACTTGTAATTGGAAGTTATGAGTCCCACCTATTTTGTGAGGCGTATTCATTTTGCAGAAGGGTCTAAAAAGGGTCGCTGAGAAGGAATTTTTAGTGTCCTGTTGCCGGGGTTTCTTCACTTGCACTTTGACACAGTGTTGCTACAGTGTCTGGTAATAGAATGTCCCCCCACATTTGTCACACTGGTCAGTCGCCCGTGTGGATATAGTGGGGTCCTGGGTCTTCCATCTCCTATCGGTTTGTGTTGAGCACCCGATTGTCTGATTGAATAGGATTTGCCTGTGGATCTATGAATGCTATTATGAAGGGAGTGAAAAGGCAAAGATGGATTTTTGAATAGACAAGTGGAGAGAGACGGCGGAACAGTGTCTGAATCAGAGACATTTAAAGTAAGTAATAGTCTGTAAAAATTTTCTCAGGTTTCTTTTTTTTGGTTAAAAAATAAAAATAAAGATGCTTAAAAGGGACATAGTGTGCAAAATCAACTTTAATGAGCTTTCCTCATCAATAGTTTACTCAAAGTTGTGTTTTGATTGATTCCTGCATATTTGAGTAATCCTGTATTGTCCTACCACCGAAGCTTGAGTGCTCAGAAAATTCCTGTTTTCACCTACCCCCTATCCCCGCCTGCATTAGTTACATGTTTCTTTTACTAAGTTGTTTTAGATCAATATTGCGGTTTACAATGAACAAAATGTAAAATGATGATCTATTTATGTTATAGTTCAAACCTAACTTGAAAAAACAAACAAACATGTCTCCTTGAATGTAAATGTAAATGCATATGTGTCTGTATCTTTCATCTTTCATTACTAGTGATTTAACCAACAACAACAAAAAAAGAGAGAGAGAAAAGAAAAGAAATGGTACAGACACTGTACAACACCAAAAATGTTTCAACTAAATTCCAGCTTTTGAGAGTGTACACTGTTCTTCCATGTCCCTAAAGGGCCTTTGTAGTTGGTCAGTGTCACTGGACTGAAAGATGTGAATTACAACAATGTGATGCTGCTTTTGTGTTGCTAGTGTGCAATCCACCTTTTACATCTTGTTTTACTGCAAGAGAAGGAAACATATGAGTACAACAGAACATATCATTCCGCTTTACTTATTTATTTATTTTTTAATTCATATATGCTCAACATCCCTTAAAATTTGGGCTGGTCTGTACAGACCATTTTCTGCATTTATTCCATTATGTCCACCGTCTGATAAAAAATAAACAAGCTCCTGGGTATCTTCAACGTAAAAAGTAAGCTATAACCCACTAATTTTCAGTCAAACTAACCATTGTGGGAAGAATCAGGGTCAGTTTGTACTCCAAACCAGCAAATTAAAAACGTATACATTCCGTGTAAACCTTTTTACTTAATTACAAGTTCTTAAATCTTTGTGTGTGTGTGTGTGTGTGTGTGTGTGTGTGTGTGTGTAAAATTAGCTTCAGCTATGAAAAAGGAACTGTCAAAACCCAACAAATGCCCAATCTACTTTCAGTCAATACCTCCAGCAGCAGTTTAACTCCAAATATTTACCAAAGAAAATCTTGACGGGATTTGAAATCTCATTTTCCTCTGCAGAGCTGGTTTCCACTTAAAATAAGAGTACCTACATTAAACATCAGATGCGAAAACTACACAGTCTAAGCTTCATAAAGAGCCAATTGTTTGTACTCCAAAACGTCAGAAATTGCTTCAGTTTGAATTGGGAAACATTTTTGTCAGGCGTTTTATGGAAAATCTGTCAGAATGACCAGGACTATGTAAAGTTGTACATCCTTTTTTCCCCACATATATCTCTGTGCTCTCCTCTGTCACAGGAGTGAAGACCTTCCTGAGGAGAAAGTAATTATAGGCGTGCTGATCATTCACACTTGTTAGCCACGCACGTACTCTAACGCACACGGAGACCTCCTCGCAGAGACCAGATTGTTTCAGTGGTGTTGATTTGTTTTTCTTATTTTAGATTTCAACTTCCTCCATCTCCTGATCCAGATCTCATTTCCTGACACTTAACCCCCAGGGAGATCTGGGTACACAAGTCCGCTCCTTCTCTCCCCCAGCTCTAAGTCTGCATTTGTGTGTGTGTGTGCGTGTGCGTGCGTGTGTGTGTGCGTGTGTGTGTGTGTGTGTGTGTGTGTGTGTGTGTATGTGTGTGCGTGTGTGTGTGTGTGTGTGTGTGTGTGTGTGTGTGCGTGTGTGCGTGTGTGCGTGTGTGTGTGTGTGTGTGTGCGTGTCCATCACAATTTAAAAGGCACAAATTCTCATTTCAGACAGACTCGCGGTGGTCAAATGAGATGCTTATCCGACCTCAGCAAAGAAACCCAAACTAAAGAAAGAGTTAGATGCACAATTTTTGTTAAGAAGAAGAAAGGATCCACTGTCAGTAATTCTTGTGTGGTTTTCAATTGGTCCTTTAATGGGCCTCATAGTAAAATTATTCATTCATAACTCATACATAAGGGCCAGAGTTAATAAGGTTTGGATGGGATTCTGTCAGTAATTGTTCAAGCAGAATATGCCTTGAGTAGGCCTATCTTAAAATAACATTAAATCAGGTGTAATGAGCTTCCACTGTTTTAAATTTACAGTTGAAGCCTAATCCCTGAAGTGGTGATTTCTTGCTATGGGTCAGTTTATAGCAAGGCAGTCACACTAACAGGCAAGTTACTCAAGGCTTTGGAACTGTGCTAATTCAACTAGCATAATCTTAATGCTTTTAATCAATAGGTGGCGTTCACGTTGTAGAATTTGATCATTTCATCATTTCAGATGGTGGAGAAGGGTCTATGTCATTTTATGAGACGTTTGCAAAATGTAAATCCACAAACAATCCAACAAATCTGCAATCTGACATTCAAACAGTAAATCCACTATAGATCTTCTCCAGCTCAAATTATTTTCTAGAAAGTGATCTGAACGCAACCCTAACACCTCTTTTTGGACTCTCAGGGATGCTGTCATTTGCATTATTAATTTCCCCCCACACTCAGGAATGGTAAACTAGCATTCCACCCATCACTCCTACCACTTTTATTCATAGGCAAAACGCGTGAAGTGTCTTTCCCAAGGACACAATGGCAGCATGCACTAGTTGGAGCTAGAATTACGCAAATCCACTAACCACCAGCTCTCCGACCTCTGAGAGCTGCCACTGAACCCCTTTGGCACCAGCAAAATTGTGATTGTGCTAATAAAACACCTCATTGTTTTGAAAGTCGACTCCGACACATTTACGTGCTAAAATGTTGCACTTATCTCTTTAAATAAGTCTACTTACCCATAATTTCCTCAGGTAATAAACCCACTAAACCACTGTAATAAACCCACTAAACCCACTTTGTTTTTAAAAGTCCTTCAGCTACTTCAGACACGCTTTTTTAAGGTAATAATTTCCCATCTTGATGATAGCGGCTGGGTATAATTAGCTTCAATAAAAGATGCAATTACAGTGCAATATGATTGGGCTCCACCTTGAGGCCTGTGTATCCAGTCTGATGTGATAAGGCTGCATTTGAAGTGTAATTGATTGTGCTTCAGCTCCCTGTCAGCATTACCGATCTGAGACTCTCCGCTGGATTCACACTCAACATTTCTCCTCTCTCAGATCATCTCACACGAGGACAGCACAAAGGGAACCAGACGTCTTTCAGCAAGGTTTTTTATTTTTCTCCACTCTGTCTTTATTGTGGCTCCGCTGGCCGTCAAATGCAATAAAGAAAAATGACATAAGCTGACAGTTAGTTTAAAAAGTAACAGTCACAAAGGCTTAAAGTGCATTTGACAGGTTAGATTTCTCTAAACCGTGAACCTGTTTAAGTTTAAGATTTTACTAAATTTCTTTGCCTAGTTTTCCTCAGTGCAGCAGATGTGACATACAGTAGGCAGAGGTATATCCACAACTGTTACTTAGCCACCATACTGTAAACAAAACAAACCTACGTTCGTGAAAATACAGCGTTTAACTGCTAATAAACCTGAGAAAAACAGACCAGAGCAGAAACGTTATGAAACTTTCTTAACAAATTCTATTTAACTTGACTGATAAACTAAGGCTACAACTGACAGATAATATTTTAACCGTTTATGGCTATTTAAAGTATAAATGAAAGTATCGTCTAACGACTAGAAAGATTGACTCAAATTCGGCAAATGACTCAGGTCAGGGAATTCAATTAAATTTATTTTTGTAGCGCCAGAAATCACAACCGCAGTTGCTTCGAAGGACAACAGGAAAAAACACATTAAACATTGTTCATATGAAATTAGCAAATGTCACAGCATCTGTCCCTTCTTCTCGACAAGGAAAAACTACAAAACCTTTTAAGGAAAAGTTTGGGAGAACCACAGTGAAGGAGATATCCTACTTCCCCAGACGGACAGGCTGACACGCTTCAGTTTGACTGTGGAGCCAGAACCACTCAGGAGGAGAGCGGCAGGTACATCTAGCAGATGAAGAGCAGATGGAGAGCTGTTCATCCAGAATAGAGAGCATTTCTACAGGCAGTTGAGGAGCATCCGGATTTACAGGTCAGCATCAGCAGTGTCTGAAACAGTAGCACTCCCTGAAAGATGTGGAAGAAGGAGAGGAACATGTGAACAGCAACGTCACTTTTCTGAAATATTAAATATTGTGATAGGAAAATGAGTCAGAAGCAGAGGACAGTGCTCAAGCGATACTTTCCCCAGAAAAGGTTTATTGCCATTGTCAATGAACAAAATTCTCAAACATAGGAACTTGTCTCGGCATGAAGGTGCAACACAAAACACTGAGCAATAATAAAACAACATATATTCGATCCATTTAAAATTACTATAGTATAAAATAAAGATAAAAATAGGCATTACTATGTACACAAGAGTTACAGTTAGATTTACAGTTTGAGTGCAGAAAGTGACAGTGCAGTGAGTGAAGAATAGTTGCAGTTAAAGTGGCAGGTGTTTAGAAGTGTTCATGAGTCCAACAGCAGAGGGAAAGAAACTATTCTTGTGGCGGGAGGTTCTGGTCCGGATGGACCGTAGCCTCCTGCCTGAGGGGAGTGGTTCAAATAGACCATGTCCAGGGTGAGAAGGGTCAGCAATACTCGCACTTAAAATGTGCGTTCCCAACGAACTGGGCAGGGTGTCCCATATCTTCGACTGCACTTCCAGAAAATGTGGAGCAATACGGACTCCAGGCAAGTGTTTGTGGCTTTGTGATTGAAGACGGCTGTTTTACATCGTTGTTTCGTGTGCGGACTGTCGCAGACCCCCTGTTCATTCACGCACACACTTCATGCACACTTCAGTCAAGTGTGTAGTGCGTAGTGAGAGTATTGAGACAGGACAGGTCTTTGATAAATATTCACCAAAGGAACTGTCCCTCCAAAGTCATCATTATAAAAACATGAGAACATTATAATAACATGAGAACCTGTCAAATGCACTTTAACATGTTCAGATTCAACAGTTTCAGTTTTGGGTATGCGGATACCCAGATACCAGGCGGAGACTTTCCTGAAAACAAACAACGATAGACACAGGAAGCGTCATTCCCTCTGCAACAGCATTGTAGCCAGTAAATAGTAATGAAATGCATTATTGGATTGCATTTCTGATATCCTTTAGAGATACCAGTTCCAGTAAACACTTTCTGGACATAAACTGTTGGTATCTCTACCATAAGCATTTACCTTATTTTTTCGATGATCTATGCTAAATATCTATACTAACAATAACATTCAATCATTTAATTTACAAAGTCTTAAATTTATTTGGCCTTTATATGATATGTTATTATAATTTATGATGTTACCCACTGCTCCTAATGCGTTTAATATAAAGTAATTCTCTATGGATATGCTGAGATATGTTCTAAAAGTGTTTAAACTCACTGGCGTATATTATGCTATAAATATGCATAAAATTCCCTTCTGCCTCATTCCACTGCAATTTGCTTCTTAATAACTCCATAATGCTTTCTCTGGTATATTATTACGTCTTACATTGCCACCTGCTGGCTTGGCGTCAGAGCTCCTTTTATAAAATGTTATGGCCTCGTTGGACCTGGCCTTATACAAGTCACTATATTTACTGCATATTCTGCTGCTGTAAATGTCATCTATTTGCATGTGATAGAAGACACGAGTCAAAATAGTCACAGAGCTAAAAGTGCGTACCTCAGCCCTTCCCTGTAATGCTTTATGGAGGCTGTTTACATGCTGTGCTGCTTGGATGCTACTTGTAAGAAAAAAAAATCACACTCCTGTGCAAATGCTGGGCGCACCTTTTGGATAAGAAAATGCAAGATTGGAAAAAAAACAACATTATATGTGTGTGTGTGTATATATATATATATATATATATATATATATATATATATATATATATATATATATATATATATATATATATATATATATATATATATATATATATATATATATATATATATATATATACCAGACTTCGCCTTACTGGTCCTATCTTTTGTGATTTCCACTTTAGTGTATAGCTTGTGCACCAGTGAACAGGTAGATGGAAAGAGAGGAGAGGCGAGGGTGGTCTGCAGAGATGACAGAACAAAAGGACTCGTTCTGCCAGAGCCTGAATGCAAATGAATAAAGAGGTCCCATATGTGGTTTTACTTCAAATGGGAGCTTCACTCAGGAGCTGTGAGCACTGGTCTGAACAGGTGGAGAAGTTGGGTCGCACAGGGGGGGTGCACTGCGTTATAGAGATCTACTTTTGAATTTCAAAGTAAGTAGTTAGTTACAAAAGAAGTCATCGGATACAATTTGGGCTGTGGAATGCAAAATTGTGATTTCAATCATTGCACACATTTTTTAATCAACATTTCAGAATGATATGTGTGCTCAATCTGCCACTCAAAACATGGAAGAAAGCAAAAAAAGCAATACTAATAAAATATATTTGGTCTATACCAGGGGTGTCCAAACTTTCTTCACCGAGGGCCGCATTTTGATACTTATACGGAGCAGAGGGCCACAGACAACCAGACAATGACGTAAATAATTCTAAATTTTACATTTGACATAGTCTCGATGAGCCTCCACACCTTTAATAAGACATGGAACATTAATATTGGGTTGGTATAACATCAAAATGCTTGAATTTTTCCAATTTTTACAGTACAAAGTATCACTTTTTTTTGTTTGAACTAAATTAGCAGGAAGCCGGAGGGCCAACAAAAAATGGTCTGAGGGCCGCATTTGGCCCCCGGGCCGTAGTTTGGACATGCCTGGTCTATACTGTCTCTATACCGTTAATTTTGACAGCACAGGGATAATTATTCAAAATAATCAGGCTTAAATGACCATAATTATATATATTATTTTTTGCCATAATCAAGCAGACCTGGATACAATTCAAAACATTTTCAACTCTTATTTAACAAGTTTAGTCCCACTGAGATTACAAACATTTGTATTCCGAGCTGCTTTATTTGAGATGGAAAGTAAAGTCGTTGTGGATTCATGCGTGTTTCTTCTCTCCTGTAAATGGTTGGAGACAACAAAAGCAGCGGGGGATTTTAATCAGTATTTAAATTGGAAAGAATGGTTCTGTCATAGAGGTATAATTTGGATGTAAACTGTTTTTTAAGGTGGCCTGATGGGACAGGATGGGGCGAGCTCTATAGTTGTCCCCACACGTTTCAATTCAAGGGTCATTTGTCAGTATTATTGTGTGTGATAGGAGAGAAGGGTGTCGCTGTTCAATGTAATGGTGATTATTTAACACTCGTCACAACCAAACACCTGTTCTGCCAAAGGCTCCTGGTACAAGTGTTTGTGGGGTGTGTTAACTACTATGCTTTATAAATAAATACAATTCAAGTTAATGTTGAATAATAACATGAATAATAACATGTATTGTAGTTTAGTAGTTTAAATGTCATTACCACCACACTAGAACACAATCCACGCAAATACTCTGTATTTTCTTGTCCAAACTTAATTTACATTGATTTTTAAAATGTTTCCTTATTCATTTCATATGGACATAGCCCCTTACGTCCAAGGTGAGAAGGGTCAGCTGTGATCTGACCTGCTCGTTCCAGAGCCCTGGAGACGTACAGGTCCTGCAGAGATGGAAGTCTGCAGCCGATCACCTTCTCAGCAGAACGCACAATGCACTGTAGTCTCTGTTTGTCCCTGGCTGTGGCTCCAGCGTACCACACGGTGATGGAGGAGGTGAGGATGGACTCAATGATGGCCGTGTAAAACTGCACCATCATCTGCACTGGCAGCTTGGCTTTCCTCAGCTGCCGCAGGAAATACATCCTCTTCTGGGCCTTCTTGATGAGGGAGCTGATGGACGGGCTCCCACTTGAGGTCCTGGGTGATGGTGGTGCTGAGGAAGCAGAAGGAGTCCACGATGGTGATGGGGGATTCTGTGATGGTGAGGGGGGGCTGTGACTTTCCTGAAGTCCACGATCATATCCACTGTCTTCTGGGCGTTGAACTCCAGGTTGTTACCGCTGCACCAGGACACCAGCCGGTCCACCTCCCTCCTGTAGACCGACTATATCCCTGTCTGAGATGAGTCCGATGAGGGTGGTGTCGTCCGCAAAACTTGATCAGTTTTATGGAGTGGTGACTGGAGGTGCAGCAGTTTGTGTACAGGGAGAAGAGCAGAGGAGGAAGTTCCCAGCCCTGTTGTGATCCTGTGCTGATAGTTCAAGTGTCTGAGACATTCTTCCCCAGTCGCACGCTCTGCCTCTGATCCATCAGGAAGTCAGTGATCCACCTGCAGGTGGAGTCGGGCACGTTGACCTGGGAGAGCTTGTCCTGGAGCAGAGCAGGGAGGATGGTGTTGAATGCAGAGCTGAAGTCCACAAACAGGATCCTGGCGTAGGTTCCCGGGGAGTCCAGATGCTGCAAGATGAAGTGGAGTGCCAGGTTGATTGTGTCGTCTACAGACCTGTTGGCTCTGTAAGTGAACTGCAGGGGGTCCAGCAGGGAGGAGGTGAAGGACTTGAGGTGGGGCAAAACCAGGCGTTCAAATGAGTTCATGACTACAGACGTCAGTGCCACGGGCCTGTAGTCATTAAGTCCAGTGATCTGGGGCTTCTTGGGGACAGGGACATTGATGGACCACTTGAAGCAGGCTGGGACTTGGCATGACTCCAAGGAGGTGTTAAAATTTTTTGTGAAGACGGGGGTCAGCTCTCCTGCGCAGTGTCTTAATGTGGCGGGAGAAACACAGTTTGGTCCAGCAGCTTTTCAGGGGTTGGATTTCCGAAATAGTCTCTTTACATCCTGCCCCTGAACTGAGAGAGTGGTGGGGGAGGTGGGGGGGACCAGGGTTGGGTTTGCAGAGGTGTCCACCCTGGGGGAGGGGGTGGTCACATAAATCCTGGAGAATCCTGGAGTTAAGCTCCTCTGCCTTTTTCCGGTTGTCAGGAGCAAGGGGCCTTAAGTTGGTGAAAAGCCGGAGCCCTCTCTACACTGAGGCGGAACTGCTGCTGTAGTGTGATCTAGCTCTCGATACCGCTTTGCTAAATCCATACTTCACATCTTTGCAGCACTCTTTGTCGCCAGCCCTGTGTGCTGCCTCCTTCTGCTGCCTTAACTGCCTCCGTTTTGGTGTGAACCAGGGTTTGTCATTGTTGAAAGTGACTTTGGTTTGTGTTGGTATGATGCTGTCCTCACAGAATCGAATGTATGAAGTCACAGTGTCCGTGTAATCATCCAAACTATCTGTGGCAGCTTTTGAATTTTGGGATGGGATGAAAACATTTACTTTGTCATAAATAAATGAAATTTCATCCACTTCACATCACACTGAACATTAAAGCCAATGGGGACATAACTCTATCTTGAACTGTGCGGTCGTGAGAATTTTTAACAAAGTAGTATAAAGTTGGTACTGTTTGTGGGGGAGGAGTGATGTAGGCTGCAGGATTAGAGGTGTGCTCTCAGCGGTGGCGCGTACCCCGCCGTCGCAAACAACTTTTCCAAAAGCATGACCTAATCAATGAATGTCAATATGGTTTCAGACACAATAAATCCACTGCCATGGCCATAACAGATGCCATAGAAGGAAACGCACATGCGAACGCACATGCGAACGCACATGCGCAGTGGAGGAGTTGTGACCTATGTCAGTTCAGGTTAAGAGAATGGCTTTGGTGTATTTACTTTACAAAGTCCAAAAACTGAGGCAATCGGCTCGGCGGCTTGTCTGGGTCACGCAGATATTTCAGAGGTGAGCACAGTTTAGTGAATATCATTATTTGCTCTAAGAGCTGCATCTGGCTGATTTTTTTAAAGGTACGGGGTTTGCTTTGGTCCTTCTTCCGGGTACTGCGTAGGTACGTCACTGGAGCGTAATCTCTGATTGGTTGCTGCGTCGCGTCTGCCGCAAAAAAAAATTTCAGCTTTGTCCAACTTTTTTGCGGCGATCGCTCTGGCCGCTAAAACGCAGGATTCGTACCTCAAAAACGCTCAAATCGCAAGTAGTAAAATTATAAGTGGATGAAAAGATACATGTTCTTTAAGTTTAAACAAAACCAAAGCAATGCTGTTTGGAAAATTTAAATCAAACTCAATTGAACTGATTGATTGATGGTGTACTAACTGAAAATGTCCTAGAAATCAAATGTTTAGGTGTAACAATAGAAAATAAATTAGCTTGGAAAACATACATCAGACACATACAAACCAAAGTTTTTTGATCACAGTGCCCTTCACACATTGTACTGATCTCTGATTCTTCCATATTTAGCCTATTGTGTTGAAATATGGAGAAATAATTTAATCCGCAACAAAAAAGGGCAGTGCGCCTCATACAAAAGACTGGGTGCAACAAATTCTTATTTTTCCAATCTTAGTTATTAAAAATGTGTGATCTAGATACCACCAAATATACAAACATTATTTATACAAAAAGAGCAGTCATACAGTCTATGCGGTTATGATAATTTTACTGATCTAATGGCAAGAACCACCAGCTTTTCTGTGTGTAGTGTGTTGTGGGACAGTTTGGGGCTGGAACTCAAGCATTTACCATATCAAATCCTACTATAAACAACATTTCTGGTCACAATACAGAGAGAAAGCGGTTTAACTGCTCATTCATGTATTCATGTTGTAGACGAGTTACCTTACCCTTGTGGTTCTATGCATACAGTATAATCCTCAAATGTATTTTCTGGCTCTGGGGTAGGTTAAATTAAGTTTACTTCTTTCCACTCAATTTCGAGCATCAATGTTTTATTTTTTATCTTGTACTTAACCTGTACGGATTATAGTCATTTTTTCCCTAAGGCATGCAGCTTGAAACAAACAAAGAAACAAATAGATAAATAGATAATAGTTAATAGATAATAATAGATAGATAAACAATTATCGATCATTAACTCATAGTTCTTATGATTATATTGTGACTTGAATAATCACGATTGTTGATTATTGTCTTTATATCCCTGCTTTGCCCTGATTTCAGCCACAGATTCATCTGTCTATTAAAGATGTTCAGATGTTTGTTTATATGTCTTAAGAGCTGGAGATGGAGATATAATGGGTTTCAAAAGTTGAAGAATTAAGACCATATTTCCTCTTTTCAACGGTCAACATTTCTACAGGAAAAGTTCATACAGAATTCCTTCAACATGTTGGCATTTTTTCTGCATTAGGAACGGAATGAAACGTCTCATGATTAATTTTCTTCTTCCATTCTTATAATATCTAAAGTTTGTTGGCATTTACATTGTACACAGTGTAACTTATTGCTAACCTCGGCGGAGCGCTGCAGGGCTGCGTTGTCCTTTCAGTCTGTGGAGCTGAGAGTTATGAGCCATTGGGGCAAGTTACACTTGTATTATACCAGGGATTTATGATATCCTCGGGCTCCAAACTGTATTATCCTTATTATTATTATTTCAGGAGACTTACTAAAACATATATTATGAGGTTTGTCAAGATGGTGCTTTCACAGCCGAAAATTAAGAATGGACTAAAAAGCTGCAAGGCAAGAATCTTTGACAGCAAACACAAAAGTAAATGATTAGGTTTTGTTTGCTGTGTGTTATCTTGGTACAATTTTGTTTTGATTTCATGTATTCTACACAATATCATATTTAAATTTGTACCATCCAAGGACTTTTAGCAGAAGTCATAGTGCAAGTTTCTTTGTGCAAATGAAAACATGAATGAGGCAAAACTATGGAAAACTATGGCAGAGCATTGTACTTACAAAAAATAATAATTAAACTCAATCGATCAATCAATCAATCAATCAATCAATCAATCTTGTAATTATTAGTCTCATTATCTATCATCTTGAGATAATGTTACTTTTCTGGTGAAGGATATCCATGGAGATTTTATTGTTTTGCTTGAAATGGGCCACTTTAGGCCTAATTCATTACTGGTTTCCGAGCAATAAAATCATTTAAAAAACAACATTTCATGTGCTCACCAGTGGTTCAGTTTAAGATGTTACACATTGCTTCGACGTTGTGAGTTTACTTCTTGACCGTTTGCCAAATGTGTCAACCCTCTTTTTCCCATTTCACGCTGTCTTGTCCAATAAAGCCTTCAGCTCAAGAAATATTTAAATAAAATTTCATTTAATTGAATTTTGAAATAATGTATGCGGCAAATGCAATGCAGTATCTTGTGGGACAGAGCATCTGGTTGTAAATTAATTCATACCGTATATGGCCTTTTCCATGATAGCTCAGGGAAATGCCAGTTCAAGACATGTGAGCACCATTTGGTCTTCCTTGGGTGTCCCTCATGCTGACTACAACAACTCTGACGTCCGGTGCAGAGGTCAAACCTTCTCAGAGCAGACGGGTCACGACCAAAACCCCTCCACCTCATCCGTAGCGCCAGCAGTTCAAGGCTTGGACACTTTCTCTTTTCACGTTAGCATGTCTAACTGTCATCCCCCCTTTTCAAGAAATTAATCGGGCGATGTGTTCCCAGGAAATGAGGTGACATTTTGCTATAATGAGAGCAATGGATGGAGCAGGGTCCGCCATTGACAGAGATTGACATTTTCCATTACCGAGTCAAAATGTACATGTGTTCCTCCAACGCGGTGTGTGTATTTGGCGTTTTAGGCAGCAGACGCCAAGGAGGTCATCCATCTTGTTACTGCCATATCCCAAAGTCTCTGTGTGTGTAGTGGGTCGAGGGTGGCACCTGCGTGTGTGAATGTGTGTGCGCGCCAAACTGAAAAAAGCATGATTTATGGGCGGGAGTGCGGCAGGAAAGCTCTGGGTACCGCGACGCCTGTAAATCCTGATAAAAAACCTGGATAGAAGCAATTTAATACCATCAATCTTTGCTCCGAGCGGCTGTGATATATTGGCAGGTGAGAAAGGGCTGTGTGTGCTGCTATGCGTGTGTGTGTGTGTGTGTGTGTGTAGAGGAATCACAATTGTAAGTTAAAGTTGCTCCTTCACTGGAAAAGCTAAAGTAAAGTATACGTTTGTGGCACTGAGTTACAATTTTGTGTTATTCAAAGAATATTGTTTGCCTTTCTGACCAATAAATGTTTTATAAAGTGGATTTCTATCACATTTTAAAGCAGCACTTTCAATGTGAATAAAAATAACTTAAGATATCATCATACTATTTAGTATTTAGTCTCCTTTGACCCATGATGTAGTAGACCTGATAAGGAGCCTATTGTGGAGGATTTAGGATTTTGTGGATTTTGTCTGCTTATCTTGCTTTTAGAAGTGTTTAGATTGTAGAAAGTAATTGAAATAGTTTTTTGGAATAACTGCAGTGATCGCCGTCCACGTTGACTTCCTATAACATTGGAGATTACTGTAGAATTTAGTGAACTGTAGCGGAGCAGGGACATTGGACCACATAGTGTCAAGACCACCAATAAGTCATATTTATACTAACCCAAATGTAAAAGTCAGTGAGGCCTAAGAGGAGTGTCCCGTACAAGGACGTTTCCGTTTGGGAGGTTCCGTCAACTTTAATCAATTCAAACTTTACAGTATAAAGCACACTTTACTCATCATGGTCATGTTATATCATCATGAAGAAAAAAACCTAATAGAAGTTAAAAAAGATATTGAAGACAGAATGGAGTAAGCTTGATATTTTATTTGTATTATTATTTAGTATTATTATATTTATTTTTCAGTTTTTAAATATAAATCACAGAACGAAAAAAACACAAAAAACAGAACACGACCAGAGGGAGCAGACCATAAAAATATGATTTGAAAAAAGGCAAAAAAGTTCTTATTTTGCACCCTCAGAAGTGAAATACAGTATGTGTAGCTTGTACCGTTAAAACAGAAAATTAGACTAATTGGCTCCAAGAAGAAAATGTACAACTTCCCTCAAAATACCTCCAGTTTTCCTCTGCTTTTACTATAAATTGCGCCACAATCCCCCCACAGTATGTTTTACGTATGTTAGTGCTCGCCCCGCCTCTCTGCTCCTCCATCTCCTCCTCACATGACGCAGAGTGCATGGACAGCCTTATCTCTCTGTGTGACAGCCCTGAGAGCAGAGGCCTTGAGAATGATTTAATTTGGGTCCAGAGGCTTTAAATCACAGACAGTACGAGACACACACATGCACCCTGTCTATTCATCCTTATGCATAGAAACTGTTCCACTATAGGCTCAAGTAATATTGTAGGAAATAAACATTGTAACGTAACAAACAAGATAAATTGAATTTTGTGAAGAGTTTAACCTGGAAATAGTCTAACAATATCCATGAGAAAGATGATTGTAATATGTTATGTAGAATGTACTTTGGTGTCAGAAGGACATCATGATCGAGGTGCAGGGCAGCAAAGACCGTCACTGCAGCATACTGTAAAAGGCATTAAATGACCTTTGGTATTCCTTCCTGATATGAAGGATTTGACTTGGAAATGGCCCTCCGTTGTCATAGCAATGACACAATTCAAATCAAAATATATTTTTGAGGTGCTCACAAAATCCTTTCCTCCCACACATTTGGGGTTAGGCCTTTGAAAATTCTTCTCTGGGTGTTCCGGGCCTGTCCCACCAGGAGGACACTGTGGGATAATCTAGGACCCTCTGGATGGGCATTGTTGCCTTTGGAATCCCCCTGAAAGAGCCAGAGGTATCCCTGCTCTGACTGCTGCCCCTGCAACCCCATTCTCAGATAAGCAGTAGAAAACATATGGATTATTGTGCTCCTTAGTATATTGATTGATATTGATATCGATTTTATTTCTCCACCCATCACCTGACTGGACATCTGACTCACAGAATGGTAATAATATGTCCATTTGAGAGAAGAGTGATGGACATGATCAGTCACACCCCTCCCTCTCCTCACCACAGACAGATTAAGATGTGGACAGCCCTAAGCCTTCAAAGCTCCAGTCCTGACATTTTCCTTTTCACAAACTTTTTTAACTGGTTGTTTTGGTCTTTTGGGAGGAAATGACAGGTCAGTGCAAGGCAACATCCTCCCTGTCAGACAAATGCAAAGCTGCCCAATTCACCTGGAGAGACGCAGCAACCCTCTGTCTTAAAGAGACAAAGGAGAAAAATAAGACTGAAGAAGAATGAGAATATTTTGTGACATTATGAATGATTAAGTACAGCTCATTTGAAATACTGCTAAATTGGTAAATTATGTCTCTGGCCACATTAAGAAACTGAAAAAACAAACAAACAAACTGTAAATTAAATTATTGAGATTAGAGTTGGTTTGTTTTTCATACCTGACAGTTTTGACTGCTCACTTGCTGTCTTCTCCGTGATGTTGCTATAAAGTGTCTCATATAGACTTCCTACCAGTAGAGGCAGGACAATAGCGCCATCTGCAGTCCGACTTCTTTAGGACAGTACTCCAGGTGTAAGAGAGTAAAAATGCCCCTTGTCCCGATTTAAACAACATTTAAGTAAATGTTACTTGGATCGATGGCTCTGGGATTTTGCCCCACGTCACCCTTGTAAAAGAAGTTTATATCTCAATGGTTTTCTTACCTGGTTAAATAAAGGTTAATAAATGAATTAATAATGTGTGCTATATTGGACTAACAATTCTACTACAATTACTACTACTACTACTTCTAATACCACTCCAACTACTACTACCACTACTACAGCTGTGTGTTCTGAATATGTTGACTCAGAGATAAAACAGACTCCCTCGGCACTTCTCCTTTTCACTGCAGCCCTCTTTGTGATAACCTTGCCCTGTCATTGCTTTCTTAGAACAAATCTGCCCTTATCAGGATCTTGTAGCAAACAGCCAATGCAATTTCCCAGCATGCCGCGGTGGACTCTGCTTCAGAGCCTCGATGGACAATCAGCCTATGGATCTGACGTCTTAGAGGAACTGAGGTGCAGCTGCATTAGGCTTCCTGACAACACAACGGACACCCGACACGGCCCTCTCCCGAGACGACTCCCTTTCATGAGTTTGTGCTAGAATTAACATCTACATTTGAATTACACACTCATTTCTTGAAATTTATCCAACTTTTCAACTTTCTCTCTCAAAATGTGAATAATATAATATTGTAATATTTTAAATATTTGTTACTTAGTTCCTCTTCCCACTGTGAGTAAATATATGAAAAAGCTTTATGTTGACAATATGAAATTATTTGATTATTTTTTTTGCAACGGTCCTTCAGATATGATTTAGTTTTAATAATTTTTGTGTATATCCTTTGAAAATATCAGATTTTGTGTTAAAAATAAGACGTCAGCTAATAACTGTGCTGCTAATAATGAACCATATAACTTATGCTACATTGCAGTTGTCCTCTAAGGTGAGACGTTTTCTATCAGTTCTTAAGTCGGAAAAACTATCAGCAACAGATTACAGTTCATGTGCAGTGATGCCTCAAATCAAATAATAAAGCAGGAAAGTGCTCAAAACATTCAAAACGTGGATCCTATTATGCTAAACTCATGTAACTTTGAGGTATGAAAATGCTTGTGCTTGTCCTAGAGCAGCGGTTCTTATAACTCCAAGTACCACTAAAGAAAAATGTGGGTTCTGGAGTACCACCAAATCAGCTCGACAACAGGAATATTTCAGGGCTAAATTGAGCGGGGAAATACGTCCTAATTAGGAATACACCATTGCCACAGTAGCTTTACCTAAGAAATTACTTAAGGAAGAGAAAAAATATGGAACACCACATGACTAAAAATAACCTTGCATACCACCAGTGGGACATGTACCACAGTTTGAGAAACACTGTCCTTAAGTGTTGGGAGTGGGCCTGTTGGAAACTGTTCAGATTTTAAGTAAAAAAAACAGCATGTGTCTATCTGCTGTGGTTCAGAAGATATGTGCAGTTAAATGCACATCACCCTTCTGTCTTATGTGACTTTCTGATTCTGTTGTTGCTTAGATATCATAGTTTTAAAAGAGTTAATGTTTTAGGTAAAGCTCAGTGGCAGAGCAGTTGACTAATAGTCAAGATGTCCCTGGTTCAGTTCCAGATGCCCTCAGCACTGAAGGATAACTGTTTTTGGGTCTGTTTGTTCTTTTAACATATAACATTGTCCAAACTGCCCCTAAAGATGTTGTATTTTTTCATTTAATCAACTAGCTTTATAAAATACTGTGTGCATGATCATGAGCCATCAGATGAAACATGTTGTTTATGAATTTCAAAATTATGAAAAATGTGTAATGTTGCCATAGCGATCCTTAGCTCTATTGGGACAGAGCCATTTTGTCTAATATTGATTTAAAGCAGAACCACATAAGATCCCTGGTAGCAGGCATGCCACCTGCATTACTCCATAGAAATGGAAAGTTAAAACCAAACTTTAGTCATGTTTGTGGAAAAACAAGCCTCTTCACAGAAAGAGTGCATGTTTTTCAAGTTTTTTCAGTGCTATAAAAACACTGTTAATGAAATAATTGCATTGATTTAGGTGTATTTTTGGCTGAAATCGTACACGGTGGAGCTTTGATATAAATTAAATAATAACAGTTTAGTTGTCATATCGGCGGTACACTGATTATTATTTTCCATCTCATGTATTCTTGCATAGCAACCGTAACGTGATGGACCCAGAGTGTTGTAAAAGCCAGGTCTCCAGAATGTCACTTTATTTCTAATGAAGTCTCAGTCATGAGTTGTGTTCAGTCGAGTGGGTTCACCTGTCGTGAAATTTCTGTTTCTATAGTCTTTTTTGCTTTTGAGAACAGCAGAGTCTGTTTCACAAACCAAGGGTCTTCACCGACCAAACAGGTAAGAAACTCTTTTCTTTCGACACTGACTAGATTTATTGTAGGGTACATTTCCAAACAAAATGGCCTTTTTGGTAATCTTTGGTCTCTTACAGTGGTCGAAGAAGTATTCAATTTTGTTATTCAATTTATTAACCCGAACAGTATTATTTGTAAGTTATAAGTGAACCTTTGAAACTAAATTTCTGCTTTAATTGTCTAATTAGCACAAAAGGTTCACAGACAGCGGGAGGAGAGTAGAGAGCTGAAGGGAAAATTACGCAAGTACAATAAACATCTTAACTATTGGATATTAAACTTTATCCAAACACAGGGCGCAGCCATGTAAATGTGTTTTAGTGTTAATTTGTAACTCAGAAAGTCCAACCTCCGAGGACATTAAGGCATTGGAATATAGGCATCTAATCCAAACGTTCTCAGTGAATTAGAAAGTTCTGCTGACACACAAATGATTAGTCTAAATTATAGCCTATATTACTGAATATAAACTAGATATAAAGGTTAAATTATTGATTAAAAAAAAAAAAAAAAAGCTCCTTCACTTCAGATAAGTGACTTGGATTCTGAGCAGAAATCCACTCTGCAATTAGTACACGTCTCCTCTTCCCCTCCTTTGTTCCTGCAGACAGACTTTACAAAAGACATAATTGCGACAGAACATTGTCGGGCCCTGTCAGATCACGGCACATTCGACAAAAACTCATCTTATTTCTCTGTTAGCAGCTTGTTCCACAGCGGGACGTTCTCACTCTGTCACCACTGCTCTTCTAATCACAAAGACCAGTCACAAACACTCAAAAGTGCTCAGCCAGATTCTCCATGAAACAAATATATAGCATACAGCACATAAATGTGAAGTCAATAATGAAATAGTGAGCATGGTAATACCACAAATGAACTGGCAACCGTGAAAGAAAAAAAAAAGCATTCTAATAAGATAATTGACTTGACAACCAAAACATAAATTGACTCGCTATTGACTTTGGCTGCTGATTTTTAATGTTTGGGAATTTGAAAAGACAAAAAAAAAAATCCTGTCACAGCAAAAGGTCACACAAAACTAATTACAATGTACAGTAAGTTTAATAAGTCTCCAAGATGGCGCCTCAGAAGGCCGCCCTGGCTTTTAGGTGCTTGTTGTTTTGCATGTTTTTGTTCGTAAATTGTGTGAAGAGCTCTTGTCCTTCCGAACCTCAACACCTAGTTTCAGTTTTTTTAGCTTCTGCTGCAGAATTATCCCTTCTTTTGGCTAAAAGAGTGAGAAGCAGCAGACAAGGAAAACGTGCACCGCAGGGAGACGCATGATGACCTTACCTGGAACAATGCCCTTACCTGGAATCTTTTTCTCTAACGTTCGCACACTCTCCAACAAACTGGATGAACTGGCGCTGCTGATGAGACGAAACAGAGACTTTTCGTCATCTCCTGTCTTGTGCTTCACGGAGACGTGGCTCAGTGAGCTGGTCCTGGACTGCGCCGTACAGCTGGAGGGCTTCGATCTTCTTCGTGCGGACAGACAAAAGGATCTCTCCAGGTGAAAAACACGAAGCGGAGGAGTCTGTTTTTACATCAACAACGCCTGGTCAACGGCTGTGATTGTGATCTCCAAGCACTGCCCTTCTGATCTGGAATATCTTTTCATTAACTGCAAACCATTCTACTCGCCACGTGAGTTCACTTCATTCATTCTGGCTGTTGTTTACATCCCACCGAGCGCAAACGTGCATGTGGCACAGAGCGCGGACATGTTTGCACATTACAGACTGGGAGGTTTTCAGAGCTGCCACAGATGGTTTGGATGAGTACACGGACACGTGACGTCATACATTCGATTCTGCGAGGACAGCATCATACCAACACAAACCAAAGTCACTTTCAACAATGACAAACCCTGGTTCACACCAAAACTGAGGCAGTTAAGAAGCAGCAGAAGGAGCAGCGCACAGGGCTGGAGACAGGGGGCGCTACATAATGCAGAAGTAGGATTTAGCAAAGCGGTATCAGAAGCTAGATCACACAACAATACGCGTCTGAAGCAGTAGTCCTCTGACAACAACTCCGCCTCGGTGTGGAGGGGGCTCAGCTTCTCACCAATCATAAACCAAAGTCCTCCCTGCTGTAGACAATCAAAAAACTGGCTGAGCAACTTCACACCTTCTACTCAGGTTTTTGTGACCACCCCCTTCCCCATGGTGGCACCCTCTGCCAACCCAACCTGGTTCCCCCACCTCCCCACCACTCTCTCAGTTCAGGACCAGAATGTAAACAGGCTAATTTCGGAAATCCAACCCCGAAAAGCTGCTGGACCAGATGGTGTTTTTCCCGCGCACATTATGAACTGCGCAGAAGAGCTGACCCCGTCTTCACAGACATTTTAACACCTCCTGGGTCATGCCATGTCCCAGCCTGCTTCAAGTCTGTCATCATTGTCCTGTCCTAAGAAGTCCCGGATCACTGACTTAATGACGTACAGCCTTGTGGCGCTGACTGCTGTAGCGATGAAGTAAATTGATCGCCTGGCTTGCCTCACCTTAAGTCCTTCTACTCCTCCCTGCTGGACCCCCTGCAGTTCGCCTGTAGAGCCAATAGGTCTGTTGACGACGCCGTCAACCTGGCAGCTCTACCTTCATCTTGCAGCATCTGGAATCCCCGGAACCTACGCCAGGATCCTGTTTGTGGACTTGCATTCTCTCTTTGCATTCAACACCATCCTCCCTGCTCTGCTCCAAGAACAACCTCTCCTAGCTCATACGTGCCTGACTCCACCTGCAAGTGGATCATGACGTCCTGACGGATCAGAGCAGTGCGTGCAGCTGGGGAAGAATGTCTCAGACACTCGGACTATCAGCAAGGAGCTCCACAGGCTGTGTACTTCTCCTCTGCTCTTCTCCTGTAACAAAACTGCGAGCACCTCCAGCAACGACTCGTAAGAACTGATCAAGTTTGGCGGACGACACCACCCTAATTGGGCTCATATCGGACGGGGATGAGTCTGTTTACTTGGGGAAGGTGATATCTGGTTCTGTTCGTCCCGTGCGAGCGTTAACAACCGTAACGCACAAGAAGACAGTGGAGAGATGACTTATCAGAAAGTCATAGCCCCCCGCCCCCCTCATCATGAAGACTCCCCATCCGTCCGTGGAGCTCTTCGCTGTCTGACACCACACATCACCAGGACCCACAAGTGGAGCCCACTCACTCCCTCAATCAAGAAGGCCCAGAGAGGATGTACTGGTCCTGCGGCAGCTGGAGAAAGCCAAGCTTCACAGTGCAGACTGATGGTTCAGTGTTTACAGCGCCATCATGAGTCCATCCTCACCTCCTCCATCACCGTGTGGTACGCTGGAGCCACAGCCAGGGACAAACAGAGACTACAGCGCATTGTGCGTTCTGCTGAGAAGGTGATCGGCTGCAGACTTCCATCTGTGCAGGACCTGTACGTCTCCAGGGCTCTGGGACGAGCAGGTCGGATCACCGCTCACTCTTCTCACCCTGGGCATGGACTATTTGAACCACTCCCTTCAGGCAGGAGGCTACGGTCCATTCGGACCAGAACCTCCCACCACAAGAATAATTTCTTTCCCTCTGCCGTTGGACTCATGAACAATTCTCAGCACCTGCCACTTTAACTGCAACTATTAAATCACTCACTGCACTACAACTGTCAATTTAACTGTAATTCTCATGTACATAGTAATGACTATTTTTATTTTAATTTTTTACTGTAGTAATTTTAAATTGTTTCTTAATGCATGCCCTTTTGATTTCATATATGTTGTTTTTATTATTGATCAGTGTTTTATTTTGCACCTTAATGCCGAGACAAGTTCCTATGTTTGTGAATTTATTTCAATGACAATGGCAATAAACCCCTTCTGATTCCGATTCTGATAATTTCCTGATTTGCAAAAGTAATTTCCTTTCCGTGATTTTCATCAAGTTGACAATTCTAATCTTGAATCATAAAGTGATTAACCAAAATAAATGAATACCCTTTTTCTTTGCAATTGTAGGATATTTTTGCGCAATATAATTTAACTTAAGTTGCTTTGGAATAAGGGGGGAAATAGCATTCGCACTCATTCCCATATTGACTTATGTCTTATGATCTAGGTCCCTGTGCCTTTTCTAGAGTCAGAGGTCCTCCTAAATTATCTGCCAGTATGTTATGTCGTGACTTTTGTTTAAATAAAAAACAATCCAGTGTTTCCTCTTACATCACTCCAAAGCCACAGGCCAGTGACACTTCAATTAGATTCTATTGGATTTGATTAAATCTTCCTCAAACTCTCACTTGACGGCAATATCCATCTAAGGAATATTATTTATTTTATGTCGGGAGTCGGCAGTTTGTTGAATCCTGTGGGGAGGAGCATGCACGTGTGGAGAGGAGTGTGCACGTGTGGAGAGGAGCGTGCACGTGTGGACAGGACCACTCCTGTGCACGGGTGTCACATCTGCTTTGTCTGTGCTGCGCAGTCTATTGGATTCATGCTTTCATTATGCAAATCTTCTTGAAATGCAAATGCTCCTATTGTATATTTATCACAGATCACTGGAGAGAGTCTTAATATGGCACAATTGAAGGATTATAATAATTAGGCATTATGGTAATAGCATTGTATTGTGAATTTGATTTGTGTGTTGTCTTGGATAGGTGTATCCACTCATCTGTTAAAGTGATATTTAAGATGTGATTGGCTGCTTCCACCATCGTCATACAGCAGGCACTCTTTCTGTAAAAATATCAGTGGACACCTGCACACTTTAACCAACTAACAACAAGCCCTGATGAGGTCTAAATACATACAGACTCGGCTCCTGGGAAGTCTCCCGGGTCAAATGCAGAAGAAAAGTGTGCCTGGAGGATCATAAATAACTTTCACCTCTTCACGCTTGCCTTCTTTGAGATGTTATTGTTCTGCCCGGAATGTTTCACAAAATGGCATTAAACTTTATTAAATAAATTTTCTATTGACCATAAATACCTTGAAAACCATGCATTCTCACGGTGAGCAGGCACGACTCTCCACAGATCTGACTAGTAACTACTAACACCTGCTTGTCTCCATGCCAGACTGTGGTGCATTCTAAGCAAGCAATGCCATTTCCATGAGGTAGCTGATCCTCTACCGAGAAAGTTACATTGTGCACGTTTAAGATAATGGTGTCTTGCCTCCCCTCAGAGACTTGACTCTGTCTCCACTGTATGTAAATGGACCTGCAGCATGCCCGTGATAAACACGCTCTATGAAGCCAATGAGCTGACTCCATCTGCAGCAGCATTACCAAAGGTTAGCCCATGAAACATGCAGCAGATCTGTCTTTGGCTCAAATCAATCTGTGTTTCTAGAGCTGCTTAGGTCCAGGCCGGGGGCAGCGCACTCAGTCACACTTGAACACACAAATAAACTCGATGTTGTGCAGTAACAAGGTAGACAAATGACACACTGAACTGCTGTGTAAAGCAAATACTAGCTACGTAAAGGGGCTGGGGACAAGTTACACACAAAAAAACTAAGTTATAACATGCAGAATAGGATAGTTTATTTTCAGAATTGTACATAGTTGTTTGTTTAGATGTATTCATTTTGGCCCGAAAAAGATGTGAAATTGCTCTATGTAGATGTTTCTTTTTTTTTCAATTCTGATGCCAATATTGATAATTTGGCTTTATCTGTCGATAGCCGATATCAACCGATACCAGAGTACAAACTGACAATAGCATTTCTATTTTTATAACATTATCAAATGTAGCAAAATCCATATGTGTTTGTAGCTTTTATTTATTGTTCAAGTAAATATGTAAGTTTGTATGTTTGTAAATATCAAACATTATTTGATGTTCTGGGCCAACAGCAGCAAGAAATTAATGTTGTTACATAAATTCATGAGCCCTACGGGATATTGGCTGAACTGATAAAGCCAATGTTATTTCCAACCTCAACCCTGTGACGAGCTGGCCACTGTTCGGGGTGTACCCCACCTGAGGCCCAAGGCACTGGGATAGGCTCCAGTCACCCGCGACCCCTAACGGGAACAAACGGTAGAAAATGAATGAATTCACTATTAGGGACCATGCCACAACAAATGGAATATGAGAGAATGTTTATTGATAATAGTGATGATGGATCGATGATGGATCGATGATGGATCGATGATGGATTGATCGATGATGGATCGATGAGAGTTGACTGGGTAGAGAGACTGTGGATGGGGGCTCCGTCTCGGGTAATCAGCCCAACCCATTCAGAACCCCCCCCTCTTTAGATGGTGATATGTTACGGTGAAGATGATAGAGAGGGAGGGTGGGGTCGAGAGAGCAGAGACAACAAGAGATGTAGGGATAGGTCTGTATAAATAGGGCTTCTGGGTAATTAGAGGTGTAGTTAAAGAGTGGAGGCGTGGTTGCTGGAGGAGTAGGAGGTTGAGGCGTGGTCCCGCTCCCGAACCTCAGTCAAGGATTACATCAGTAACTACATTTAATGAATGAATGAATTATCCAACCTCACACATATACAGTGGTATACCAACCCATTGAGCATGATCTACCCGTCTATTTCTTGTTTCTTTTTTTAAAGGATTTTTTGGCCCGTAGGCTCTATTAGACAGGATGGCTGAGCGTGAAATGAGGATGAGAGAGAAGGGAGGACATGCAGTAAACTGTCAAAGTTGGGATTCAAACTGGCATACATGCCAGCTGCACATGGTGCCTGGCATGTATGCTACCGCCTTAACCACTCGAGCACCCGAAGCTCTAGTTCTATGAAGTTTATTGTCTGGTGTAAGTGACTGTGGATAAATGCGAGATTGCCTACTCACAGTAAGTGAGTGTAATTGAATAAATACTAGATTGATACATTTAATGCCAAAATGGCTTGACATCAGATGCATAGGCTTAGCAATTTGCAATTATTTGCGGGGGCTGAATTTTAGTCTTAAGACAATGGTAAGACTATAAGCCATGATTTTACTCAAACTTCATCCAGCTATAGGAAACCTGTGAAATTCCCTAAAAAGCAGGAACGTAACCTATTTTTTGCCCCAAAAATATTCCCTGCTGCTTGGTCCCCCCACTTTTGAAATAGTTGTGATGCCCATGACGCTAAACAACCAGTTCATTACACAAAGTTGAAGCAAGCTACAATCAGCGCTAGTACAGCAGTTCCCTGTGAGTTCAGATGTTTGCGCTGCTGTTTCCGCTGCTGAGGCCACAGTGGCATGCACTCAAAGGATGGAGCAGGGCGGAGAGTGAGAGAGAAGATGGAGGAGAGAGGAGGAGACATGTTGTGACATTAGTGTAATACTACCTGTTCATGCTGTTTTTGTCCTTCTCAAAGCACTTTGTTAACTGATTGCAAAATTCCTTTGGCTGACAATTAGGCAAAATTTTAAGATAAGATAACCTTTATTCGTCCCACAATGGTGAAATCCCAGTGTTGCAATACAGATTAGGCACAGAAGTATTATAATAAAAACAGGCTGAAATACCTACATACAAGTGAATATACTGTGAGGAAAGTAAATATTTGAACACCCCGCGATTTTGCAAGTTCTCCCACTTATGTAGAAAAAGATTCAGTTGTAGTCATCTGGACTCTGTTTTACAAAAAAAACCGAAACGTTTCGACTCTCATCCAAGAGTCATTCTCAATCAGTGAAACAAGTCTGAGAACTCCTGTTTATATCCTACTCTGCGAAAGCCCTGCCCACAGGGCGGGACTCCTGCTAATGGCCCATTGAAACTTAACTGGGATGGGCCTATTGTTCTATTGTTCCCTGGCATTTGGCTGCCTCACCTTGAGTGCCTGTTTAGCATCAGAATGCCCCGGGCGTCCCCCAGGGTTTCAGCAGACCATTATAAACAACCGGAAGGTTGAATCTTAAACCTTCATACGATTTAAGGAAGGATTCTCTTTTTAAACAAAGATTGCCTCCTTAACTTCTCTTTCAAACCATCTTTTCTCCCTGGTACTCAGTGAGGAGGGAGCGAAAGTCAGTGAACTACAGGATGTAGATGGCCCATCTCAGGGCTGTTAGTAGTTTCAAGTGAAACCAATAACTCCCTTTATCAGGAGGTCCCGCCCGGTGGGCTGGGCTTACACAGAATAGAATCAAAAGCCTCTCTTGATCTTTTTGTTTCCAAGTTTCACCTAAAACTAATCTTCTTTGTTCCCCTAACAGCCCTGTACCCTGCAATCCTGAATTTGCATGCCTTCTGTGTTGATACAGTCTTTTGTGACATGGCTGTTTACTCTCACCTATGTAACGCTCTTTGTAATTTTCCTCACTGCATTGGATTGAAAACACTACATTGTGTTTTTGTGTAGTCATCTTGTCTTTAGGATGAACCAGTTCTTGTATCAAAGGGTTGCCCGGCAATCCAAACACATAAGTGATAGAGACGCCATTCCTTCTGGGTTCTGTTTCCGTTTTGTTCTGTTTTTTGTCTATTTTAACTTTTATTAATCGCCCAAGCGGTGTAACCACAGGTTAAGAGCGCATTGTGGATATGTTTCTCCTCCTTCCTCATGCCCTCTGAGTTGGTGGGCTCTGTAATGTCCGGATCACCCCACCTCATGCTGTAGGGCAGGGGTGGGCAGTTATTTTTCCTCCGAGGGCCATATTGGAATCCAGGCCTCCAGAGTGGCGGAGGGCCGGCCCGCGATCATTGGTGTAAAAAATTCTTAGCATTATAAGCACTTTTCTGTAAAATACTGGTTACTGAATCTATTATTCATTCATTTCATGTCATCTTTATTAAGGACACAAGTGCAGACACATGTTACAGCACCAAGACAGTTGAAAATAAAAGAAACTAAGAGTAAAACACATATGATCTCCGGGGGAAGGAGGGCCGGATTAAAACAGGCCGAGGGGGCCACAAATGCCCAGGTGTGCTATAGGGGATGATTAGAGCCAAAGAGCAAGTGTTGGTGGTCTGTGTGTTGGTTTACTTTTCAGTTTTACCTGGAGTAAGCCCACTTACCCAACGGCTCACCCATGTATGCCAGTCCTCCCTTGGGCTCACGTGGCCCATATGTGGCTTGTCCTCTGAATGACTTAACCGTCCCGAAATGTTATGAAACCCAAATGAAACCCAAATGAAACCCAAATGACTCATCTAGCCAGTGGCGGTTCTTGGTTGAATTACTCACTGGTCGGAGAGCCTCCATGACACATACACACCAATACCCCTATGTTTAGTCTTCCTTGGTCTGCGAAGTTGATTAAGCAGGAGAAGTTTACGCACAAGCGCCACAGCACATTCCCGGCTCGGCTTACGTTTTGGCTCTGCCTTGGGTCGGCCCGGTAATGTGGAGCTGGGACAGGGCCTTCACCATACACTACATTCAATGCATCCACATAAAGCCTGGGGGCGCACTGCAGACTATAGTCTATAGGAAGGAAAAACTGAAGGCTGCATGACGGGGTTGTTGCAGCATGGCCTCCGGAAGGTGCATTTGCATGTGTTGTGCAGTGCATTTGACATCTCAATGTCGCCCTTGGCTCCTGCCAACCTGACCCACAACCACCTTGATCCTGCCCAAATGCCTAAAAGTCTCAACTGAACCATAGCACAGCCAAAGCTGTACCTGAACTGTCCCAAATACAAATGCTACACGGCTCAGGTCTGGCTCTCTGGTGGAATGTCTGTGTGGGTGACCTCTGGTGAATGTGCTCTACCCTGGTGTTAGCTTATTCCCCAGTCTGACCCTTTGTGCTGCAGCTCTGTAACAGTTAGTGCTAGAGAAACACTGCCAGACTAGCAAACTGACTGGCCTGAGTTACACCTGAAGTGGAACAGTGACAGTGTTGTACCATAAAATAATGATCTACACATTTAATTCAATACAAAAACAATTTGCTTACTCTATGTCCTGACTGCATCTGGAAGAACAAAAACATAAACAAAACATAACAAACAGACAAAACATAAATTGCAGTTGTAATATGATTCACATAAAACTCAAATATAGACAGTGGATTTGAAAAACCTAAAAAGCTGACAACTAAAAAGTTACATTAAATAATTTAAGAAAAAAAGTATTTGTCACAATCAATACAAAATACACAGATCCAGGCCTAGGTTTTCAAACTAAATTAACTTCTAGTCTTATTTTTATTTTTTTCTTCTCTGCTGGTCAGTTGCATGCCGGTCACAGAAATAATTTCACCTGATTCTGAATGCACATTTATCAGTAAAAGCCATTGTATTATTAATTTCAATTTATTCCTTTTGATAAATGTAATGTATCATGTAATCACAAATTTAACATACAGGCATATCAAGAAACTATATCAGTGTTATAGAAAATATTCTAAAAATCACCAGAACGTGACATGTCTGAGCGCAGTCAGGAGAAAAATTAGGGAAATTTAAATGTCAGTTAGGGCTGTGTCACTCCTCCTTCGCTTCCATTGGCTCAATGCAAAGTAGAAAATTAGCTGGTTGACTTATGGTTTTCCAAGAGACAATTTCCCTCCATATGTGTTCTGTCACATCATCTTTTCCCCTCTGTTTTCCATGCCTCTGCCATACATGGCACAATTGTAATTTCTGCACCTGGGCCAAAAGGTGCTTTTCCATAAGACAACCAGAAGATAGTTTCCCTCCATTTTTGAAGCTCTGGTAGGCATGTAGGTGTGAGGGCATTGTGTGGCTCACTTCTGGTTTTCCATATCACATCTCAGCCAAAGGTGCCACATGAATGCTACATGTCCAGGGTTGCTGTCATGAGCAAAAAGGAAAGTTGATTTTCTCAGGTCTCAATCCCCTCCCCTGAGTGTTACCATGGTTATCACCAATAACTGAAATAGTTAGTCTAGAAAAGCTACAAGTGAGGTGATGATAAGCTCAAACATCTATTAGCCTATTTAGTTGTGTGTGTATATACTGTATAATAGTAAATTACAATATAAATCAAAAGGTAGATCTTTGTGTTTTGCTCATTCTAGTAGTTCATGAGCTGAAAAAGATTGGGGACCAAATACACAAGTAATATCAGCTTCCAGTCTACTTGTGTGTCACAGATGAGGTGACTGAGGAGTCTCTTCCCCTGTGCCTACAAGCAACCGTCATAATGTATGGTTTAAAGTGCTGATATGGCAGTGGTCCTATTATACCACCCCTCCAGGGAGTGAGGCGGGGGCTTACAGCTAGATGAATAGATGAAGTGTGTATATAAGCAATTTGCCATGGCAAATTTAGATGAAGCCATAATTTGTCAGAGACTGAGTGTGAGAGAAAACCCAGCGTAGATGGAGCCGGGTGGATGGCCTGGCAGCAGTCTCTTACTCAGCACAGCCACAAAACATGATGAAAAATGTTACTGTGGCGGCTCTGTGTGTGCCAATGTGTGCGTGTGTGTAGAAGAGACAGATGTACCGCAGAGGCCACAGAGTGACAGTGACACCTTCAGGACAGACGTGGTATAAGCAAGGTTTATTTTAATTTTTATCTATATATCTATAGATACATATGATTAACAATTAACATAAAACACAAAAACAGAACAAGACCATAGAAAACGCAGAGGCCAAAACACTATATTAGAACTAAAGACATCCAAAGAAAGTTATAGTCATCTGGACTCTGTTTTAGAAAATCAAAACGTTTCGACTCTCATCCAAGAGTCATTCTCAATCTGTGAATCAAGTCTGGGAACTCAGGTTTTATATCCTACTCTGTGTAAGCCCTGCCCACCGGGCAGGACCTCCTGATAAAGGGAGTTGTTAGTTTCACTTGAAACTACTAACAGCCCTGAGATGGGCCATCTACATCCTGTAGTTCACTGAATTTCGCTACCTCCTCACTGAGTACCTGATTAGCATCAGAATTCCTCGGTCGTCTCCAGGGTTTCAACAAACCATTATAAAATACCGGAAGATTGAATCTTAAACCTCCATTACGATTTGCTACAAAGACGCAAAGTATGGATTTAGCAAAGAGGTTTCTCGAGCGAGATCACAGTACAATACGCGTCTGAAGCAGCAGTTCTCTGACAACAACCCCGCCTCCGTGTGGAGGGGGCTCAACGGGCTCCGGTGAAGCCTCAATACCTCCACCAACCCAACAGCCCGCTCTCGACAATCAAGCCCCCCCCTGCTGCATGAACACACATCGAAAACTGGCTTGAGCCCCCACGTGAGCCACCCTCCCAACTTAACACCTCTACTCCAGGGTTTGATGTGACCACCCCGCTCCCCACTGTGGCCACCCTCCGCCAACCACAAACCTGCCTCTCCCTACCCCCCCCCCCCACCTCCCACCGACCCTCTCAGTTCAAGGAACAAGGATGTTCAACAGGCTGATTCGGAGGGAAATCCAAAACCCCGAAAGCTGTCTGTGGACCAGACGCGTCCTCTGCCGCTACCATTAAGACATGGCGCAACAGAGAGTTACCCCCGTTTTCACAGACATTCTTTAACACCTCTCTGGGGTCATGCCATGTCCCAGCTGCTTCAAGTCTGCCCATCATTGTTCCCTGTCCCCAAGAAGCCCCGGATACCTGGACTTAATGACTACAGGCCTGTTTGGCGCCTGACGTCGGTAGTCATGAAGTCATTTGAACGCATGGTCCTGCCCCACCTCAAGTCCTTCACCCTCCTCTCCTGCTGGACGCCCCGCAGTTCGCCTACAGAGCCCAACAGGTCTGTGGACGACACCACAACCTGGCCACTCCACTTCATCCTGCAGCATCTGACTCCCCGGGAACCTACGGCAGGATCCTGTTGTGGAACTTCAGCTCTGGCGTTCAACACATCCTCCCTGCTCTGTCCAGGACAAGCCCTCCCAGCTCAACGTGCCTGACTCCACCTGCAGGTGCGATCACTTGACTTTCCTGGCGGATCGAGGCAGTGCGTGGGGCTGGGGAAGAAATGTCTCAGACACTCGGACTATCAAGCACAGGAGCTTTCCACGGCTGTGTACTTTCTCCCTTGCTCTTCCTCCTGTACACAAACTGCGTGCGATTGCATGCACCTCCAGCCACGACTCCGTAAAACCTCATCAAGTTGCGGAACGGGATCACCAACCTACTCTATCGGCTCATCTCGGACGGGGATGAGTTCCGTCTACAGGAGGGAGGTTGGACCGCTGTGTCCTGGCTCGCAGACGGCGTAAACAATCTGAGTTCAACGCACAGAGACAGTGGAGATGATCGTGGACTTCAGGAAAGCCACAGCCCCCCACCCCCCCTCCATCATGACAGACTCCCCCATCACCACCGTGGACTCCTTCCGCCTTCCTGGCACCACCATCACCCAGGACCTCAAAGTGGAGCCCTCCATCAGCTCCCTCATCAAGAAGCGCCCAGCAGAGGATGTACTTCCTGCGGCAGCTGAGGAAGCCAAGCTGCCAGCGGGCAGATGATGGTTGCAGTTCTACAACGGGCCATCATTGGAGTCGCATCCCTCACCCCTCCATCACCGTGTGGTACGGGTGAGCCACAGCCAGGACAAACAGAGACTAAAGCGGCAATCTACTTGTGTCGCTGGTCGATGCTGATGAGGGTACGGCTGCAGACTTCTCATTCTAGCTGCAGGACCTGTACGTGTCGCCAGGGTGTCCGTTGGGTAGGACGAGCAGGTTCGAGTACAACAGCTGACCGCTATTTCTCACGCCTGGATACATCGGGTCTGTTTTGAACCACTCCCTCTTCGAGGCAGGAGGCTACGGATCCATCCGGACCTAGAAACCTCCCGCATAAGAATAGTTTCTTTCCCTCTGAGCTGGTTGGACTCTCATGAACACTTACAAAGCACACGTGTTCACCTCTTTAACTGCAATATTAAAACCATCACTGCGACTGTCACTTTCTCCCACTACACTTTTAAAAACATAAACTGTAAACTTGTGTAACATGAGAAATGCCTATTTTTATATTTATTGTATAGCTAATTATTTAGAAATTGGTTTTCCTTAATGCGTATGCGCCCTATTGGATGATAATATAGTTGTTGTTATTATTACTACGCCCACTCACTGCAGTGTTTTAAATGTTTGCCACCTTAAGGCCGAGAACAAGTTCCTATGTTGTGAATTTTGTTTCATTGACTCTGACTCTAACTCTTTTGATTCTCTGATTTTTGATTAAGAAATGATTTTCTTTTCAACAAAGATTGCCTCCTTAACCCCTCTTTCAAACCATCTTTTCTCACCTGCGTACTCAGTGAGGAGGGAGCGAAAGTCAGTGAACTACAGGATGTAGATGGCCCATCTCAGGGCTGTAGTAGTTTAAAGTGAAACCAATAACTCCCTTATCAGGAGGTCCCCCAGGTGGGCTGGCTTACACAGAGTAGAATATAAAACTCGACAGGTTTACTTAACGTAAACCCCGGTTCTTCGATAACAGAGTGAGGTGTTTCACTATGGAATCGCCTTGGGCGTGACCAACCACAGGAAGCTCCAATGGCACCACGTCTGTTCCTAACAGACAGGATGACTGTATCTAGGGCTCCGCCCCCTCCTATCATACAGTCGTCCCCTTAATACCCATCATCTAAAGGCGATTTCTTCAACCGCTTTGCAAGAGGGCAATGGAAGGTGAACACCCTCAACTCTGTTATCAAAGAACCGGGGTTATCGTAAGTAACCTTGATCTTTTTCTAAGTCGTTCGGTGTTTCAGCTATGGAGATATGCGCCCCACGTCCGGTTGGCAAATCAAGCTCCATGAAGCAAGAAAGGTCATGTTGTGCCAGACCGCAACTTCAAACCGAGCCCGCGATGCACGTCAGGTTTCAGGAGCACCTGAGCCAACGGATGGAAGACATCCAGTCTATAGAACCGACAAAGGTATGCGCCCGAAGCGCAACTGGCCGCAGCACATATCTCCTGTACAGAACATACCCTAAACAGGGCCCAGGAAGTAGCTACAAATCCCTGGTGGAGTGTGCCCTTAATCCCTGCGGAGGTGCCATGCCCCTGCAGGCCATAAAAACAGGGAGATATTGGCCTTCAACAATCCAAGTGAGAAAGTCTTCTGACTGCCGACACTGCTTTATGCCATATGGGAGAAGGCCCAGGACACAAACAACTGGTCAGCACTTTCTAAGGCTAGCTTGTCCTGTCAACGTATACTCGTAATGCCCGACAGGACATAAGGAGTGAAGCCGTTGTCATCAGATACAGACGAAAGGAGGGGGATGAAAAAGCTGCAAGCTCTAAAGCCGGTGCCAACTATAAAGCCGAATCCACCTTTGGCTAAAGGCTGCGGTGTTGGGGCGCAAAACGGCACCTTAGACAATCCAGGAGGCAAACTGCCTACATGCCGTGGTTTCAAGATAAGGCCTGTAATTCACTTCAACACGTTTTGCGACGATGCCAAAGCAAGGAGCAAACTGTTTTCAAATGAAGCATATTTCAACGTAACAGCCGTCCAAAACGCGCCAAAAAAGGAGTGATGCAAAGACAATCCCCACCAGGGGGACCAAGGGTTTGACCATCGTTGAGAGTTTGTGACGTGCGCCTCATGAACGGACAAGATCAGAGGGGTGCTGAACATGTTGTTGTGGTTTCCTCCAAAGACGCTCACATGGGCAAGGAGAGCCGAAATGGCAAGCCAGAATACACCTTGGACAGTAGCCGAAGTCTTTATGCTTAGGGTGCAGCATTTGTGCAAAAAAAGCACAAGATGTCAGTCACAGAACATTGAAAAGAAATATCTGTTTGCCTCCACAACCACTCCTCAATACGCGCACTTACAATTGTATAAAAGAGCGAGTGGAAGCATTGAATAGTATCAATAACATGTGCAGGGAGACCGGCAGCATTCAAATTCCACCTCTCACGGGCCAGGCCCAAAGTGCCACTCGGTCCGGGTGGGGGTGGTAAATCTCTCCGCCTACCTGAGATAAAAGGTCCCTACTCAGGGGAAGGGGCCAAGGCTCGTCCCACAGGAGCTGTATTATCTCTGCCATCCATGGCTTGGACAGCCAGCGCGGGGCGATCAAGAGGAGCGATAGTCCCTGCTCCCTCACCCGGGTGAGATAATACTGATCGGTGGAAACGCACAGAGCAGGACGTCCGGCCACGGGTGAGCGAGCGTGTCCACCCCGAGGGGTGCGTTTACGTCCGCCAAGGAGAAGCACAGAACAGCGGACACTTGCGTTCCTGCGAGGCGAAGAGATCTACGGTCGCTTGACCGTATCTCTGCCACAGCAGCTCCACCACTTGTGGATGAAGAACCCACTCTCCATAAAGAGTGTTCCCCCAAGACAGTAGATCGGCTCCTCTGTTGAGGACCCCTGGAACATGAGTCTATGGACGAGAATATTCTTATCCCGCTGGCTTGCAGTGGAGCCAGCGCTGCCTCCACGCATTTGCTGAACACTCTGGGTGCCAGAGACAGGCCGAAGGGAATTACCTGGTACTCGTACACTGTCTCCCCGTACGCAAAACGGAGGAATTTCCTGTGTGCTTGGTGCACGGAAATGTGGAAATACGCATCGGAGAGATCAATTGTGGTGAACCTATCCTCTTTGAGTATTGAGCGACAGAGCACCTTGTGTGTCAACATTCTGAATTTGTATTTCCTCAAATTCGTGTTCAAAACACGGCGGTCCAGAATACGACGCAGTGCCATAGAGCCCTTCTTCGGAACCAGGAAATAGCGGGAGTAGAAACCTCGCTGACAATCGCTGTTTGGAACAACGCGTATAGCTTGTTTGTTCAGCAGAGATGTAATCTCGTCCTCTAGGACATGAGCTGCATCTCTTTTGGCCACAGAGGTCAACACCCCGTTGAAAGTAGGTGGTTTGACTGCGAACTGTAGTCTGTAACCCTGTTGAAGTGGAGAGAATCCATGAGTCCACTGCGCATGCGCGCCACTGCTCTGTCCGGGCAGCGAGTGGGCCCACGGACGTCCCCGGTGACGTCACTCCTCTGGAAGGAGCCGCGGCGTTTGCCAAAGTCGGAGCGTGGGCTATGAGGATTCATACTTAATTGAATGTTTTCTTTTTCGTGCAATGGAAAACTCGCCCTTAGCCCGAGGCCTGGATGCAAGTGTGAAAACTTTATTTTTGAACAAAGTGCTTTGTGACTCTTTGACCCTTGGCTCATCCCCTGCACCATGCAAGGGGAGAGAGAACGAGAGAGAACACCTGTCAAACTGACCAGGGCCTACGAACTGGGTCCGGGGCTCAACTCCAGGACTGCTAGGTCGTACGCTTCTTCTTCCCCTCCCCAGGGTGTGATGAGCAATTTTTTGCCGCTTCTGCAGCATATGAGTGTTTGCCCCATGGTTTGGGATTGCCTGACCGCTGTTGCTGCTGTTGGCCAGCCTGCTGACCAGCCTGCTGACCAGCTGTCTTCTGTGGCCCGGTGCCAGCCCTGAAGACCCTGGCCTCAGTAGGTCCAGTGGGAGCGCCTCTGTGGGCTTGAACTGGACGAGAAGGCTGTTTACGAGGTAGGCATAAATTGAAGGCCTCACCCTCTTGTTTACGGAGGGTGCTAGTTTCCTTCATTTTTTCCAAAGCTGGCCCACAGAGGGCTCCACCGCTGGGGGTTCAGCCCCAACTCTTTCATCCCGTGTACTTCCAGTTTAGAGTATCCTTGAACTGGGAGCTTGCTCTTGAGTGGGTTAGCTCAAAACCGCCTCATCTCCTTCATGCACGCAGGAACAGCAGGAAGGAGCTGCTTGGGAGGCGTCTGTGTCCGCAGCTGCAGGCCAGGTTACATTAAGCCTGGCGGCAGCACGTTTACACACTTCATATAGGTTACTGACCACAGGGGACGTAGCCTCGGACGCACTGGGGGGTCTTCCTCCACATCCTCCATATCCACAGCCTCGAGGAAGTCGGAACCGGCGTCATCGCCGTCCACGTCCTCTTCACCTGGCTCCAAGTCGAGGAGGCCAGTGGAGGCATTTTAGTGGACTCATGATCCATGATGTCCGCCCAACTCGTGCTAGGCTGCGCCTGGTGTGCACTGGCTGTGGACTTATCGGTGGCCTCCGTGAGACTTGGGTCCCGGGAGCCTGCCACCGCAACTCTGAGTCTCCTCTCTAATATTTTCTCCGGCATTGATGCGCAGTGGGAGCAGAACTGGCGGTCAGCCAGCCCCGATTGAGCGTGTTTAGCGCCCATACATTGAAATGCACATCGGATGAGGGACTTTGCCCGAAATGGCGGCTCCTGCACGACGCGGGACAAGCACGGGACGAGCCCTCTTTGGACTTCAGATCCGATCCTTTGGTGGGAACGGGATCTGACATTATGCCTGAGAGGAGAGAAGAACCAGTGTAAAAGCAGTGCTTGTCGTTAGACTGTATGAACCAACGCTCGGAGTTTAAGCCGAACTGGTCGGTTCTGGTGGAGGCTGCTCGTCGTAACATGTTGGCAGAACCACACACTGCGTCTGACCCGTCAACAAATTAATGCTAACCGATCAGAAAATGGGGCGCCTTGACGCGATAACCCCCGTATAACACTAATTAGCAACTTAATGCTAAAAACAAAAGCTAGTTTGAGTAGCTTATCAAGTGCTACTTGACGGGAAAAACGACACTAAGTCGACTGACCCGGTGAAAAAACCCACTGCGAAAAGAACAACTCGCCTTGACGCGGTAGTTTGTCCTAATAGCAGTGTGATAAGTTCGTAGAACTTACCCAGCGTATGAGAACCAAGCTGGCAAACTGCGCTTGTCAACAATATCCTTTACGGTTCGTCTGTGAACAGTTTAACAGAATTAGCTGTCTGGCCCAAAAACGCTGAAGGAGTTTCAATGTTGTGGTCTTCACGGGGAAGGAAAACGAGAATGATGGGGTATTAAGGGACGACTATATGTAGAGGAGGGCGGAGCCCTAGATACAGTCATCCTGTCTGTTAGGGAACAAGACGTGGTGCCATTGGAGCTTCCGTGGTTGGTCACGCCCAAGGCGACTCCCATAGTGAAACACCGAACGACGTTATAGAAAAAGAACCTATGTTTCCAGACTTGATTCACAGATGAGAATGACTCTTGGATGAGAGTCAAAAGGTTTCCAGGTGACTACAACTGAATCTTTTTCTACTATGGAACACTCCTGGACGAATGAGGGATTACACCGACACATCCAAAGAAATTTAAGGCACATATAGTCGTCATTGAATGTCCTATTTGGTCTGTCAGATTTGTCAGTTTTCAAATTAAGTCCTAATTAGATTTTATCCCATTTTCCGTATGTCCATAATAATGTCAGTCCAGTCCTTAATTGTAGGTGCAGTTTATGTCATCAATTTTTTTTTTTAGGGCCTTTTCTCCTGCCAGGATTATGCTCCAAAGCTGGGGGAGGTTTCAATGCAAGAGGTGGAAGAAAACCAAACCTGTGAGCATAAATAACTATCTAATATTGTGCTTCGGCTTTGTCTTTAAAGTTCTCTGAAGCCATACTGTGTATTTGAGTACAGGTTATTATATTTCACACTTTTATGTAGATGTCCAGATAATTTACAGTAAATTAGTTCCTGAAGTAGGCATAAATTTGGAAGGTGAATAGATTCCATGGCAGTATAACAAAAATATTACCCATAGAAGACATACTATAACTGAACTTTAAATGTCATCAGTATTTTATTAACACAATTTTGCCACACCATTACATTCAGTAACCACAGAATACAATTAGTTAACACACACAAACCCATACAATGTATAAAAAGCTGTTTTCCACACCAGATGCATACAGAGGCTGGCACATATTCACGGCTTACTACTCCCGGAACAAAACTAAAAAAGGCATGTTTGCATAAATACAAGTTTGCTCTAATCTAAAATTGCACATTTTAGTTTAAATCTTTTTATTTGTAACAAGATCCGATTGTAATTAACCCAGTATTATCTCCAAATGCTCAGTTACATGGAGAACATAATCATTTAGATTACAGATGTATTCCTTTTGGTAGTGCTTCTCTTATGGCAGTCTTTAGAGTTTGGAAACTTTTGACACCAGGACTTGGTCAAACATGAGTCTTATTTCCACATGCATTAGAGTATTGGCAATCCAACAAAATCTTTACATGATATAAAATAAACTTTAAAAAAATCTTAATCTTCTGCTTGATGAAATGAAAATATGTTTTCTCAGTTTGGCATACCCCACAGTGCTTTTGGACAAATATAAGAAAGAAAAGGAAGGTTGAAATAATGAGTTATACCACAGAGCATTGAAAAGTAATTGTTAAAGTGCCCCAAAAGGATACCAGCCTGACAAAAGAGGAGGATCATTGGAGGACAGCGTACAGTGCCATTAGATGAATATCACACGCATTAAAGCAAAATGGAAAAGAGGATTTGGCTGCCAGTCATAGCAAAGGTCAGTTACTTTGTATGAGCTATGAATTAGATAAAAAAAGGGCTCCAATTTGTTAGGCTTTATATCCACACAGAAAAAGGTTTAATAGAGTGTTTTTTGAAAGCTTTTTAGAAAACGCGAATGGATAGAGAAATTACAGAAGAAAAGGCCATCTTTGTGTTCACTCAGGTTGTTCAGGTTAGACGTAGCCGCTGTCCCAAACCAGTTCTACCCACGCAACTGTTTGGTATAATATGATGTGGGCATCAGAAAGACGGGACACAGCAGCCTTTGGAGTGGGCAATCTTCCACCTAAAAAGACACATTTGTGATTATAGATTGAGACATTAAAGAGTCAGTCTGTGTCAAACATTAATGATGGTTTCTTACCTAGAGAGTCCTCTAAAGAATTGATGGCCACCTTTGTTGATCTTTAGATTTGTATGGTCCACTCTGGGGGGGGGGGGATATTAGAAAGCATTTCATTGAATAGTATGACATGACTGGCTTTATAATTTGATATAGTGGTCAACTCTTGAAGGCCAATCGTACAGAAACAAGAAGTTTACAATATGTGAAAATTGATGACTGAAGATAATTCTATGTTCTGAAACAAATGTAAAAACAAAATAAAAACAAATTAAATAAATAAATATTCTACCTTTTTACTTTCTGTACAGCTCCAAGTTTAAGCAAAGTAGCAAAAGCATTCTTCTGGAGGTCAGAGGACAGTACCTCAGGATATTTCAATGTGCCTAAAAACACATGTGATCAGTTACAATATTTAGGTTCATCAGAATGGGATAGAAAAACACAACATAACAGCTTGCTGCAGTTACCTGCCAATAGCTGTTTGACAATGAACTTTCGAACCGCTAGAACAAAGTCCTTTTCTGTAAGTGCCTCAGTGGCCTCGTCACATAAAAACGCACACACAATCTGCAGAAACAGTAATGATTATCATGTGATGTAGCGCCCTCTGGTGAACAACTACTCAATTAAAAACATTAATATTAATAGAAATAATAATAAAATGTTGACAAACAATTAGATGTACAATTTAATCACCAATAAAAATGGAGAGAACTGGAGAACACAGTAATATTGTGTGTAAATAAATTCTTCATATGACAATATAAAACATTCTAGTCCGATTCTGATTCTCGACACTGGAGGCGCACCCACCTGATATCCCTGTATAAACGGGAGCAACACGCGGCTGAGAAAACCTATTGTTCTGCGCCCTCTGTGAGTCACAACCATCTCCTGTTGGTTCACTTGGAGCGTCCCAGTCTTCACCAGCAGGTAACAGGCCTCTTCAAAGTCCTTAACATTGTTTATGTTAGAACAGTGTAGAATTAGTCTACGGACACTGTTGTAGGATGTGCTTACCTGCACTGTGGCATTTGGACACAGAATGAACTCATTAGAAAACATGCTTCTTAAGAAGCTGAAAGTATTGAAAATATCGTCTGGAAAAAAAAACACAGAAACAAAGAAACAAATTACACTAAACTCACAATAAAATTGATAACGCGTCACCATGTTAAAGCCATAAGCATATAATTAAAAACAAAGCCGTTAGTAGTAGTGTTGGCCCTTACGTTTGTTGTTGGTGGCCGCTGTGTGAAGCGCAGTGGCCAGTAGAGCAGGCCGCACAAACAAATGAAGGGCCTGGTTCCTGTAGGATACACAGGAGAGCACTGGCACAGCTCGACTCAACACCTGCTCCTCAGGGGGAACAGGACCCAAACTTGCTTCTTCTTGACACAGAAACAAAACAAAGAGATGTATTATTATAATCTGAAACTTTTCTTTTTCTTTTTTTAAGATACTGGTAGACAGCATTTTATTTAATTTTGTTTATGAATGCAACAAAATCTGTGATGAAAATAAATAAGAAACACATCCTGGGAACTTAAGTATCCATACCTTCACTGAGTGCCAGATAGACTTTTCCTTCTGAGATTCTCACCAGACTGTGATGTAAAGAGAGACTGGAGGAAATCACTTCTGATGGTGTCATGTGGTCTGAAGAAAAACATTTTAGTTTTAACAGGGGCAAAACTGCATTATGCCATGAGGGGGGTAAAACAGTTCCTATATCATACCAGGCCAATGCAGGAAGCCCCCGTACTGCCGACACAGGTCTCTGAGCCAGAGGGCCTGTTCAGTGAGTTCCTCCAGCGAGATGCCACTCGCTGGGTCCTCAACATGGAGGAGGATGGTGGCCAATAGCACCCATGGCTTTAGGACCATGTTCTCCTCCTGAGCCCGGACCAATCTATATGCGGTGTCATTCACAAAGGTCTGCACATCCTCACTGGGGCGCTTCGGGATGTACCTGCATTTAAAATGGAGTAAGAACCATTTATGATTTTGAATACCTGCTGAGCCTCTTAGTTTTAGTATATTACATTGTGTTTTAGAAGGCATAAGTTGAGAAGAAGATGATGATGTTGAATGTTAGGTTACAATACTATACCTTGGTGTGAGGTTGAACTGACAGCGGTTCACTCTGCCCTCTGCCAAACGTCTGACAGACACAGGCTGGCCAAAGTAAACATGAATGCTGCCATAGTCTTCACTGAGGATTTTTCTAGCTTTAAACAAACCCTGAAAAAAGTATAGTATGATTTAATTCAACCATCAAATTGGCAAATATGATACAAGGATATCGTTGGACTTACTGAGGTGGATTCTTTGGGTTTGGGGACCCCCAGCATTTCTCTTGCATAAAGTGATTCCTCAAGTATTCGCTCGTAACTGATGCTAACAGGAACCAAACTAATATCAAAAACCTCACCTTTAAGGAAGGGGTCCATGGCAATATTTAATAAACCTGCACAACAGTAGAAACGTCGATAAATGTAGAGTAAATTGTATTGAATTGTCACCAACATTTGAACCATACCTAACTTTGGGGTCAAGGATTTGCTTGTGCGACTTCTGGTCCCTTCTAGGAAAAATTCTACAGGTGCAAGGCCATTCTGGAGTATTATAAATGTGAATAAATATGTACAACATACAATTTAAAGTCACACTTTTGATGCTTTGACTGCTCACCTTAATTATGGTCTTAACATACTCTGAGAATACAGCCCAGTAAAGTTTATCACCACCGAAGGACCTTCTGATAAAGAACGCTCCGGACATCCGCAACATCTCCCCAACCACCTTCATCCCCATGAAATCTGAAGGAAACATAGCAGTTGGTCAACATGGACAGGATTGGAAGCATTACCTTTATAGTTATTCACACCCGTTTTTAGCTCTCTCTACATACCCATTCCTGCAGCAATGACAGGTAGAGCAAGGTCATAAGTGTAGAGGATGTAAGACATGAGCAGGAAGTCCATGTAACTTCTGTGACTGGGCAGGAGAACAACGGGATGCTCCTGAATGGCCTGCTGCAGCTTAAACCCCAGTCAATAGTCAAAGATTTAATGATGTTCAGTACAAGAAACCGTTTTGGCTTTAGTCATATCTACTCACTCTCTGGATGCCGTCTTCATTCACACAGATGCTCTTGAACAGGGTTTTGAAGACTTTAGTCAAGACAAACGCAAAGAAGCGGACGGTACTGAGCTGCAAACGATGAGCCATCTCGTCCATGATGCCTGAAGCTTCCTCTTGAAGGTCCTCCGTAGTTCTACCAGTCTCTTTAGAAACCTTATTTACAAACTGTATGTTACGGTTTATTTATAGATTATTATTCTTTATTATTATCCCTTGGGAGAAATGTTTCTTGGATGTATGCAAATAATCAGAGAAAGTGTTTTTTTCATTTCTGGTTTTAATAAAAAAATGAAAATTAAAGGTTAAGATACCTGAGTGATAACATAATGAAGTTGATCTGACTCTAGGACCATGGTCTTCAGTGAGCTGGCGTCGGATGGGGTGAGGTTTTTATAGAGGAGAGGAGTGTAACATTTGAATGCATATCGAAGGTCACTAGAGTTCCTCCTCTCCTCCAGAAGGTCCTCAAACTCATCCCTCTTCTTCAGCATTGGGTCTGTGTGCTAGAACAAAGAAGACACTGCACTGAAGGTCTGATATCAGATCAGATGTGTACATTGTACTGTGCCTTATATTCCACAGCAATGAAATAAGATTGTACAGCTGGGTTTTGCGCTCACCAGACCTTTCTGGGCATTACTCATGAAATGATTGAAGTGTCTTGCACAAGGACACAATCACACCATGCACCAGTTTGATAGAGAGCTAGAATTATGCATCTAATGGGTTTAAACTATCTATTCTCTTGTCAAATACAGGCCTTTCCAATATCTATTCAAGCCAGCCTCAAAGAATGCAAGCCACTGCCAGTGTGTTCTTATCAGATTCATACATGGATAAATTGAGCAGGAAATGGCATTCGGGGGAAAACCATAATACATCTCTTTAAGCAAAACAAGGAATCCTAAAAGAAGAAAGGAGCCTAATGTAGTGTAACTTAAAGGTGTAATTTGCTTCCTGTTGAATGAAATGTCAAAAGTCAAGGCTAAGCTATGTTAGCATCAGACAAACAACATACATACCGAATAAGACGATGTGTTTTCCATAGTTCTTCAAGCTTTAAAAAGACACAGGGACATCTGTTAAACTTTCATACGCACAAATCATTCTTCTCCAAAGTGACAGCTACACTTTGGGAAATAAACCCATGGGGGGAAAAACTTCACTTGAGTGATAGGACTACTTCCGTGTTTTTATAGAATCTACGGTGGCTCGGAAGGCTGTAGCTTCAACTGCTGTGTTGCACACCCCATGATCGCGCCGCATGTGTCGGTTTGTATTCATGAATTGATTGCGTCTCAGTCTATTATGATTTTACATTTTTTGCTCATCTAAATGCATTACGTATAAGTGAGTTATGGCTACAAAGGTGAACGGGAAGTCTGACGTGGATTGTCTGTTTCTTGAGCAAGTGTTGGACAAATTATACGATTTTGGTAAGTATTAGCTTGTCTGCTAACATGTTCGGCTAACAATAAAAACAGTATCAACAACAAGATGGGATAAACAAAAAAGATGTAAATGGTATCCTGAACCAATCTCCAGGAACAAAAAAGAAGAAAAAGCGTAAAAGATGTTCAGAGGACGAGGATGTTCCTAACGAGGATGATTCTGTTAAACCCACACAACAGCAACAGTCTGAACAAACAGGTAGAGATCACTGACATCGTCAAAATTGTAATTCAGCTTGTTACAAATGTAGTACTATTAAATGATTTGTGTTTTTTCCTAATTTAATATCTATATTTTCTTTGAGATGTTTCTCGTAAAGACCACAAGGTGGAGGTAGTGACATTCCAAGATCCCAGAAAGAAAATAAAAGCCAAACCCACCGCAGCTCCTGAGAAATTAAAAGTACTTATTAAATGTTTTTGTTTTTTTACAATTGGATCAAATCATTATAAATTCTGTAGTCTATTTTGAGGTTTATGGTCTTTCATCACCAGCTTCCTCAAATAAAGGACACAAATAGTGACCTCTCTGAAGAACTCAATTTGGAAAAGGTAAGGAGAAAAATGTTTACCTTTGGGGTGAATGATATTGACAAACATGAAAGTCAATATTTCTGTGAATTATCTCAGACAGAATATTTTGACAATGTAATAGGAATGTGCTAAACTGTGCCTGTCCTGGTTGAAGTTCAAGTCTAGTGCACGACGTGAATGGGTGGACCATAGAATTATCCACAAATGAGCAGAAATATCACATCCTACCCGTGTTTGGAAAATAAAGACATTTTTAAAATTATAGACAAAAAACATGATATACTAATTTTGCGTATCACCAAAACAACATTTGCAATTTTATAACATTTTTAATTTATCGCCCACCTCTTAACTTTAAATTTGACCAAAAAACATGACCTTTTTAAATACTGTTTAGGCGCGATTAGAAGTTCATCGTTTTGGCATCACAGGCTACAAGAAAGAACAGCAGCGAGTGTTTGAGCAGGACAGAGCCGTTATGCTCGGAGCTCGTGTAAGTTTCTTAAGTATTTTATGTATGTTATGTCAATATTGTATCCAGTGTTTTAAAAATAATAATTTGTGTGACGTCAAATTTGTATTTCCTATATTTTTGCTGTGCAGCCACCAAAAAAGCAGTATGTCAATTACAAAATACTACAGCAACAAGTCAAAGACAAGAAGCTAAAAGAAAAGGAGGAGGTCGACCCAGTAAGACACATGTGACTTTAAATCTGCCTCAACTCTGCATTTCTTAATACTCTATTACTTACTATATTCTGTCTGTTCCTCTGCGTTTAAGGAACTAAACACAAAGAAAAAAACGAAGAAGAATTCCAAGTGAGTAACCTTGGTTATATCATACTTTAACTTCACTCTATTATTACATTTGACATACATGCAATTTAAAAAGCAATTTGTCACCTGACTGTTAGTTTATTTGTTTTTTTTCTTTCAACAGGGATAAAAAGAAGCAACCAGCATCTGGGTCAGGTTCAGGACCTTCAGGACAAGTGGGGCGTTTCAAAAATGGCATGTTGATCCTCAGTTCCAAAGAAATCCAGAAAATTAAAGGCTCAAAAAGAAAACGATAGGTCTGTGTACTTATACTGCTGTAGAAATGATGGTTTTATGCTTTTCTGTAATGAGACCAGCTTTGTTGTATAGCAGGGCTATTCAATATAAGGCCCGGGGACCAAATCAGGCCCTTCCAGCGATTTAATCCGGCCCACGATCTTCCAAATAGATTCTGGGTTAGCAGTAGACAAGACCTGATTTGGTCTTGGTTTTGTCCATGTTTAATTCCACTTAAGACCTGTTTTGATTTTGGGTTACTCCAGGTTCAGACCTGGTTAGTACTAGTGGATGGGCAATTTCCCCCCAAAATATTATCTATCAGTAGTTGTATTATTGTATCAACTAATTTGTTGAAAATTGTTAGATATTTTGTGCCACCCAAAGTGTTGTTACTGTGGCGTGTTGTGCACCTCCGGCCCAGAGGCCTTGCCCCTCGGAAGAATTATGTTGAATAGCCCTGTTGTATAGTTTATTTGGAGTAAAGTATCAGGGGCCAATTTCAGATTTTTTTTGTGTATACATTTTCAAGTGAAGTTGCTGATCTTAGAGCTGGCACAGTGGATCATTATTGATATAGTGATATCAGAAAGAGATGTGATTTATTTACATTTTTGTCAATGATTCAATGATTTCTCTTATTTTCCCAACAGTATTTTTTCCAACAGTTCTCTGGGGACGCTCTAAGTTGCATGGACTTCATGTCAAGATTCTAATGACTGATTTAATGCAGCAAGTTTGCATTTGGAAATGCCCACGCTGTAAACTGTCACCAGAAACTATTAAATCAAGATATGCTGCTGTTCGTGACACGCAGTGAATCAAGCAATGACAGTTTTACTCTCGAGGAGCTGCTGATTCAGGATCCAGCTGGACCCGGATGGATTATTCAGTAAAAATGTGAAGACTCCTTCAAGTTTGAATTCATCACAGTTTATTTTCTTTTATAAATCAACAAAAAAGACAATAGCATTTTCTTGTGTAAAGGTTTTCTAAATGATACGATTACAATGCATTTCTTGTATACAAAACATGTCATACAAAACTTTTACATTTAGAAGGAATGAAAAATGTCACGCACAATGAGAAAACAGTATTTACAGCACCAAGAAATATTTTTTTTTCACTCAACAAAAAAAAAAAATGCTATTTATTGTTAGATGCAACAGAGTAAATAAACTTATGGCAGTGTGAAGCAATGAATCCCCTTGAACGAGCTGTAATCAAATCTGATGAGAAATATATTAGACGGTGCAAGTTATATTCACAACAGATCCAAGGTTACATATAAAAACACGTTTTTGTTCTTAAATATATTTACATAATCTCTCAACATAAATAAATCATACAATGTTTTCTTATGCAGTTTTAATATAAGCAGTGTTATGCTATTTTCCCAGCATTGTATTTTTTGTATTTCACATTCATGGGTGGGTCGGTAGATGGACTGGTATTATCCCCATGTTACTTTCCAGCTGTGAATCGGTCATATAACTATGTCATAATTGTTTGTGGTTTGTGTGTGTGCGTTAGGATATTCGTTTGAAAGAAATGTGTAAAATCAAATGTCCAAATAACTGCACAATCAGAGGTAGATGGTCGAAGAAAGTAAAAATGTATCTACCTAAAAAACACTTTAGGTTCATACATTTCTATTGGATTTCAGGATGAAACATTAAAAAAGGTGCCATCTTATGTCTTAATAATAGACTGATTCTTTTTTAGCAGGAAACTAGCAGGGACATGGATAAATCTGTAAATGATGTTCAGGGACACGCCTTGCGAGTGTACGAGACCACATGAAAAGAGAAGAGACTTGTTAACCCGAGGATGTTATGGCCTACATCTTTGGATTGTTTGGATTCCAACACGTTCTATGTAAGGTTCCCCAGATAAACTGTATCAACCGCCTGTGGTTACAAGTCTTACAATGACTGTGGCTTGTGATCTAATATCTTTGTGGGGATGTCAGGAAAAGTAGTGTGGAGAGAATTAGCCCTTTGGTATCTATAGACCCAGGGACTGGCAAAAGTCTCCCTGGTGGTCAGGTAATCAGTGAAGAGCTGGCTTTATATTTCACTGTAAGGCTGCATACTTGGACGAGGAAAAGCACATTTAATGACTCTACTTAAGTCTTTGAGCATGCAAATTTATAATGATGGGAAATTAAATGATGTATCTGCCTGTTGATGTCATAATAATTAGCTTGATCATATGGTTTTAGAAATGATCTTTACTCCAAAATTCACACTATTTTGTGTTCCTAATTTTTGCTTTGCACAAATAAAGATAAATCCCATTTTATGTGAAATGCCAGGATCTGTTCAATATTTCTGATAAAAGCTGAAGCATTTATGATAAAAAAAGGATAATACATGCTGTATATAATTCTATGCAATGCTACATAAATATATGCATAATACTAAATATAAATTTGATAAATAACATTTAAATAAATCATAATCATAATCATAATAAGCTATAAAAGGAGGTTATATAGGATTTTGATTTGTGTTCCCAGATACCAGGTAAACACATTGAAAATCTTGCTTTTACAGATAACCATTGTAATGTTGATTTATTCTAAATTACAAAACATTCGACACGATGGCCAAGTTGTTGATGTTGTTGTGGGATATTGAGGCTGACATGAGTCTCTCATTTTGGTTGCCAGCTCCAATGCTGTTGTTGGTTTAAACCTCTGCATCCTCTCTGATCTGAATGGTCATTACCTAAAGCCCAGCACCTGCTCCAGTCATGAATCAGTGCTAGTGCAGCCTCTAAAGCTCAGTGAACCAATTCTGGAGGAGAAGGCGCTGAACATGAGACATAGCCTGGCCATAAACTGAGAAGGAGAAAAACGTATACATGTTCTCTATCTGCAGGTTAAAACACTGGCAAGTTCAGTCATTTTTTTAAACACCAGCACAGGCAACATACAGTATCTGCCTTTTAACTCACAATAACTATGAAAAGATCTGCTTCTTTGATATTCACATATTTTAAAATGTGAAAATTATTATGATCAGCTTTAAATCTGTATCCATTCTTTCCCTGAAAAAGAAAAACTCATGAGATATTTCTTATATCAGATACTGTATAAAGAGGAATGAAATTGTGGATTATGTTGTATCATCTTCAACCCTTAGGGGGTGTGCTGCAACAAATAAATTACAGTATATTATTTACACTTTAGCTTTTGTTATTTTGTAAACATGTTTGCCACTCAATCATGCTCAAAACCACGCATAAAATGAATCCAGCCATTAGTATTTACAACGGTTTGCATTTTTCAGACACATTTTGCTCATATAGAGTTATGTACATAATAACATTGTTTTAGTCACAGTGTTTTGGTAGATGTTGCAGCTTAGGCCCTTTTCAGGCCACCGTAGCTTTACCTGAAGTGATCTTGTTCAGTACAGCCGATAAAAGGTGCCAGGCATCTTCAGAGAGACTCACAAATGAGGGCATTAAATAGTCACTGTGAGACAGACTGGCTACATAAACCTTTCATTTATTTATTTTGTTTCAATTCAGTTACTATGCAAGTTGTGTCATCCTAATAAATAGTTATGAAATGTGTCTGGAACAAGTCAACATAGAGTAGGTTTTGTTAAATGGCTTAGGATATTTTCTTTTCTTTTACTTTTTCTTTTTTTTAAGGATGTTTTTGGCTCGTTGGCTCTCTCTCATCTCCATGACGTGGGGATGAGAGAGAGCTGCACATGGAGCCTGGCATGCGTGCTACTCACAAGGATTACGCAATGTTCAATTTAGACATTTGCATTGCTTAAATTTGCCATTCGCTATACCAGACGTAACTGTGAGACCATCATTTTGTTTCTATTGTTCCCGAGTTGACACAAAACTTGCCTCCAGATCTCTGTGTCCTGGTTTAAGAGCATCACGTTTGTGTGACCAAAATAGTGCATTCCCCACAGTTTCACACGGACATTTCAGGCTTTTTTGTAGACGATTAACACAGTTTACACTTTGCATGCTGTGTGCAATATTCATGTAAACAATTTAAGCCTTAAAGACTGGCTTCCTGTCACTTATGATCAAATACACACTGAAAAATGGGAGCAAACAAAGCTGTGGTGCTGGAGTTTGGTCTTAAATATTTGATGAGTGAGTCGACTTGCAGTGCTGCTACAACTTCTACAAGGATGTCTATTGGTTTTTGCCTTCTTGGTTGTAAACAAGCGCACAAAGGAAACAACAATGTTAGATTACAGTTCTCTCCAAGCACCTTCACGATTATACATTTTTAAAGGCTAAAAAGGCGTTTCCCACGGTTTTCTATGCATCTTTGCACTCTTGTTAGAAGAAGCTACAGAAAGACTTGCCATTACAATTTGAAGTTGGGGTGTAAAAATGCTGTAAACTGTAGTTTCCTAATTACAACTCAAAGACGTCCTTAAGAAATGGACTATCACAGCTTTTGCTTTAAATCATTTTGTCAGAAAAACTTAACTTTCAAAGATAGGACTAACAACACTCACTTTTACTGAAAAAATATATACATTTTGATGCAGTACTGTGAGATATTCTGTAAACGTTCAATGGTTAGAGCATTTATCCCTGAACTAGGGTTAGTTTGTCTGTGTCACTGCGAGATTGAGCTTGTGCCTTGTAAGAGCTTTCACTCTTTGGTAAACTTGGACTTGATTGTACAAGGACTTTGATCACTTTTTAGCTCTCCCCTCGTCCCGCCTTGTACTGTCCATCGCCCGGTGATAATCTGAAAAGTTCAAATACAACCCAACTTCAAACATATTTTTTGTTAATGGCAATGGTGTTATTCCTTTTTGAATCACTGGTCCGATTATGTATGCTCAGCAGTTAGTCCGGTTGTCTCTGCAGTGATGTCGAGTATGCGCAGTAGAAGAGGGCACCTTGACTTGTTTGGATAATGTGAGAAAAGGGTGAATCCCAGGACGGGACAGCTCCATGTAGCGATACGGGACGTCTCTCTAGTTTGTATTCCAAAGGAGATTTTACTGTTTGAAATTCTTTGGCAGCTCGAGCCCCGTCAGTAAGGTCACCTGGAGCGGACAAACAGAGTGAATACTGAATGAGCTCATCTCTCAGGCAGAAAGAGGACAGTCTGAGAAGGCATTGGAAATATAAGAGATAGATGTGGAGAGAGGTGAGGGACACACGTTGACTTTGGATTTAATGGACATGTGTAAATAATTCATAAAGCATTAGACATCTTGGCACAGTAAATGGATAAATAGAGCTATGTGTAAATCATATTAAAATGCTGTTTTAATTACAGTGTAATAAAACAATGTAATTATGTAGCGTAGTTATGGTTTAATTACCGTACAATTAAGGTTTTAATATTATGTAGTTAGGGAGCAACTGAGGTGTAAATATGGCTTAATTGCAACGTAAAACAAAATGAAGAAGTTGACCTAAATGCGCCAGTGTCTTTGGAAACGTTAACCAAGTGTTTTGACTTTTCACTGACCTGCACATTTCTGTTGAGGCTGACCGCAGGCACAAAAACCCCGACCAGGTTTTCAAAGGCAGTTGGTCCGTGCTGTTCTTTGTTGATGTAGAAGGTCAGTGTGTGTTTGACCAGATCCAACAGCACCCCGACTGTAGACCCTTTAGTGATGCCCCCCTCCGCCCTAAAAATGCACAGAAACGCACTTAGATAGTCGGTCAACAGAGAAAGTTTAGTTAAGACATCGAGGAGAAGATATAGTTTCTAATAATCAATATCAAAAGTGAAAACTTTTTTTTTCTTTTTACATAATTATAAACTTTACTTTATTGCAAAAGTCCAACATTTTCTCTTAAAGTTAGAAATACATGTAGCGAGAATAAAACAAACAAATAAAACAACCCCCTTATTGTGAATGGCGGCGATAAATACAAAAATCTCCGACTTTAAATGTCAAGTTGAACTGAAACTTGTACATTTTGCATAGCTGTCATTGTGAAAAGAAGACATTTTGGTTTCATAGACATCTAATAGTTTCTCTATGTGTGTTTGAAGTACTGTGCAGCTTGCAGTTTGCTCCCTGTTGAGTTTGTTCTGGTTTTGTACAAGCTCCTGGGGTTTGACTGTCATCTCCTTGTGATCTTACTCCGAGATCTAAGGCCTTATCCACACAAAGATGAACGCACTCTCTGTCTGTTTGGATGTCACACTCTGTTGTTCTTTGTACTCTTACTATGACGTACCCAGCAGTCACAAAATTACTTATTTATTGAATCCGAAATGCGTATTTTATTTGCCACAGCATTAGCCTATTAATGTTAAAATACTGTATTCGTGGGTTTGTTTCCAGTTTTATGCAACATTTTGAGGACTTTTACCCATTCAAAATATATCATCTTTTGTTTTATAATGTTAATCTCCACGGTAACGGTCCTAATTTGTCATAATTCGGAAAACCATGGAATTTTGACATTTAGTGTGTCCAAGGCTATACGAGATTCAATTATTAATGATAAAATATTTGGCCAAGTATATAAAATATACAGGCCAGCATTCTTTTATGTGTCTCTAAATTGTTTCCCCAACAGCAATTGCTCAGTTCATAAAAGTAGACTTCCACGTCGACAATGGTGACGAGTGACGTTTGAGTCCTACCTGTTGTTGTGTGAGTTGTTGTGCATGAACCAGGAGCGGTTGTTGTCCACGTACATGGCCCAGGCCTTGTCATCTTTCCCTAACATCATGTCTTTCATCGTGTTGATCCTGGCCACCCCAAACGCCGGGTCGGGGTGGTTGTCATAGCGATCGATTGTCACCTCCCAGTAGTGTATGCCCTGAGGATACGACACATTTCATTCATCCAGTGAGAAAAGCAAGAGGTTTGGACACACAAAGGCCTCTATGTAAAGAACTGGATCCGTCACCTTGGAGAAAGCGGCAGTCCCCAACACTACACGGTCGTCATAGCTGCTGCAAGTCACCGTCTGGTTTTCATTGGTCAACACAATGTCGCGGTGAGCCGAGGTGGGGTCAAAGGTGAACCAGGCCACTGAAAAAAAGGGAGAAAAACTTCAAATGCAACTTCATATACAGCACATTTTGTACATTTAGACAGGGACATTCAATGTGTTTAAAAACAATTTGAATGGACAAAAATACACTCAGACATTTAATCTGAAGTGCAAAAGCAGTGATAAAGTAAATTAAAAGTGTATTATCAGTAAAATATAATTAGTTAAATGGCTGTATTAAAGCTGGTGTGTTATTGGCTGTGACAAGGGCAGAACATTTCACACTCATTAAAAAAGGCATTTGCCTAGAGGCTCATCTGTTTAATTTAATCTGTATTCAGTTTTCTTACATGCTTTTAGAAAATATACCATGTACAATATGACGATGTTTTGGTGTGGCCTTCCTGATAAATGGCGCACAAGTAGAGACACACAATTATAGAAGTTGTAGTGCTTATAACCTACACTGTACAATTTGTTCTTTGTTGTCATTTTTATTGCTTTCAAAGCTTCTGGAGTCTGTGTTGAATTTGATGAGCAGTGACTGCAAAGTGATGGAGAGAGTTATCTGCCACGCAGCAGACTGTAATGCTCATTGTTCTGAGTAATTAGAAGACAACTCCTCTCCTCGTCTCAGTCTGGCTGATTCTGTAACTCCCATTTCACTCCTTTTTATATAATTCCTATTGAAGTTCAAATATGTTTTCTCATCCTGTCACATTTTTTTTAATCTTGCCATGTTTCCCCCAGTCTTCAGCTTTTAAATCCTGACATTAGGACCATGTTTGCTGTAAAAAGATGTCAAAGGAGTGAGTATAAAAACAGCCAGTTCAGTTTTACTCAGTTTTGTCCAGTTTTGTTTTTGCACAATTCATACAAACAATAACTCAAAATGCTTTACAGCCATAAAACACAACAACCACAGAACAAGTGTACAGTGTTCCAGATCAAACTAATTTAAATATTAGTCAAAGACAACACAAGGAAACACAAAATGAAGTTTTGAAAATGAAACGTTTTATTAACAAAAAAACAAATCCAAACCTACATGGCTCTGTGTGAAAAAGTAATGGCCCCCTAAACCTAACAACTAGTTGGCCATCCTTAGCAGCAACAACGGAAATGGGACGTTTGCAATAACTTGCAATGAGTCTATCTATATCTATATTTTTAAGATCATGCCACAGCATCAATAGGATTCAGGTAAGGACTTTGACTAGACCACTCTAAAGTCAACATTTTGTTTTTCTTCAGTCATTCAGAGGTGGACTTGCTGGTGTTTTTTAGATCATTTTCCTGCTGCATTAGCTTCAGCTTGGTCATGAACAGATGGTCGGACTGTCTCCTTCAGGATTTTTCCATTTTTGTTTCATTTATCACAGCAGTCCTGAAGCAGCAAAGCAGCCCCAGACCATCACACTATCACCACCATATTTGACTGTCGGTAGAGTATTTTCCCCAAAGTCTTGGGGATCATCAGGATGTTTTCTGGCAAAATTGAGACAGGCCTTAATGTTATTTTTGCTCAGCAGTGGTTTTCGTCTTGGAACTCTGCCATGCAGGCCACTGTTGTCCAGTGTCTTTCTTATGGTGGAGTCATGAACACTGACCTTAACTCAGTCAAGTGAGGCCTGCAGGAGACGGAGCAAGGATTTGGCTTATATTCATTCCATGGCCTGGCTCCGATGAGGAAATGAGCAGACACAGGATTGTTTGTTTATTTATAATTTCCACAAATGTTTCCAATCATTGTGTACACAAGTGCTATCACAGGCAACACAACATAACTCTTTGAAGAGTCCTTGCTGGTTTGCTCACGGCGACAAACCACACTTTTTGGTCGCCGCTCTGAACAGCTGCAAGTTCCCCAGGTAGATCTGGCGCTGTACTCGCATCATGTTTGTGAAAGATGTTTGCTCATAAGAAGATCATATGATTATATCCCATCTAGCAAAGCGGGACCAGTGTTTTTGGTCAAAAAAAGTCCAAACAAATGCCAGTGCGCCTTCTCTGGTCTCATTTGTCGGTGGGATCATCTGGCCAGTTGAATTTGTGGAGAGCTTACGTCCACATGACACACACACACTAGATCAAGTGGAAGGATACAGATGTGGTGGGCGTGGCTCACACCGCTGCTTCAGGTGAAGACCATGGATGGTGAATACAGGCTACTGGCTACAATTCCTGTGACGATGTCTTGGCAATCTTGTATTTCCAATCATATCCATTATTTGTGTGACAGGAAGCATCACATTTTATTCATAAAGAACAACACAGTGTGAACATAACCAATTTTTTTAAATTAATTTTAAAGATGTAGTATTTCCTAAATTGGTGATAGCTGATGAATGTTACTATTATGTTTTCAGGAGGATTTGTCGTGATGACTTATGAACTGTATAACAGTATTTTAGAAGGTATTGCTAAAGGTGTCGTTTGAACTGTATGTTTAGGAGGATTAGCAAATGATGAATTGTGTATTGCACATATAGGCAGTAGATTTTTTATTTACAGTGTGTATTGGAGGTGCTGCTGTGTTCTGATCCCTTGGAGATTATAAGTGCACTGTCCTTGTTTTAAAAATATAAGGATACAAACAAATGTGCACGTGATCTTGCCACAAAGCTATCAATTACATTTTCAGTATTCATAAGTACATCATAATACCCACAATTTCTGTATAATGAATAAAATGAACACAATTTGCACAAACAAAATCAAATTTATCATTATCATTCACCCTACGCACAAAAATGCTTCTCATCATCAGGCATACGCCATTTTAAAAACTTCTTGGCAGAAAGGCCCGGTGTCAGTCAGATGCCTCAGGAGTACATTGTAAGTACACATGATCTCCATGCTTTTGCTCATGTCATGATATTTAGGTGGGGGAGGACTACAAAGAGTCCTTGATCCAGCAGGAAGTGGTGTGTAGTGGCCTGAAAAAGCAGCCAATGACGTACACAAAAGGTTAGGGGCAACATTCAAAAAAGTCAGCGGACCAGGTAGAAGAGACTCAAAGGTGGGTACGATAACCACTTTAAAGTGGGGGACCTGGTTCTCAAAAACATCCGCCACGAGCAGAGGAAAGGTGGGAAGATGGCCTCTTGATGTTGGGGCCCTTCAAAATGGTAGAAATTGAAGGGGAAAAAGTGTGGACCTTCACGATGAAAAGGGCAAAATCTAAAAGTGACTCAATCTTGACCACCTGACAAGGTTCATTGAACCTCAGCCACAAATTCCCAGAAAGTGGGGGGGTGAGCAGCCTGCAGCATCCAGGAGGTGGAAGAGGCTGTGCCTCTTGCTGAACTCTGGATTAGCATTAACAAGGATAACTAACATTAGTGCTTTGAAGATGAAACTTAACCATATAGCACATTTGCAGTCCTACAACTTGTAATTACTTGGCTGGTGTGGACATGGGTAGTGTCATGTGGAGCCTGATTGGGGTACAAATTGTATTAGTGGGATTTAGTTCAGCTGGGCCCCAACAAGAATGTAAAGTGAGATGTTCCATGGAATGTCTTGTAAATGACAATGTCTTGTGTAAATGACCTTGCCTACTCAATTGACACTTTTAAGCAATAAATGCATCCTTAACCCTCCTGGCACGAAGGGTTAAAGCCACGGTGATGGACTCCTTGATGTTTGCTGTGTCTCAATTCCGGGTCTGCATGCTCTGAAGGACCCAGCCGACGGAGGCTGGTCTGAGTAGCCTCCGTGGACCGCAAAGGCCATGCCGAAATGGGACAAGCCTAGGCCACGGAGCCGTTCACCTAGCATAAGCAGCGAGTTGCTAACGCCACGCAAATTACGCATATAGACATATTAAAAAGGGCACGCAGCAAGAATGAACTATTCTGAATTTGAACCCAAGAGATTATAGTTCATCTCACCCAAATCTTTTGTCTAAAATGTTCAGCTCTTGTAAAATATAATTACCAATGTTCCTGTGATAACTGCATATTTCATTACTTTGAAACTTCTAGATTTTGATAGTCTTAATTTCAGAATGTGATTTTATAATGACAATGTAATACATGAAAGGTAATATGTGCATTTTTAAGTCAGTTTATAAAGAGCTGTGTTTCTGGAGAAAATATATTTATCAGAATAGAGCTTGTCACGTTCTCAACGTCTCACTTATGGCAGTCAACATAAACCATGATTAAGATAAAACTTTTTTACTCCCACCCCGATTCATTAGCTTTTATAATGTGTTTCAGGAAACACATTCAAATTGGCTGTCCATCCATCCATCTTCTTCCACTTTATCCGGGGCCGGGTCGCAGGGACAGCAGTCTAAGCAGGGACTCCCAGACTTCCTTATCCCCAGACACTTCCTCCAACTCCTCCGGGAGGATCCCGAGGTGTTTCCAGACCAGCCGAGAGACATAGTCCCTCCAGCGTGTCCTGGGTCTTCCCCGGGTCCCCCTGCCGGTGGGACATGCCCGAAACACCTCCCTAGGGAGGCGTCCAGGAGGCATCCGGAACAGATGCCCGAGCATCATTTGCATCGAAATCTCCAGCGGGGGACAGCAGGAAAAAGGCATGCGAGCTACAGCAGAGAGTGCAGACGAGTCAGCAACTGTGTGTGGACCAAGCAAGGTGACGGGAATTCCGCTAGCTTTGATAGTAAGGAATGGAAAGCCATTCACAGATGCTTGATGTGGCCAATGAACTGTTTGACTTCCCCGAATAAAGACAAGATAATCAAACGAATAAAAGACATGCCTCTGTCAGCAAGAACTGTGCACGATCGTAGCATCATGATGGCAAATCAAGTCGAGGAAACACAAATTGAGGACATAAACGCCAGGACATACTTTTCTCTCGCGTTAGATGAGTCAACAGACGTTAGCCATCTATCTCAGTGCAGTATAATTGCCAGGTATGCTGCAGGTGACACACTGCGTGAAGAAAGCTTTGCTGTTTTGCCAATGAAAGGGACAACAAGAGGAAAGGATTTATTCACGTCTTTCATGGAGTTTGCTAAAGAAAAAAAACTACTGATGGATAAACTTATTTGTGTACAGCTGAAAAGGACAGTTTTTAGCCTAGACTTAAACATTGTCAGAGTAGAGGCCTGGAAAGCTGTTCCAGATTTTAGCTGCATAATGTTGAAATGCAGATTCCTCATGTTTAGTCCTGACTCTGGGCACCAGCAAGAGGTCCTCAGAGTCCGAGATGGTTCATATGGCACTTACATGTCAGCGATGTACTTTGGTGCAAGGCCATGGAGAGACACAAAGGAATCAAACTCACGTGGCTGCACGTGGAGCCCGGCATGTGTGCTGCGCGCCTTAACCACTCGACCACCGTTGCAGACACTTGAGCACAGGACTAATATGATTGTAATTGGTTCTAATCAAGACCTGAGCAGCAGCGTTTCATTCTGGCAATGTGTTTTAAATGGTAAAATGCTGCTGCTGATGGTGTTTTGATTTTATGTGGCTGTTGAAATTCAAATCTGGGTCCAATATAACTGAGAAAATTGAGAAATGTGAGAAATTGAAGACAACTGCTAACACTTTGTCTTTGCTTTTGTCTGAGTTTAGTTGGAGAAAGTTGTTTTGCAGCCACACACTGATCTGTTAGATGCAATGATCACCTGCATTCAATGAAACACAGATCTGAGTGTTGTCTGTGTAATTGCGATATGATACACCATTGTTAAACATCAATTGGCCTAACAGCAGCATGTAGAGGTTGAATAGAAGAGGTCCCAGGATTGACCCTTGGGGCATCACACAGATCAAGGCCATGTAGTCAGAGACACAGTTTCCAATTTAGGTGTTGCTAGACAAAGTTTTCAAGAACTTTTCCCAGAAAAGGCAGGTTTGAGATGGGCCAATAATTATTTATCACTGTGGCATCAAGACTTAATGACTGTTGTGTTCAAGGCCCTTGGGACTGTCCCAGACTGAAGTGAAGTGACATATTGACTATTTCAGTGAGTGGCACCAACACACTGCTTAACACAGACTTTAAAAAAGTAGTGGGCAACTCATCGATGAAGCATTTAGATAAAATAAGACTGGTGATAATCTCGCTGACAGTATTGTCAGCCACAGGCGAAAAGTGAGATAGCTCTAGCTATCTCGCTGGCTGTTGGACTGTTATATAAGCATTGTGCATTGATCATATTTTTTATTTTCTGAAACGTGTCATTAAAGAATTCTGCAAACTTATTGCACCAGGACTGCACCAAGCACTTTAGCATTTCATTATCCACATGAACATTCATATCACCCGTAATAACTAAAGCATCCAAATCAAAGCATACAACCAAAAGTATCTAAATCAAGATTACATTTTTCAAGTGCATACTTACACAAATTATTTACGTTATACTTCTTTAGAGCTTTATTTGAAAGTAAATATGTTCTCCAAGCATGACTGCACTTACCATCTGAGGTCTTGAGCACCACAGTCTTGCTGTAAGGCCCGACTCCGATGGCGTTGTAGGCTTTTACTCTGGCGTTGTAAGAGCTGTTAAAGTGCAGTCCGTCTACTGTGCACACAGTCTCCTTCCCCACATACACCTCCTGACAACACGAGATGCAACGTTATAGACAAAGACATGCAGCATAGCATGTAATGTAAACATAAAGAGAACATACATTTAAAATACAGAAAGAGAATAAGAGTAGTCTGGTCAACAATATTTAAAAACACACTGTAGCAAGAAAAATAAATTCAATTTTTTTATTTTTTTTTTCAAACATGGGACAAAATTGCCTCCTGTCGCCATATTGGTTCTAGTTGCTGATGTAAAAATAAATAAATAAGTAAACTCCTAAAGAAATGCACAGCTGCCCAGATTATCAGAAATAAAGTTTTCACTTCTTGGGGTGCGTTCACACTTCACATCAAAATTGGGACTAAACTGGGACTTAACCTGAAAATAAACCGGGACTAGACCAAACCTAAACCAGGACTAGAACAGGACCACAGCAAAAATCACATTAGGAAGCATAAATCAAGTTAGACCATTACTAATTACTAGTATAATGTTTGGACAAAATAATACAGTTGGGTAGCTCATGACAAAACAGCAAAACTATCAAACAAAACTAGTGAATTGTTAAAAAATAAATGTTTAATATAAAATAACACTTCATACTGACCCTGTATTGCCCTCCACTTCCATCATCCAGCTCCAGGATGTAACCCTCGATGGGATTCCCAGTGGGCGCAGAGACTCTCCAGGCCAGAGTTGCACTGTTGTTCCTTGTGCAGCACTTCTCCAGCTGCAGCAGAGGGGCCGCTGGTACCGAGGGCCCGGCCTCCACTGTGGACAAGGCAGAATGATTTAAGTGTGATCAAGGAGATAGGGGTTAGGAGAGGAGGGTACACAAAAGGGTTGTATAAAAGATGCGCCAAAGGAAGGATCTACGGAGGTCTCTTGACAACAGAGATGTGCTTAAATGTAGGTCTATGGGGAGATGAGAAAAGCCCTAAAGGTGGAGGAGTTTTGGGTTCACTGACAGGGCAGAGTGTTAGTCAGCTCATTAAAATCACTTTAAAGAACTCATTTGGGAGTAAACTCTAGTACTTAAAAGATATTTTTCCTACTATGACTATTTGTTAATCTTCCATGACCTCCCCCATAATGTATTTAATGCCTTTTAGGATTTGACTTACAGTGGATGTGGGATGCTGCTTTCCTACATCCATTTTAAGGGACACAAGTATTACCTTAAGGCAGAAGGGATTATATACATATTTTTAGCTGCTAAAGGCCACCATCTTGAAGTTGCACCAAATAGCTGCCTTTAAGTTAATTTTGTGATGTTTTGGCAGCATTATTGCATATTTTCAAGCTAATTCCAGCTAAATCTTTAGGATAGGAAGACAATTTGCATGTTTTTGACAAAGTTCAATATGGGATGCCAATTTATTGGAAAAGACATACATTAAAATGCAACCAAAGAAGGACATTGACCACAGAAAAAACAAAAGCAGGAAAATATTCAGTGTTTCAGTGACAGGAAACAAGTGGACACATACAATACAAAGGAGAAATACAACAGGCCCTATATTTGTAGCCAAAAGTAATTCTTTGATAACTGACCCTTCTGTTCATTAGTCTTTATAGACCCTTTAAAAGTTTATAAATAAAAACATTCTATATACTGAATGAAGGCAAAAGTGTTCAGACCTCAATGTGATTTCAATGGACAAACTGGGATTCACCTCAGAATATCACAGGATGAAGAGAGTTTTGGCAAATGAAAAACTGGTTTAAAGACATTTACCATTAGATTTGGCATTATCGGTCTCTTTATTAGGAGATAATGACAGACATTCAGGAAACTCAAAAATGTGTTGCTTATTTTTTGTATAAAGACTTAAAACCATTTAGATCTAATGTTTGTTAATCATTGAAAATGTCTTATGGTTTTCTTCTTTCTTCTTTTTCCTCCATTCTGGATGTTGGAACATTCTGATGAAGGGTCGAATCTTTAATGGACAATAGTACAATGGACAACAACTCGCACATTAACAATTTAGTGATTCAGGTCCAACTCTCACATGTTAAAATGTCAATGCATACTACATGGATATTTACATAAGAAGTACTGAAGGCTACAAAATACAATATTATGTAGAGCGTTCATCGGTGTTGTGACACATTAACCATGCAGAGGAGGAAAACTGGGATCTGGTGTGTTTCTGGGGTTGAACCAGGGCTGACGATGGGGCAGGAGTGACAGGGTCGACCGGAGAAGTGAATATACAGGATTTTTTCTGTGAAATAAACGTCTTGGCAATACCTTCAGGACTCTCTGCCTCCTCCATCCCCTCTGTCTCACCACTGTCTGCTGCCTGCCACTGTTTCAATACTGGGCCCTCCTGCACATCTGCAAACGCCACGGTTTGAGCATTTCAGCACAAGATTACATGGCCACAAGACAGGGTTAAAACATCGGCACTCAAGTGTAATGGGATTGCACTAGGAATACAGCGAGGCGTCATCATGTAGAGAAAACCGTAATCTGGAAGGACACACTAAGGCAGCGTTTATGCAGTTTTATTCCAGTTAAGCCGTAGAGATAGCAAAATGATTGACAGTTATGTATAGAATAAAACATGCAATGGATTTGTAGCAAGAGAAAAGGTTTTGTGTCTTGGGCGTCATTCAAAATCATTGTTGATCAGGTAAACGTGTCGGAAACTCTGTGGACTATAAACTGGTGTTTGCAGTAACATACCTATACGTATAACAGCCTTAGTGATGTGCTGATTTTATTAAAGCCATTCACAGATGTCAAAAAAATTCCAAATGAAAGCTTGGATTTAAGAGATTGTATCGTGTACAATTTCAGATTATATCCGTGATGAAAATGCTGAGTGATGCATGGCTATATAATCTAATCCTAAAGTCAATTATTTATATGTCTATCTCTGCATCTGGTCCACTAAAACAAACCATGGTCACAATAGACACCGTGCTCCTGAAAAGGTTTACAATTATTTACAATTGAATGTATTGTTTGTAAGTAGACACATCGACATTCAATATTGGTAAACTATACTTTGTACAGCATTAACTCTTTTCTTTTGTCATTTATTTTCTTTTAAAATCTTGTTTTCCTGCACTCTTCTCTTTTAAAGTAAGTTTTACAATGATTATTTATGTTTTTATCTAAAGCTTCTTTTCCTGTAATTTGAATGACTTTGTATACAAACTATGACTGGACTTCACAATTACTGTATGTACCACGATAGCGGTAATTCGTTGGGTAATTTGAGTAGTATTGTAATGTAATAACTGTAATGTTCAAGGAAAAAATAGTTTCACTCCATTGTTCTGTACATTAGGGCAATGCAAAGACATGAGAAAAAGCTCCAACAGAACAATGGCTCAAAGCCATGCGACTCTTATGGGAAATTACATAGAGATGAGCAGCTGAGCCATTCTTCATCCTTACTTCTATTATTGAAGCCATACACACAGGAAATGCAGCTCGAATAAAACATACTATAATATATCTTAATATTTCAAGCCCAGTAGCCATCTGTTGCTATAAAGTGTGTCGAATCGACATGTTTTTCCTGCAATTTGTCGCCTTGATGTAAATGGTATAAAAAAATTAAATATGCATTCAGATTATTTTTAATGAATCACACATGATCACTTCACCTGGTCTAGTGCCCATAATAAGAGCAGAAAGTGAGCTCCAATGAAAGCAGAGTACACTGTTTATTGTCATAAGAATCAATTAAGTATTATACACGTCATAGAAGAAGTAGTTGTAGAAAAAGTAGTGGTTTTTTTCCTTTGGTTGTTAAAATTAGTTTTTGTGATTTATGTAGCCACAATAATTACAGTAACAACTGCTCCTAAACAGACTGTTATTCAGGTTTTAAATATATTGTATTAAAAATGTGTTATTATTAATGTTGGTGATAAAATGGATGTAAAACTTATAATGTTTTCATCCATTTTAAGTCAGTACATGGTTCTATTTTTGTCATTGTAAATAATACATGCATACTAGGGATGGGCAATTTATCGGTTTGAGTATCAGTACTGGTCAATATTTAAATAACTGCTGGAAATTTGGCACCCATTTTTTTTAACAAATGAATGGGTAATATTGGAAATAGAACAGCAATTATGGCCGTATTCACACAATCATACAAGTAATTATTTTAGATCCCAGTTAGATATTTTTTTTACATTTTTGTAATTTGTTATTATGTATTTATAAGTGAAAAGATAATTTAAGGAATTTGGGGACTTTACTTCAACCCAAAATAGACGTGTGGGCCTTCAAATGGATTTTAAAAAGCATGGCATTAACTTCCACTGCTATGCAGATGACACACAGCTGTATTTATCAATTAAACCTGATCAAGTAGACAGGCTTCGTGCTTGTGTGAAGGATATAAAAACCCGGATTACACTTAATTATTTACTTCATTGTGCTAGGCCTTAAACATCTACGAGACGCTTTATCTGAGCAGACAGTCACACTGGACAACGTCAGCGTAGCCTCCAGCTCCGCTGTAAGAAACCTTGGAGTCTTATTTGACCAGGAGCTCTCGTTCAAAGAGCATATAAATCAAGCCTGTGAAACAGCCTATTTCCATCTGCGTAATATAGCCCAAATTAGAAAAATCTTTTCCAAAAGTGATGCTGAAAAACTTGCGTTTGTAACATCAAGATTAGACTACTTTAACTCCCTGCTCGCTGCGTGTCCTAAAAGCGCCATAAAAAGCTTTCAACTGGTTAAAAATGCAGCAGCAAGATTACTAACAGGAACTAAAAGAAGAGAGCACATTACGCCGGTGCTCGAGTCTCTTCACTGGCTCCTGTCGAGTTTAGAATCAAATTCAAAATCCTCCTCCTGACTCCTGACTTACAAAGCCATAAATGACCTGGCTCCATCCTACCTCAAAGAGGCTATAGTACCTTATCATCCAAACAGAGCACTTCTCTGAGTCTCTAAAAGCACAGTAGGAGGTAGAGCGTTTAAACTACCAAGCTCCTGTGTTGTGGAATCAGCTCCTGTCCATGTTTAAAGAGGCCGACACAGTCTCTTCATTTAAGACCAGGCTTAAAACGTTCCTCTTTGAAATGGCTTATGGTCAGGCCAGTTAGGAACAGAAATAAAAACCTACAGTTTCCCAGCTCTGCTGCCCTGGGAGCAACTATGCAGGGGTAAGTACGGCAGCTGGAGCCCTTCCCTCCTACATTTACTATCAAGAATATTTCATATTTCTGTTCACCAGTGTCTGTTCATTGCTGTTCACATGTTTTTCATTTCCTCCACTTCTCTCAGGGAGTGCTTCTGTTTCAGACATTGCTGATGCTGACCTGTAGATCCGGATGCTCCTCAACTGCCTGGAGAAACACTCTAGTGTAAATGAACCTCCCTCTCTCCTCCTGAGTGGTTCTGGGTCCACAGTCTATCTGCAAATTGAAGTGCGTCAGCCTGTCCGTCCGTGGGAGTAGGAGCTCTCCTTCTCTGTGGGTCTCCCAGAGGTTTTCCTTGCTCAAAAGGAGGTTCTAATTTCCTATGCACATTGTTTAATCTGTTTTTCACTGCCGCCCTTCGAGGCAACTGCTGTTCTGATTTTGAGCGTTACAAAGATAAATTGAATAGAATTTTAAAATCTTGATACTTGTACTGGCAAATATTGGGTTATCGGAGACAGCAGCAAGCCAAATGTTGAAAATCGATACCGGCTCAAAAAATTCATATTGGCCCATCCGTTCATTCATTCATTCATTCATTTTCTACCGCTTGTTCCCGTCAGGGGTCGCGGGTGACTGGAGCCTGTCCCAGTGCCTTTGGGCCTTAGGCGGGGTAACACCCTGGACAGTGGCCAACTCGTCGCAGGGTCCATCTGTAAATATAGGAGTAAATATAGGCTGTTGTGTTACCTTTGCCCTGGCAGAAGTCCAGCTGCATGATGGTCTGGAGCAGAACGTCCGTGTTGAGGCTGAGGTCGAACTCGGGGGCCACTTTGGGCTCCAGGGCCCCTTTGACCCACTGGTCCTGGGACGACGACACACGCTTGATCAAGGCATCAGAAATCTGCGGACAGAACAGCACTTATATCAGTACTTCAGCATTACCTTTTAGCATCTTTAGATTAACTTCACTTATTGTTTGTTTTATTCAATTTGAAACATGACAAAGGCTGTTTATTTCTTTTGTGTCAATTGTTTCAGTTGTCACTATATTTATTCTGAAACCTAACTGAGAAGAGTTTCTCCAATCAAGGACTTTTTTTACTTCTTAGTTTGTTGTTTCTTGTGTTTCTCTTTCTTTTTGTGTTTCATTTTCTACAAGTTTAACAGTTTCTGAAAACTTTATTTTAGATTAAAACTAACGGAATCTGTCATTACAACTGACACAAATGTTTTTTCTATGATTCTTTTGTTTTACATATGAATGAAAACACAACAAACAAGCAACATAAATAAACATATACAGGCCTGTATTTAGGATGAGTATTATGAGCCATAGAGAAGCACATAATCAATAGTTCATAAAATATTCAGATGAGATGGAGCAGCTGGGCGTCCCTCAGGAGAGTCTTTGACGTCTCTCTTGCTCCTCTGTGTCCAGGAAGTCCAGTCTCCCATTACCTCAAGCATCACACACTAAACCTCAATAAAACTGCTTTATGTTCAATTCAAAACAAACAGAAAACAACTATTATACCAACTATGCTGATGTATTCAATGTAATCCAAGCAAATGGCAAACTATGGTCTTTTTTATAGTGTTAACTGTGGCAGGTATCAGTGTCAGAATGAATTTATTTAACTTTCTGTTGTCATATAGTTTTCATTTTGAAAGAAATTAAAAATGTCAACGATACTACAAACATGATTCTCCTCTCACACAATAAACTTCCAAGTGTCAGGCTTTGTGGATTGCATTCATCGCGTCAAATGTGCATGACAATTATAAAAATGAGTCTTCTAACGAGGACTGCCGACTAAAATATTCCCTCAAAAATGATTCAGGATCTATTAAGTATATCGGACCATATCTGACCCAAACTGTGCTCACAAGATTACAAATTCACAACATCATAAATACAGAAAGTACAAGTGAACAGTGTATTTATTTGTAAAAATGCAGATGAAATTGACAATTCACTCCCAAATCATAAAAACATTCCATGCATTCTCTTTTCTGCAGTTGTCCAATATGAGAAATTCTTGCCCTGTGCACAGTTTAGTCGACTAAAAGTGGGCGTGGAATTAGCAAAAACACTCAAAGCTATCTCTATGATCCGACCATATGTACAGCATGCTTGACCAAAAGTGCATTGACAAGACAGAAAAAGTACTTGTAAATTGCATGTTTGTTTGATTAAATTCACAACTCATTCTATGTCTTCTCCTTTCTGCTGCTGTCCATCTAAATCCTTACTATCTACATTAACTAATGACTGAACCAATAAAAGATTTGTTTGACTAAGACACCGTCGACAGATTAATTGGCTAAACGATTTTAAAGCTCACAGTCCTAACTCTAACTGTAGGAATAATACTTCACTTTTACATTTCCCCACTCACAAGCCTGGACAAACTTTGTTGAATGCCTATTCAGCATAAGCCTCGTGAGGTGCATTTTCCATTTGACCCGTGAGCCTGACCTCATCCGCCACTGATCTATAAGTATTGATAAGCTATTGAGCTTAAGGAGCTGCTGCAGGCTCAACTTTTCACTCCAATTTTCTGTTCTGGCTCAAATGTCAAACACCTGTGAATCTATCTTAAAGAAAAGTTTTCAGTATTTACTTTGTGGTTGCAAATAAAGAATAAAATCATGGCCACACGTTGGTTTAGCTCCACGCACATAGCAAAAAAAGTTAAAAAGTGAGATAAAAATAATAATAATAATAATAAGATGTGCACAGGAAGATATCCCCAAGACATGCCTGTACTTGCCTTGTTTGAATATTAAAAAGAATGGACACTCAAGAAATGTAAATGTTGGCTTTACACAACAGTATTGAGTTCAATAAACCTATTTTTAAGTTAATTCAAAAGTAGGGCTGGGCAATTGATCAAAAGATTGAAAGACTGAGATTCAGTCAGGTCTAATCATCAATGAAAGGGTTAGGGTTTTTGAATCGAGAGATCCACAGCCAGTTTCTGTAAAAACATGTGGCTTGGAACAGAAGTCAGACTTTGAGGACGAAAATTTATAGTTTCTATGTGTAAAATGGCACAGAATAAAAGTCTGTATAGTTTAGGATCATGAAATCATTGCTATGTTTTTTTTCCCCAATACCGCCCAAGCCTAACTCAAAGTTACTCTTCTACCAGTAAGTTAAAATATTTTCGAGTATTACAAAATATTAGAACAATTGTTGGTTTCAGCTTCCTATTCACAGAAGCCATTTTGAGCCCTTTTTACCATTCAAAAGATATAAACATGTGGTTTTGAATTGTTAATAATGTCTATGGCAACAGTGCTCATTTGATTCACTCCCATGGATACGCTACAGGTAAACGCAGCGGGAGTCACCTGTAGGAAGCCGCTGGGGTCGTTCTCCTTCAGAACCTCGAGGCAGTACTCCATCATCCCAGTGGTCTGCCTCAGCTTCATGGTGCAGTGAGTGATCTGGTCTCTCACCACCTGAACAAAACAATACACGTTATGTCAGCAATGAAGCCAAGACACACAGCGCAGCGTCACGAAGAAACAACAAACTAAGTGCACGCAGTTAGTGAAGATTTGGAAAGTATCATAGTAATAGGAACAATATCTGCTGACCAGCTTTATGTAATCAAGACACAGAAAAAGCTTTAACGCATTCAGGTGTACTTTTTGGAGTAAAGATTGAATCGAAAGGACTTAATTCTGTTCCTAAAAAACGATTGTTACTTTTTAGTTCTTACGATTACATTGAGACCTGAACAATCACGACCATCAAATCAGCCAAATAACCTAAAAGAAACAAAGACAAAGGATGTCACTTATCAGACATTAGCAGACGTATAATAATAATAGATTTTTAATGTTCGTTTCCCTTTTTTTTCCCTGTCAGACACGGCAGTATTGGATTTGGATGGATGTCATAGCAAGTCATGCCAGGCTAATTGAAATCCAGTGAAGCGCCTTATCTATATAGACCTGTTCTGCTACCTGGACAGAATATTTGCAATTTGTATTTTGCAGAGAAAAGCTTCATTCGGAACAACAGACATGAGCGCCAAAATAAAATGCACTGACACTATGCAAATTAATTATAGCAGTAATATACGGCTGCCCCAATGATTCCGAAAGCTAATTAGATGGAGTCCTGGTAATTAGTGCTTTACTTTACTCAATGGTTAATGAGATAGCACGGTTATTATTCAGCTGTCAAAGGCTAAACACAGTGAGAAATCATCAGATAATATGGTAAAGTAGAGCGTAGATTGTTATCCCGACAAAAAAAAAAAAAAAAAAATGTTATGTAAAAAGTTTTATGTAATTGCTCTATGTTAAAGCAATTAAATGGGAAATATAGTTTCCCATTTAGTTAGAAAGTTAGACCACCATTTCTGTTTGCAGATGGATTGTCTTTCCTGATAAAATAAAGTGTTTGTGTGTGTGTTTTTTGGTAAAGTTTCAAAAGTTCAACAGATTATCCTTTGAAATTAGATTGTTACACCTGTCAGAGACCATCTTGTTACACAAAATCACATGAAAAAGATCAGACAATGCAAAAACATCATGGCAGCTTCATCAGTGAATGACCTTATTTTCATCTAGATTAGAAATTGTGTATTTAACATGTAATTTTGACTTCTTTTTTTTTAACTGAAGAATCTTTAAGACATTTGTGCTGATGACAAACTGGAAGTATACTTCTTTACTCTAGTTTTAGACACGTCTCTCAGCGCCACAAAGAATTTCTGAGATCCTTGTGATTATGATTAAGAAGTATAATTCAGTTACAATTTATATCTTATTTATTAGAATTCATTTGTTATGTTGTTATGGGTGAAGTTGCTCACACAGTACCCAGATCCAGGGCTCATGAGAGAACCGGTCTGACTGTCCGTGGCTCTAGTGAACAGTTTACTAAATATAATTTCACTTGGCGGAACGGTGGCGCAGCGTTAGTGCTGCAAGAATCCCGGGCAGCGTGGGAACTTTCTGTGTGGAGTTTGCGTGTTCTGACCGTGTCCAGAGACTCTAGGCACTCCTGTTTCCTCTACCACTAAAAACATGTACAATAGGCCTGAAAAGAGATTCAGAGGGGCATTCCTGGTTAAATATGAAAAAGGTCAACACAAAATAATAATAATAGAGTGGAAGTCGAGCATTAGGGCAGTGACGGCTCAGTATGAATGAGCCTGTAAACTGCAGCATGTGAGCCCTGATGTGACAGACTGACACACTGCCAACACTCAATAGACACTGGAAATCAGGGATCATCCACAGAAAATCCATTCTACTGTTCTGTCATTTTCACCCAGGCCCCATTCGAATTTCAAAAGGTTTGAATGATTTTTTTGAAGAGGCTATTTTGGTATCATTCTATTTAAGGTGTTCTTCAAAAGAATCCAATATGTTTTTAATTATAAAATATGCTTTAGTTAGTGTGACGATCTTCCTGAACTAGCCCAGCATTGGCACCATTTATCCCACTCTTCTTATGTGAAACGAAAATAAAGAGCTTTCTTTGAACTGCAGTTACATAAGCCCTGAGCCAAAATAAACACCAGCTGTGTTCAATCCCTTGATGCATTGTGGAGGCAGTGTGTAATTTTGGGTTGTAGGGGGTGAATATTTAGCTATCCAAAGATCAAAGACTCTCTATACAACTATGTTACGAAATCAGACATATTATTGATCCAATCAAAAACATATTGTACAAGATTTCTTACTGACATGCATAATAAACTATCCTACTAATGTTCTGAAATGCAAGAGATTCTTGTATGAGTTTAGCAGTTTAGTTTCAGTCTTCTCTCAAATGATAAATCTGATGGATGTGTTCAAAATGTGCACTGAGATCTGAAGCAGAGCAAACAAACGTCAACAAAACATGTGGGCCAACCATAACTGTTGTCCACAAACACACATGTGCTGTATAATCTTCATTAGAGGAGAAACTCTGGGAAAGTTTGTCCAACATGAAAGTGTTGCGAGATTTCAGCGTAACATTTTGGCAAAAATAGAGGCAACAGCCTTTTGTTTGTTAGTAATCCATATCATTATTGAAGGGATAAAAACGTCCTAATTTTGGACATGACGATAAAAGTACGCAGCTAACCTCTAAATAGGGACAAAGGTCCTCGCAAGCGAAGTCAAACCAAAAAGACTATAGACAGTGCGCCCTCTGCAGGATTTGCCCTGTCACTACACAGAGCAGACAGGGCTCCTGTAACCAGGGCAACCAACACCCAGATAAGTGCTTGAACACTTAGATGGAAACGGAACCAAATTTGCATTTGTTAGATAAGATGTACATTTTGTAAGGTGAATGCCACCGTATTGTTAGTCATTCGTGGTAAATGCATTAAAATACATATAATTAGTGCCACATTGGTAAATCTGAATATCCTGTTGATGATAATGACAACAGCTGTCTTGGGCCGTCCCTCACCAGCCGACACAGACATATGGGCATATGGGCGAGGCACATTGAGTCTGGGCACGAGGCCATTGATGGTCCCAGACACACTCCTCCAGCATTAGATTTGATATCTAATGGTGGTGGAGGTCAAATCAAATTCATTTATTTATTTAGTTGTTCATTCATTCATTCTGGGTTTCCAGGTAAATGTTGGAGATTTTGATCAAATTATTTTACTATGGGCAGAAAATGTATTTATACCAAGCTTCTATTTGTTGTTCATTCATTTCGACTTATTGTTGACAAAATAGCAGATGAAAAGTATTATTTTGGCGTCAATAGTGAACATAGTATTAAAATCTGTTAAAAGTGTTTCATTTTTGTATCTATTTATCACAGCTCATATTGTATTTACTATAGGAGCCGTTGCAGTTTGATTCCTCCTGCCTCTATGTGGCACTGTGACTTTTGGGTTTGCCTGTGCTAACTCCCTTATTCCGACCCAACCACTCTTTGACACTTCTGCTACAGATCTGTGTGTGTTTTCTGTTATGATCTTCAGCCCTAAAATAGCACAAAAACTTCAGGTTTAAGGTGAATGGTACCAGGTGCGGCTGAATGGAGGATAATTCTTCTTGACGGTGAGAACGTGTGACCTTGTGGATACATGGATATTGTGGAGTGCATAAGTTTGAAACATTAGAATTTGAACTCTTTACTTGTGTGTCTGGAAACCCTTACATTTAAGTAAACTGACACAACATTTACAATATGGTTCATTTAGTTAACTGGGATTATCATGCTTTAGGGTTATATTGGTAAGTGGTCTTTAATAATATATTTCATTGAAATATCTTATTATATCACACTTCGACTTTGACATTATTTATAATTTTTTTAATGTCTATCGTTTTCCTTTATTTCCTTTGCTCTCTCGCTGTGTCATGTTCTGTATTTTGTGTTTTTTGTTCTATTGTGTTTACACATACATATATATATATATATATATATATATATATATATATATATATATATATATATTATTATATATTTATTTATTTTTTTACTGAAAAAATATAATATATACATATATATAAATGAATATATTCCACTTGTGTTGAATGTGGTATCGTGACAAATCCCGCGCCAAAGCACTTTCTTATCTGTCTGTGATAAGCTTAGAAAAGTATTACTTGGCTGCACATCTTGTCAGCTTGTATCTACATCACTGTGACAAGACTTGCATTAACATGAATGAACCCGAAAAGTGCAGGGAAGACTAATAGCTGTCAGTTGGGGAGTTTCAAAACTTTCTTAAAGCAAAAACTGCAGCGTGTGATTTGATGTGGTGCCTCATCATTTCACTTGGCAGTTACAGAGTCGAGGGGAAAAAAACACAATTTATTTTGCCTTTCTGTTTGGAGTTTGCATATTTCTCCTTGTGTCTGGGCGGGTTTCCTCTGAGCTCCAGTTTCCCTCATTAACCCAAAACATGCACCATGGGTAAAAATCCTCTAGTCAAGGTCCTGCCCAAGCCCAGCTCAAGATCTGGACAGGTTTCCCCGGCGGGATTGAAGGATGGGTCAAATGCAGAGAACATTCGATAGTCCGGAGAACCCACATATCTGATAAGTTTGTCTGGAGTGCATTTCCTCACCTTTTGCTTGTATTCTTTTTCTTTGGTGACTTTGGTGAGGAGTTTGGCTTTTTGCCTCGTCAACGCCTCAATCAAAGAATCACACTGGGCGACGACACAGGCTTCAAACTCCACTCCACTCTCCTGCAACAGACAAAATCTCACACATTAAAACATACAAATCTATACTACTGAAAAGACAGCTGTTATTTAGGCTGCACAATACATATCGCAAAAATATAGTGTGAATATGTTTCTTGCCTTTTTAGTTTTCATTTTGGTTTTGTTTTCGTTTGCAAAGACATTTTATGCTTTTTTTCCATTACCCTTTTTTTCCTGAGCATTGAAGCCTCAAATGCAGAATAATTAGGAATACTCAAACAGACAGGAATCCATCAAAACACAACTTTGAGTGAGTTACAACAAAACAGGCTTAAAAGCTCTTTCAAGGTCAATTTTGTATAACAAGTCTCCCCTTTAGGTTTTTTTTTTTATTGTGACACAGTTTGACAAGTAAATAAAGTGATATATTTTTGTAAATCAAATTTAACTGAACAATTTAAGCATGTTTTTCTATTATGCAGCTTTATCTGTTATATAGTTAAAATCTGAAAATAGTAGTGTCAAAGTGTTTGCACAAGAATCACAGTTTGTTATACTGTATGTAGCACTAGGCAGGTGGTCATAATGTAATGGTTAATTGGTGCATATTTTGTAATGCTGCTTCTGATTTCCGGGTCTTTATTTAGAACATGACAAACACAGACCTACATTTCATCATTTCAGCAGCGCGCGCGCACACACACACACACACACACACACACACACACTTTCTGTTTATTTGTGTATATAATAATTTCTCACTCAGATCATGTGCTATTTTTATTTTCGACACACATTCATTATTTCAACAGACTGCGCTCGGGCTGCTGTTTTTCTCTCCAAATGCAAATACGACATCTCCATCATCTGGCACTGAGCAACAATCTGGTCAATGAGATTTACAATATGCTTCTGCCGACGACACTCCCCTGTGGCAAAAATGAGATTTCTTCAGCTTTTAATTTCACCAAGATTACGTTTTTTTTACATTCTGGTCTGTATACAGTGGCTGCACATCGCTCTGCCTGGGAGAAGACAAGAGTCAGATAAAGAAGACTTGTTATGAATGCATTTCGTCTGCAGATAAAATGGAGGATGGATTTTCATTTACAAAATAAGTATACATTTTATGTAGAAAGCACGTGTCTGGTATTGAGAGGAATAATAGGGCCGGACAATTAAACATCTTCTTTTTTTGGTCAAATAAAAAAATGGATTAGATGTCAGAGATTAATTGAAAAATGAATAATATCAGAATTGATGTGTCGGAAATATGCAAAACTAGTATATCGTCTATACTCTATTGCAAATATTAAAAATGACAGCAAAAAGAGAAATGTCTACTATAATCTCCAAACAAAGTGATATTTCTGCCTATTTTATGTTCCATTCATGTTCTGTGTGAGACTTGAACCTCAATGACATTTACAGAGACATTTTAGCACTTGATGCATTGAGAAAATATCATCTGAATATTTTTTTTAAGATAATGCAAAAGAAATATTGAGATAATCATTTTTGTCAACATTACCCCCCTCTAAACTGGATCCCTCATGGTTTACAGTAAAATCTATCCCAGGAATGCTGGTCATGGTAAGTCACAGATAAATAAAGATATGAGCAGAAGGAGGCAAATCCACACAGCCGATTGTATATTTTTGGTTTTGCTCTGACGTCGTGCACAGGATCCAAATGTGTGTATGAGCTCTCAGTCTGGAAACACAGCTGATCCCACCCACAAGTCCCCGGCTGCAACTTCACAGCAAGTCCTGCAAACCCAGCCAAAGCTGTTATGTTTCATTTAACAAAATCTCTAAATCATTGGTGAAAAGCGTGAATACGACCAATTAACTTGAAACTTGAAAGCCAACGGTTTATAAGTAGACAGCTATAGAAGAAAATACAGGTCAGATTTGAGTAAGAACGCTTGTTTTTAAGCAATAAAAACACTGATGATTGATTAAATGCAAGATATATATATATTTAATACGTAGTGCACCTACAATTACCTGAACATTTAGCTTCGATATACCTATTATTGCTTCCATACGCACGTTCCATGTCTGTTATAGCTGGTGTAAAGTTCAAGTGTCCAATTATAGGGATTTGAGGTAAACAACAATGATTTATCACCAGCGACCAACAATCTAGAGTGAGTGCATGGTTTTGAGACTTTCTGCCCTGAAACCCCAGCAGCACTGCACACTCAATAAAGACTTTTTGCATTTAAAAGAAGCACTGAGTTGTGTGATAAGAGCAGGGTAGATTTAGACTTTGATAATAGTGATTTCCAATCCACTGTCTATCTTAAAGTGTTATCCTGCATCTTGCATGATAGATGGTGAAAACTGGACCAACACAGTGATATTATAACTATGTAAATGTGTTAATGAATGGTTTTCTTTCATTGGATCTTTTTCAGTCCCGCAATTAACACTCAAATTTGCAACCCATAAAACATAAAAGGAATAAGCCACTTGGGAAAGAAAATAAGATGTTTGCTAGAAATCATTATTCTTCTTTAATCACCATGGATGTACTATCATATTTAGCATATATTTATTATGTAACAGGGCCACAGCACAGCATAAATCTTGGAAGCATTACGCAATATTGACTTGTTGTGAATAAATCAGTTTTCACGTCTTAGTCTAAATTGTGAAAGAGTCGTTTTACCTGTATTTGTTGGAGCAGGTTTTTGAGTTGCACCAGGAACTCTTTTGCGTCTTTGGCCTTGTCTGAAACACCGTTCAGAGCCTGGGTGAGCTGGCACTGTAAAGACAAAGACAAAATATTATGAGACATATTATCCAAGCTCCTGGTTATTAGTGCAATGTGATTTAGTGCAATAGTAATCAGACCAATATGAATTGGTGCTATAAAATGATGTGCAATAGGACTCAATGCACTATAAGTACATGTGCAAAACAGAGGAATTTGGTTCGAACTGTTGTATTTCACTCTTCATCTTATGTATCGTTGAATGTTTCTACTAACATGATATTATCCTTGTTTGACTGTTTTTGTCCAGCTGTACATGGTCTGTGTCAAAGTGTGTGTATGTTTTATTGTTCTGTAACCTCAACCTGCCAGATGTCTGCAGATGGAAATCAGCATAAGGCTATAGTCAGTCATATTTTTTTAAATGTTGTTTAAATGTTCATTAATATGGTTTTCCTTAAATAAAATAATAAAGACAAGATGTTTGTATGTAGTATAGTAGAATAATGCACAAAGATGACTCGAATATTTGTATTCTCCTAATAAACAAATGTGTGACCATTTGTCAGCTAAACCATAGACAGTATGCACATGTATAAAACCATCTGTTCCAGTTTGACTGGTAACCAGACAATCGCACATTATGTAACCACGAGATGCTCAGATTATGTCCATCCTCAAGCAAATACCACTCAAGTATCAATCCTCTGTGTCTAATAATGAGATTAACCCCATAATCCAGATTAGATCACAATATATCAAGATTAAAATGCAAAATGACAAATTTGGTATTGGTATTTGCTATTTTTTGCAAATAGTATAAAAAACAAGAAGAAATATTTTCAAAAAACAAAAAAAACATAAACAATACAACAAAGCATATCCAAGATTCTAAACCCTTTATTCAAAATCCATTACAAAATTAAACCACAAAGTCATGTTAATGTAGAACATAGCAGCACAAGGGCAAAAACAAAAGTAAATTGGATTGATCTGAAGACCGAGACTAATGCGTCTGACACCAACTAAATTGTCTGTTTACTGAATATGAGCCCCTCCCCCAAAAGTCATCCTGATTTGCATACAGCAGCCTCAAAGCGTTGAATGCATAAATGTAAGTAGTATGTCCATGGGAGATCCAAGGTAATATATAGCAATTTATACCCCATTAAACGTATATGGCCCCTTTTACCCTTTTACATTTGCTACAGGAGGTACAAAATCTATTAGAGAAAGTCATTACGCACCAGATGATAATGGATTCAGGGAGTTGATTAAGCAAAGCGCAGCAGAAAATGCGTAGCTTAGTTAACAATTAAAGTATATACGGTGCACGTTTGCTGCTTAGAAGGATTTTCTTTTTTGTTTCATTACGATATACAATTATTGCCCTATGATACTAATCAGATCATGTATGACATATTGTGTTCATTTCCAAAGCCCGAATCATTCAAAGTGAATTCTGTATTATGCTGTTTATGACGCGGGACAATGGTGTGTGAGCAGCCAAAATGTGGGGACAGATGGTGTGAGGCCATCACTCAGACAGAGACAGGACAAAGGACCATTACAGTCAAACATGAGCCAATGAGAAAGATCTGCTCTGGACACTTTACCCGCACTTTAACACCTGCTAAATGATGTGTGTTACAGTATTCCCCATGTGAAATCCTCTTCTGTGTGATATTCCATGTGTTGGTTATTTGTATTTAGCTTGTATACGTGTTACAGATATGAATTTATTATATTGGAAACACCCACCAGGAGATTGTAGTAGATAAGCTTTAATTGCAATGGCGTGATTAAATCAGAACATTGGCAGAACATTAACCCGCATGTGTTTCTGAAATAGTCACTGATATATCCACTTCTTCCCAGGGCTGGACAATATTGACATAAATTCATATCTTGGTAATAATATTCATTGTGTTAAAACATGTCCATAAATGTATTTGTTGTAAGTTTAATTGTCGTACAAATGTCACATGAATCACCTTATACTCGATATTCAAATTCTTCATATCTTCAAAACAACATTTATGACATTATCTCCATTTTGATATACTTGCCCACCTCTACTTCACAGTAACATTTTCCAAAACAGATCATTTGATTGTTTTGTCAATTTGTACAATGCCATTTTTTAATCAGCAAATCACATGCGGAAAAAAATAAATCAACAAAATGCATCCTAATGACGTTCTTTCAAAACAAATTAAACAAATTGTCATGGCCAAACAACAGTCGAACAGATTTCCCAGAGATTTGCGCTGACTTTCACTTTAGTTCTTTTAAAAAAAAAAATAATAATAATATAATCCCTGCAGCACAATGTCCACCCCCGGCCCCCAATCACATCCCTTATCTTGATCCTGTCTGGTCTGCACGTGCTGCGGGAGCCAAGGGGGGCGGGGCATGTGGAGGCCATGGTCCACAGGAGAAGCCCGCCCTGCACCAAGAGGCCATCTGTCTCGTCAAGCTGAAGAAGAAGAAGCTAACAAGGACATGACAGATGACGCGTGCCCTCGTCTCGCATTTGCGCAGCCTGCTCGCACATTTGCTCGCACACTCTCGTAGATCCATGGGTCAAACCGGTAGATTTACAAGCCCCGCCCACCTATCTGATGCCTAATTTGATGCTTTTTAACAGCTATTGATTTTGGAGCACACTTTGGTTTTCAGGGAGTGATGGGGTGTGAAAAGAGCAGTGGGATTCAATAGTTTAGAGTGTTACAACAATTTCAATCAACAACGGGAAAGATGACTCGATTCTATGGTTGACTTTAACACTCTGTACACTGTCTGTAAAGGAGTAAATGTATTTTGAGTAATCGAAGTAGTTGTGGTAGTAACGCAACCCCCACGCTTGATGTATAGAGCTGAAAAATAGACCAAGCTGTTAGGGAAGGTTCTTTTAAATCAATCAGTCACAAATGTTCACATCAGCCAGAGGCAAAATTACTGCTCAGTCCCTTTATCTGGAGCACTTTAGTCTGAAGATAATATCGGGAGATTTTACACGCAAAAAAAGACCGACCAGAAATCTTCTTCAGTCAAGATTCTTCAAACCAAAGTAGGTTTTGTGCAATGATGACAATATAGAAAGTAGCTTACCACATATCTTAAATGTAATGAGCCAGATAGAAAATATTAACTTCTTTACTTCTTTATATTAAAGTATGCATTTTCATGTTAATGTTTTATGAAACTATTCTAGCGTTGATGGTCTTTAGGTGGGGCAAACTCTATAATTTATTTTTTCACAGCATGATTTGGGGTAGATTAAAACCATAAATAAACCAGAAGCAGAGCAACATCTGATGTATTTAGATTATTGGCCAGTTGATAACAATTTGGACAAGAACCTTTATTGTATTGCCTTTGATTATTAAATGCAATAAGACAATCAACAATATTTTATATGATTTGGACAGCAATGTCTTCAAAACCAGAAAATATTAAGTCCTTTAAGGGGTACTCAGAATGCAACGTTTAGGGGGCTTTCGGGACCAAAAAGACCATCAACCCATTAATCAGCAAAACAACAAAAGACAGCCCCAGTAGAAAAGCACTATGCAAAACCAACAATTTTACCTAATTTCGCCCTTCCATTTTGTTTTTTTGTCCTCATCTTGACCGTCTCCATCTATTAAACGACTCCACAATAGGTTTCTGTCGGCAGCTTTCAGCCCGCTCTCACAGTCAAGTGCTATTATCTCATTATCTTATTACAGGGGAGAATGTATTCAGTCTTTGACATTCAGAAGAACCGCTGAGGTCCACAGAGACACGCAGGAGCCCTCACAGCACAAACAGTTGCAGGGTAAAGCAGAGCGGAGGCAGCGCAGCTAGAGACGCCGCTAACAACTAAAACAGTGACTAAGAGAAATGTACAAAATGTGGATTTGAACTGGACCATTCGGAGAAGATTGTGTTCAACAAGCAAGCCACAAAATGAAATAAGCTAAATTAACAAACTGGCCAGGCAAGGTCAGATCTATGGAGAGGCGAGCCACCTATAATTTCCATCTGTTGTCCTGCATTTGCTCTCAAAATGACAATGAAGTGTCTTGCTTGCTGGTTGCTGCTGATAAAATAAATTTAAAATGTCAGTTTATTTCCACCCCACAAACCACAACAGTTATAGCAGCCGTACAGAGCTGACTCTAGCAGAAATTGTTAACTGCCCCTTCAAGGACAGAAAACTGCCGGTATTGCAATTTCTATAGTTGTACCCCTGCTTACTGGGCTGTTATTGAGCCATAGGTATCAATACTTTAAGTTAATCACTGTAAAAGATTCAGGTTCATGTTTTGGTACTCCCTCATGAACTGACAGAGTAATAACAGAGCAGAGATAGAGTTTAAAATGTAGAGCCAAAATCCCCAGTGATGTGTTGCCTTCCTGCAGGGCAAGTGTGATTCTGGGGGTTGACCTTGTCTCAATGACCCCCACGGGACATCCAAGGCCAGGAGGAGGACCTGGACTCACCCCTCCAAACACCACCCTTTAGTTATGTAAATGTAAAAGCAAATAACTTTACTTTTTAAAAATACTTTACGTTCATACAACACATCTGACCTGATTTTTTTATTTGACAATACAAAACGTAAGGTAATATAGAGCCACACTACTTCAGTCATGAATATCTATGCACTAAAAGCTAGTCAAAAAGAACCCGCTGCTCACTTTGGGGGTCGGATCGGGTCAATATCAGACAGAAGATTTGCATTCCAGGCTTCAACGTAGAACTGAAGGACATTTTAAACAATATCTATTGCATTTGTGTCCATAAATAGCAATGGAGAACTGACTAAAAGCACCAGATATTGATATTATTAGAAAACCAGTGCAAAGCCAGAAGTGTTTTGAGTAAGTCAGGGTGTATATACTGTATAAGTATAAGTCATGGGTCATACTCATGTGACCATCCAGTTGTGCTGTATCGTATGATCGTAAGATGACCACATTTGGAGTAAAATCAATCCCCCCTTCAACTTTCTTCTTCACCCACCCTTCAATAGCCATTTGAAGGCACAACAATACATTAGGAAAACAACATTCAACACTACAGAATACAGTAGTATCGAGGTTTAGTTTTCTGAAATACGTTAACGTGGCTTTAAATAAATTCAGGAAACCAACCCAAAGTGAGGAGGAGCTATTTGATCAAAGTAAAAGCAACATCTGTATCGAACATATCGGCAATTTTCTCAAACCCGACCAATGTTTTAAACAAAGGACGAATACAGCTGTAATTTTATTTTTGCACATAAAATACATTACGTACTTATGTCTACCTTTAATTTGCTTTTACAAATCTGCCCATCCAGATTCAGCAAACTGGAACCAGGCCATTTGTAAACCAATTTTGCAAACAGCATAACAAACTAGGCAATGCTCACCCTCCAATCACAATGTTGCAGTGAAGGACCAATCAAAGTAAACTATTTACCCAATAAGAGCGCAATAAACACATAGTGGGTGGGACTTACAAACCCAGACACTAAGATTTATGATATGCCTTAATCCCTAAATGCTCATATACTTAAAGTAAAGATCCTTGAAAATGTAATTTGTCATACTTCACGGAGCACACCGGCCTGACACTGATGTTATGCATGGTGAATAAGAAACCTTAATGTAAGTTTAGCGGTGCTCCATATGTAAACCTTCATTAATATTCATAGAACAAGCTTCACTTGCTCGATTCAGTTCAGCTGCCAAAAGGCCTCTCCAACATGACTAAGCAGATTCAGCATTTTTAGGTGTGTCTTTATGGAGCACAATATAGTAAGTAATCTTAACTATATCACCATATGACACATTATTCTTTATTTCATTCTGTGTTGTATGCCCATGAACAATGTACTTTTATTAACAATAGAGCTTATTCAGCCTTGCCTTTGTCCCTGGTAGTTTGTTTTTTTATGTGCAATTTTTAATTGTGGCAACTCTAATTGCAATTTCGATTAGAATGCGATATATTGTGCTGCCCTACTTGTTATTGTAAACGGGTTATGAACATTTGATCAGTTATGTTATAAGCCTGAATAAAAAATCAAAACAAAGAAAATCAAGTATTAAAAAAATGCCGGAGTAACAATAGTACAAGTGTCTATGTGCAAACACCTCTAAGCAGTAGCCTAATCGTATTCCTAGTCATAAACTTAGAGCTCAGCTCCACAGGGGTTAGTTTCTGATGGGATTGGAGCAGGGAAATGCAAAGACACATCCCTCTCACTTAATAATTGATCAGAGTATCTTCAGTGTTAATAGATGCAGAGAAAAGGTAGAAAGCCTGCAGCATAATTGCCATAAAACAAGTGCAAATTAGGTTTGTTCAAGATGATGAATCTGTTTGAAATACCACAGGATGTTTTCCTTCATGCACTTTTTCAATGCAAGAATACTCTATGAAGACTGCACTCCACATCTACAATTCAACATAGTTGAAGTAGTTTCTGTCTTATATTAGCAGCTGTAGTTAGACCAAAGAGCAGAAACAGCGCAAACGACTAAACTCTGTATGAAGTGTTTATGAGATATTTGAATGGAAACTAATTTGAAAGAAGAATCATGCTTTTTTTTCTCCATTCAATCATTATAATCTATGACACCCGTTGATCATTATTGTATATTTTCAGAGAGAGAGAGCAACATGACAAAAACAAAAAGAGTAATCTGTAGAATGTCAGTCCAGCATATTTCCCCTTTTGTCCCTTTCTCATTTATTCCAATGTCCGGCAAATGTATACATAGTTTAAATTACAGCAGAAGTCTCTCCATTTTCACCAAGTTTTTTCAGTCCAGTCCTTGACAGTCGGCTCTGTCATCCATCTCTGTGTTATTGCTTTCCCCAGGTATCCATCTCTCGTTTCCATTGCTGGAGCTTTAAATCTGAGCTATATTCTGGACATTTTGGATTTACAATAACAATATATTGAAATAAAATGACTTTATGAAAGAAACAAGTCTGCAAACTCCAAAAGAAAACTGCATCACTGATTTTTGTCCCTTTACGCTATGTCACCGTAAATGTCATCACAACATGCCCTGGAGGGGACTCACACCAGTGACTTTTGTTTGCGTTTCTTTTACAGTCTGAAACAACCACTCGTTTGTTTCCAGTGTGCTTTAATTTGCATACTCATTTTTTTGCATACATTTATTCTTCTCTTTCTATTTCTGATGCAGTCATTTCACATTTATCCAGGTTAGGGTGTGACACTTTGGACCTTGTGTGGAAGGAATCAAAAAGCTAAATTTGTAGCCTATATATTTACATTGACTGGTCTTGACAACAACTTAAATCTCCTCCCACTTTCTGGAACCGCGGTAACAGCCTCTTTATTGTTTTTACTCAGGGACATTTGCGCTCTCATCTCAAAGTCTGGCTCACACTTTGGTGCTAAAAATAGATCACAAATACCCCTGTCTCTGAGCGCTCTCTCACATAGATATATTGTAGAGTGAAGTGGCCAGAGCACACAGTCTTTGCAACAGTGAAGGGCCGGAGGAGAACGGGCTAAATGTGTGGTAACCTACATTCGAGAGCACCAGTTTTGTCCTCCGGCGCACAGAGGAGAGGACAGAGTGCGCTTTACATCTGCAGCTTCTATACTCATGGCATTTTGGGGACAATGGCTCCAAATACAATCCACTGCAGTATTTTTTTGGACACTTCCTACTACATATTTTACAGTGTTCTTAAATCCAATTCCCTCTATTGAAGTAATTCCGTGCCACTCTCTGGAGACTTTGTGTTGGTAAAATACAAATAAAATTGTATTGGAATAAATAGAGTAAATTTTACCAGATCATATACAAAACAACACATATAACTACATATAAGACAAATTCTACAAATAGTATATATAATAAAGCAAACTACTACTACGTATAATACAAAAGATTACTACTACATATAATACAACATACTACTACTACATATAATACAACATACTACTACATATAATACAACATACTTCTACTACTACTACATATAATACAACATACTACTAGTACATATAATACAACATACTTCTACTATTACATATAATACAACATACTACTACTACATATAATACAACATACTACTACTACATATAATACAACATACTACTACTACATATAATACAACATGCTACTACTACTACCAGTTGTCAGTGTTCAAAGGAAAATGACCTGACACTTTCAAAATGAAAATCCTATTTTGATCATGTCATATAATTTAATTGAAGGAAGTCCTTAGGGTACTTAGGGAATATTACAAATTGTATTTAACTTGTCTCAGTGGAGAAGTAAAGAGAAAACTAAATCTTTTCTAACTTGGTTGAAATTCAAGTCAAGGTTACTTTCAGTGTTTTACATCATTTCAACGTAACATAAAAGCTTGGGAGATTAGTAGCAGTAGTTTATCGGTTCATAAAGTTGAGGTCAGTCGCAGCCAGTGGTGAGTTAGTGGTCCGTGGGCACATGAGCCAGTAGTATTATTTATAGTGAGGCTGTTATGCTGGAGGTTATATGGAACTGCAGCAGACACAGTAACATCTGGAGAACACTTTGTCATGTCTGGTCAACATATACGCTATAAAACACCATAACTACCAAATAAACATATAGAAAAAGGAGAAAAAATTTGTTGACTTTATATAAAATATTGCAGGTCCAGATTTAGGTCTTACAAACATAATTGCAAACGAAACAAACAATACATAAATTTTTGATTATTATATTAAACAACAAAAAGCTTTTAGAAAAATATGGAAAGAATCTATTTCCAGGTACAGTATTTGGGTGAGCGAGTCAGTGATTCAAGCTGCAGATGATACCACCGTGATCTTTCTTATGAAAGATGGCAGAATTTTGTCACAAATTTAAAAAAGCGACATCCCATCTCACCAGCCGTGATGTCGTACAGTAAATACAAGTGGTTGGGGGTTTCCACTCGGCTCCGCGCACTACATCAATTTTACGTGTTGACTCGTGATTTCCAGCTGTCGTGGATAAGCAGCTCTGCAACATGAGATAGGAGAGAATTTATTGCAAATGAGGCGAGCATGGCATATTTGTGACATAGTGGAGTCTTCCCGCAATGCATCTGTGTTAATGGAAGCGATGATTCTTCCTATATCTCTCCACCACATGGTTCTGTAAAGGTCCACATGAACCTTAAATTTGGCGCAATTTTTCAATCACAAATCTTACCCAAAGCACAATGCGGCAGATGTATAAATTAATTTTTCCAGGAAATGATAAAAGCCACTGGGTCTTAGGTTTGTCTCCCCTGGATTATACTGGACACAGATCTGACTGAACCATACTCAGCCAAAAAGTGATTGAACAATTCAGCTTCCTGTTTATACTTTTCTTTTTTTGAAGACGATTGACCATTCAAAAAATATAACATTATGAATTGGAAATAACGGTTCTTTTCATCATTCTGAAACACATGGATACTTAGTTTGACATCTGCTTTTGACGCTTCTTCAGATCTTGAGCTTTGCTTGGTCAGGATCGACTTAGCAGCAAGAATGACCTATGCATGTTTAGGGTTGATGGGGGAACTGGGGTACTCGGAGGAGCTACCCAGAAACATGCAAACTCCAAACAGAAATGAGTTCTGTTATGTGAGTTCTGTTGAGTGTGAGAACCATAAACCTTTTGCGTTCAAAGTATAGCATCCTAGGATTCAAAAATGTGCTTCTAAAAGCCTCCATTATTTACAAATGACATTAGACTGAACAATACTAATGAATAAAGCCACAAGATGATACACTAAGGTCCGGTATTTTATAATACAATGCTACCACCACGGTAGAACAATAATGTTCTAAAACAGAAGTATAAACCAATAGGAATATTTACGCATCTTTTTTCTTTTCAGATAGGATGATGTGCTGCGTGTTGTATAGAAGGAGGATTTTCTTTTTTTTTTCATGTCTTGCATTGACAACTCAAAGCATTTTAGCACACAAAGCTCCAAAGAAAGGCACAATAAACAATTCGAAGGACACCCACTGCAGACCAAAATATTCCAACTGTTTCTGCCCTTTACGTCTTCTTGTCTTGACATTTACAGCAAAAAGTTCTCCATATGCATTCTCAAGTGAAGGATGGTGTCACAGACATAAAACAGTTATAAAAATGAAGCAAAAAATGCACTAAAAATATCTAGACCTTGCATTTCTGGATGATGACATAGACACCTCCGCTGGGAGCAGTAACTTTGCATTTGCAGCTGTAAATATTTCACTACAGTCTCCTCACGGCTCAGTACTTTTGACTATATCCTCAGTCAGGTCTCCACACACGCTCGTGCAGTAACGTGGCTGTGCTTTAAATAGCTCATCTGTTTTCTGCTCGACCGGTCAGGGAAACTAGATCAGTGGGCCGCCCTCCTTCAGAATGATAAAGTTCATCCGCAAAATGTTCTGTGGGAAGAAAGAGTTCTGGGTCTAATTATGGCATTTGAGTTATAACAGTGGTGAATTTCAGAATAAGCAAACCTATTATCTTAAAACTATATAAATGTATTACTAATGCACAACAATTGTATTAAATATGTCAAAAATAATTGGGAAAAAGAAGGAAACTGTGTTATAACTGATACAGAATGGGAACATACAGTATGCGCACATCCCAGTGGAGAAACACTAAATCTAACAAGAGAATTCTGTTGGAAAAGTGTGTCACATTATTTTATAATAAAGAGTACATTTTTTACATGCAAATATTGGTTGTTGGAGAAACTCATTCATTCATTCATTTTCTACCGTTTGTTCCCGGGTCGTGGGTGACTGGAGCCTATCCCAGTGCCTTTGGGCCTTAGGCGGGGTACACCCTGGATGGGGGCCAGCTCAACGCAGGGTTAAGGAGAAACTGTGGTTGCCAAAAGGTTCATCAATATCATGTGTTGGGACTGACCTATTGTTCATAAACACTGGATTGAGATTAATGAGACACAGATAAACCAATTGACTTTTTAATAATGTGCCTTGGATCTAAAACTCAAACAGTGGAAACGATAGAGGGATACCAGTGGAATGTATGCAATGTACTTTTGGCTGCAACAACAAAAACAAGAAAAATGGATGACAGGGACAGAGCCGACTGACAAGGACTGGACTGAAATAAATTTGGACATTTACAAAGTGGAAAAATGGGGGAACATAGTATGCCTGACTTTATTTTCTGGTTTATTCTTTGGGCTACTTGTTAGTATTTTTAATTTAGTCTTTGCTCTCCCTGGTCTTGTTCTGTTTGTGCTTGTGTTTTTGTTTTTTCCAAATACAAAAACCAATCAACAAATTGAATGCGGGTTCATCTCAACCAGAAAAGCTGCTCATTTATTCTGTAATAATGTCCTGATTCACACAATTTGCATGGGTAGCTCTTGCATTTATTCCAGGCTGGTCCTGTCTCATGGTTCCAGCAGAGTGGTCTCGTGACAGAACCAAAACAAGTCTTCACACTGGGGCAGACATGACAGATGCCCCACAGTGTTACAACCAGTGCAGCTGCTACTGATGTGGAACGAGCGTTGGAAGCACAACACACAAGTAAATGAACTGTGCAGTAACATTTTAAAGGGAATATTGAACAAACCTGGTTTAATATCACAAGGGAATAGACATATGTGAAAAAATTGCCAGTTTTAATAGATACAGCTGGTTTGCCTTAAAGTATAATAATTAGAGATACATCGAAAAATTTACAATATCGCAGTTGTTTTGGAGATATGCAAAATGAGTATATTGTTTTCTAATTAAACTTATGACAGCAAAAAGAGCTGATTGAAAATAAAATTGAACAGGAAAGTCTGGCGCAATCTCCCGAACAATGGTATTAACCACAAAAGTGCAGAAATATGCAAATTTGTGGTTCATTTTAAACTCCATTCATGTTTAGTGTAATTCTTGAACCAAGTGAACCATATTGTCTGAATATTTAATCAAGATAACATGCCGGGAAAAAATATAATACTATAATACTGATGACTACTGTGTCACTGTAAAATGAATAATTCTTGCACCTTACATTTAAATTGTGATTTCTACTCACGCCATTAATACAAGCATGGTGGGTGACGTGTCTTGCTCAAGTACAGAACAGCATTCACTGATCCGAGCAATGACTGAATCCCTATAAAACACGGAGCCACTGAATAACACATTGAGGTGAGATTCATAACTTATGCCTCTGAAATGCTACAGACTGTAACACCAGCGCTACAAACTCAGAACTACTTCGAGAGGATGGTCCATCTCATCACCAACTGAACCAACAGAGAAAAGAAAGTGCTTAGAAGAGCGTTTACCGGTATCTCCATGGTTCGCCTGGCTCCCCACTGGACACTGGCTGTGATGCAGGATGCAGAGGAGGGACAGTGTGATTTCTGGGCTAATGGACAACAAGGAGTTTTTCGTCCTGAGGGCTGTTACTACCCTCAAACTGCCCTGACACACAATCTCCTGACTCTACCTAATGAATCCTCCTCCAAAGCTGCACTGAGACTGAGATACAAAGGCGACAACGAGGCGCAGTGACATTTTTTCTGCAGCTGAATCTGAATTTCCTTTGGGATCAATAAAGTATCTATCTATCTAACGTTGATGATGCCGTTGGCTGTGGACTTGTAGTGCATAGGCCTTGATGACAGATGCTGAATCACTGTGCACACCGTGAAGCTAATTTGAACCAACAACCTAGCATCTGCTGACTGCATGAACCCACCGCCTTTAGTCAAGAGCTATTCCATCAAGACGGCACCTTCAAACTGCTAAATGACAGCGCAAATATGACCAACAGACAAGCTACATACGAGACAATGTATAGCCAGGTTTCTTCAGGCTTGTCTCCACCCAAGAAAGTATTTTTTTTTCTTTTTTTGTACTACAGAGCGAGATAGGAAGTGTGGTTCTAAATTAGTGACACTTCAAACGCTCAGAAGATATGAGCTGTTTACCACTCGAGAGGCTCCATCGATCTCCCTCAAACATAAAAGACACTGCATTAACTACAGCAGTAGTCGGTTGCCATCTTGGATTCACTCATGACTTATATCAGCACCGTCTCACTCCTCTTGTCTGCAAATAGGATTTTCACAAACCAGTTACGGGGCAACTGAGGTGGACTTCTTTGTGCTGTAGAAGCATCATGACTGATGGAGTGAAGAGAGAGGTTGTTCAAATCTTTTGTTCAGACCTGGTTTGAATTTCCTGTAGTGGTTTTCATAACTAAACTAAATCTTTGGGTTTTGTTTTTTTTTTTTCAATTTGAAAGCCATATATTTATCAGAGAAATTGACGGATGCCAATGGTGTTAATTGAACGTGCTCTTTCATAAAATGTAAAAACTCCAGATGATTTTTATCAGCAAAACAAACTTTAAACATCCCTCATTATGGTTGGATTAAAAAGGAATCAACAACTCATCCTTGCCTCATACCTGATTCACAATTCAGATTAATGGAGGAGCTATAAATAATTTCTTAATTTGTACATGAGTTTTAAATTTATATGACACAATTATATTTCAGATTGTACTAAACATTTTGCCCATTTGTCCCCAGTTTGACCATTTAATTGTACTTCATGGTTGAACATGAGCAGCAAATATGACATATCCACAACTGTTACCTAGCAACCACACTGAAAAAAAGACGCAAAATCCATATAAATTACACAGGAATTATGATTTGACAAACAATAAAACCGTATAACACCTTTATTTTGTTGAATGATTGTTTGAACTGTCAGAAAATGGTGTCAGTTTAGTGTAACTTGTCCCTGTGTTTTCACTGGCACGTCACACATTGATGACATTCTGTTTTAAAACTCAGCTCTACTTCCTGTAATTGGAAACTTTTATTTTTCAAAATTTCTTCACAAACTACAACTTAACGGAAGTAAAACTATGATAAATATTTACCACAGGAATTATCCAACCAAACTAAGACATAATTAGAAAAACAAGAGAACCTGTTATATAGATTCACTTTGAGTTCAGGAAGTGTTTAATTAACTTGAAAAACGTTTAACCAGTACGTATCTATTGACATGAGGTTCTGTAATGTCCAACAAGGTAAACAAATATGTTGATATTATTATAACATGTAGAATCGATGCACAAACGTGTTACAAAATCTTTGGTTGAATCGGACACTACGGATGTCAGCTAATAACCAATCAATGATCAAAAAACAGTGTTACAAAACAATGCACAAACGATTCAAAACCTTCACTTATATTTTCTCAGGACAGTCGCTTATGCGTCTGCCTCTTCGCACTCACACTGCAGTAAACGTGTGCGACATCAGAGAGTTACGACTCGCATAAGTTATAGCGTCTCATGCCTACAGTAATTACAAATGAATCAGCCTCAAACAAATTATGGTTTGGCTCAAATACAAAACTGCTCACATTAATAGTGACAAGACAAACAATCGCAGCAATATTCGATCTTTCACCAACGACAAAATGCGATGTCAAATCAATAAGAACATTGTAATTAAATGTGTAAGACATGGGCAACTATGAAAAATCAAGAAAATATTTAGCATATTCATACAAACACATAGCAGAATTGTACTAAAAGTATTCAATTCAGGTATTCATTTTCTCTCAATTCTCAATCACAAAATGGAACTAAACCAATCAAACCACTATGTTTCTGTCAATATTTGCTGTTTTAGGCTGGACGTTATTTCTTCTCTGTACAGGTGCTTGGGCATTATTTAAACTTGTACCCCCAGAAAAAAACGCTGGCAGATCAAATGTAGACCCATATGTTGTGGATAATGCCTTAAAGGGGCATTGTGGGGGATTTAGTGGCATCCAGCTGTGTGCTTAATAGAATAACAATAAGGACAGATAAGCAGCTCAGGCAAAACCCTTTAACTGCTCCAAACAGCAAGAGCGATTATGGCTTTCTTACAATACTATTAAAATTTACTGATTTGTAAATATGTTACGCTCATAATATGGCAATTTGAACATGGAAAGCTGCCCATGGTGCAATCTTGGGTTACTGATGATCTGTCCTCTTTTCTTGGAACTGGAAATATTGCCATGCTTCGCATTTTGTCTTGAAAATGGTGACGGTGTAATAAAAGGAAAAAAAATATTGATAATCTGCAGACAGTAGCTTTTGTAGAGAAACTGTCTGGAGTGCGCTGCAGCAGTGAGAAAGCAGCAACTATTATGATTTATGCAAGGCCAGCCAATTGAAACACATTTTGCTGCAAAGGATTGGGTTTGAAACTGTAAACCAGAGTCTATTTAGATGAGACATAACGGTGACACAGTTGGTTACCTTTCGAGATTACCCTAATTATGATCAATTACAGCAGCCCACAGCTCAGCGTGATGGAGCTGCGTGTTGCCTGCTCACCTTATGTTGCTTCCACATCACGGCCAGCGGCTTCACGTCGTGTTGATTGTGTTTCCCCTCCTCCAAACACTTGGTGCACGTCGGGCTCTTGCAGGTGCAGCAATAAGCGCTGAAGTTTTGCGCTTCATGGTCCGCGCAGGTGGCCGGCTTCCTGGCTGCGACGGGCGGCATCGGTGCACCGCTGCTGCTTCCTGCCGCCGCCGCTCCTGCGCCGCCGCTGCTGCCCGCGTTTTCCGCCACCGTTCCTCGTGCGTTCTCGGCTCTTTTCGGCGGCGGCGGGACGAGGCGGTGTTTCGCCAGAGGTCCGCGGGAGGGGTGGCACCGCTGTTGGCACGCGTTACAGTAAAACACGTCGCACTGCTCGCACATCACTGTTGCGTCCAGCGGGTTGCGGTCGCACAGCTGGCACTTGACGGCCGTGGAGGAGGCGGAACCGGCGATGCCTCGGCTCTGCTGGTACCTCACCACGATCACCTCCAGCAACCGGTTCCTCGCGAAACCCCTCAGCCCCCGCTCGTCCAGGCTCACGCTCCGGTGGCACAGCGGGCAGGTCAGTGAGCAGTGGCGAGGGATGTGCGGCGGAAAGACCCTCACTCCGTTTGGGGACTTGAGCTGGCACGGCGTGTAGGAGCCGTAGCCGCTGTCCGTCTCGCTGTACAGACTCATCTTGTCCATGTCCAGGTAATCGTAGTCCGAGCTGCCCGAGGCTCTCTGCGCCGGGGTCTCACCTTCGGGGGTCTGCACGGTGATATTCCACGCGCAGGCCAGGCACACGTTGTGGGAACAGGGCAGCAGGATGGGCTCCTTGTAGAAGGACCCACACACCGGACATTTTAACTCTTCCTCCATGTCTCCTGTCGCGTGAGAGAGCAGCACCGAGGCAGCAGCGGCTTCACTGAAAACTCCCAGCACCAACTGCTGGGGGACAGCTCCCAGGGCTCTGCTGCGCATGCGCGGAAGAACAGAAAGGGTGGAGAATGGGAAAAGTGCTTAAATTAATTGGATTGACTGATGTGGACTTCCCTCACTAAAACACCTCCGTGTGGTGAAAAGGAAGACTCTATTCAGACACCATTTAAAGGTGCACTTTCTGATGCAGGTCCGCCACCTGCATCCGAAAGTGCAAAGTGGAATGTTCCATAGTATGGCAGTAAATTCATTAAGCATTATCTCAGATACGGGTGTTTTTAATACCTGGGTTGCCTCATCACAGATCTGACCTGTAACACTTACTGGAGTCACTTGTTTCCATGGAGAAAGATTTATTCAATGTCTTACTGTGAAACATTCAAAGCAATAGGAGACAGCAATAGGAGACAGAGACAAAATTATACATGTGATAACCTCTAAATGATCAGGAATTAGGCCAATAAATGGCAAATGATTAATGCAATAAAAGCTGATTTCTGATTCAGATTTTCCCCCTGAAACATTTAGGCTGAAATGAAGGAAAGAGAGGGTTTCATTCACATCATAAATCATGTCGTTTTCAAAACCATCAGCCAGTAGCCTTCTTCAAAATAATGTATGGCCAAGTGACGGTCAGACTAGTCTTTCACTTAAATATTTCCATAACTTTCACCAGTGATGTAAACTGAAGGCTTCTCTTTGTTATATAAAAATAATTAGTATTTATTAAACCAAACTTGACCTTGGAGGCCTTAATCCCTTCTCAATTTTGGAGTCAACAGAAGGGCAGGTCTGTCAGTCATTTTGTCATCCATAATACCCAAATATAATAATTTAGAACACAATTACATAGTTTCTTGAGAAGAATGAATGAATGTATCAAAGGCTGGAAAGTATTTCAAGCAGGTAGAGTAAGTATTGATACGGTAACCTTTGCATTGTCCGACATGAGCCCTGTGTGTTAGTCAAACATTTCTCAGCAGCTGCAGTCCCAAGGGAGAGGCACTAATCCAACTCGATACAATAGCTTTCCATTAATTATCCCAGTTAGTGGTGTCCTATTACCGAACGTCTACACTATTTACATGACTATGTGGCTGAGAGATAGGCCCTAAAATAAGCCAAAGACAATTTAAAAACTCAAAATCTCATATTTATATGAGATTCTGAGGTATATATACACACACATACATATATATATACACACACACACACACACACACACACACACACACTGTACAACTATTCAGGAATGGTCCAAATCCATCCTATTTATGTGATTTCCTTGGTCAGCATTGATACTGATTAGTATCTGGATTTTTTTACAAACATATTCCAGAGTCTTTCAATGTTTTACCCACGGAAGGGCTCTCCAAACCATAGAAGCAATCTTAATTTTTAGAAACAGTGTATTTGCATAACAACACTCATCAGGCAAACTACATTAAATGAAAGCAGTGACGCTGCACTTGCTCTGGTCTAATCCCACACGTGAGCCCATGTCGATGCCTGGGATAATCTGGAGTTCACTCTCCAGTGCCTCTGCTCCGGCCTGCAGCCTGGGTCACATCAGTGATTATAATGAGATGAGCCGTGAAGCCGAGCGAACAATCATTTGTTGAATCACGAGGAGATAAAAATATCTGACAGCAGCTGACATCTCTGGCACATGTCAGTGAGAGCAAATCTTTTACACTGACAATAAGAAAAATGTTTGGGTTGGTGAAATGTTTCATTTTGAAAAACAATACATTTCAGAGAGAAGTGATGGTATTGTGTGATGGTACAGTGAGCCACAGACAGGAGCACCCATGATTGAAGGGTTCACCATAGCTTCCTATACTTTCATTCAGTTTTATGTATGATTCTGATTCACTAATTTACCAAAACAAGAACATCTTTCATTAATAAAGTATACAGCGTTCGCTTCATAATGCTTCAAATACTTTTAATCTATATATCACCACAAGATGGCACAATTTACTCCAAAAACAATAGTTGTGTTGTTTATGAAGTAAAGTAAAATAAACTATACACTGTTGCATTGGGGTGCAAACATGTGGACTCATGGTCTGTAGCATCATATAAAACAAAAGACCAATGCAATGATACTTTTGTTCCTCTAAAAGAGAGGAGTTTCTGTGTGCGCATGAGCTACTGAGTCCTCCACTGTTCCATTTACCTGTGGAGTGCCCCAGGGCTCCATTCTCAGGCCCCTCCTTTTTACTCTCTAGCCCTGCCCACTTGGGTTAGTTCTCCGAAAGCATGACATTGCTTTTCATTTTTATGCTGACAACAGCCAAATGTACCACTGAAAAATGGATACTGCATTAAGCAACTCTTACAGTGCATTGATTAAATCAAAGCATGGATGTCTCTGAATGTTGCTAATTTTAATGATAAATAGACTGAGATCCTTGTGTTCAGCCCAATGATCCCCCCTGCATAAATGTTGATTTTGGCCCTCTTGTCAACTATTGTAAGCCAACTGCAACAAATCTTGGTGTGAAACTATACAGTGCTCTGAAACTTGACACTCACGCTGTGGTTAAATCCAGCTTTTTCAGCTCAGGCAACTATCCAAAGCCAAACCGTTTGTTCCATGACATCAGTTTGAGATTTTAATTCATGCTTTTATTACAAATTGTTTAGATTACTGTCTGTGTTGTCAGGTTTAACGTCATCACTAGCCCGACAACAGCTTGCCCAAAATGTGGCTGCTTGGCTTTTAACTGCCACTAAAAAAAGGAGCACATCACCTTAATCTTAATATCTTTGCACCATGGCATTGATTTTAAAATAGTTTTATTCGTTTTTAAATGTCTCCATGGCCTTGCCTCTCAGTGTCTGTCCGACCTGCTGCAGCCCTACACTCCTTCACGTTCTGTCAGGGCGACTCACCAATCTTTACTTGTTGTCCCAAAAACAAAGAGAAAAACAAGGGGAGACCGAGCTTTTTCTGTTGCTAGGTCAAAACTCTGGAATGAGCTCCTTGCACAGTTTGGACAAATTGAATCACTTCCTCTTTTTAAATCTTCTTTAAAAATGCACTTTTTCTCTCTGGCTTTTAAACACAAGACTTTAGTTTTTATGCATTTGTGTTTTAAGCACTTTGGTCGACTTTGCTCTGGAAAATAGTTGGATTGGATTATGTTATTTTTATTCAATCACTCATCCATACTACATTTAAAACAGTGCGCACATTTCAGTCATCCATTTTCAGTCTTAATTTGTCATAACAGAGTGAATACTGTAACCCCAGTCTTTGTTAGCAAATTTCTCTGCTTGGTCATTGCCCAATCAATAGAACATAAAACATATTGCACACTTACAAGTTCTCAGGGGTGTATATCTGTCTATCCCACTGATTCATCTGATGATTTTCCATTAAAATTGGATGTAGTTAGAATATAAACAAAATTACAATCATATATTACTGTCAATAATGAAGTTAATGCATTTCCATCAGACTGTAAACTGTTTAGTGTATCTTTAAATTGAAAGTAATTTTTACATAACATACAATAGGGAAGTAGAAAATGAGCCTTTGTGTAACGATAATAAACAGTTGTATATATATACTTTATTACAGTCTTTTTAGTGAGCCTCATTCAGACCAGAGATGTGGTGCTCTCAGGGTTGATCCGGACAGGTCTGGTGCTCTTCCTCAGGTCGTGGAGCTGTTTGGCCGGTTTTCCCACGCTCTCCTCAAACCTGAACTCCACCACAGGCAGCACCGTGTCGTGAAGGAACGTGGCATTTTGGATGATGAAACTCTTCTTCTCGGGATCCTGCTCACAGCGGAGACTGTAGTCCACGTGCTGCACTGCCACCAAGATGATCTCTCTCAGACTCTCCAGTAAAACCATGTGGAGTTCAGGGAAGTACAGTTTGAGACCTTCCTCCAAGAAGCTCATCATTTGTTTGGTGAAGGCGACCACAGTGTAGCTCAGGTTCACCCAGCAGTCCTCCCCCGTGTACTGGTCGAAGGTGCTGATGCCGCAACTGCGCATCTCGTCCTGAAAACATTCGTGGAGGTTAGTAAATGTTTTGAAAATATGCAAAATTTTAATATCGTGTATATAGTTATATAGTCAAAATAAACTACAGAAAGAGCTGAATAAAATAATGCAGTAAACTTTAAAATAAGGGGATAACAGTGATTTCTGCACTGTTGTGATTTATTTTAAAGACATTTCACATTTGTCTGATCAAGAAACTTCAAGAAATATACTGAGAAATCTGTTTTTGTCAATATCGTCCACCCCCATAGCTAATATAGCTAATTCTTTATGTGTAGATTTCAACATGTACCGGTATATATGATACCTGCAATAAAGCAATATGTAGACAGTTATATGAAGACACTTTTGGAATTCTGCAAAAAGGAGCCACGAAGTGAATGTACTGTATCGGGATCCAGAAAAAGTGTGCAGTAATAACGACAATAATGATAATAATTCTACAATATAGCTTGGGTTCATTTTCAAGAATTTGATATCCTAAATATCTCTACAACATACAACAATTAACATGTTAACACTTTTGACATTGTAGTAAGAAATGGGATTCAACTTTGTGCTATAAGAGAAGACGTTAAACTTTGGGCCAGTTTTGCTTTATGTGAAAAGGTTCAGTAATTGGAGATATTAACAATCAATTGGTCAAATCTGCAAAACTTTAACTCACTTTTACTATGGAACTCTTAATTGTTCCCCATCGCAGTTAGAGTAGGATGTACTGTTGTGATTTCATCTGAACACAGCCCATTAGCCACATACTGTTGTCTCTTACCAAAAAAAAGCCTTAGTCCCAAACAACTACAATACCATAAGCCATATTCCATACAATGCAAAATATTTTTCTTGTACCTTTAGTTTGGCCAGTGCCTCTGGTGTCATAAGGTTCATCCTCCTCCACATCTCCTCAGAGTTCCTGTGCTTGGTGGCTTCGATGATGATGTCCTTGTAGCTCTGGAGAGCCGCTTTAATGTCTTTGACCAGGAGGGACTGCAGAGTGAAGGTCAGGTCCAGCCCGATCTCCGTCAGCTGCTGACAGTGCTCTTTGGCCACTTTGACACACTCGGCCGCAGTGGACAGGCTTTCTTTACTGTCAAACACCTGCAAAAATGTACTGCACAGTTAAGTCTTGAAAAGGTCAGGTAGATTAACAACCAAGACTACTGTGGAAAATGTATCAAAAGGTAGTCATCTGAACAATGTTTTAAAAAGAAGATGTTTTTCGCCTTACATCCAAAAGTAATTTTCAACTCATTGAAAATGACTTTTGGATGGTGTTTCTAAAACGTCCAAATGACTACCTTAGAAACTTTTTCTATGATGGATGAGGGATAACACTGACTGGAACAAAGGCTATTCTAATAAACGCATATTAGTTTTAGTTTTCAAACAATTTCAAAAATAGGTTTCAAGAGTCAAAACACACATCTAATTTGGGTTGACTTTTACAAACAGGTTTACTATTCTGAATCATTTTGCATTTGTAAGATTATAATATAGAATTGTGTTTACACATATTTACTTGAATATACACTATGTAGTTTTAGGCAGTTTTACACTCATTTCATAATTTCTTGTCATCTCTACTCTTTTGTGCCTACCTGCTTACTGAAGGCATTCATAAACATTTTTATGGCGGATCCAGACCACACGACGAAGGCCGAGTAGCAGCCTGTGTTGCCTGCAAAGTCCATCTCAAACTCTTTGGCCGTCTCTAGCAAACTGGTGAAGAAGATGTTGCAGAGTTTGTGGATGTACAGCAGAGTGGCGCCTTCGATTCGGAGCTGTCTGATCGCAGTCTGGACCGCGGCAGCACGATTCTTCAAAAACAGCTCACATGCCTTGGTGGACTGGCCTAAAAGATGGTCAAAAACACCACAATTTAAATTCAAACATTACACGTTTTTGGACAAGAAAGCTTCTACATATCTTCCCACTTATTTATTTCATAACAGCTCACATTAGGTTGTACTGGGACCATGTGCTTTACATGTCAAGTTCAGTCAAATACAAAATGACTTAATTTAAAAGTATTTATACCTGCAACCTGACACTTATGTAATACATCTGGATCTGATAGACCTTGCAAACCATTACTGAAAACCTTTACATGAAAACACTTATATTTGAGGTTGACGTATTATTTTTTTTATTTAAAACAGCCTGTTTAAAATGGTAGCATTCAGCAATTCATACACGCGTACAATGCTAAAGTTGTTTCATTTGAGTAAGTTATTTATATATCTCTAAAATGGGCATAGAGCAACCTTTTTTTTTTCTTCCCCTTGGTTAATTATACCTTTCCAACCAGGACAGTCATACAAATGTTATAGAAGAGTGAAAGAGTAACTTTAAATCCTGTACTCTTTGGTCGCAATAAAAGTGAAACTCAAGCGCTTGTAAATACACTTGTAAAGGCAGAATTGACAAAGCTCATAACAAAACAAGAGCAGAGTTAAAGAGCATAAAGCACCTAGCCTGATGAGCTGGGACACGGCTCGTCTCGTGGCTTTGGGCCCCCCTCGCAGTGACCGATCTGGAGACAGCTCAAACACCAGCACCTCGGTCAGCTGGCGCACCCGCTCTTCCACTTTGCACCTCAGATCTTTGACTTTTGGCGTCACCGGCTGGTCTTTCAGATACTCGTTGAGCTTGTCCAGGAGATCCACAGCTCCCTCAAAATCCCTCTGAGCAATGCACACGTCTAGGTCCTCGGGCAGCTCCTGTATCCACTCCAAATGCAAATTCACGTTGTCGTCTGCATCTGCTGGCTCGTCGTCCATTTCAAAAGGGTTGGTGGACACCTCTGCCCTAACCGGAGAAGTGGGGACCACCTCCTCCTTTTTGTGCTTATCTTTTGACACTTTATTCTTCTTTGTTTCATCCAAAATCTCAAGCCATTCCTTTTTAATCTTGCTGTTTTCTGCTTGGAAGATACGGCTGTCTGGGAACATCAGTATCTTGAACATGTCTTTCATTGGAGGGTTGTCTTTTACATTGACCACGGCAAAGCTCTCCAAGTCGTACAGAGCATTATATTTATACTTTATAGCGCCTCTGCGATTTGGAAGCCATGTGGCAATAAGTAAGCAGTCATTCATGAGGAAAGCGTGCACCCTCTGTATGGGGGACATATTATCTACATCAAACTCAGCCAAGTCTCCATTGTAGATGAGATGTCTGCCTGGTGTGTCCATGATGTTTTTAGCACCTTCTACTTTCTCCAGCAGTGAGGTCAGTGTCCTCTGCTTGACCTCCTCCGTTTCTTTGGGGAAAGCTGCTTGCATTTCTTTAGACGTCTCATCTTTATCAGCAGACAGCAGGGCCTGAGTGATGCTTTCCATGATGCTCTTTTGCTCGGTTAGGATGTGACTCAACTGATACATCTCGCTTTCCAAATAAGAGATCTCCTTGGCGGTCTCTATAAACTGCCTGTAGTTCTTGTACACGTTTTTCTTCAGGTTTTGCGCCGTTTCGTCCGCCAGATTCTGGATCTTCTGGCGGTGCTCCTGTAAATCTCTGTCGCCATCGGACTGCTGGGAGAGCTGCTTCACGTAGCTCTGCGGCTCAAAATTAGGCGACTCAAGAAGTTTACGGAGTCGGTTCCCAGTTTCCGACATTTCTAACGTGCTTATATTACTACGAAGGACAAGAAAAGGAGATTAAGATTATGCAGACGCGCATAAAAAGAGCATAAAACGGTCCCTAGTTCATTTCCGTCCAAAGGCAAAACAGGAACTGGGGCCAGAAGCTCCACCCGAAATCATCACGTGACCAAGACAAGGAAAAAATGGTTTCATTTTTTTTTTTTTTTGGACAGTTCCTAAATAGAGACGTTCAACGTTCTCCCACAATCTATATTCATGAAATGATTCATTACATTTTGATGAATTACTACATTTTGCTTTTTCCTTAAACGCTTGAAATTTGGAGTCATCCATATTTCAAATGTATAGGGGGGAAACGCAGAGAAAGAGTATCTACTATCTATTCTTCAACATGCGTAAATAATTGTGTGTCAATTTAAACATTAGTTTTTTACGTTTAGGTACACCAAGCGTTTTGTATTTTCAAAATTGATTAACTAACTATTAACACAATCGCCCTAAAAATGCGAGTTTTGGTTTCGCCCACTTTCGCCACAGTGTTGTTGGCGCTTGCGTGGTGACAGCAAGCTCTCGTTATCAAAATATGAAGGCTCTTATCTTTTTTAGCAAAATGTGTTATCGCTAGATGTTCTCAGCTATAAATGAAACGGTGATTGTAAATTGGGATGTTTGCGTTACTTTTTAGTGTCTGTTTTAGGGGATGTTTTAACTTTAACAGCCAATGTTAGCTGGTTACCAAACTAGCCTGATCAATAGCCATAGCTGCTGCTTGAATCATTTGTTTCTTTCTTTTGCCATGGACGCAGATTTGCTTCTTGCCATAAAGCTCCAGGAACAATTTGACAATGAATACCAGACATCCTTATTCCCCTCCGATGGATTTGAAGACAATCCGTTCGAACAGAGTAATAAGAAACGTAAAGTGGAGACGGATGGAGGAGGTAGCGGCGTTGTTCCCTACTGGAAGCCGAAAGTTCAACCCGAGAGACCGCTGTCGATTGTGGACCAGACCTGGGAGACGCTGGACCCAAATCCCGATGTCAGAGCCATGTTTTTGGAGTTTAATGACACGTTCTTTTGGGGGAAGCTCAGTGGGGTCGAGGTGAAGTGGAGCCCGAGGATGACATTGTAAGAACTTGCATTTGAACCAACTTGTGATTGAGCTGGATTATAATGATGTTTTTCTCTGGTTTTGCAGGTGTGCAGGGGTGTGTTCGTATGAGGGGCGAGGTGGGCTGTGCTCCATCAGACTGAGTGAGCCTTTGTTAAAGTTGAGACCCAGGAAAGATTTGGTGGAGGTAAATTGATTGTCAAGGAAGCCACAATATCCGTGTGATAAATGTTTTTTGTAAAGAGTTTTTTCATGCTGATACTAGTATTCAAACGTATCGAAATCAGATACTAATCGATACTAATATTGAAACTATCCATCCATCTTCTTCCGCTTATCCGGGGCCGGGTCGCGGGGGTAGCAGTCTAAGCAGGGACTCCCAGACTTCCTACTCCCCAGACACTTCCTCCAAATCCTTCTTTGGGGGGATCCCGAGGCGTTCCCAGGCCAGCCGAGAGACATAGTCCCTCCAGCGTGTCCTGGGTCTTCCCCGGGGCCTCCTCCCGGTGGGACATGCCCGAAACACCTCAGCTGGCTCCTCTCGACATGGAGGAGCAACGGGTCTACTCCGAGCTCCTTCCCGTGTGACTGAGCTCACCCTATCTCTAAGGGAGTGCCCAGCCACGCTGTGGAGGAAACTCATTTCGACCGCTTGTATCCGCGATCTTGTCCTTTTGGTCATTACCCAAAGCTCATGACCATAGGTGAGGGTAGGAATACGTTCCTACCCTCACCTATTGATTGACCGGTAAATCGAGAGCTTTGTCTTTTGACTCAGCTCCTTCTTTACCACAACAGTCCGATGCACCGACTGCATCACTGCAGACGCTGCACCGATCCGCCTGTCAATCTCACGCTCCATCCTTCCCTCACTCGTGAACAAGACCCCGAGATACTTCAATTCCTCTACATGGGGCAAGGACTCCCCACCCACCCGGAGAGGGCAAGCCACCTTTTTCCTGCAACCGTTGTGCATGTTGCAGGTCCAGGGTTTGATGGAGCCATCAGGAAAACATCGTCTGCGAACTGCAGGGATGAGATCCTGTGGTCCCAAACCGGACACCCTCCGACCCTGACTGCGTCTTGAAATTCTGTCCATAAAAACGATGAACAGAACCGGTGACAACACGCAGTGGGAAAGATCTGACTTACTGCCGGCAATGCGAACACAGCTCCTGCTCCGGTCATACAGGGACCGGACAGCCCTGAGCAAAGGGCCCCAGACCCGTACTCCCGCAGCACCCCCCAAAAGGCACCCCGTGGGACAAGGTCGAAAGCCTTCTCCAGATCCACAAAGCACATGTGGACTGGTTGGGCAAACTCCCATGAACCCTCGAGCACCCGATGGAGAGTATAGAGCTGGTCCAGTGTTCCACGGACCAGGACGAAAACCACTCTGCTCCTCCTGAATCCGAGGTTCGACTATCGGTCGGATTCTCCTCTCCAGTACCCTGGAATAGACCTTACCAGGGAGGCTGAGGAGTGTGATCCCTCTATAGTTGGAACACACCCTCCGGGTCCCCCTTCCTTGAACAGAGGGACCACCACCCCGGTCTGCCAGTCCAGAGGCACTGTCCCCAACCCCCACGCGATGTTGCAGAGACGTGTCAACCAGACAGTCCTGCAACATCCAGAGACTTTAGGTACTCGGGGCGTATCTCATCCACCCCGGAGCTCTGCCACTGAGGAGTTTGCCAACAACCTCAGTGACTTCGGCTTGTTGGGTGATGGATGAGTCAGCCTCCGAGTCCTCAGTCTCTACTTCCTCTTCGGAAGACGTGACAGTGGGATTTAGGAGGTCCTCAAAGTATTCCTTCCACCGTCCGACGACATCCCCAGTTCGAGGTCAGCAGGTCTCCACCCTCACCGTAAACGGTGTTGGTGGAAGCACTGCTTCCCCCTCCTGAGGCGCCAGGACGGTTTGCCAGAAATTCTTTGGGACCGACCGATTGTCCTCCATGGCCTCTCCGAACTCCTCCCAGCCCTGGGTTTTTGCCTCTGCGACAGCACAAGTTGCGGTACGCCTGGCCCGTCGATACCCGTCAAGCGGCCTCAGGAGTTCCCACAAGCCAAAGAGGCCTGATAAGGCCTCCTTCTTCCACCTGAAAGCATCCCTTACTTCCGGTGTCCACCACCGGGTTCGGGGGTTGCCGCCACGACACTGATGGACACCCCAGGCCTGGCCTCATCGTGGAGCCAGTATAATAGACAAATATTTCTATAGTCATTACTTTTTACATTTGTACAGTGCTTTCTTCTTATGTTGTGAAGTTAATGCTGCACTAAAGTGCAAATCTCTTTTAGTCAGGTTTGTCCAAAAATTGCAAATATCTGCCAGATATTTTGGGCCTGTGTCTTGTCCAGATGAGCATGTGAATGTTTTGTTTTGTCTGTGTTTTCAAGTTTGTGAGTGTGTTATGCCCTTCAGGGCCACCGTATGTTCTGCATGTTATTTTGTGATGTATTGTTGTTATGTGAACTGTGTGTGCAGGTTTGAAATATATATTAACTGTAACCACAGTATCAGTTAACCTATATTTATCAGTCTCTCTAGTAAAACATTATAACATGCCTAAATCTCCACAGACACTGCTCCATGAGATGATCCATGCCTTGCTGTTTGTGACGCAAAACAATAGAGACAGAGATGGACATGGACCTGAGTTTTGTAAACATATGAATCGTATAAATCAGGCCAGTGGGACCAAAATCTCGGTGAGCATTACAATATAATAATCAAACTGTTCACCACATTTCTTAAATTGTGTTTCACACACACTATACCACCTCACAAATACAGCATCGCCATTTTAAACCACCTTAAATTACTGTTTTCAGTAACAATATATTTTTATAGAACTGTAACATTGTTCTTTCAGATCTACCACAGTTTCCACGACGAGGTTGATGTTTACCGGCAGCACTGGTGGCGTTGTGATGGTCCCTGTCAGAACCGTAAACCCTACTTTGGTTATGTGAAGAGGGCCATGAACCGCGCCCCATCCCGCTTGGATCCCTGGTGGGAAGACCACAGGAGGACCTGCGGCGGTACCTACACTAAAGTAAAGGAGCCTGAAGGATATGGCAAAAAGAAGGGCAATAAAAAGGATAAGGCTGCTCCAGCAGAGAAACCAACTTCTATCTCTGAGAAAGAAACGGCTGTCAAGACCTCAACTTCAGGTGATTGTGCTTTGCTGTTTCTTAATAGTCTAGTATTTTTTACAGTATATTCATAGATTTAGTCAACAATAAATACATAATAGAATAAAGAAAGAAAACTCAACCTATGCCCATTTTCCCCCCATTTAGAATCTATAATAAATTCTGCCCTCTGCTGGGCTTTGTTGACATTACACAGCTTTACACATAAAATTACAATTTAACTTTTGAAAAAAGCAACCATTGTATTATAAAACAAAAATACAATATATAGCAATGAGTATAATTATGAATTATTTATTAGTTGTATTATTTTTAACCAAATATTGATCTTGCTCTCAGGTTCTCAGGACATAAGAAACATGATCCCATTTAGTGGAAAAGGATTTCTTCTTGGAGGAAAGGCCCTGCAGTTCACGTCTTCCTCTGCGTCTGCTTCACCATCAGCTACTGTCTCCTCTCCTCCAAAAACACTTATTACATCTACTGTTAAAATCTCCACCCCTTCACCTATTCGCCCAGGACTAGAAACCAAAGCAACCTCCAGTGCCTTTCCTTCTGTGAGACCAAGTCATAAATCTCCAATAAAACGGTCTGTAAGTAACACTAAGGTTTTTGTTAGCATCAATGGCTCCCCTATTAGAATATCTAAACCACTTAAAAGCAATACAAGCAGTGATGGGACAGAGAAGGTGCGCCAAAGATCAATTGGAGATCTTTTCAAGTCAAACTCTCAGTCTTCAACATCTATCCCAAATATGACCCAACCCAAATCAACACCAAGCAAATCTGTTCATTCAAAGTATCCATCGGTCATTCCAACCAATAACAGTCCAGATAAAGCAGCACACGCCAAGTATTATAACGAAACTAATGCCAATAGAGCTTCATCTGGTGGTCAGGGGTCAAAGAAGAGGACATTGGAGGAAAGTAGAAGTGCCGCCAGCATTTTCGACTACTTCCAAAAGACTGTAGGAGGAAACTCAAGGGACTCGATAAGTGCAAACTCATCCAAGCCAAAAAGTGATACACCCACAACTTCAACCTCTCCTCAAACCTCTACGGGACGAATTACAGCCACCTCTTCATCCTCCTCTTTGTCAGCAGTGATGGTCAGCTGTCCTGTGTGTCAGGTAACGGTTCAGGAGGCCAAGATCAATGAACATTTGGATTCTTGTCTTGGCTGAAATCCAAGCTCAGTTTGAAGAGTTGCAATAAAAAGGTTTTTTTAAGTAGTTTTTAAAGTTTTTTAAAAAGTACTTTTTCAGCAATGATTGCACAGTAACATTAGTTTTTTCAGCTGCCAGAGAAAAGTTCTTGCTAAAGGGGAAATGTATTGTTCTAATTCTAGGGATTTTATTTTATTTATAAAATTGACCCTGAGTACACTGCTATTCAACATCCTATACAAAAAAACCAAATATATTGAACAAAATGGTAAAATATGTTAAATTCAGGTGCCATAAATCATTTTCTTAAATTGTGGCAGAGTTAAGTTGACACTCTGGGTGCCTTGGATGCCAGTGTTTACAAAAAAGCGTAATACCTGAAATGTTATGTCAGAATTTAGACATGATACACATATTTATACAATTATAATCTCTTGTTTTAATGTGTTTTTATTTTGTGTTTTGTTCATTGTTTTAATAAAATGAAAAGCTCTACAGTGCCTTTTGAAGGTTGATGTAAAAAATAAATATTAAAAAAAAGATGTACAGTTTTTACTTTCAATTTATATCTCAGCCTTGTACACTCGCCGCTTCGTTTGAATGACCTCGCAGTATAACGATGTAGAGTGTCTGTGTACTCTGATCCTGTTCCAGAGCTCAAGCTGCTCTTCAGAAGCAGGACAGACCCACTGACCTCTGCTGATCTATGGAGTCTGGTTTCACACTCGGCACCATGGATTTCTGCACAGCCTCAATCTCGATCAACACAATCTTTGAGCCCATTCGAGTAATAGCTAAACATCTTTTAAACATAATATATAAAAGATATCTGGATTGATGAAATCTGTGCATGTAAATGAGAAAATTATATGTAAAAAGCATTGATTTTGTCATGTGTTTTACATCCGATGACCTTCCCAAAGATAACTTCCATTTATATTACAGCTGTCTTGTTTATGGGTTGGGATGTTGATTACTCTTGGCCAGAACTCCACTGAAAAAGAGATCTAATTTAGACTTTCCTGGTTAAAAAAAAGTTAAACCAAATACACAAATAGAGACAATTTCTACAAAAGGTTAGCTCTACTATTGATCTAGAATTAGTATAAAGTTGATTTCCCCCCCCTGCAGCACAGTAGACTCCCAATAACCATGTGCGAAACAACGTCCCTATTTATAACAGCCATATGAAGTGATGTAGTTTGCACCTAAAAAGTGAGAAACTGTATAACTCATACTCGATGTTAATGCACACCACAAACTGTTCTCACTCGTTCCGGTAAAACCATCATTTTATTGACTAATCTTGGTTTTGCATTTTCGACCGGCCCGCACGCACACACGCGCACACACACACACACACACACACACACACACACACACACACACACAGCACACACACACACACACACACACACACGCACACACTTCCACCACAAAGCCTGACTCATCCTTCACACTCCAAACATGGGGGAGCAGACAGGAGACTGGCGGTGGGCGGGGTCAGACGAGAGGGTGGAGGTCAGAGGTCACAGTGGTATGAGACCAGCTGCTGTTCGGGACACGCCCCTCCTGTCACTGCAGATGTGGGGTTGGACGAGAGCCATTCCGCCACTGCATCTCATCACCGTCAGGAGCCAACGAAGTAAAACATTTGAAATACAGTAGGCCCACATAAGTAACCTGTACTTTACTCAAGTAATATTTACAGTGGATATTTTTTTACTTTGACTTCACTACATTTGAGAGCAATTCTGTTCTTTTGACTCCACAAAATGTTTGTACTGGACTGAAAATTAGAAACAAATTTTCATGTGGATTTCATTAGTGATTTTTTTAATGAATTAAAAAAATAATACTGTAAGATGAAAAAGTAATAATATTTCTCAATATTTTTCATTTTGAGAACTGTCAAACGTTGTGATAATTAAAAAAGAATTAGCAGTTGAAATACTTTTTTTCCCCCCAAATATATTTCTAGTACATTGTATGTATATATTTAGTTTTTCTCATAGCTGAGATTTGAACTCAACCCTTCAGGCAGGAGGTCACCATGAATACACCAAAAATAGCCCCTGAAAATATCTGTAAAGTACTTTTAACTTTTGAGTCCAATTAAAAAATGTAGAAGAGTAGAAAGTTTAGAAAGCTGCTCTCAAATGTAGTGAAGTCAAATCAAACATTATCTACTAAAATTGACTGAAATGCATTTCCCTAAAATGTTACTTAGATACAGTACTTTTTTGTACTTTTACTTTCCAGCACTGTACCTCATCAGTGCATGGCAGCGTGGGTATTATCGCTCTCTATGCTGGCATGGCATAAGTCAACTGAAGCGTAATTTGTACGGAATGTATTTTTTAGTTTATCTGAGTACTTTTACATTTAAATAAATATTTTGATATTTTGGATTGGGATTTCTTTTCAGTGTCCTTCTCATATTGAATTGGGCAAGAGATAACTCCATTTATTCAGGCTGGGCAAAAATAAAATACTGGTTTGTGACTCTACGTTCACAGATGTCCTTATTTGGTCCTGGTTTTATCCTAATTTAGTCCTGATGTAGAGCTATCTTGGTCCAGTCCTAGTCCCAGTCCGGTCCAAATTTAGATTAGTGCCAGTTTAGTCCGCACGCACCCTTTTTATAGACTTCTAAATTATTTGTCGATTTATATACAGTATTATCTATGCGAGCAGATGCTATGCAGCCTTTCTCTGAGGGTGTTGTGGACATGAATCATTATCAACCCTGACATTCAGCTACGGGGAATTTTTACCCCGAGCGAGCAGGAAAAGTGTCAGTGCAGCAGCTGTTCTCAGAGTCTAAGCTCCTTCCTGACTTCACCTTGGGAAACTGACCACATCCACTGCATCCTGCCTTCTTCCTTTGGCCTAAAGTAGGAGTGTAATTCTTCCTTCTTCTGTATGTCATTTCATCTGCACCGGAGAGAAAACATTCATTTGTTCACATTCACATTTGTTGTTCTTCTATCCTTTTATCTGTGTCTGATCTAGTTTCGCTCCAACATGTTTTCTTTGGACTCCACTGATTAAGAATGCAACTGTTTCAAGCAGGAACATAAGCGGATCTCTTTATCTCTTTATTGGCCCGACTTTTCCAAATGTGATAAGAGAGATTTGACCCTGGCCTCCTGTGGATTTCCGCCCAGGAGGCACATCCTGCACCTAATCTTTTCATCTCCATAAAGAGACGTACGCAGCAGCTATGTTTACACCAAAATCTGATTATTATCTGATTCTTGGACCTTTAAGACTGTTTAAGTGACATGCAAACAGCAAAATGTGATGTGAGTAATTATAGTGACCAGAAATATTTATGATCTAATTTTAATCATCTCAAACTCAACATTTTATATGATTATCGCATATAACCACCTATTTGAAAGATCCTTAAAAAGATCTAATTTGTGCTCTATTTATTTTTTAACTTTTTTACTGTTTGTACTTTTATACTTAATCTTTCATAACGTCAGTGGGTATTTACTGGTACAAAGTATGTTTCTCCAAGTTGAAACGCTGTAGCTTTGTCATTTCTTATACAATAGAGAATACGTCTTTGCTCAGTCCATCTGCGGCCCGTGTGTGTGTGTGTGTGTGTGTGTGTGTGTGTGTGTGTGTGTGGTATAAATCCTCTCTTGTTTCCAAGCGTGTGTGCCTCTTTTGTGTGCTCATTTCAAGGTTATTGTTGTGTTATTGTTGTGACGGCTCTGCAGGCTGGGGGCTGGAAGTGGAGCCTCCATCTGTCCTTTACGCCCCAAACCTATTGTCCTCCACGGCACAAAAACTGTCACGGCCTCCTGTGCTCTGTCTGCGAGACCAGTCAAAGTAATACGGCCTGACACTGGACACAAACACTATAGTCTTTTAGCTTTCTATTGTGCATTGTCTTTATAATTTTAGATACAGTAAAAGAACCTTCATTTGTCCCACAGTGGGAAAATTACAGTGTGGCAACAGAAAAGAACAAGAGGAGGCCAAAGCATGTCAAAAATATTCAAGTTAAAAAATGATAAGGTTATCTCTTATACTAGTCCTCATTTCAGGATATGTATTAGTTAGTTTTTGTTGTTGTTTTTCCAGTTATTGTAGAAAACGTTTCAAAAATAGCCATCTGGATGAGACGTCTTGAGTGCCACCCAGAAGTCATTTTCAATCTTGTCGAATCGTCTCAATTTCAAAGACAGTGTCCAGATGACTACTATTTTCCACCAAGGACCTTTCCTGGGCAAATGAGGGATTACGCCGACACGTTTTTCAATTATTCTTTTATTTATTGTCTTTGCAACATCCTGATGTGGCAGTTGTGTAAACACCTGAAAGCACACTTGTAGCGTATAGTTCTCGTGATATTCATTTTATGTAACAGCGCTTAATAGTAGTGATAAAAATAGTAGTAGTACTTGCGATAATAGTACAGCTAAAATAGAAGAATAGCAGTACTATTTGCACTGGATCAGTTTGCAGCCTTTTCTCGCTGTCCTCTTTCAAATCTTGCCAAAAAGCCTGCAGTTCTGCTCGAGAAAATATGCATTGGGTTTGCACTCGCCCCACATTCGCTCCAAGATAAATCACTGTGGAATCCCTATCACTTTTATCTTCCCGACAGAGTCTGCATTTCTTCAGCAAAGCAGCCTCCCAACTCCCACCTCAGTGTTTAGATTTGATTATAGCTTGCATTTCTCTTTTCCTTTGAGGGATTTTTGACATATCAGCTGCTAACTGTCTCCAGATGTGCAGAACTGCCTAATGCACACACAGTAAAGAGAATTACATGGTTACGTCAAGATCATTAAAATTTGTGAAAGTGCTTTGAGCCATTTAAAATTGTAATCGTCTGTAGTTGTGAGTTTTGTAAGACTGGGCCGCAGTAACAGGTGAAGATCAGTCAGGCTTTGTCACTCAAACTTGGTGGCAGGGAGTCGCCCACATCAGCCTCGCATTAAATGGACAGGAAGAGGGTTTTACTATTCAGGCAGAATCCAGAGGAGTCAAGCTTGCTGCAGCGCACAGGAAGATCAGGCTTTACCCTTCAAAATAAAGGTGTCGAGGGCTTGCGTTCGTCTTCTATAGATTATCAGAATCAGAAAAGGTTTATTGTCAATGAACAAAATTCCCAAACATAGGAACTTGTCTCGGCATTAAGGTGCAACATAAAACACTGAGCAATAATAAAAACAACATATATGAAATCAAAAGGGCATGCATTAAGAAACAAGTTAAAATGACTATGGAATAAAATAAAAATAGGCATTACTATGTACACAAGAATTACAGTTGAATTTACAGTTGTAGTGCAGAAAGTGACTGAATAATTGCATTTAAAGTGACAGGTGTTTAGAAGTGTTCATGAGTTCAACGGCAGAGGGAAAGAAACTATTCTTGTGGCGGGAGGTTCTGGTCCGGATGGACCGTAGCCTCCTGCCTGAGGGGAGTGGTTCATAGACCATGTCCAGGGTGAGAAGGGTCAGCTGTGATCCGACCTGCGCGTCCCAGAGCCCTGGAGACGTACAGGTCTTTTTGAAAAGGAAGTGTATTTATCGTCATGCCTGATTGCTGTAGTTTAGAGTTTGTTCTGATCCAGGGCAAGATAATTGAGGACCAAACAAGGCGGTGGACCCATATTTTTGGAAAGGGCTCTGGGACGAGCAGGTCAGATCACAGCTGACCCTTCTCACCCTGGACATGGTCTATTTGAACCACTCCCCTCAGGCAGGAGGCTACGGTCCATCCGGACCAGAACCTCCTCCACAAGAATAGTTTCTTTCCCTCTGCCGTTGGACTCATGAACACTTCTAAACACCTGCCACTTTAACTGCAACTATTCATCACTCACTGCACTGTCACTTTCTGCACTCAAAACTGTAAATCTAACTATAACTCTTGTGTACAGAAATGCCTATTTTTATTTTTATTTGTAATTTTTAAATTGTTTCTCAATGCATGCCCTTTTTGATTGAATATATGTTATTTTATTATTGCTCAGTGTTTTATGTTGCACCTTAATGCCGAGACAAGTTCCTATGTTTGTGAGTTCTGTTCATTGACAATGGCAATAAACTATTTCTGATTCTGATTCTGATTGATAATCAGTCATTATCTGGACCAAACGGACTCTAAAACACACGCGAAAAGACCGTTTTACAATAAAGACTGTGGCGTTAATAAATCAAAATGTCTAAAAAGAATGAATAGTTTCAGATTTTCATCAATAATCCATTCTATTTTTTGTAAATGTTTTTGATCTACAATAAAAATAACCGTTTGATTATTCGACTAATGGCAAAATTATAGTCGACTGCTAAAATAATCGTTATTTGCAGCCCTAATTGTTGACTTGATTGTGCACCTTAACGTTTTAGTCCTGGGCTCTTTTTATGGAAAGATTATGCTAATAGTTGAAGAGTCATGGTTTAGTCGAGTCACAGCTGCAGCCTTATCAATAAACAAGGATGATAAATCGCTTCTAAATATTCAGGTAAAGCAAGATGTCTCCTGTAAAAGGAATGCGTGATAATGTAATCTGTTGGGTGCTTTTATTGTGTCAGTCCAGGCGGTTCCTCTCGCCTCGGTTGCGCACACTTGACGTGGTTTCGCTCTGCCTCAGGCTCGACCCCGGACAAAACCACGAGTGGTGCGTTGCTCTTCAGAGTGGGAGTCTGTAGTCCACCTCCAGCCTCGCCTCAGCCTTATAAACCCCACGGAGTGTCGCTCTCGTTTCAGAGGTGCAGTCAAAACTCGGGACAATGAATGGTAAGTCCTCAAACGGGACGCTGGGGGGAATGGCCTGCATCGAGGGTCTTCCGCCGCTGCCCAAAAGCCTGAGTGGGCTGCTCAACTCCAGCGGCGGCTCCTGGAGAGAAATGGAGAGGATGTATGTGAAGAAAACCATGATCCAGGACGATCTGAGCCGGGGCAGGAACAACAGCGACAGCCTGCTCGCACACAAGCCGGCCAACCTGGACGCAGCCCTGGCTCTGCTGCGCAAAGAGATGGTAATGTTTTAGGCTTTTTTTTTTAATCTGTGCGTTTGTGCTGCACGCCTGGAGCGATCTAATCCCGCACTGTCAGACTCCCTTAGGTGCATGTGCAGTTTCACCTTGACTGGTTCGGTGACTCTTTCTCTTTGTCCCCAACATCCAGTTTAACACATTTTTAAATATGAAAGGCTCTTATTCTAAATTCGGCACACATTCATTTTACATAGACTACTTTTCTCTTTTGCATAGTGTCTAATCTTCAGTGCACAGTGGCATGAATATCAACCCAGTGGACCCAATGAATTGTAACAACATCTATGTTAAAGAATACATTATTATTAAATGCATTGTTCAGCTTGTTTTGTGAAAGTGGCATTTGTGATTTGTGACAAAAACCTCTTCTTAGGGTTTTTTGACTAAGAAGCCCTCACTTTAAACCTTTGGCTTTGTTGCAGACTTTCTTTAATACTTTTCGGACAAGTAAACAAGTAGCTAAGGGTAGATTTTAAGTTGATAAATTACTACAAGTTCAATCCCCAAACTGTCTCTACTTGTATTCTTAATTTCATTTTCTGACGTGTTAAAATCAATGGCAATTTTTCTCAGCTCTGTCTATTTTGGTAGACTTTGTTTTCAGACGCTGTAGTTCGGCCGGAGTGGCACTGACTTCATTGTGTGTCCACTCTGTCATCTGTTTGGGACAATGCAGTGATCGGCCGCAGATAGTGCCCCGTCAGCTGAGTTGAATTCAGAACAATGACCCCTTTAATTTGACTTTCCCTCTTCTTTTGTTCTGCTGTGTAATGACAGGACTGACTTTGTTACCACTGCAAATTACAAATGCACTGAATGTGGAAGAATGTGTGGATTTGTTTACATTTGGTTTGAACTAACAAGGGCTAAGGACAATTGACTTTCCATGAAGCCTTCCCTACAGTAGAGAATTTCAACATAGGATCACAGGTTTTGTTTCTGTGATTGCAAGGTTATAATTTATCGTATTGTCAAGAAAAATAATCTTTATACCAATTGATTGTTTTAACATGATCCAAGACTACCAAACCACCCCAAAATTATGGGTATTATTGGTCCTCAATTATCTTGCCCTGGATCAGAACAAACTCTAAACTACAGCAATCAGGCATGACGATAAATACACTTCCTTTTCAAAAAAAAAAAGTCACCATAAGCAAATACATTAGTATGAGCCTCCTACTGGATAACTGCTGCATGGTTGATGATCTTTCAGCTGCAACACGGTATTTAAACCCAACTGATGCAGTGAGTGACTTCTCTTTTCTGAAACAACCATGTGGAATGACAAATCCCGTGGTCATGGAAAAGATGTCACCATGTTTGAGAAGGGTCAAATCATTGGCATCAAGCAGAGAAAACATCTAAGGAGAAGCAGAAACTGATCTACTCCAGATCTGAACCCCAGCCAGTGAGAGTGTGGAGCTGGAGAAGGCTTTGTGCAGTGGTCACTCTCTCACATCAATACAAGATTAACTGGTGAAAAATAATGCAACTCTGGATGGAAATAAATCATTTCATATTGCAGAAGCTTACTGAAACTGTGACACGGTGAATGTGCTGTAATTAAAGCTAAAGGCAAGGCGGTCCTACATAATATTAGGTGTGTCTCTTTAAAAAAAAAAAAAAAAAGCAGTGTATATTTTGATGCCGTTTGTAAGTGTAATATTAGCAAAAAAATCTAAATCCCAATATTGAGACTTGTATCGAAGCAAGATGCAGAGTTGTGCATGCATTTACAGGAAGAAAAATCGAATTAATTGGGCAAAGTTGGACCTTTCCAGTTTTAGATGGTGTTGATCTATACAATAACTGATGAAGAAATTACTAATATTTTGTGTTGAAAACTACATTCTGTTGTCTAAAAACTAGAGTTTCTTGGTATTGAAAACAGCATTGATTATTGAGCCCTTCCCTAAGTATTGAGTAGACATCAAAGTGCATCTCTGGAGAGGTTTTCCGGGTTACCCTTAAGTCTTACACTAAAGGGTGAACCTGTCACAAAAAACATTTTGAAGTACGATATAGTATTGCTACAGAAAATGTCATGATAAATGATGCATAACCCTAAAGCAAGAAAACTAGATGTACAATATCCTTAAAAGGCATGAGCTGCAACTAATGATGATGCAACATGCTACAGCACAAATCTTATTGTTTTACCAAAAAGTAATGAAAAAAACCCACTTGTGCAAACAAAAGGTACATGTGATAAATATTGTGCCTGTCTTATTGCATCTAATATCTATTGAAAAATAAGTCCATATAGTATTTATCGGAATTATTATTATTTCTAAGATTGTCTGCCGTGATAAAAGTTAAAACGAGTTCTTCTCTTGATCCTGTGCTTCTGCAGGTGGGCTTGCGTCAGCAGGACATGTCTCTCCTGTGCCAGCTCTGGTCCCTCCATGAGTCCATCCAGGAGTACAAGGGCAGCTGCCAGGACCTGAGCGCCGCCTCCAGCCTCAGTATGATGGAGAACGGGTACTTCGATGAGGATGACGAGTTTTACCCTGAACCTGGAGCCACGCCAACGGGGGAGCAGCCCGACGGGGGGCTCGGAGGCACGACCACAGATAAGAATGGTAGCATGAGCAAAGACGACAGCTGGGACTCCTTTCACGTCACCATCTGAGGTCTCGGCACTGTTTATGGATGTAGATGAGTGAAAGGTTTGGATCATTTAGCTGTCATGAACTGGTGGAAGAGCAACATTTATGGCTTGACTTCTCAGGTTGAATTTGCAACAATGCATTTTCTCAACCGCAAATGGAGCAAGATGAACTAAAGACTCAATATCCGTATATCAATCTTTTTTTTTTTTTTCTTTTTTTTTTAAATATCTGTTGCTGCATCCTTATCCAGCAAACCCACTGCGACGGAGCAGAACCTTTATACATATAATTCTATGAACAAAGTTTTATTATTTATTGCATATAATAAATATAAGATATTTACTTTTACCTTCTTTCCAAGTTCACACTGTGCCCTGGTCACAGTCAGGTCCACAAGAAGAAAAGGACATATGGACTTTACCTGGGATATTGCTTAACATAAATTATTTCATAAGCTCTGGACCGAGGTTATAGTCATAATGTTGATGAAGTGGCTACACAATCCTAATCGTAATAAAGATGATTTTGTTTCAAAGCATAAACTGATAAGTTAAATTGGTTGTGACGTATAATAGTGCTCCTAATATACCTTTAGTGAGGAGAGTCCAAACCTCTGGGAGTCTGTGTTTGCAGCTTATGTTTCGCCGTTCTGTCAATTACTTATGTTGGGTGAATGTGTTTCGTTGTGTAACTCTAAATGGCTTCTTGTGCGCTGCAACTCGGCTTGACCTGTGTACATTATTGGTCCAGACTTGCTTCTGTATATTCTTTGTGTACTACAAATGTGAAAATACTTAATCTTAGGAATAACCTTTTTGCCTTCTAAAATGAGACTGCTCTGAAATGTCTGAAATGCTGGCGTAAAATCTAAAACCACCAAGTCTAATGCAGCTTCATATAATTATCTTAGAGACTCAGTTATGTCTGTCTGCCTGGAACGGTACGCTTTGTGTGGGCAACAATCGTAGTCTATTACAGGTCTGTAGCAAAGTCTTAAAAGTTTTACCCAGCATTCATTCTGCTCACTCTGAGCTAATCACCAGGGTCTAAAAATGTGGCAACAGAAGTGCGCAAAGTATAATCAAGTTTTAACACTTAAACTGCAGCAAACAAAACAATGCATTTGTTGTGATTGGTTTTTATATTTCTTTGACGCAAAAAGAGTTAAAAATGATTCTACTTTACTGTAAAAATAACAATGGAAAATGTATGTACAAAACCATTTTACACACAGGGTACCGACATTTATAATAATGTAACTATGAAATGCGGACTTTCATGTTGGTGCCGTTGGTTTGGAATTCATTTTTCATTCGCTACAATACGAAAAGTACGGTGACGTTAAGCCTGTACACGGAGTACACTAACCAAAGAGGTCCCAGCTGAGTAAATTGAATGAGTTTGGTTTAATGGAGTAAATGTTCATGCTTTATTAGTCATATCTTAACGCCTTGAAGAATGTGGTAGCAGTTGATTATCTCAAACATCCTTAATCTTACTCTGAAAGCATTACAAATATATATCTCTGATCATAATTCTTCAATGAATTGACTAAATGTATCACTAAACTATCAATCTCAGTCTTTGATAAACAGATAAACATTTGGACCATCTTTTTGTTCTAAACCAACAGTGATCTATTTATGCCTAGTTTAGTGTCATATCTCTGTTTTAGATTGTGAAATGAATGAATAGCTCTTTGAAGAACCACTCAATGTAATTACTGTTTGTATATGGCACTTGAATGCAACACAGTCACGAAATGTCAACGATGGCTCCTCTGCTGTGCTGCTAATCTGAAGCTAAGAGCACACGCGACGATCAGATCAATGCCAGTAAATACGGATGTACTATCTAGTGCCTTGGCCGAGCCGCAGACGCACCTGCTGCTTAGCTCTTGAACAGAAATTAGAGTCAACTTTACCATTACGATATTAAAGTTTTCGCAAATCTGGTTTCGATAGCGATGCAACAAGTAGCAAAGCCGCAAATATTTCTACGTCTATGTCTACACGCAACTTATTATCCACTGTGTAGCAAATAGCGATCTAAAAATGGCCTTAAAAGTGTGATGTTGTGTGCACTCCTCACTTGTCTGTGGCTGTTTTGTTACTATTTGAACTAAAACTACCTGAGTCCCTTGGTCTAAAACACCACTTAAAGTCCAGCACAAGAGAAAGAGCTTTTTTAACACCAGCAAGTGTTACTAATACTTTTGCAGTGTGTTGTAAACGTGTCCCTCTAACGATGCAAGACGTAATGACATGACAAAGTGTGTAGTACAAAATTGAAAGTTCATAGGATACGGCTTTCTTTGGGGTTTTCACTTCTGGTAAATGAACCTTGGTTTATGCAGGTTTGGGACTGGTGCTATAATACGGGATTATAAATTACATTATTGTGGAAAATGGTCCACAGACCTGACATAGTTAAGGGCTAAAAGCAACCCTTTTAGCCCTTGTTCCAATGAGTATTTAAAGGTGCTTCTCTCCAAAGAGCTGTGGCCTGAAATGTTCCACAGTAAGGCAATAAAAATATCTATTCTGCATTCTGGGGTCGGCAACATTGGCAAGAATCAATATATTGTTGCTTTTACTATCCCGATAATGACATTACAACAAAAATGTGTTCAAACAGTTCTTTAAATGTATTAGTTGAGCATCAGACGAATGCAAAAGGGCTGTAAAAGTACCCACTAAAGCGAAATATCCCCCTTATTTGCAAGTAAGCATAAGATGTGGGATATTTTTGCTGCTATTTTGTATTACAAACAATATTAAAATTTGCATATCTTCAAAACAACTTTCTCAATAATATAGATAATGTGGATAATCTGCCCCCCTCTAAAGTGCTTGTGTTCATTTGAAGATATTTTATTGCTGAAAAATGCATTCTTACTTTTAATGCCATACTGTGGAACATTCTGAGCAAACAATTCACCAAATGGACGTGGATAAAAGTTACTACTTGCTCATTCCAAGTTGGCAATTGTTGCTTTTAAATGTTTTGATTTCGGGACAATATTGGGGAGGGAACTTGCTGTTATTCCAAATGCGTTTACACTTTGTCAGATGATTACATGCTGCATTATATTTGTCCTTTTTTATGTGATTGTTGGATGTTTCATTGGTGATGCCTTCTCAGGGTAAAACTAGTGGCAGTGTTGTAAAGTAATGTGGTGGTTGATATTGTGTGGACATATTTGGTGCTGCATTCATTTGCATGGGTTTTTTGGATGGGTGAATATTGATCCATTGAGTCGAGGTGCAAACCCTTGATAATCTAAGAGCACAACTTTGTAGCACCATGTTTCGTGTTTAGCCCAAATGCAATTCAGCCATGTTACAACTGGATGTAAAAATAACGATTGTAACATTTTGGTACGAAATGTATCATAAGAATTTATTTTTTACACCAATTTGGTATAACGCTATGGACAAAATAGTACTTGTCAAACTCCCCTGAATCTTTTCCTATCAAATTTGAGGGGAAAAAATGTGTTTACTGACCATTTTTCCACTGCTCCTGTCATATTGTTATGCCAGATTGGTGAATGAAAAAAGTGAAGTGGTCAAGTTGTCCACAAAGTTTAAAACCATAGTATTTTCTTCCATTAAGGTATGCATTATAAAAGAGCCTTACTAAAAGAAATGGCCACTCTTTCTATACAAGTACATGTATGATTGTTTCGCCATTCAAATCTTATCTTATTTACCATCCACAGTGAAAAGTGTTTGTGTCATTCCAAGTGACTGTGAAAATGAGAAGGCTGTGTACATCTGTGGTTCAACTTTGACCTACTACTGTTTACTAGGACTATGTTAAGTCTCTGCTATCTACATATCGTTTAATAAACTGATTCTGTACCTCTGTGTGTGTATGTTTATTTTTTGTACTCTTATTTTTTCAATACAAGATAAAGAGCACCGTCATTTGTCGCACAATTGATACAATTCCAGTGTTGCTGGAGCGCAAAGTACAGAGAACAGTAGTAGAATAAAAAATATGCACTGAAAGATAAATAACTATTATAACTCGCTTAAATCTATCCATTTAGAGTATACTTTGAAAATAGTTACGATACAAAAAGACATAAGAACAATAAATACAACACTGGATGTGAGTAAAACTAGAAGGCTACAGTAAGTGGCAATGACCATGTTTATGTACATTGGACAAGAATAGAGGAGTTCTTAATTATATCAAATCTAAAATATTTATTTTTTTATTATGTTTTTTTCGTCACTGATAATATAGCTTGAAAAAATGTCAGGTTCTTTAAGGTGAAAAGTGAGCCTGACTTAAACTTGACAGTTTTTAATGCACTTTTACACCTCTCTTATCTTTCATTCAAGCCAAAGCTTTAACCAGCTTGTGCTTGTTTCCTCCTCCTCAGTTGGCTGTCCTACTTTTTGTGTTCCCTGAAGTGTCTGAGCTGCATTTCAATGCTTCATCTGCATTTTGGCTCTGCAGCAGTTCCTCTTAAATTGATCATTACTGCAGTGATAAGGGGGAGAGCAAGGCGGGGGAAAGGTCTTTGATCTTAAAACTGTTTAGATTTTAATATCTCATCCAAACACATCTAAACTTCAGTGTAAGAGTGTGAAATGCAGGTCACTTTAGTCAAGCTTCTGGGATTGTCTAATGCAATCGGCGTCTTGCATACATATTCAACATCATCAACAAAATCTAAATTTTTGATATATAGTGAAATAAGGCACTACACAGTTGTAGATTTTAATATTAATAGAAATGCAAAGAGCTACTCCATATCCATTACAGACTACTAATGATTGCTATCAACATTTTACTGGTTTTGCATACTGTCTGCATACTGTCTACTTGTATGACTAAAACAACATCCAGCAGCTACTCCTAATAATAGAATGTGCTACAGGGCACACTACAACTGCTTTGCGATAATCCAGTGTAGAAAACTCCATCAGAAATGTACTGGTTTATTTTGATGAAAGTTTGGGTTAGAGTAAACGTATGCAGTTTATTTCCAATACTCCTGTTACTAGATAAAAGTGAATGACAGGAGAGGATGTTTTGACTTTGTTTTGCTGCAGTATTGAGTCAGAGTTTGCTGTTGCTGTGTCCTCAGTCCCAGAGCGTCTGTTCAGAGATTAGAGCGGATTTCCATAATCTTCACTCAGAGCAAATCCAAGGTAGATCACTCTCTCCTCTGCTCGGACTCTCCCTCTCTATTTCTCTCTTCATCACCCACTTTCTCTGTGCAGATGGATGCAAGGTCAGAACAGGTTTCAAATCATAGTTTCAGGCTCTACACATAAAAACAACATTTTATATCTCGATTCAACTAAAGAACTGTCTATGACAGGATACAATGGACGTGTTAAATTTAGGCGTTTTGCATTATCTTTATCTTCTCCACACTTTCACCTTGAACAGTGGCTTGTTAGACAAATACAGACAACATTAGCTGACACATTCATCAAGTGTACTCAAATCCACGTTAACTCATTAAATGGTAACACTCGGTCAGAGAGCCTCCTAAGAGTGAACAGTATGTTGTTTAGTGCCATTTATTTGAAACAAAAGTCAATCATTTCTTGAACAGTTTAGCTTTCAAACTCTGTCTGCCCTCACAAAGGTCACATAAAACTACAAAAAGACTACTGTTACAGTAATCCGATTAGTCAAACCCAGATTAAACCTCTGCATTCCACATTCATTACCAATACCACTGAACACAATTCACAGTTGAGAGAACAAACATTTATTCTTATTTGCTGTGAAAAATATATTACAACTTGGATGCAGCCAGGAGTTTGGTGTCTGGTATTCTGTACGAGTAGGAAATGTCTCATTTTTTCACCCGTATTTCTTAGGTCTAGATTTGTTATTTCCATAAACACTGAAAATAATCATTACACTATTAGCATAAAGTGGAAATGTATTTTCTTTTATATTTAATGATCAACAGTATGTTTTGAGGGTTTTATTTACTCAAGTACCAATATGTTTTTAGTTAAAATTTCTGTAATAGTGTAACTAATAAAACATTATATTTGTATGTATCCATGGATCCATTGAGGACCATTTTGAAACTGTGCATAATCTCCATATCTTCTTATCCCTTTATTTTGCACAAGGCCTAAGGTAGTGGTTTACAGAATGTTTTTGCTCAAATTTGCTGTTTTCTTTTGTCCCAGAGTAAGTGTCCAGTGCTCCGCCCAGATCCAGGAGGGTGAGGGCATTCCTGCTCGATGTGCTGTCTGTCAGACATTCACACTATTCACAGGCCTGTTCCAACATGCTGTGGACACGCGCCCCGAGAGCCTCAAACATAATGGAGACATGTCAATCAATTCATGTCAGAAACAAATGGGATCTTAATAGCTTAAACTAGACTAGACTAAACTAGATCAACAACTTTATTGTGTTTTTGTTGTTGTTGAAGGATTGAAACAACAAATCACATTGGTATTCTGGCACTTTTTTCAACACAAAAATGCCCTTTACACTGACATTGCAACTAACCCCAATTATGTCGTTTAAGCTTCATGTTTGGAGTTATTATGTACAAATGCGATCATTCCAGCAGTGGTCACTGGCTTCAAAGTGGGATTTAAAGTTTCACAGTTTCACTTTAGGGCAAGAAGGAGTGTTTGCAGTGCACACAAGTAGCAAATGACAAACAACCTCAGGGTTTGCCTGTGCTTTTAGTGGTTGACTGAAGTATTCCATTAGTAATTAGGTTGACAGTCCAGCAATAATTTATTCAACGGCAAAAAAAATTGAATAAAAAAAAAGTATATTTCTTTCACAGTCTCTCTTGTAATAGCTTGAGTCCAGGCAAACAAACGTTAAAAAGTATTTCTGTCTGCCACACCGAAGGGAACATCAAATTTTCTTAGTCTTTAGATGAGTAAAATTGATGAGTCATTCAAAGCTGAGCATCTCTTTGAAACCCCAGGGCAGACTTCTGCAAACCTGTACCACACAGGTTTCTGTGAGAAGACCAACACTGATGCTCAACATGGAGAGGCGTCTGCTGCTATTCAGGATCACTAGAAAGAAAGCATCAACAAGCACATATTAAACATCGGAAAAGTCAACAATACTTATCAGGAGTTAATGGGTAACTATTACATAGTGTTTGCACTTCCAAGCAATTGTGAAGCGAAATACATTTCAAATCACAAAAAAGAAAAGCAGTCATTCTGGAAAGAGAAAATGGAATCTAATAAGTAAATTATCGTATTTTATCTGAATTCTGCACCGAGAATCGTGTGTTTGATGATTTAAGATGCTTGTGTGACACATTTAAAATTTGTGTTATAATTTAGGGGAAAAAATTGTAAGGTTTAAAAAATGTTCTGCTAATTCTTCAGAAATGTCCCTGTCAGGCAAGAGACATAGTTTTTGATCTGCTGTTTATATTGAAAAAGTGACTGATGAAGTTTGTGTTTATGAGAGTGAACTGCCACCTACAGGAGATACTGCTTAATACAGTGCCCTCAAGTTTTGTTAGTATATTGATAGTTAACTTTTCTGACAATAGTACCAAACCCTAACACATAAAAGTTATGTGTTTTTCATGTTTTTCACAAGATCTCATTCTGTTTTAGTTTTAATTTGCAAAGATTTTGGGCATTAAATATGTTAACGTCTGACCTCGGATGGCCTGGGAGTTTGACGTCAGCACTAACAGTTTGATGAGAGCGAGGCAGAGCGGGGAGTAGTCGTGCTCCCAGATGACGGTGGGAATGAGCAGGATTTTCCCGTAGGAGGAGAGCAGCAGCCCCTTCAGGAGGAGGCCGTGCTCTAAAGTCCTCTTCTGCAGACCAGCCACTACCAGCCACACGAACAACAGCACGCCCCCACAGAACGCAAACAACTCTGAAATATGGATTGTGATTATATGCTCGCAGGGACTGATTGAATAACATTTAAAGAAAGATCTTCATGCGTAATAATGTAATAAGATGTTTAAACGCTCTCAGGACTTTGCTCTAAAACTGAGTGACGACTAGAAAAATTCAAACATTAAGAGTTAAACAGGCTAAGCGGCTACGCGGTAAATAACATGGTTGTTTACGTCCAAAAAACAAATGTCAAATTTCTGCAAAATGTTGTGATAACTTAGCAGTTTATAAAGTTTCAATATAATTATTGTGCTTATGCTCTTTACTAGCCCTGATTAAGCTTTGAAACATATTTTAATATTGTTTACTGTATTTCAGAATCCCTATGAAAATGAATGGAAATGTTACTTTTGGAACCAAGCAGTAACTGTTGAGCTCCATTAGCAGAAGTAAAAACAATAAATAGTGGAAAAAATAAAAACATACATTGTATTGTGTAAACATTAATTGCACCTAAAATATTTCTGAGAATAGTTAATATTTTTTAACTGTATGAATGAGAAAATTAATGAAAGTATCTTGTCTGTAATAAGAAAACTGTTCTAAAGATACACAAATATGCTATTTCTTTTACTTCTGTTATTTTTCTTTTTTTGTTTTACAATCTTCTCACATCTGTTCAACACTGAGCCATTTAGAACATTTTGTATAGATGATTTTACTTTTAAAATGTGTGTTAATATTTCGCAACATAATATTTGTTCAACAATGACAGCTTCAGTCTCAAATGCTGATAAGCCGTTCATACTTCTTAAGACTAGACTGCTTTTCTTACCAAGGGAGGCCAGAATGAACATGCCATAGAACTCCCACTCCTTTGTGTATCTGATAAGGTCTGCTGGGTCACTGCTCTGTTCCGTGGAGTGGAGTAAGGACCAGCGGAGGTACGCTTCACACAGCAGGCAGAAAACACACAGCTTCCAGTGAATCTGCAGATCAACCACAAGGAGGAGACAAACATTTAAAAGAAAGATGACAACTAATATAATTTACATTATAAATTCTACTTACATCTAGGCTTGTGTTGAACAAAATGTGTCTAAAAGCCTGTGTTTTGCACAGAATGACATCAATAAGAATGATCACTGGGTCATATTCAATGTACTTGTCCACAGGTTTCTGGCACGAACCCTTTTTCAAAAAGAGAGAAAACGAAAATACATTTACAAATGTCCTCCATCAAAGTTCAGTGGCTGTCACAGTAAACCCTCTACCTGAATCTAATCATATGAATATTCTTACCCCTCTTTTCTAACACTGAAGATGCATTGTGTTACTTTTCTGGTGGAGGATCTGCCACATGCTTATCTTGTGAATATGTCCATCATAAAGCTTATATCTCGGTTTTATTGCATTTGAAAAAAAGTGGAGTGGGCCAAAATGTGTAGTTCACTAAAGTGTGTGTAGTTCTTGACCAGGTCTACACACACAAGATCCGTTTGACCTCTGTCATTGTCAACCAAGGCTACATTACAAAGTATTCAAAGTAACTTTTGCTGGCTGCCCAATACTCATTGGCCCCACTGTATCTTTGGTCTGGTTTTTATTACTTTATCTCCAAACATGAATTTATTTCTGGTGTTCCTAAACTAAACACATGCATACCCACCCTTCCTCATTACTATTGGCCCTATGTCTTTTCCCCAAAATCTAAAACATAATCCCTTTTTTAATGTATTTTTTCCAACTGCAGCTGTCTCCAAATCTTAAACGTCTTAAACATCCTTCACCTCCCCAGAGTAAAACACAGTCATAAGAGCATAAATGGCACGTACGCATATGGTTGTCTTCAGGATGCCGTTGCTGTAGTCTCTGTGCAGCTCCGTTGCTTTTTCGTTACATTCAACACATCTAAAGTCCTGCACTTTCCCCATTCCTCACTGTAAACAGACCACAGCCCAAAACAGACCCGGAAGCAACAGCGCAGAGGCTCTTCTTTGAGACTTGCGGGACCTATAACTACTCTCTACTGCCCACTATGTGTGTGATATCGACAGTGTACTTAGAATCAGAAAAGGTTTATTGCATTGTCAATGAACAAAATTCACAAGCATAGGAAATTGTTTCGGCATTACGGTGCAACATAAAACACTGATTAATAATAAAAACAACATACATGAAATAAAGTGCATGCATTAAAGAAAATAATTTAAATTGACTATAGGATAAAATAAAAATAGGCTTAAAATGTAAACAAAATGTACAGTTAAATTTGCAGATGTAGCACAGAAAGTAAACAGTGTAGTGAGTGATTGATTAAATTGTAGTTAATGTGGCAGGTGTTTAGAAGCGTTCATGAGTCCAACGGCAGAGGGAAAGAACCTATACTTGTGTCGGAAGGTTCTGGTCCGGATGGACCGTAGCCTCCTGCCTGAGGGGAGTGGTTCAAATAGTCCGTGTCCAGGGTGAGAAGGGTCAGCTGTGATCCGACCTGCTCGTCCCAGAGCCCTGGACAGTTCCTGCAGAAATGGAAGTCTGCAGCCGATCACCTTCTCAGCAGAGCGCACAATGCGCTGTAGTCTCTATTTGTCCATACTGGCATGCAACTGTTGATTTAATATGTCCATGCATACAGGTGTCTTTAAATATTGGGAGGGGCTGCAGGTGGAGACTCTGAATTGGCCCACCAACCAAAGGGTACAGGAGGCAGCAGCCAACAAGGAACAGGGATGTTGAGGGCTCTCCAACCACAGGCCCTCAATTGCAGTTATGTTAGGAAGGGAAACAACATTTCAAATACACATAAGAGGACAGCAGGCCTCACAATTAGGTACACGGATGGGGGCGATAGGGAAAAGACGATATTTTCTGGGACAAAGTCACAGACAATCCAGAATTACTCAAACATGCAGGAATCAAAACATACTTTTGAGTACATTAAAGATGAGGAAACACAGTTGTAACAACATTAATAGCTCATTAAAGTTGATCTAGCATAAGATGTCCCCTTCAAGAATAATATCAAAATTCCTTTAAAAGGTTATTGTTCTGTAAAAGAGGTCTGTGTAGTCCCTCAGTTGTCCAGGTAGGTTCCATAGCAAAAGAAAATTAATTAATGAATCTTCTACCATTTGTTCTAGTTAAGGGTCACGGGCGACTGGAGTCTATCCCAGTGACTTTGGGCTTTAGGTGGGGTACACCCAATACATCCATGGGTACTCCCTGGTCGCAGGGTTAACAAAATAAAATTAAAAAATCTATCAACTGGACAAAAGCTTTAAGAGTGAAGACATTTCGCCACTTATCCACGTAGCTTCTTCAGTTCCTCTGAACGGTGAGTCACTCCCATGAATGAATTTGTCTGAAGGGAGTAGCTAAGTACATAGAAAATAACATAAGCATGTTGTGTTGCTTTTAATGGCGGTTGGTAGCCAACTGAAAAGGTGCATTTACTGCCACCTACTGTAGTTGTACGTCTTCTGTAGTTGTATGTCTTCAAAGTATGAAGTATTCTATACCTTTAAAAATAAAATAAAAAAATTAAAAAGGGGAGAGAGAAAGAGAGAGAGAGAGAGAAAAAGAGGAAGAGGAAGACTGAGAGAAAGACAATAGCTTGTGTTAGTTTGACCCACTGTTCTCTGTCAGAGGAACTATTTTGAGTGGCGAAACGTTGAAACTCTTAAAAATGTGTCCAGTTGACAGAATTAAATTTTTATTTGCTGTTGCGCTGTTAAAGTTTAGGTTGGTTTTAGAGCATGTAATATTATTTAAAAGCTTGTATAATTCAAGAAGGAAACAATTCAAATAATATAATTATAATATAATACAATTGAGACTGGTTTGACAGCTCAGGTGCATGTCGGGATATGTACTCTTCCGTCCTAGCGCAGATTGAAAGGGGGCGTGTCACAATATATTATACTACAAAGCATTGAAATCTGGCGTGATTCAAGAGAAAATGATAATATTTTGCTTCGAGAGACTGGTTTGACAGCCCAGGTGCATATTGGGATATGTAGTCCACTGTCATACCGCAGGGTGAAGGGGGCGTGTCCTCTTGTCGTTCGCTCAAACCGCCGCCGCTGCTGCTTCCGCCCCGTGCGTCACACATGGAGCCCAACATGGCCCCTGCGCACCGGGCTGTTGTTGTGGTCGGGCTGACGGTGCTGTACCTGAGCCGGGCCATCGTCTCCACCGAGTATTTCTCCACGCTGTCGCTCTTCAACAGCGAGCTCCACAAACAGGGCTGCAGCTCGCTGTCCGACTGGGAGGAATACGCTCAGGACTGCGGTAAAGTCTCCTCTTCGCCCGCTCCGTGCCACGTCCTCCTCGGTCCAACTGTGTGACTTTCCCCGGGGCTAGCTTATCCTCCCGGTGGTGGGCTAGGCGTAATCAGAGCGGAGAAGATAACACTTGCCGCGGTCGTGCTGTTTTAGACGTGAAAGTGGCCTGAGCATCGACTGTAATGGCACAGCGTTAATGATCTTTATGACGAACACAAACTTCACTGTGATTATGGCTGTAGCGCCAAAACACGAGATTCTGAGCTCACAACCTGTCAGACCTTACAAATCACTTTGCAATTTTCCAGTTATTGCCATAGTTTGAAATACTTACCTGTAGTCCTATTCAGAAGTCCTACTATTGAGACTAAAACAGTGGTTCTTTAACTTGTATCACCTTTTATCACTGTTATGCAGTTTTACTACTGAAATTACTCAAGGCTCATTAAAAAAAAAAAAAAAAATCATCATCATGTAGATGTTTAGAGCATTTTAGGTGTCGTTTTTCAGGAAGCATCTTACGTTCTCTTTTTTTGTTCTCTCTCGTACATTTGTTCTCTCTCGTACATTTGTTCTCTTTTGTACATTTGTTCTCTTTTGTACATTTATTAAAATTGTAGGTGTATTACAGCACACATGACAAGCTGCTATTGTCAGTTTAGTTGTTCATTTGAAATCTTTGTCAGTTTTTCTTTATAAAGCAAGCTTTGCTGAAGTCATGCAGGACACCCAGTTTAAGTTACCTTATGGTAATAAACACTAAAAAAGGATTATCCCATAGTCTTATAGTATATAATATCTACTCTCGGTTTCATTTATTTTACAATTACAAATACGACTTTATGCAATAGCAAATTATGTTTCCAGTCAGGATTTAATTAATATTTAATAAGACATCTAGGAGTATTTACAGTTGAGAGAAGACTAAAATATAAACTACTAAACTAATACAAGAGTCTGAAATTAACATGGTCTAAACTGTGGGATAAAAACAATCCCATAAAAAGGCAAATTATGTTTTTGTTTGCAGAGGACATTCTGTGTACAATTGTGGCTTTTGCAATAGGATTTGCTGTAAAAATCAAGCAATCATAAATGCAATTTGAATTACGCCAATTGCAATTGCATTTCTGATTTAATAGCAATATCTGTGCTGCACTTTTTAGATGTTTGGCCCTGGGCTACACAGTTTTAGAGGGTTTTAAGACGCATCTACATTTCAGTACTATGGCAACAACTATTTTGTATCAAAGAGCATTGAATATCTTGGATGTCTGAGACAATGTAACAGATACAATATGTGGTGTGTGCGGAAATATTAGCTTTGATCCTAACATCAGGAGTGGGTGTCTGATAACTGTATATTTTTATTGTCCTAGAGTCATCCATTTTGCAGCTGGAGGACCCAGACTGTGAGGAGGGCAGTAACCCGCCCTGTGAGTCCATCTTCTCCCTCAACGCAGAGAAGATCCTGGTGAGAATTCAGTGCACGTGTAAAACTAAACAGACCCAACTAATCTGAACGTAATAGTCATTAATTTATGTAATATTCTGTAATCAGGAGCAAATTAGGTTGATAAATGTACATATTTTTATTATTATAATACTTTATTAAACAGTAGCAGTTGGTTGCATTATGGTGTTGTAGCTGTTGATCAAGTTGGCTTTGCACAGGAAATGTTTTTTGACACTTTTCAATCACGTGCTTCTCTTGATGTTGTGTTTTCTCCATCTCTCACAGAATCAGGCCAAGCTGTTTATAGAACAGAAAAAAATCCCCTTTCCTGTAGAAAACCAAAACACAAATGAAGAACTGGGTAATTACTAAACCTTTTCAATAATGTAAAAGTTGAATTTAAATGTTTGAATGTACAAGTTTATGACTAGACCACCGGGTCAAGAGCCCCCACACATGGGGACTGTAGAGTTCCTCTCCGCCTCTTCAGTAAAAGAAGCTAACGTTTGGAACTTTTAACTGTGCGCATAAACACTATTACTAGACCTCCCTTGTTCAAAAAGCAGACTTAAGTCCAGCAGCAGCAGTGATCCTGTGTAAAGTAAGTGTGTGGGTGGGTGTAAAGTAAGTGTGTGGGTGGGTGTAAAGTAAGTAAGTGTGTGGGTGGGTGTAAAGTAAGTAAGTGTGTGGGTGGGTGTAAAGTAAGTAAGTGTGTGGGTGGGTGTAAAGTAAGTAAGTGTGTGGGTGGGTGTAAAGTAAGTGTGGGTGTGGGTGTAAAGAGTGCGTGAGGCGAGTGACAGCGCAACTGTATGTATGTTTGAATGTTGCCGAGTTCTATATTTGGTCTTCTTGACATGTTCACTATATTTATTGCTTTTTTATTGTTGCTAAACTCATCTAATATTGCATTTTGTGAAATCTGATCTGTTAAAAGCATCTTGGGGACTAGTGTTACAAATTTGCCAAGGCCATAAACACTTTGTGACTTTGTGATCAGATTACTGCATGTTCATCTTTGTTTGTTGTATTTGTCCCTATCAAATCAAATGTACATGAATACAGATTTAACACTACATGAATGATAAATCTTACTGGTGGTGTCTTTGCAGCTATTGGCTATGTTCTCATTGGTAACGGCCTCTATGATGAAGCCATTAAGCACTTCTCCCTTTTATTACAGGTTTGTATCACTGATTACTAAGGACTATTGCCATTATTTACTGCATTTGGCTTTGTTGTGCCTAAGAAAATCTATATTGTTTTGCTTTTAGGGAGACCCAGAGCTGGTCAGTGCCATCTACGGGAGAGGGATCGCTTATGGCAAGAAAAGTCTGCAGGTAAGATTCAACCTGGTTTAAATAAACATTCAGTCATTCTGTTCAGTATTCACACAATAATAGTTGGAAATGACATAATCCGTGGACTCAGGAATTCTGGGAGAAGAGTAGGAATTGCGTACATCAAAATCACGCAGTTAACATTTACAATTAGTTTATACTCCATCCTAACTTCCTCTGGGTCATATTGAATAAAAATCTCATTAAAGGGGATTTCACAGTCCAAGCAACTAATTGATTCATGGGATAAATAATTGGTAGCTTAATCACTTAGGAAAATATTTATTTGTAGTGCTAAATGGAATGATTTAATAATGGCTGTTCCAAAATATAAATGATTATTCATTAGTCAATGTTGGCCAGAACTGTATTACGTTTGTTTATCTTAAATCATGACGAGAGGACATGAAGACAGGAAATGACTTCAGAAGTAAATGTATTTTGTCCTTCTCTCAACAGGATATAAAGAATGCAGACTTGGCATTGTACGAGCTCAACAGAGTCATCACCCTGAAGCCAAACTGGCCTGAAGTGTATGAACAGAGGGCAGAGGTAATGCACTGGGGTATACTGACGGTTAGGGCTGGGCGATGTGGCCAAAAGATAAAATCTACAGGGGTTTTTTTGCACACTTTGGACAATTACGTGTTTTGATCCATTTTAATCAAAGCCACTGCTGCTCTTTAGGGAAGTTTAATATGCCTGATATTTATAAAGCCTACAATGCCAATGGGCTTTTTTGTAAATTGGTTTAATAGGATGTCATCAAGGCTATTGAATTTAACAATTGCTTGTATTATTTTCATATTGACACTAGTCTTTCTGTAAATCCTTTATTGGCCTCACTCACAATCCAGGTCATGTTGAATTCACTGCCTTGTCTCCTGTTCTCTGAACTGTATTACTGTGAACTATTCTTAAATCTAAGAGTTTGTCAGGAGTAAACTAATCTCAAATCTAAGAGTTTGCGTACTGAACGTCTCATTTTTCGTCGTCATAGTACTTGCACCGAGGGGAAAAGCAGAGCTGCTACTTTTACTTTCCTCAGCGAAGACCAGACTCAAACCGTGACTTCAGTTTTCACTCACAAAGTACAGACTGTTTTAACATAGAAAAGGCTCGTCAAGAAGACGTCAATTGTTCGCTGGACTCTTCTTCTTCTGAACAATAAACTTTCACAGATTAAACTACTTAAGGCTCCATAAAGATGCAACTCACGGTTCTAATTAAGCGATAAAGGCTCGTTACATATACACTGGGCTTTAGTTTGTCCTTTCGTTGAAAATGGTTGCAAGGGAGAAGTGTGAAAAGTGCTGATGTTTGTCCGTTCAGCATAACACAGCACAATTTAGCCATTTTTCACATCATTGATTTATCAAAGACCTGAATTAATTCTTTACAGCAGATACAGTGGATACTAGACTCACCAGTCTGTTTTAAATGCCCCTTTATTTTGTTTAGAAAACCAAATTGATTCAGTCAAATTAGATCCTGAGACTGCTGAGTCTGACTGAATCACTGAAATGCAAAACATATGAAAATGTATTCTTCTACCCAAAGGTCACTGTCTTTCTGTGAAACGATTGCACCGTTTCACCGCCTCATACATGCAATTCATTCATGTTTGTAGTTGATGTCATTAGTTACACACGCTTCTGCTACACTATGAATATTAGATTGAATAAAAAAGAAATAGAGCGTAATGATGAGACTCTTTTGCGTATTGAAGCTGCCTGTTTTGTGAAGATTGTAAATGGTTGTGCTGTGTAGTGCTTCGTTCAAATTTGGGTGACGGTGTTCCTGTAGATTAGAAAATAAGCGCACATAAAACCTGCCAGATCTCTTTGAATCAATGATGGATGTGTGTTTCAGATCCTGTCTCCTCTGGGCCGGATAAGTGAGGCCCTGACAGATTTGACCAAAGCCATATCTCTGCAGCCATCAGCTCGTCTCTACAGACACAGAGGGACGCTGCTCTTTATATCTGAGGTAAACGACAATGTAATGGGAGTCTGATGAAAACTCAAACCCCCAAAGACTTAAACCTGTAAAGAGAAAAGTGAGATGTGCCTGTGCTGCTGGTCATGAGGGCACACTGTTTGAGTCTTAAAGTTTTGCCTTTGCATTTTACCAAATATACATTCTGTGGTCCTTGTATTGAGTATTTAGTGCACTAGACTAGATTATACTCTTTCTGAGCAGGACTATGTGGCAGCTATGGAGGACTTCCAGCAGTCTCTAGACCTGAAGAAGAACCAGCCCATCGCCATGCTGTACAAAGGCCTCACATTCTTCCACAGAGGCCTGCTCAAGGTACAGACGTGGACATCATTTATTGCACTTTCCAGAGTTCCACATCGGGTGACTACACCTTTCGGAGTTAGACCTGTTGCGATAATTACTATATCGACCAATCGTTCAAAAAAAATAAATATGTGGAACAATATTGTGTAATAATGTGTACTTTTTCTTTACATTTGTATGAATATTTAGGGTTTAAGATTTTATTTAAATAACATCTAATGAAATGACTGGTTTTGTAATATTTTTAACCTTTTGTGCATTTAGAAAAGGGTTTTCTGGGATTATCCTGCTCAGAGCGTGGAGTAGTTTCAATATTGTTGTTCATTGTGATATTATCTGTAAACGATATACCACACTGAAGTTCCCATAACAGACCTTACAGGAGCTGTTTCTGTCCTACAGACGACAGACTTGCCATCCGAGTCTGCTCTCATTTGCTAATACAGTTTCCTGTCAACTTTATTGTTCTTTCACAATCGTTTCTTTTTCTCAGGAAGCTATTGAAACATTTAAAGAGGCACTGAAGCTGAAGTCAGACTTCATTGATGCTTATAAGAGCCTTGGACAAGCCTATAGGTATTTACCATACTGACCACTACATCATACAGTGTAAATATATACTGTCTCCAGTACCAAGAATCCACGTTTTGTTTCCTCAGAGAGTTGGGTGATTTTGAGTCAGCGATGGAGAGCTTTCAGAAAGCTCTCATGTTGAACCAGAACCATATCCAGTCTCTGCAGCTTCGAGGAATGATGCTGTACCACCACGGGTCGCTACAGGAGGCTATAGGCAATTTCAAGGTAGTGCCATTAACAACGTCACCACCAAGTGGCCCTACCAACTGAGATCAAGTTTAAATATGTTCCAAAAACTGCTCTGTGTGGTCCCACATATATACATGCACATTTTACAAAAGGGTTTCCACATTATCTCTTTGAATTATGCCTCAAATCAGTAGTCATAATGTTATGGCTGTTTAATGTACTTAACTATGTTCCATCTGCATCTACGTTCTTCAGAGATGTCTCCAACTGGAGCCGTACAATGAGGTGTGTCAGTACATGAAAGGACTCAGCCACGTGGCCATGGGGCAGTTTTACGAAGGCATCAAAGCTCAGACCAAAGTGATGCTGAATGATCCTCTCCTGGGACAGAAGGCCAGCTCCGAATACCTCAAAGTCAAATACCTCAGAGGTCAGCCGCAAACTCTCACTATTGTCATGTCAGCTCGAGATGTTGTACGGGATATACTGAATAACATAATTACTATTACATTATTTATGGAATTACAGAAATTACAGTTGAGTGGCCGCCTCAAACAAAATAGTGACGTCATGACACATAACAAAACAATGTCTGGCATGATTGTGTAAACACACAGACTCACTGAGAACAGACTGGGCGTGACACAGGAGCACACAGTCTGGGGCAGTGCAGGAAAATGTAGGGGCCAAATATCAGCTAAATTCTCAATATTGGACAGACATAGATATCTGGGGAAACCCTAACATTACTAATACAGTGCCATTCACATTTTCCTATGCTTTGTTTCAATTCAAATGTTGTGGTGTACGTGAAGTTAATATAGGATTTACACTTTCTTTCAATCCTCTTTGCGTCCATGTTATGTTTTTATTGTGCATGTTTGTTGTGTTGTTTGGCTGACTGTATAATCTTTGCCCCAGAATACTCTCGCTACCTGCACTCTCACCTGGACATCCCAGTGGCTGAGTACAATGTAGACCAGGATTTACCAGGAAACTTTAAGAACCACTGGGCCAAAAACCTGCCTTTTCTTATAGAAGACTATGAAGAGCAGCCGGGACTGCAGCCACACATCAAGTAAGAGCAAAAGTATCATCATTACGTCATTTACTTTAGAAGAACACTAAAATATTCTCCCTTTTCATTGCTAAATTCCTACATTTAAGGTGAATCTGGCCATTTTAACATGTATTCTTTTACAGGGATGTGCTACCTCAAAACTTTGACAGCTACAGCAGTGAAGGACAGAAGTTAATCTGCACCGCTGACCATCTGGGGGCACTAATGCAGTACGACACACCAGGTTTTCTACCAAACAAGAGAATACACAGAGGTATGCTTTTACTGTGACATGAGTACAATTTAAAAATGGAAACTACGGTAAACTCTTTTGCTGTTTAGCCATGGGTTTGGCAACGCTTGAGGTGATGCAGGCCATGCACAGAACGTGGAGCAACTCAAAAGTACGGGTCAACGGCAAAACCCGACAAATGCAGTGGAGGGACATGTTTGACATATCTGTCAAGTGGAGGAGGTGAGGACATTTAACGGTCATGATACTATTTAATATAGTTTGTGATGACCCTTTCTCTTTTCTTAAATGATAGCGTTCTAAACTGAGCAAAAATGTGTTTACTTCTGTCTGTTTAGCATGAGAAGAAGGATATTTTTACAGAATTGATTAGATTAATAAAAAGTGGATAGTTATTAGGGCTGCACAATATTGAAAATATTTTCTATATGGCTGTTAAGTGCTGTGATATTGGTATTTTTATTACAATTAGAACAAATGTAGGTGGCAGATTTCGACTAAGATTTCAACATTGGACCGATTATTGATATCTGATATCACTGATAATTGATATACCATTCCATGCCTTTAATGTATTAGTCAAACTCTCAAAATAAAAACTTAACTGACAAAACAGAGACAAAATCAAGCCTTCTTTAAACATTTATCCTTTAAAAAACGTCACATTTCTGTCTGATGAAGGACCTTGGTGTTACTGGAATATCATTATCGATTTTTGCTTTGGCCAATATTGTGATATACTTTTAATTTATTGTGCAGCACTACTGGTTATGTCTATATGACCTAAACCTGAAGAGCTCAGATCCTGTCTCAAAACTCCCTCTAAACAGACCTTTTTCATGTTCAGGATTGCAGACCCAGACCAGCCGGTTTTGTGGTTAGACCAGATGCCAGCCCGAAGTCTCAGCAGAGGCTTCAACAATCACATCAACCTCATCAGGTAATGACGACATGATATAATATAATATACCACCACCAAGTCCCAAAATGAAGCTCGGATCATTAAGCGACAGTAAATTATATGAAACATGACTGATTATCCCAAATGATAATCAAGATGATTTTGGCAACAGACAGCCAAAAACCTGTGCAAACTCAAAAGGTGAAAAATTAAAAGTACATTTATTTATGTTTCTCCAAATCACATGGTAAAATTGTCTCTTAAACCTGGCATAAAATACAAACTGAATTCTGACTTTCTCTTTTATGTTGGGTAAAATAGTAGAAATGTGTATGATAATTTGTCTGTGCTTGTCCTGATTTAAACTATGAGGCTTGTGTTTATGTGCCATTCTAAAGTGTATGCATCAACAATTATCCATTCCTATTGTTAAAATCTACAGACTTAGCTGATAGTCTTTTTCATAACAAAGTCTTGTGCAATGTGTTTCAAATGTGTTCCTAAATTGTAGTTACACACATTTTTTATTTTACTTTAGAGGACAGATAATCAACATCAGATACCTGGCATATTTTGATAATATCCTTGACTTCATAAAAGACAGAATACTGGTTTATCATGGGTAAGTCTATTTGACTGATTGTGTTTCAAAATACATTTTTAATACAAAACATAGACGATGATAATGTCACTTGACTTTTTCTGTAGTGCATACAATCCCAGAGGGCTCCAAGAAGTTCGGCATGCTCTCGAAAATGTCAATACAGTAGAAGATTTACTTCCGATAATGAAGGTAAAAAAGGTTAATATAATTTGGTTGTAAATCAGACACAGACGCATTATTGATAAGGATCTACATTTGTTTTACCTTTTCTGAAGCAGTTTAACAGTAAAACTAGAGACGGCTTCACGGTCAACTCCAAAGTGCCAAGTCTGAAAGATCCAGGGAAGGAATATGATGGGTTTACAATCACCATTACAGGAGACAGGTACAAAATAAGCACTAATATTTGATTCTATTTTGCAAATTGTTTACACAAAATAAGCTGTGATCCAACTGTCTCCTTCAGCCCTTCAACTGGCCACTGTTAAGCCAAACTCAGACTCAATTTATGCATTTTATTCACAAAGGTGGTTATTAGTTTTTCAATTTTGAATTTGCAGAGTCGGGAACATGTTGTTCTCGGTGGAGACGCAGACCACAGAGGAGCGGACGCAGCAGTACCAGTCTGAGATTGAGTCCATTTACAAAGACCTGACGGCCAAAGGGAAAGCCCTCATGTTGTCCACTGAGCTCGGGGTAAGATACGGACGACATTCCTCACTTAATCAAAACAACCAGTCACACAGTATGAGACAAAAGATGACAGAAACCAGCTGCTCGGGCAATGATTTTTTAAAAACTTTTTTCATTAAGATAAGAATGTAGCAGAAGTCATAGCAGTCGATCATCTCCGCTGTTGGAAGGTTTTATGTCTTTTTTTTGTCAGGACATTTGTTTTTTTAATGTTATTTTATCTCCTGCATAAATTTCAATCTTTTACGATTCTTTTTGAACTTGTACAAATGTCTGGAATACTTAAGTGACCTCCATTATTCAGAGCTATAGAATTAGTTCATTTATGCTGCTATAGCCAAGGTCATCAGGACAAACGTGTAAATCATATCTGTAGTATTAGGCATTTTTTTAAAGACAATGTGTAATGCAATAGCATACAAAATATGTTGATATCTTCACTGTAACAGTGTTACAATCTACTGCTTGTAACACTGAACATTATTCTACCAATCTTTATGTCGGCACCATCCAGTTTAATCAGTTTTTATTCTAATGGCTTTCTTTCTTGTGAAAAAGCTGTTTCATTAATGCAGGATTCTTCACCGATGTATCCGTTTTTATCATTTTCTTTTGTAACATTCACTCCTTAAATTCCTCAAAAGTAGCAACTCTTTGACAATCTTGCTGTGTTGATATTGGTGAATGTGTCTAAATTATACAGTGTTAGTTTGTCTGCATGGTTCAAGTAGTGTAGCATGTTACTTGAGAATAGTGTTTTGTTTTGCATAGGATGCAGATGCCGTGTGTAACCTCATCCTGTCGTTGGTGTACTACTTCTGTAATCTCATGCCCCTGTCCAGGGGGTCCAGGTAAGTACTGGGTTTTGGGATATTTGTAGTCTGAGCGTTAAAGAGAAGTACACTTGGTTAGTGCAGTAGTGTAAAAAACAAATGATTCACATAAGTACTACTACACAGCCTGTCCAAAAAAAAAGGCACCGCTTGGATTAAACTAGGCAAATACAGTAGGTGGAGCCTCCTACTGGATAACTGCTGCATGGATGATGATTTTTCAGCAGCAACATGGTATTTAAACCCAACTCATTTCTGAAACAACCATGTGGAAAGACAAGTCCCGTGGTCATGTAAAAGATGTCAGTGTATTTTGAGATGGGTCAAAACATCTAAGTAGAAGCAGAAACTGATCTACTCCAGATCTGAACCCCAGTGAGAGTGTTTGGAGCTGGAGAAGGCTTTGTGCAGTGGTCACTCTCTCACATCATCAATACCAGATCTGTGTGAAAAATAATGCAACACTGGTGGAAATGAATCATTTAATATTGCAGAAGCTTTTTGAAACTGGCCACAGTGAATGTGCTGTAATCAACTTTCATTGACTTTTTTTTTTGGACAGGCAGTGTATATTGTACTCTAAGCTAATATAGTTACATACCATGCATTTGTTTGTCATCAGCGTTGTTGCCTACTCTGTGGTGATGGAGCACTTATGGCCAGTGGCAAAGAGGTCACAGGAAGGTCCCCAAAGGAAATGTAAGAACTAGACTAACTGCCTCTCTTTAATGGAAACATGAATTTATAAATTATTCATGATAAATGGAAAGTTTAAACCATGTGTAAAAAATGTCTCACTCAATATGTACATTAACCATCACAGATTTCTTTTGCGTTTTAACAGTTCATGATGTTTGCACAGATAAACAGTCTAGTCGTGAAACAAAAAGTGAAGGCGTAGTGCAGTCACATGTTTCCTGCTATATTAGGAATTTGTTTTTTGAGGAGTCACAGCTTCGTTAGGTTTTTGTCAAGTTTATTTATATAGCACGTTTACACAACAACTACAGCTGCCAAAATGCGGTACACATTTACAGCCTTTACTTTGTGTCATTACTAGGCCTGTCACAATGAGAGAGATCAACTTATTCAATAAATGATCGATGAAACACTGGACTCTGCATATATCTATTCAATTCAATTTATTTTTGTAACGCCCAAAAATCACAACAGCAGTTGCCTCGAGGGGCTACAGTGGAAAAAACAGAATAAAGTGTTCATAGGGACTTGGTAATGTCCCTGCATCCCGTTGTCCTTAGACGGATGTCCCAAGCTCCCCTATCCTTAGACGCTCCTCTCGGCCAGGAAAAACTACCAAACCTCTTTGGGATAAGTAGAAACCTGGAGAAGTTCCACAGTGAAGGAGCTGATTCCACAACACAGGAGCTTGGTACTAAGCGCTCTAACTCTACTGTGCTTTTAGAGACTCTTGGACCACCAGAAGTCCAGCATTTGGAGAGAGAGTGCTCTGTTTGATGGCATATATTGCGCTTGCCTTTTCTTTGGACTGGTTAGGAAATGTTCTTTTAACATTTGAGCTGTAGAGGGTCGGAAGTTGACTTCTATGACTCTTATTATTTATTTATTCTTCCAAAGTGTTGCATTCTACTGTTGATTTATGCAGCTGCTGTTTTTAAAACAATTGTACATTTAGAAGGGGTTACTGGGATTATATTGCATTAGGTCGTGTGTGATGATATCGCTTATTTGATATTTCTGTAGCAATATATTGCTTTCAAATTGTGTTGTGTCAGTCTTCAGTACAAAAGCCTTTAATAAGGTGGCATGCTGTGACACAACTGACATGTTGCCTTTTGTTTCAACAAAAGCTTGCATTTCACATCTTCAGATCAGGGTTTATTGCCATTGTCAGTGAACAGAATTCACAAACTAGGAACTTGCTAGCGTGCGTGTGTGCGTGTGTGTGTGTGTGTGTGTGTGTGTGTACAAGTGCAAAATGAGCAGTGCAATGAACGGTTATTTCTTTGAATAGTTTTTGTTGGTCGGCAGGTGGTTAGAGTGTTTCATGAGTCCAACGGCAGAGGGAAACGAACTATTCTTGTGGCGGGAGGTTTCTGTTCCAGATGGACGTAGCCTCCTGCCTGAGGGGAGTGGTTGAAATAGTCCAGGTGAGAAGGGTCAACTGTGATCCGACCTACTCGTCCCAGAGCCCTGGAGACGTGCAGGTCCTGCCAGAGATGGAAGTCTGCAGCAGAGAACACCTTCTCAGCAGAGGCACAATAGCGCTTAGTCTCTGTATGTCCCTGGCTGTGCTCCAGCGTACCACACGGTGATAGTGTGGTACTATTATTCTTGTGGGCTGATTGGAGATTATAATATGTTAGAGATATTATCTTAAGGGATTTGTTTGCTTTTGTGTACAGAAATGGTCCTGATCAAAATGTTTTTATTAAATCTCATTCTGATTCAGCTTGTGGACTTTGAAGCCATGACCACATCTAATCCAGGCAGCTTCAGTAAACACAGCAAAATTGTGGATGAACCTCAAAAGGTACTTTAGCATGTTTTTCCACCTTCACAGTAATCACTTTGCGCAAGCCTTTGTTCTATAAATTTAATAATTAAATCTGTTTCCAGTTTGCCCAGCTGGTACCAGAGTCTTCCGTCTGTAGCAGAGACTTTCCCTTCGACCAGAACTATGATTGAAGTCCTACAACAGACTCTCCTCAACACTGTCCAAAGAAATCTTGATACAAAAAGTCTTAAAGCAACCGATAACAAAACACTGGACAAAACAGACCTGCTCCTCCTGTAACCTAACTAAACTTTATTTAATGTGATTATGGTGTGACATGATATGTCTGACCTGTAAATCCCACTGCTGTCCACCACACGTTTAAATGATAAATTTAAATGCGAAGTAGTCGCGTGAGCTATAAATCTAATGACTCGATACTGATTGATGGTACAGTTTTATTTATATTGATGTCAGTGTAATCCCTCATACGTCCAGGAGTGTCGCTCTGTTTTAGAAAAAAACAAAACGTTTCGATTCTCATCCAAGAGTCATTCTCGATCTGTGAATAAAGGGAGTTATGGTTTCACTTGAAACTAACAGCCCTGAGATGGGCCATCTACCATAGAAGTTTTGTTTTTCTAAAAACAGAGTCCAGATGACTACAACTGAATCTTTTTCTGCAATGACGAATGAGGGATTACACGATTTGTCAAGTACATTAGTTAGTTTGGGATACCGGAGTGACCATGTCCCGCCCTCTCCTCTGCCTCAAAAGCACAAACTCAAAGCATATGCTTTTAAAAAGTATTCATTTTACATGTGGTTGCTTTTGGACCACAGATTTTGGCATTTCAGTAGAGAGAGTCAGCGAGGCTAAAATGTCCTACAGGGCTCTTACACTTGAATACTTGAAGCATTTTATGTAGTTTTTTTAAAGGTTGTGTCACTCGGTGGGATTGGAAGTTAGTTTTAGGTTTGGACATGAAAAAAGGGACAAACAGGATTTTAAACACAAGTTTAAAAAAACAAAAACATATTTTTTCACTAAATTAGAAAAGTTTTACCACAAATGACAATGACATAATGGCAATACAAGGCTGATTCTTATTTATTGATTAGTTTTTCGGCGATGTGCCCTACATGACTATTTCAGTCTGAATTCCCCAAACAGAACTTTAATTGGTCCAATACAAATTTTCTGTCTTCAGGTTTTACATTGTTGTCAAATGTTGACAGACCTGCTCTAAAATGGATATTTCTGTGGCCACTTTGATCGTCTGCCTTTGAATGTGGGAATTCTTTTTGGATAGTGATGCGCGGTTGTCTTTTGACCCACGGCTCGGATTAATTTAATAGATGGGGGTTGGGGCGGGTTATGAAATGCTCTTTGCGTTTTGCCACGTCCAAATTCAGTTCCTCTTAAAAACTAAAACTTAAACTAAGTTTTTCCGTGAGTATGAGTCGGATTGTAATAATAAAAATTGCCGAATGCAGGTTGGGGAAAAAAAAAAAAAAAAAAAACACGATCACACTAAAAAAAAAAAAAAAAAACACGACCTGCGCATCACTATTTTGGGACGCAAAGTACATAATATATTATGTATTGCATAACAACAGATGGTTTTTATGAGTGATGAATGAACACATATCATGTTTAGTCATTAAACAAGTTGACCTCAAGGGACCTGTAGTTTTCATGCTTTTCTCAAAAATATTGACAAAGTATCACTGATCTCATTTGTCTAAAGAAAGCAGGCCAACTAAGCCTTGTTGGGCATAATCGATTAAAAAAAATACAGAAAATAAAGTTCCTATGGTTTCAACACAGTAGCCTGCACACACAAAACATGATTTTATTTTGCCATGTTAATCTGGGCCCTCTCTAGCATGTGGGCCCTGTGCACATTTTGTCTGAGGCCCATGCTACGTCACAAGCAAGTATTACAGCATACAATAGTTAGTACAAAAACATGACATAATTACTTTGTATTTATAGGCATAACTAACAATTTATTTGTGCTTATTTTTATTTCTTACAAAACTTTAGTTTTCATTGTCCTTCATTATTTATTGTTTGGTAAACTTCTCTATTGTCTTGTCACAAAAATAAAAAGATGTCCTGGTGGCTGCTCTCTTATGAGACCACATCCTGGGCTTTAATGGCCCACACTTTTTCAGCGTGCGAACTACTAGCAACTTTTAGATTTGGCAAAGCCTGAAGATCTACCTATAGTTTTATATTACTTTTTTTTAATAAACAGTTATAGAAACATGTATAGACGTGCAATATAAAGCAGGGAAGAGAAAATCTGTTAATTGACTTGACTAGACCCATTCATACAGATGACTATTTTGAAAATAAAATAATAACTAGACTAAATAACAGATGGTTGAGCTTATAATCACCTCACTTGAAGCTCTTTTTAACTATAATAGTTATTATAATAAGACAAGCTCCATGGTAACGCTGGGAGGACAGAAACGGTTCTCAGAGCGTAAGCCTACCTGTCTCCTCCTCCTGCTCCTGCCCCTCGGCCTGACTCCCTCTCCTCGCTCTCCTCCCTCATGTGAGCATTCTGCGTTTCCGCGGCCGCAGTGTGCTCCTGCCGACACTCACTGAGAAAGCGGACAAAATCGCAAGTGAAGTCTGATTGTAACTCATGGAGACCTCCATGTGCGCACCATGTGATACACTCGCTCAGCGTGTGTAAATACTGTCACTTAGCGCCAGACAATAAACTTTGCTCTGGTATCGACTGCCACTGCGTCCGAGATCGACTGGTAGATTGCGAGCGACGTAATGGACAGCCCTGCCGTAGAAGTTAACCTAGAGAAGAAACGTATAGAACTTAAACTTGAAGTTGGTAAGTCATGACAGCCGCTTTCTCTTCTCGTCCTGCCCAGTGACTGAGCGGTAGCCATGTGACCCAGATCACATGACCACAATGTATTAACCACGAGTTGAGCGCGGGGCCCAACAGTGAGCCCCGGGGTCTGAGCCTGGTGTGTTCTGAAGCTCCTGCGGTGGTCCTGATCCCGAACCATGGCGGAGGAAGTGACCGAGGCAGAGGACACCCTCGTGCGGGGGCTCAAGATGGTCGTGAGCTTGGGCCAAGTGCTGCTCCAGAAAGCCAAAGATGAAGCCGCAGGTAACAGTTTGTGTTATATATTCTTTATTACAACAGTCAGAGAGATTCAGCACAAGGAAGTTATCATCATATATAGACTTTTGACTTTATATCTTTGGGTTTATTACTAGGCTGCTTTTACCCTAAAATGGGTCTGAATCAATTTGTTAAAATGTAAACTTCACATCGGAGAGAACTTCACAGGGAAGCAGTTATGCAAAATAAACCGTACAATTAAAGGTACAATGAACTACTTTTACTTAGCCTCAGCTTAGTTTTTTTTAATGTGAGGAATTGTGTGAAAGTGAAACAGAACACCGCTAAAGTGGCTGAGGGCCCACTGTGGCATGCAGGTGTAGTAATGTAATCCTAGTCACACTTGTTACAAAGACAGATCCCACTAAAGCCATGACTGTGGTCTCTTTGTTCTAACAGAGTCTTTGGAGGCATTTTTGCCCTACAAAATTACCACAATGTTCGGCCTCATCACCGGAGGAACTACACTATTCAAAAAGTATTTTACATATTGGGCCTGCATTACAAAGTGAGATGTAAAACAGTGATCTAATGTTTAATATGTTTAGCCTCGGAGTGACTAAGAAGAGTGAGGCTGAGGAACTCTGGAAAAAGTCATACCAGTAAGTAAACACTACCTTAACGTAAAAGTATGAGGTGTTTACAGTTCTAGCTTAAACCTGAAAAAAGATACACAACAATTGGTTAAAGATTAATGGCGCACTTTAGATAAGTGTTGAAACACACCCTAACACACTTAAGCTACACATATATAAATAAGCTGATTTGTTATTTTTGCAGTCTGGAAGTGGTGAGGGAACAAGTGGATGCACTTCTACAGCTGGAGGTCAGTAAATTGTTATATGTTGTTGCTCACTATTTGTATCAAGCCCTAATCATCACATTATATTATTTGCCGGCTTTAAATTCATTCTGTGCATCTGATCTCAAGTTACAAAGTCATGTAATTTATCTTTTGTTTTCCTTTACAGATTGAATGGGACTCATTTCTGGAGCACGTAGACCAAGTCCTAATAACTTCAAATGCACAAGTGTCGAAAACCGCAGAGAGCCTGAGCCCAGACACGGCACTCATCGAGGCTCGCTCTGCAAAGTAAGATGATTTTAAAAAGATCAATTACCACATTTCTCTATAAGGTTCTGTCAAATACCCTGAATAATTTCTTTGTTGCTCTCTCGTTATATCTTGAAGAAATGTGACACTGGGTGAGTTTTTGTGTCCGGGACAGAAGCAACTGCTGGTCCTGATCCGACATGTGGGATGACTGCCGTGACGGGACCACGTGGCTGAGCTGGGGGCCAAGCAGGTCTGACATTGTGCTAATGCTCATCTGGAAATCAACAGCCAATTTCAGACTTTAATGATACAATAGTGTTTTAATGGAAAAAGGAGGTGTGTATTCGGGATCCCAGGCCACTGTATGTCATGTAATTAGATTACGGTTTATTTTATTTCATTAGTTCAAAACGCACACACCGTCATCGTTTTCAGTTGTTTCTTCATTTTATTGTTGAATATTGTGAATAATGGCATACAGTGGTTCGAGCAGGTTTGCCAATAACGTGCACACAACAGTTTGGTACACAAAAGTCATTCAGTGTCACTATTTGCAAACTTGTGTGTAATTTGATGTGGCGGTTGAAAGTAAACTGTGAGGATCTTGCACAATAAAGGATGGTGTTGCCCCAAATTTATTCCAATATGTCCACCATATGTTCTTCTGAAATTGACAGAAGCCTCTTGTCCACAGGCTCTGCTCGAAGCTCGGTCAGTACGGGTCCTCGTCATCTCCTTCAGTGTGTTGGAGGCAGCCCAAATTTGGTTGGAGCAGACCGGATGTAAATTCCCCATGTTGCTTGACCCACACAGAAATGTAACCCGTGTACTTTTCCTGAAGTGCTTGTCAAGCTTTTTGCTCTGTATTGTACTTGAGTCATGTGTATTGCGTTGTAGATCTACAGGACTTTTGGCCTGGTCTCGTCTTACTCTAAGGTGATGAGGTTCAAGTGCCTGCTGTCTTATTCGGAGTACGGCGCTGTGGACAGAGGTTTCCCCGAAATACCACCTCGTCTACTGGAGGATCTCTATCAGGTCACTTATGTTTTGGATCAATAGTACCCATAAGTACACGAGTATGAAGTAGCAATGAGGTAGTTGTTGCCTAAATTCTACATATAGCATATACCTTGTTTGCGTTTGTTTATTTTCTAGAATACAGAGCTAAATCTTGTAGCAATTTCACAATGCTGTGTGTGGCATCACTAATAGTTCTTTTGAATTTTGCTACTGTACAACTCGCCATCCTCACAAAGTGTATCCATTTGTACCACGTAAGCTTTGAGCACAGAACTTACTCTGTGCCTTCACCCACCCAAGGCCTGTGACACTGTGCATTGGTTCCTCTTTTCATAGATGGGAGGAGACTTTGTGATTGATGAAACTGGAAAGGTGATTCTGTGCCATCCATGTAAAACGCCTCTGGACCGGCCGTCTGTGGAGGACATTCTGAAGGCTGCAGACTCAACCAGCTAGAAACTGCAGCTAAAATGTAACCGTTAGTTCAAAACAGCCACATGTGAGGCAGGAGCATGTCTTTGCTCACTCTGATGAAGTCACTCCTCACATTCATCTCTATGAAGAGGTTTGGCTGATGTAAAACTGCTGCAAAGAAAGCTGCTGTTTTTCACATGTCACTGTTTTTGAAACCTTAATACAATATAATACATTTATGGTTAGTCAGGCTCTTGTAGTTATGGAAATATTTATTTGAATCAATGTATTGTTAAAACTGATTTTAAATGTGTTAACTCAATTTTTATATTGATATGAAGGATAAATTATAAACAAAATGCTTGTTTTGTGTCTACACTGGTTTGATCAAGTGATTTTACTGTGATGAAATCTGGTGTTTGCTCCTTTTATGAGGAATTACTTTGTGTACGAATAATGCTCTACAAATAATCTTGCCTTGCCGTGTAAGTTATACATAGTAAAAAGAAAGCTGCTGGCAAATTACCTACCAGGAAAAATGTAGAACTTTCTGAATTCTTTGGCTTTGGAAAGATGACTTTGTTTTACTTGCCTCACTGTCACAGTGAAGATGGCGTCAGACATAGCTACAGTTGTTGGTTAAACACAATAACATGACTACGTTGCTCTGGGATCAGATGTAAAATCCGTGCTGATTTAAAACAAAAAGCTGTGTGTCAAGGAAACAAATGTTTTCAATTCCAAATGTGAAATATGGTACAATTTAGCCCAGTTCAGACTTTGAGAGGTAAATGAGAGCAGTAAACTTTGACCTGAAGTGACCTTTAGGGCAGACATATTTGAAATATTACATCATCATAAACTGTTATAAACATTTTGAATATCTTACACTGCAATGATGACAAGGATTTTTTTGTTTACATAAATAAATTGTGTTGAGCAAAAAGCAGCACTGTTTACTGTTACAGAACATGCAAAACCAACAAATTAGATCTAATGTGTTACTGCAAAGCTAAATAATGTCTGAACGGTCAGATTCTTTTTATGTCTACTTTTTTCAAGTTTTTCATTTTAAAGACACAAAAATTGGGGACACGACCTAAGAGCAAAAGAAAATGGCAATGATACAAATAATAAAAAATAATAATGGTACAATACGATTAGACATAAATAAAGTTACAGTATACCAACATAAACATCCCATCTCGCCCAAAGGTTTTAAAGTCAAGTCTGAAAGTCATTTTTTCCATATGTCTAATATCAGTCCAGTCCTTGATCGTCCGGGGGGGTTTGTGTCATCCAATTTTGTATTTTTTTTTCCCCTGCTGCCAAAATGAAAAGATACCGTATTCATTTGTTGTGTCCATGGCAGGGGCTTTGAGGCCCAAGTACATAGTTCTGAAATCTACTGAGATGGTAACGTCAAATATAGTCTGCATTTCGAAAGGTCAGATTCCATCTGAAACATCACATTACAGACAATAGATTTTATGTAAGCATAAATTTGGATTACACAGATATATATTTAGATATCTAAAAACATAATCATTGTCTTTGCCACTATATTCTTCTACTTGCTTCTTTCAAATTGGACGTGAGAATAGATATTTTTAGAGACATTTCTGCAAATGACATTTCAGAGTCCCACCCTGTCGTCAAACTCGCACAGGTAGTTCATGGTGCGGTCACAGTAGTGGTCCCACCAGTCTCCATCGTCCGAGGACATGGCCACACAGTTCTCTCTCTTCCCTCCGTCGGGCTGGCTGGACAGGAAGTGCCTGCGCCACTGGAAGTAAGACACTCTTGTGTCATCATCAAACACATAGGTCCCCTCTGAGTGCAGGTCATTGATGCCCAGCCACACGGGCCAGTTTCCAGGGTGGAAGAAAGACTTGACATAGTCTGCTAGAGCCTCCTGCTCCTTCCGGTCCCGGGGCATGGCCATGCGCCCGCCCCGTTCAAGGCACTTCCTAGAGGCTCCAGCGTAGTCCTCTTTGCTGTTGTAGCCCAGATAGCACTTGTACCCCATGCGATGGCCCTTCTGACAACCTGAGACACACAAAAGTGATTTAAAACAGGGAAGACGTTGTTCTAATGTGTGTGCTGAGAGCTGTAACAAGAGCTGTAGACTTGAAAGCCATGACTTGGACTTGAGTCAGACTTGAGTCACTATTTTGCTGACAAGAACTCGATCAAATGGACTAAGACTCAGGACTTGACTTGGACAGGGAGCCTTGTAAACTTTAGAGGACTTGATGCTTCTCCTTAAAACATTTTTTTTTTTTTATCCACATTTTGGAAACAGTTTTCTCTTTTGTTGATGGTCAGATGTAGTTTAAGTGTTTATTTTTATAGGTTCAAACTGGAACCTGTCCCACTTCTCTATTTGAGACCTGAACTTTTTAAAACAATTTTCAAAAATCATTAAATAAGCTAAATTATGAGCTGTATTTATTTGGTAAATTGGTATAATGATTTTAAAAGACTTGAAACTCAAAGCAGTGGCTTTGGACTTTGCTTTGACTTGGGACTTGACTTGAACTTGAGGCCAAAGACTTGAGACTTACTTGCAAAACAAGGACACACCTCTGGCTGTAACTTTGGTGTGGCTGCTCAATTTATCAAAGTTAAAGTCAAAGATAATGTTATCTTTTCTTTTTAAACTATTATGAATTGAACAACTGTGTGGCTGAACAATTCTGGCAGCAATGCATTTTTTAATTAACATTCATCCAACAAGGAAACAATTAATGTGTGTTTTTCAGCTGTGAAACGACTGTGCTTAACATTTATAATTATAGTTAAGATCTTGGGTTAGTTTGCATATTAGTGAACTGTGTGACATGTTTTACTGTCGCACAGGCTTACTGTATATGGCTTGGCTGCTGAGCGTTGTTATTGTATATACCATCAACAATGACCACTGAACTACATAAGACTTGAAAATGAACTGCATCTACGAATTCAGATTAATTACCAGTAATACACGCCATACATTTTGACTTGCCTTCAAGTCTCCCAAGCTCCTTGCGGTTGTCTTTGCTGTGTTGATGTACTTCTCGTATATTGTCTTCCAGCTCGGCTACTTTAACTGAAATGAAAACCGTTATGTCACGTTTCAACCAAGTTTAGATAAACAAACTAAAACATCTACCATCCATCCTGGTGAGGCGATCGATCAGCTGGTTGACATTGACGTCCAGTGTGTATTGTCCCACATTGAGCTTGTGGATTGACTGGTCCAACCCGGCGAGTCTGGACACTGTCAGAGCACAGACATCAGGTGAACACGCGTGTGTATTTGGAGTAGAAGATAACATTTAAAACATGTGAAATGACACACACGGATGTAGTTGTATGAATTTTCAAAGTCTGATGTGGGGTTGGTTGGCTCAGGTTCTGGGAGGATATCTGGGTTGTCTCCTCTTGCCCTTTTCACTTTTAATCCAGATGTCTGCTGAGATAAACAGAAGAAGAGCAAATATGTGGCTAATGTGTCACTTGAAACTATTGTAGCAGCAGTACTAGCAGCAGCAGCAGTAGTAGTAGTAGCAGCAGTAGTAGCAGCAGTAGTAGTAGTAGTAGCAGCAGTAGTAGTAGCAGCAGCAGTAGTAGCAGCAGCAGTAGCAGTAGTAGTAGTAGTAGCAGCAGCAGTAGTAACAGTAGTAGCAGCAGCAGTAGTAACAGTAGTAGCAGCAGTAGTAGTAGCAGTAGTAGTAACAGCTAGCGTTTTTCCGCCTTTTTTTTAATGGCAGCACACTTTTATTGTTGAAAAGATACGGGGACTTACCATCCACTAGAACATTATAAAATGGCTCCAGTTAGAGAAAAAAAGGTGTAACTAATGTGTGTCACTGTGTCAGACACGATAGTTTGCACAGGGCTTTAGTGTCTTTTATAAATCAGATGTTTGCTCCCCCTGGCATTCCATCAAGGCAGTTCTTTTCCTCCGAGGGCCATATTGGAACTCAGGCGAGTGGCGGAGGGCCGGCCCGCGATCATTGGTGTAAAACATTCTTATCATTATAAGCACTTTTCTGTAAAATCTGGCTACTGAATCTATTATTCATTCATTTCATGTCATCTTTATTAAGGACAAAGTGCAGGCACATGTTACAGCGCCAAGACAGTTAAAGAGAAAAGAAACTAAGAGTGAAACACATATGATCCCCGGGGAAGGAGGGCCGTAGTGCCCAGGTGTGCTCTAGTTGAACGTGTGTGTGTGTGTGTGTGTGTGTGTGTGTGTGTGTGTGTGTTGTGTTTGTTTGGTGTGTGTGTGTGTGTGTGTGTGTGTGTGTACTGTAGTATGAGTATAGACTCAAGTTTCATTGAATTAATCTGTACCTGCGCTGTGTTCCGTTACAGATTGAATCTCTGAAGGCGACAGTGATGCAAGACTATGCATCATGATGTCTTTAAATAAGTAGCTTAAAAGGGACATGCCAAAACTGAATATTCCTGCATTCCTGACCTGGTTTGGCGCAGCTTCAGACGTCCCGTGTGGTAAACAACCTCCCAGTGCGCACAGAGCTCCGAGCGCCAGCAGCGAGCGCACAGCTGGTCCCATTTTGGGCTGGCTCCCTCTGAGTGTCCTTCCGCAGTCTCTGTCGGTCTGCTCGGTCCAGACTTCTCCTTTGCTCCTCGCTCTCGTTCACTCCCCCCCCACCAGCACCCCTCCACCAGCGCGCAGCTGTGACCCGTGTCCCCAGACGTGTTCCAGGGGAAACTAGGCACACTTTCACTAGGCCTACATCTTCTCCGTCCTCCTCACGTACGGCAGGAACCCCCATCATCATTTGCGCATGTGTTTGGGTCGTTGATTTCACCTCCCACTGCGACCAGCTTACGTTTGTCCCCGGGCCAATGATCTGTTGTGTAAAGCTGTGGCGCCGTGTGAACGAAGATGCGCAACGTCCGACAAAACGGGCTCAACACGCACTGCGTTATTACAACAAAACGCACAAACCACAATCAAAAGTAGGTTTATGTCTATATACAAATGAAATGTTAAAGTTTATAAATAATGTCACTTCCTGGTTGGGAAGCAGCAGATGTGACATGTAAAATTCCATAACTATTACCTAGCAACCATATTGTAAACAAACAAGAGCCAAAATCCATATGAATGACACAATAGTTAGTTAAAAATGAGTTATTTCCTGATTTAATTATTGTTTAAATTGTCAGAAAAATGTGTAAATTTTCCTTCTGATGGAGTGTCGTTTAAGATGTCTATGATGATCAACATGTTAGACATCTTAAGACAATTCCGTTTTTTACTTTTGTTTTTCCAATTTTTCTTCACAAACTGCCTCTTAACTTATATTAAAAATAATGCTATTATTTACCACACGTACTATCATATCAAAGTAAAAACATGAGAACCTCAGGACATAAACTTCCTCATGCACCATTTGTACCCATAAAGACTTTACCAAACCTAATGATGCAGTACTGCTTTTTCACCTAATGCCAACAAAGTCTGTGTTTACATGTGTGTTGGTGGCAGAGGTATGCGCCTGTAAAAATGCCACAAGAATCCAGTGAGTTTCCAGAGAATGGGAGACTTCGGAGGACCAGACGTGATGTTGAAAAGGTCTGGGCTCCAGCTGCTGCTCTCAACACAACGGCAACCTTTTCCAGACCTGGTTTGAATCCAGTCTGGAAAATATTTGTCATTCTTCCTTATAATTACATTATTGTTGGACGAAGCCTCAAACCTTTTTCTCCATTCTAGTATAGCCTATTTTACAAGCCTATACTTATCTACTTATAGTGTTAGTGGGGCTACATTTGTGCCAAAAAGCAATTCTGGTCTAAATTTGACTAAATGTTGTGCACGAAACAGAAGCCAAATCGTTTTAAACACAATCAATTCAACTCAAATGCTGATGAAGCACACATGAGACTATTCAGCAGCTTGTTATATATGTTTAACGTAGATTTCCATGGTATGATTTTGATTGACCCAAACATTTGTAGTGAAAATAGTGCGGTGTGGACATAGGGCCGTCTTTCATGGAAGTTTGGAGCAGAGCTGTGCATAAGGACTCCTCAGTTCTACGCCCAGCACCAAAGGCAATCATTTAGGCAGTATATTAGGACAGTTACACGCATGACCTCACTGACTGCGATCATTACTCACACTTGTACTTGTGATTGATACTACAAGTTCTGGTGCTACTATGGCCTTTACCACTACATATGTTTTAATCTAACCAGTAACCATCCTCTTCAGAAATGTTAAATATTGCATTCGATTCTGTCCACGGCTAGTATATGGACATTACACATACATTTATAAAAGAAAAATCTATAAACCAAGGCAACATCATGAGTGTGTGAATCTAAATAGAATCTTGTTGATGACTTATTCAGATAGTAGCAGCTCTATTCTGTGTTTTCTCCCACATATTATTAATAATGTATGAAGTTGCATAAGGCTCATTGCTCTTAAAATAGAAACTCCTCGGTTGGAGACTTGAACTGGGCCAGGAGCTTGTTTAGCCGAGTTTCTTCAAAGCGTTGGAACGTACAGTACACTGCTTTTTGGATAATTGATAAAAATAAAGAAAATTTAAAGAAAACATTACAAAGAGTATCTTCTGGTGTGACTTTTTGGCCAGTTCTATGAAAAAAAAAAAAAGGAATGTGGACATTTTTGTTTTTGTGGAAATTAAGCAGATTTTGTGCCTTTCTGGAAAGTTAGTAAAAGGATTTTCTTTGCTTCCATTTCACGCAGTTTTTTATTTTGTCATATTCACTTATGTCTAGTACTATATTTAATTTGTAAATTAACCAACTGCATAATTATACATTTTCCTTGTGAATTTCTAGTCAAATGGAAACTGCATTACACGATTTCATGCCAGACAAGATATATTTGGACTTTTATTTATATTTTTGCACCCTCAAAACACCACAAGTGCCATCTACATGTACTACATGTAAAGCATAGGATATAATAAGAGGACAAATATAAAAGTCAGTAAAATAGTTCTCTATGACACGAGTGGTACAAGTCACTTCATGCCTGTCCTAAACCACAATGTACACGATCTGCTTCGTACACGTAGATGTCAAAGGTGAAGGGGGGGGGGCAGGTGATGATGGAAATGTCTCGCCAAATGTAATATTAAAAAGGTTCATCAAACAAAAGAAGAATCTAATTTTTTAGAAGTACTCCTGAAATATAGTAACTTTTCTACAATTAAAAAAGTGACATAACATGAGATAACTTCTTGATATGGTTGTGATACTTCCCTTCACCTTGTAACATTAAAGTTTGTAGCAAGAATGTAGCAGAGTGAGCCGTTTTAACTCAGATCAGAGTATAATGGATATAAAGAGTTGCGATACAAAAATAAATGCAGGGTTAAATAAATTGTAACAAAAAAGCAAAATAGAGTATAAAATAAGTAATCCCGTTAGTGCTGCGCTTCAAGTCACCCCCTGCAACAAGCACACTTTCTCAGCACAGTAAATAACATAATAAAAAATAGTTTAGCTGAGAGAAGAGGGCAGGAAAGCACAATAGTTGATTTGATATTCTGTTCCTCTAAAACATGTTCATTGGATTGTCTTGATATCTATGCTCATATTAGCTAGCTATGTCGATGTAGACAGTGAAGAATGGACTTTTATGCAGTCATTGGATTCTTGAAGTAAGAACAAGATACAATCACACACACACACTGCTTATGGGTTATAAAATGCAGTCTTCAAATCTGCGCTTCCCCAATTAAAGCTTCAATTACAGCGAGAACAGCTGCAACTACATAATACTTCTTACTAGTTGGAAATACTACAAAACGTACCATAACCTGCGACATCACGTTAGAAAGTTTAGAAGATGCAAATTTGTTCATATCCCAAAGAATCTCACCTGAATCAAGGCAATGTAATTAATACATATCAAAGGGTAATTAAATAATGAAGGGAAAGAGCATCATTTCAAGAAACCGGGTCTAAACAAGCCACTATTTTTTTTTTTAACACAAATACATACATAATAAGTACAGAGGTCAATATTGCTTGGATACAGGTGGGAACAGTTTGAGTTACGTAGTGTCATGGCAGTGTGGTCCTTCTTCAGAGTGATACCGAGGATAATAGACCAGGAAAGGGGTCTGCTTTTGCCAGAGTTTTACCAGTTGTCAAGGAAGTCGAATCCCGTCTTCAGGATCGAGCTGCTTGTATTGAACTGAGGATAAAGAACAAACAAAAAAACAAGTTTGTTTTGAACACATTAAACTGTCATAATTGTTTAAAGGTTGAAACAACAACCGTACCATTTTGTTTGTTGTGAGCAGATAAATAGGCAAAGGATTTGAGCAAGTTTGAAGAGCTAAATAGTGATGGTTGGATGACTGGGTCGACATCAAAAGCCAGTGCTAGTGTTGTAAAATAGATGTTGGTTCTGACAAAAAGGTTACACAGATTTCTTGTTACAGAAATTACCGCACCTTTGCCAGATAATGTCATAATGTTATGCCTGATTAGTAATAGGGCTGGACAATATCATGATACAAATCTAATTCATTTCTTTTAAATGTAAAAAATATGTCTGTAAATTGAGTGTTGAGGTTCAAGTACTGCACAAAACGTCAATATAAATAACCCCAAAAGTGCAGAAATATCACTTGATACTCATCTCTGAATTTTTTTTAGTGCATTTTTGATCATTGTAATCAATAACTGGACCATAAATGCATGTAATACCACCTTTCATACAAAACCAGCAACATTATTAAATCAAAATGTTAATAATACACTGATATATTCTTTATCTAGAGGCCTTGGTAATGTATTAAACTTGTCGACTCGTAAAAAAATAAAAATAAAATAAATCACTGACCAGTCAACTACTAAACTAATTGTTAGTGACAGCCCTAGTTAGTTAATTATTGGTTTACTTTTTCCTCAGTTACTCTTGCGTTGCTTACCTGGGAGAATGTCGGACTGTTGCCATCTGCTACTGGCTCTTCTTGCTTGTCCTTCTTCTCTGTGTTGGTGGAGATGGAGGGAGACTTGGACAGAGGGGGGCCGGAGGAGAAAACCTCATCCAAAGTGTTGCTGACCGAAGGCAGTGTGCTCTGAGACCGCTCCCACCCTGCCACTGTGGAGGAGACGCTGACCGGAGGCGCAGGATTACTGGAGATGGAGATGGATGCGGGTGTGGCACTGACAGCGACGGGAGGCTGGGGTGCGGGGGGTTTAGGGGCGCGCTGTTTGATGGATTTCACCGGGGCTGGAGGAGGAGGAGGAAGCTGGTGCTCTGCCACTGGCTCAAGCTCCTTTATCACAGACGTCTCCTATGGGATATCGGCGGAGTTGAATGAGAGTCAAAGTAATTGTCCTTATACAAGAGTGATCGTCAATCTTTAAATTAAATTACATAAGCTCTAAACACAAAAAATGTAACGGGACTAATCTAACACAAAAGGATGTGGTATAAACTCTACAAATGCTAAACCAAAGTAACAGTAAAATGGGACTAGAATTGGCTCTAAATCGGACAGTACTTGTAAACACAATACAAATCACTATATTGCCCATAGTCACATAGTTAGTAACAACCTTTTGTGTTTAGGTCCTTTGAATTAATCTGTAGTGGACTCTTCAATTTGAAAATGTTTTAATTTATAACACAACGTAAGCAGGTTGAAACGAAATATGTAATTATAATAATTATACTACTAGATCGTAAAACTAAAAGTAGTTTTTAGTTTCTCCATTGTCGCATTCTTTGAAGTACTTCACAGAAGCTTGAAAAATGTCTGCCATCTGCTTACTAGTCACAAAGTACAAAGAAAGCTCATCACTGCAAATATTTGCACGGATTTACAGCAGCCTCTTGTGAAAACAGAGCTGCAACTGCTACAGGGCCATTTCTTCATACTTTCAATCAGAAGCATTTTCTAATAATATATAATCCTTATTTTTTTAATGTAACAGGAAAATAATAATATCACTTTCAATTTGAAGCCGCCATTCAATTAATGAACAAAGTTTGAGTCAGTCAGTCAGAGGATTAAACTAAACTTCTTTGGGCACAGATTGCTCCATCGTTTTGCCTTTGGGTTGCTAGAAAGCATCTAAAGCAAACAAATAATATTCAAGGCTATGTCTTGCCATTTACCTGCCGTAGATATGAAGGAAGTGGTTTCTCTCCTTTCTCCAGTGATTTGATTTGACTCGGCGTGAGAGACTGGAAATTAGCTTTTTCCCCCTCCAACCTGGACCTCTCTGCACTGATCTTCCAGAAAGACGACTCCTCCTCTGGCATTCTGCTTTCAGTGGCATTCACCTGACAAACAAGACAGAAACAATAACATTTTAGAGAATAAAATATTTACCTATTACAGGCCTTTCCAAATGAGCCTTACCTTATTTCCCGTTGTTTTGTTGGTCGGTCTTTGAATCGGAGCCTTTGAATCTGCTTGTGAGACAGAAATCCATTGTTCTGCCGAACCAGGGGCCAAGCTAAACTCCAACTGGCTCTGAAAATGTAGTGTGTATAAAATAAAATCTATTAGTTTTAAGGGTGAATCAAGAACAAAATTGATATCCAAGCTACTGTTTAGTTACCTTGGTTTCCCACGAGAAAGGTGCAGAATGCTCATCTTGCCAGGTAATATCCTAAATCAATTGCATTCATTAAAGATTTGAGCATATGATGTTGTTGACTCAGCTTAAAATGAGTGTGTGCTGCCATTAATTGAAAAGGTCTTGTAATTGTAATATTACTGTATAACACTAGAACATTCTCTTATGCTTTATTGTAGTAGCCTGTACAGTTGAATAGCAGGCTGCGTCAGCTTTGACGTTCATGTTTGGGAAGCTACGTGGCGTCAATCTCAACAATCTAACTAAACCTTACTAACAAAACAGCTCATCAGTTCAAGTTACCTCTTCTCCAAAGTGGACGATCTTCTGGCCCGTCTGAATGAGCAGTTTGGGGTAACAAAGCACCTCGTCGCGATCCACCCGGTGCATGGCGTATCTGGCTCGGATGTGCGGGTCAATCATCCAGTTATCAATAGCTTCATCCTGCTCTTCCGGAGTCATTTTCTCCCACGTCGAGCCAATCTTTGTTTTGATCTTCTCCCTCTCCTGCATTATTTTCTTGGCCATGGGGTTGATGGAGGAAAAGTATTCAAACTTCTTCTGCTCCATGGTGTGCGGGTCGAGCCCATGGTCGAGCCCCGCTACCGTCACCGCGGCCATCTTCAGCTACAGCTGTTTTTTGTTTTCACGACGAGGAAAAGGAAAGGTCCGGGCGGGACTTCCGGTCCGTCATTTACATTTACAAGTGAGGGCACAGCGACATCTGCTGTCGCTTAAGGGGAAAGGTATTATCAAGTTGATAAACTGTAGGAGTGTGTGGGAGTATGGAGCTATTATTGTAGCAAAAAGATTTGTGCATGGACAGAAAAGCTGAACACTGTGAATATAATCACAATAATGCATTCATTTTATTCACTACATATAGAGTTTATTCTCACTAAGCTTAAACTACATTAAAAAAAACAAAAACATAGTGAGCTTATATTGAGGTTGAGCACCGCGGTGAAGTTAGTTTCACATTGGACGTTGGACATTCGCCTCCGCAACTACAGCGGTAGTTTCCTCTAAGTGTGCCCCGCCTGCAGTAGCACGGTGCGGGGAGCTGCGCTGAGAAGTGCCGCTTGGTACGCCAGTTAGGGACCGTCTCTAAATGACTGTTGCACGTGGCGAAGCGTTTGATTAAAAATGTGTTACTTGAAAAATATCAAACATATTTATATTTTATAAAAGAAAACAAGGTTAAGCATCAATCTAAATTGTTAATCCTAGTCGCCATAGTCCCTTTGGGTTCAAACATTTAACCCTTTATGGGTCGTTTATGAATATTTTTCTTCAAAAATCAAGGATTTCTTTCAATAGCTTCAAAATCAGGTGACCTAGAAAGTCAATTCCAAGTTATTATAGTAGTTGTCGTCTCCAGGTAACACGCACACCTTTTGTGTTTTTCAATTGACCCCTTTATAGATTTTTAAGGAATATTTTTCTTCAAAAATCAAGGATTTTTTTCAATACCTTTTTAATCAGGTGACCTAGAAAGTCAATTCCAAGTTATTGTAGTAGTTTTAGTCTCCAGGTAGCACGCACACCTTTTTGTTTTTCAATTTAACCCTTTATAGATTTTTAAGGAATATTTTTGCAAAAAAATCAAGGACTTTTTTTCAATACCTTCTAAATCAGGTGACCTACAAATGTCAATCCAAGTTCTTATAGTAGTTTTAGTCTCCAGCTAACACGCACATTTTTTGTTTTTCAACGTAACCCTTTATAGATTTTTAAGGAATATTTTTGTAAAAAAATCAAGGACTTTTTTCAATAGCTTCTAAATCAGGTGACCTAGAAAGTCAAATCCAAGTTATTATAGTAGTTTTAGTCTTCAGGTAGCAAGCACACCTTTTTGTTTTTCAATTTACCCCTTTAGAGTTTTTAAGGAATATTTTTGCAAAAAAATCAAGGACTTTTTTCAATACCTTCTAAATCAGTGTACCTAGAAAGTGAATTCCAAGTTCTTATAGTAGTTTTAGTCTCCAGGTAACACGCACATCTTTTTGTTTTCAACGTACCCTTTTATAGATTTTTAAGGAATATTTTTGTATAACAATCAAGGACTTTTTTCAATACCTTCTAAATCAGGTGACCTAGAAAGTCAATTCCAAGTTATTGTAGTAGTTTTAGTCTCCTAAGTAACACGCACACCTTTTTGGTTTTCAATTTACCCCTTTATAGATTTTTAAGGAAAAATTTTCTTCAAAAATCAAGGACTTTTTTCAATACCTTCTAAATCAGGTGACCTAGAAAGTAAATTCCAAGTTATTGTAGTAGTTTTAGTCTCCAGGTAGCACGCACACCTTTTTTTTTTTTCAACTTACCCCTTTTTAAGTTGTTGATGGGCCCTGCTACCGCAAATCTCGGCAATTAACTGTCCTTACATTGTTATTCTTCATAAAGAGTTTCTTGAACCGCTCTTGGTCAGACCCATCACTTAGGACCTTTTTGGACTTGGGTGATCTTACGGGGGCTTCAAGCCCCTGACAACAAAGCTCCTAGGATCATTTGGGCTCAGCCATTCGCATAATCCTGTGTACTTTCTCCACTGCTCTTCTCCCTGTACACAAACTGCTGAACCTCCAGCCACAACGCGCATACAAACCGATCAAGTTTGTTGACGACACCACCCTCATCGGGCTCATCTTGGACGGGGATGAGTCTGTCTACAGGAGGGAGGTGGACCGGCTGGTGTCCTGGTGCAGCGGTAACAACCTGGAGTTCAAGCGCCAGAAGACAGTGGAGATCGTAGACTTCAGGAAAGTCACAGCCCCCAGCCCCCCCTCACCTTGACAGAGTCCTCCATCACCACCGTGGACTCCTTACCCTTCCTCGGCACCACCATCACCCTGGACCTCAAGTGAGAGCCCACCATTAGCTCCCTCATCAAGAAGGCCCAACAGAGGATGTACTTCCTGCGGCAACTGAGGAAAGCCAAGCTGGGAGCAGATGATGGTGCAGTTTTACATAATTGAGTCACTCCTCACCTCCTCCATCACCGTTGTGGTACACTGGAGCCACAGCCAGGGACAAACAGCGATAACAGCGCATCGTGCATTCTGCTGAGAAGGTGATCGGCTGCAGACTTCCATCTCTGCAGGACCTGTACGTCTCCAGGGCTCTGGAACGAGCAGGTTGGATCACAGCTGATCCTTCTCATCCTGGACATGACTATTTGTGCCACTAAGTCCCATAAGAATAATAGGAATAATATTGCTTGGGTCTACAAATATTGAATCGGCAAAGAGGAAAATGATCCAGGATATTCCATTGAATAACCAAAATGCTCCAATGCAACGTTGACGGCTGATGATGATACGGCTGAGGAAGATAAGGCAAAATGTATTATTACTTTAAACATGGTCTTAGCCAGGTTTGGCCCTGATTTGAAGTACTTGCCAATAATAAAAATTAACATTAGGCTATCCTATTAGATTTAGCATATATAATAATAATATAATAATAATAATAATAATAAAATAATAATAATAATAATAATAATAATAATAATAATAATAATAATAATCATAATCATAATAATGATATGATGATGATGATGATGATGATGATGATGTCCCCAGAGCCATTTTATGTGAGCCGGTCGACGAGGCCGTCGACTTCTGACCAGAGGTCTCTCTGCATTTTGAAAAAGGTGGCTTGCCCTCTCCATGTGGGTGGAGAGTCCCTGCCCCAAGTGGAGGAGTTTAAGTAACTTCGGGTCTTGTTCATTAGTGAGGGAAAATGGAGCGTGAGATTGACAGTTGGATCGGTGCATCGGACTGTTGTGGTGAAGAAAGAGCTTAAGCTCAATCTACATTCCTACCCTCACCTATGGTCATGAGCTCTGGTACTGACCGAAAGACAAGATCGTGAATACAAGCGGTTTTAAATGTGTTTCTCCACAGGGTGGCTGGGCGCTCCCTGCAACCTGGCCTGATAAACGGAAGATGGATGGATGATAATAAATTTAATAAATAAAATCACAAGCCAAAAGAGCACTTAATCAGTGGTTCAATTGAAACATTTATTCAATTTACACAAGCACTGCAGAACTACCCTAAGCGACTTTTCTGGTGGAATGTCAAGTAATTGTAACTAGTTAGTTACTCCTACTTACTAGTTAGTAACTCCTTAAAAAAATTCCAGGCAGAGATGTAGTTACGTCAAAATGTTGCCATGGACTTAATTTCACATTTCAGTCTCTGGAGGAAGCCCTGGTTGTCATTATTGTCAAAGACAAAATAAAAGTTATAATATCTTGTCTTCCCGTAATTGCTGCTAAAAGAATGGAGAAAGAGAGAACAGAAAAATAATTTATTTGAGATATGTCACCTTTGAGTGTGAAAAATATGGTGCATTACCTGTGGCGATCTTGGTCATGCCTTTTTCAGCTCTGCTTTCGTCAAATTTTGCATAAGTCCTTATGTCTGCTAAACTTATTGTACTGTATACAACCTGTAAAATCTAGTAGCACGTATAAAATGTAGGTATACTCCAATAATAAAATATCAGATATCCTCAACTTCAAAAGGAAATCACTAAAGTCATGTTACAAAATGTGAATACTCACCTGAAACTGATATTACTAGTACTAGTACTGTAATGTCATCCATGCCCTCCACGTATGTTTATAAACAATTATATAATCAAATATCTAAATTAATTAATTTATTTAAAGTTAATTTGCTTATAACCGTGACATTGACCCCTTTTCAGGAAATGAATGAAAACTTGTGGAACACAAATGTGGTTTTGAATAATTATGGACCAACATATGAACAGAATATGAATATGGAATATTCAAATGAGTCGATAACAGATGGAGACGCTAGACATGATAGTTCTAGATCTATCTAGAGTGTGTTGGAGTTAATGTTGATTCAATGATGATATCATATTATGATATGAGTTAAGTTGAAAAAGAAAAAGGTGTGCGCGTTACCTGGAGACTAAAACTACTATAATAACGTGGATTTGACTTTCTAGGTCACCTGATTTAGAAGGTATTGAAAAAAGTCCTTGATTTTTTTTACAAAAATATTCCTTAAAATCTATAAAGGGGTAAATTGAAAAACAAAAAGGTGTGAGTGTTACCTGGAGACTAAAACTACTATAATAACTTGGATTTGACTTTCTAGGTCACCTGATTTAGAAGGTATTGAAAAAAGTCCTTGATTTTTTTGCAAAAATATTCCTTAAAAATCTATAAAGGGGTAAGTTGAAAAAGAAAAAGGTGTGCGCGTTACCTGGAGACTAAAACTACTATAATAAGTGGATTTGACTTTCTAGGTCACCTGATTTAGAAGGTATTGAAAAAAGTCCTTGATTTTTTTTACAAAAATATTCCTTAAAAAATCTATAAAGGGGTAAATTGAAAAACAAAAAGGTGTGAGTGTTACCTGGAGACTAAAACTACTATAATAACTTGGATTTGACTTTCTAGGTCACCTGATTTTAGAAGGTATTGAAAAAAGTCCTTGATTTTTTTGCAAAAATATTCCTTAAAAATCTATAAAGGGGTAAGTTGAAAAACTAAAAGGTGTGCGTGTTACCTGGAGACAAAATCTACTACAATAACTTGGAATTGACTTTCTAGGTCACCTGATTTAGAAGGTATTGAAGAAAGTCCTTGATTTTTTTACAAAAATATTCCTTAAAAATCTATAAAGGGGTAAAATTGAAAAACAAAAAGGTGTGCGTGTTACCTGGAGACTAAAACTACTATAATAACTTGGATTTGACTTTCTAGGTCACCTGATTTAGAAGGTATTGAAAAAAGTCCTTGATTTTTGAAGAAAAATATTCCTTAAAAATCTATAAAGGGGTAAATTGAAAAACAAAAAGGTGTGCGTGTTACCTGAAGACTAAAACTACTATAATAACTTGGATTTGACTTTCTAGGTCACCTGATTTAGAAGCTATTGAAAAAAGTCCTTGATTTTTGAAGACAAATATTCCTTAAAAATCTATAAAGGGGTAAATTGAAAACAAAAAAGGTGTGCGTGCTACCTGAAGACTAAAACTACTATAATAACTTGGATTTGACTTTCTAGGTCACCTGATTTAGAAGGTATTGAAAAAAGTCCTTGATTTTTGAAGAAAAATATTCCTTAAAAATCTATAAAGGGGTAAGTTGAAAAACAAAAAGTGTGTGCGAGTTACCTGGAGACTAAAACTACTAAAATAACTTGGAATTGACTTTCTAGGTCACCTGATTCAGAAGGTATTGGAAAAAGTCCTTGATTTTTTTTACAAAAATATTCCTTATAAAATCTATAAAGGGGTAAATTGAAAAACAAAAAGGTGTGCGTGTTACCTGGAGACTAAAACTACTATAATAACTTGGATTTAACTTTCTAAGTCACCTGATTTAGAAGCTATTGAAAAAAAAGTGCTTGATTTTTTTGAAAAAGAAAAAAATATTCATAAACAACCCATAAAGGGTTAAATGTTGAACCCCAAAAGGACTATGGTGAGTAGGATTATTAACTTGGAATGGATGCTTAACTTTGATTTATTTTGTAAATATAAATATGTTTGATATTTTTCAAGTAACACATTTTTAAACAAACGCTCGCCACTGCAACAGTCATTTAGAGACGGTCCCTAACTGGCGTACCAAGCGGCACTTCTCAGCGCAGCTCCCCACACCGTGCTACTGCAGGCGGGGCACACTTAGAGCAAACTACCGCTGTAGTTACGGAGGCGAATGTCCAACGTCCAATGTGAAACTAACTTCACCGCGGTAGTTTGAGAAGCAACATTCAACAGGTCTTTGATACAAATTTAAGCCAATATCAGAATCATATCACACGTCATGTGCCTGTACCTGCTCTCTTTCACCTGCTGCAGATTTGTGCAACATTGTCCACAAATAACTATAACGAGGGTATATAAAACTATTCATTTTTCATATTGTTTTATTCTTTACATTATTTTTTCTGAATTTCTGAATTTTGGGCTGAATTTTTCAGAAATTCAGCCCAAAATTAGTTTGACACCCCTGAAAATGATGCAGCTGAGAAACAGTTAGCTTTTTTATTGCAGTAATAAATAGCTTTTTAGCTCAAATTAGATGATAGTCTAATGGCCTGGAGTTTTAGATAAACTCAGGTTCAATCGAGGAGTAATGTAAACAAATTTTACCCAGTGGCCTCCTTTTTGTCTCTTGTTTCACAGTGATATTACTGCACCTTCTAATGGCCACAAGAGCCAGCTACTGTTGTTGTTGTTGTTGTTGTTACGTCTTCAAAGCCATTGTCCCACGCTACACCGCAAAAAAAATTAGAGCAAGAAAGAGAGCAAGAAAGAGAGAGAAAGAAGAGAGAGAAAGCTGTTTCAAGTGTACGAGTCTTGTACAGACATCACACACATGTTCATGTTCCGCTTTAAATGTAATGCAAGATTTTCAGATGTAAACCTTTGCAGCATTTCCCTCACATTCTCTCTCTGCGTCAGGGTGCGTTCACACTTGCCTTTTTTGTTCCTAGTTTTAGCCCAGTTTGACTCAAAATGTATTCTCTCTTTGGTCCTGCTGTAGTCTTGGTCTAGTCCAGCTTTAGCTCCAGTTTTGTCCCAGTTTTGATATGGTGACTGTGACCTCTTAAGTTAAATGTTCTTTTTAAAACCTGATACTACTTAACTTCACTTTATTCTTTAACCGTGTAGGTACTTATGTTTGTGTCAAGAAACAAAACACTGTTTGTTCTGATTTTATGTTTACTTATTCTTAGAATATGGACCCTGCACTGTGGTTGTTACACTATTTCAACGTCATAACAAACTAAATCAGCATACATACTGTACTATCAGTGTTTGGAAGTAACTGAATACATGTACCTATACCTATTCATAATTCTCATTTAGAGTAACTCTATTACAGTTCCTCTTTCATTTGTTGGTGTTCAGACTACAGTTACTTTACAGTATTTGAGCACACAGTTTAGGCTTCAAATTTCAGAAAGACAACCTGAGAAAAATTCCTTCTCTCATTTGTGATAAAAGGTTATCTTTTGAAAAAACTATTGTATACATTTTCAACAAACAAACTAGAAACGGCAATGGCAGGAAGCCCTTGCGAGTGACTGCCTAATGCAAAAACAAAACGCACTTTTTCTCACGTCTATATAAAAACACAAAATCAAGTATAAATATGTCTCACAATCAGTGCTCACTGATTTGTAGGTGCAGTCTTCTTTTGCAATTTCTGCACATGTTCTGTACATGCCGATGCCATGCCGATGATATCACAAAGCCGGTCAGCGTAATGCATGGCTGTTTTCTGTACAGTTGCTATGACGATGATGTCACAACGCTCCAACATCACCAACATTCCGCCATTCTAAGAGATAGGGAAAATTTGAAGACGAATCCTGAAAAAATAACAAGACCGAGGAATACCAAAAGCAAGTCCAGGAATCACACGAGAATTATCTACAAACTGAACTTTGAATGACGAAAATCGGACAAGAAATGCGACCTGTGAAAGCCAAGATAGATGGAAACATCCAATGTTCCAAGACGCATCCTGAGAAAATGACAAGGCTGAGGATTACCAGAAAGCAAGTCCAGGAATGTGACCTGTGTGGTCCACCGAAAAACGGGGATAAATGTGGAAAACCTGGAACTAATAGTGACCGCATTCTATTGAATGCCATCACTCAATAACCCTTAGTGTTTTGTTTCAAACACACACAAAAAATCTCATATCTCTCCATCTCATAATCATTCTTCTTATTCAAATTCATGGTGTGCTCTTGAGCTCCCTCTAGTGGAGCAGGTGAAAGAGGAAAGTTCTTCAGTTTGACCTGAAACACGTCCCAGCTCTCTGGAAGCAGACCTCTGTTGAAAACCTCCAAAGCCAGGCAGGAGAAGAACAAGATTTTAGCCAGGCCACACAGCATACAAATGGTTTTAACTGGAGAGTGCTGCACATAGACATCATCCTCCAGAGTGCATCCTGGGAAATGTAGTGTCACAGGCAGACCTATAGCAGGGTCTCCACTCAAAAGCCTTAAAGGTATTCCCACAATATAACCCATTATAGCTCCATAACCATTTGTGATGTTAAAGAAGAGGACACAGACTAACTGAGGGAAGATTATGTTATAAGTGATTTCAGCATTAATGAACCAGAATAACAAAACACTGTTTGTCTGGTTTGTCAGTAATGCTCCAATCAAATCTGACACAATCACAGACACGTGGATCACCCTCTGTATCTCTCTGTCTGACGCCTGAAGAAGAAAGCACAGTACATGGTACACTTTGAATGAAATAAATACTTTCTTGAATCAACAAATACCAAAATGATAACTTCTGGATGTCAAATGTGTCAAATATGTTGGAAGAAAAAGTGATCCTGAAGCAAGCATTGCAGAGTCTGCAGAAGACATGACAGCAGCAGCCACGCAGCCGATCCCAATGATGGAGATGTAGGCTGGAGTGAGGTGCTGCAGAATGATGGGCAGAACTTGAGCGGCTTCTCCTCGTTCATATGGCGACGGCGAGCCATAAGACGTCTGGTTCCAGTCTTGAAATAAATAATCAAATCTCACAGATTTTGAGAATAACATTAAAAGATTACTAAAAGCCTTTTTGCATAAATAATTTACATGGATTTGTTTTTGCTCGCGGACCAGAGTGTGGAGCGGACCTTCTCGGACTCCTTGTTAATTATCCTGGGAAATTTTAACAGGGGAAATCTCAGCCATGAACTACCAAAGTACAGGCAGTTTATTAAAGTCCCGACCAGAGAACAGGATCACGCTGGATCACAAGTCTCAGTTTGCCTTTCGAGCCATGGCCCGCTGTGGGCTTTTCAGATTCGGGTCACCTGATTCCAACGTGCAGACAGAGGCTGAAGCTCTCCAAACCTGTAGTGAGGACTTCTAAGAAGTGGACCAGCGAGGCAGTGGAGGAGCTACGCACGTATTTGGACATTACATACTGGGAGGATTTCAGAGCTGCCAAAGAAAGTTCACGGACACTGTGATATCATACATTCGATTCTGTGAGGACAGAATTATACCTACACGCACCAAAGTAACCTTCAATAATGGCAAACCCTGGTTCACACCAAAGCTGAGGCAGTAAAAGCAGCAGAAGGAAGCAGCGCACAGGGCTGGAGACAGAGAGCGCTACAAAGGTTCGAAATATGGATTAATCAGGGAGGTGTCGAGAGCTAGATCCAAGTACAATACATGTCTAAGGCAGCAGTTTACAACAACCCCACCTGCGTGGAGAGGGCTCCGGCTCCTCACCAACTACAACCCCAGAGCCCCCCTACTGGCCAAAGAACTCAACACCTTCTGATCAAGTTTGCGGACGATACCAACCACATCGGGCTCATCTTGGACAGGGAACAGTCTGTCTACAGGAGGGAGGTGGACTGATATCAGAATCAGGTGGTGTCCTGGTGCAGTGGTAACAACCTGCAGCTCAACGCCCAGAAGACAGTGGAGATGATTGTGGACGTCAAAAAAGTCACAGCCCCCCAGCCCTCCCTCACCCTTACAGAATCCCCCATCACACCATGGATTCCTTCCGCTTCCTCAGCACCACCATCACTCAGGACCTTAAGTGGGAGCCCACCATCAGATCTCGCATCAAGAAGGCCCAGCACAGGATGTACTTCCTGCGGCAGCTGAGGAAAGCCAAGATGCCAGCGGAGATGATGGTGCAGTTTTACACGGCCATCATTGAGTCCATCCTCACCTCCTCCATCACCGTGTGGTACGCTGGAGCCACAGCCAGGGACAAACAGAGACTACAGCGCATTGTGCGCTCTGCTGAGAAGGTGATCGGCTGTAGACTTCCATCTATGCAGGACCTGTACGTCTCCAGGGCTCTGGGACGAGCAGGTCAGATCACAGCTGACCCTTCTCATCCTGGACATGGTGTATTTTAGCCACTCCCCTCAGGCAAGAGGCTACGGTCTATCTGGACCAGAACCTCCCGCGACAAGAATGGTTTCTTTCCCTCTGCCGTTGGACTCATGAACACTTAACACCTGTCACTTTAACAATTATTCAAACCAATAACCATTCATTGCACTGCTAATTTTAAGCACTATTCTGACCAACTGTAAATTATGTATATATTCAGACCATTTGTAAATAGGGGTTGAATGTTATGCATACCCTTTTTGATATATTTGGCTACTCTTATTATTCATTGTTTTATGTGGAAAATTTGTGATTTCTGAGCGCTCTAAGGAGACAAGCTCGTAAACAGGATTAATGGAACAAGTGCGAATTGAAGAAAATACAACTCCAGTAGTTCGTCTTTCATCATCTTTATCCTGGTTAAAACCTCAAAAAAGTTAATTTTGAATATGTTAACTTTTCCAGTGTTGTAATACCTTCGTTTTTTGTTTAGTGTCTTGCACAAATGAACTATCCTTGTCGTGTGAGATGCAAGATGTAGGACATACTGTACCTGTTGAGGAACAGACTGCCCCAAACAGAATCGGAGGTATCCCAAATAAAGCCATAAAGACAGCAGCAAAACAGCAGGTGAATTCAGTTGTACGAATCAATGATGCAGCCATTGTCCTCTGGTGAAAGGACTGGTACCCCAAACTCCCAAGGGCCTGAAAGGAAAGATACAGATGTTCACAGTACTTCAAACTAGACAGCCTGATGTATTGGTTTGCCAATATATCTATTTTTACACTTTTTGGTGTATTGGTATCAGTTATGAATCTTAAATCTCAAGCACAGGCCGAGTTGCATTGCGCACAATGGAGTTGGCCCCATGCAGCCATTGGAACTAAACTATCTGCACATACTCAGCCGCAAGGTTAAAATTGGCCAACAAGGTGACTGAGCTCTACTTATGGTTCAATTTGAAAATGTACATCATTGACTTGAAAATACAAGAAGTTGTCCACCATTATCCCAGTCTTTTTTAGATCTACATTTCCAATCCATAGAGCGTGCAACGTGTTATTTGGTGGAAGGGTTCATCAAGATAAAGGGGACACACATCCACTAAAAACACAAGAAACTGAGAATTATAATTACATATAAACTAGGTAAACATTTGAAAAAACATGTTTATGTTTATGTTTGAGCATTCAACTGGTTCACAAGCCACACAGTGAGATTGATGATAATGTCTGCCTCACCAGACTGACAAATGCCAGGATGAGCTGTATAACATCTGTTTATGACACAGAGTAGAGCCCTCAGCAGAGTGTAGGCAATGGCCACAGCAGCAGAGACCCAGATACAAATACTGTAAGATGCATCCAGGATCACACTGATAGTTGAACCTAATGATCATAAAAACAATACAGTACTTTTAAAAAAATATATTGTGTTTATTATGTGTGGCTCTTACCTAAGCAGGTTAATATTAAAGCGATGCAGAGTACCTCACTACAAGCTGAAAACAGGGAAAAAACGGCTCCAACCTTTTTTCCATACTTTATTTGAAAATATTCTGTCATGGTGACATACTTCTTTTCTCTCAGTGGTTTTGCGAACACAAACCCACCTGAAACATACAGGAGTATTCAGAGGAAGAAAATAAAACATAATTAACAAAGTGATTTGTAAATACATGTGCCACCAGGTGCCATAATGCGTGCATGTATGTTGTGCAAATATCTGTGTTGTCTTCTGTGCCAACTGCCTTTCCATACCTTTATTCTGCTTTATACTTATTGTTTTTATATTTATATTTATATTTATTTTTTTGGTCCGTCTCTCACTCTCGTAAAGCGTCTTTGCGTATCTTGAAAAGTGCTATTATTATTATTATTATTATTATTGTTATTGTTTTTGTTGTTATTATTATTATCATTATTATTCGATTTGATATATTGTATTTAATATTTAATTTGACATTCAATCCCAGAGCTCTTTTACCTGTGTCTAATATTGATTTGATATTAATTAAACATAAAATGTAACTTTACTAATCTCATGTGTTAGCAACAGTAGCCGTGATGTCATGATCTATGCTCCATGACATTTCAGAACACTTCATCACATGGACTACTGACATTAATTCAATGTTCACTCACACCAAACCAGTCGACAAGACACTCGCTTACAATAATCTTTACAATTTGCAATTCAGCTGTGTTTATTTTGAACAAACGTCTGACACTAGGGACAATGAACAAAGCCTGTGCTGAAGCCTTTCAGGCTGAGGAAGACAAGGGTTTGTCCACAGAGCAAGTGGCCCACAGAAACAAAGAGAAAGTGTTAGCACCTCCAGAGTCTCGCTCTAAAACCTACAAATCAAGTTAGAAATCTGGGGGTAATAATGGACTCAGACTGAATTTTAACAGCCACGTCAGATCAATAACATCAGCAGCTTTTTACCATCTAAAAAACATTGCCAAAATCAAAAGTATAGTGACTCACTGGCCTCTCCAAACGAGCTGTAAAACAGCTGCAGTACATCCAGAACGCTGCTGCTCGGGTCCTGACTAGAACCAGGAAGTACGATCACATTAGTCCTGTGCTCAGGTCTCTGCACTGGCTCCCTGTGGCTCAGAGAATAGACTTCAAAGCAGCTCTGCTTGTATACAAGTCTCTCCATGGCCTAGCACCAAAGTACATCTCGGACATGTTAGTGCCATATGAACCATCTCGGACTCTGAGGACCTCAGGGACCGGCCTCCTGCTGGTGCCCAGAGTCAGGACTAAACATGGGGAATCAGCGTTTCAGTTTTATGCAGCTAAAATCTGGAACAGTCTTCCAGAGGATGTGAGACAGGCCGCTACTCTGGCAATGTTCAAATCTAAACTAAAAACTGTTTTGTTTGGCTGTGCATATGACTGAAATGCTTTTCTTTGCACTCTTCTCTTGTATGTCTTGAACTAAGATTGTGATTTCTGCCATGTCTTTGTGGTTTTTAATGCATTTTTTCCTGTTGTGTGAAGCACTTTGAATTGCCTTTTGTACGAATTGTGCTCTACAAATAAACTTGCCTTGCCTTGCCAAGTCCAGCAGGAACAGGTCCAGTATAGGGCAGAGGAGAAGAGGAACTTTCAGGAGATAAAAGAGGCCTGGAACTGGAAGCTCTAATATAAACAGCAGCAGGTGGAGTTTGCATTTGAGGCGCATTGAGATTGACATCAAAGAAAGTTCCAACATTTCTGGTAAGGAGCCAAAAGTCACTCACCTCAATGGCCAGGTGACTCAGATTGAGTTTGGAACACCATGTAACCCTGGGGACAGAAGCTACCACAGTGTTGTCAATGTCACAGTGGGAAAGTTTTCTTCTCTGAAAAAGGTTTTGTGTGGTCTTTCGGAGATCGCAGAAGAGAACAGTAGCAGAGGTAAATAATGCCCAGGCTACTTGGAAGATATCATGCCGACTACCGGAGGATGAAGGGCATGCAAGCAGAAGAGGAAAGAGTGCGCCTCTTGGACATTACCTCACAAACCTCCTTAAGCTCCCAAGTTGAAAGAGCCAAGTGTGAAGTTGACAAGAAGAAACCAGCAGTTGAAGTAAATGTGGTCCAGGCCACTCGGGAAAAGTAATTGGTGGAAAAACTTGTTGACTACCGGAGGATGAAGAGAATGCAAGCCAAAGAAGCAAGTGTCTTCAGCACCACCTCCCAAACCTTCAAAGCCTCCCAACCCGAAAGTGCCAAGTGTGAAGACGATCAGAAGACACCTGCAGTTGAAGTAAACAAAATCCAGACCACTTGGAAGATGTCATGGAAGGAAAAATTTGCAGCCTACAGGAGGATGAAGGGCTATTAAAACAGAATAAAGAGCGTTGGTTCACCTGCCCTTAATACATAGAGGAAGAGCCAGTGGCCTGAAGAGATGTGTCTAGTTTTTTGGTCACTGCTTTTTTCATCAGGAATTGCCATTGTGAATATTGCGTGAGGCTTTGGTAATTTGTAATTGCATTTTTTAAACTTTAAACAACCAGTGTTGGGTGTAATGTCTTACTCTAATTAGAATATGAATTAGGAATGCAATTCAGTAACGTGTTATAATGAAAATACATACTTTGATAGTGTTACTAACAAAGTGTACAACATTATTTTGAAGCCATGGGGTGGGATCAGCCCTGGCCATTCTGATGCTAATCAGGTGTTCATCAGTGATGAGGTAGCTGCAGCCAACCAACAAAAGGATTTCTATGGCCATTACAGGGATGTACAAACACTTTAATCTGAAACTGTAACAGGGCAGGCTATTATCTGGAGGTTCCGCACGGTGGGCAGAGCTTACTCAAAGTTGTTAAGCCCTGCTGCATGTGGTTTCTGATACTCACAAAGAATGAAAGTCGTAACATTGGCTGACAACAGGACAAGTGTAAAGCTCAATCCCATTGAAGGAGTGTACATCATCTCAGTAATGCCCACTATGAAGCCTCCTCCAACCCAGGTGGCCGTAGAACAAAGACACAAAAGTAAAGGGGCGAGCTAATTTTCAAGTTGACTCTACTTAAATAGCAATCAATCAATGAAAAAGCTGTCTGGGTGAAAAAACAGGGTGGTGGATGTTCGTAATTCTTATTCAGATTAAGACACATCCAATGTACAAATTTTGGTAATAATGAGCTATTTTCTCATGTATTATGTCTAGAGGGGCAATGATTCACCCGTGAAATGTTCTATAAAATTGTAAAACACAGTTGAAATGGCCAGAATATTTCTGAGTCACTACCTGGATTGGCAGACCTCTGTGTTGGTTTATGATATATACCCCTCCGAGGTAACTGCTGTTGTATTTTTTGGTTTTACAAAAATAATGAATTGAAAACTCTTTTTCAATTCATTTTTTATTGGACAGCCAATCTACTAAACATATTCAAATTAAATGGGAACAAGAGGGTAATTTAGTTTTGACTGACGGAAAATATCAAAATCACATGTCTGGAAAGAATTCTGTTGGAAGAATGTGACCCGTTTTTTCTTAACACCATCTCAAAGTAGTGATGGCCATATTGAAACACTGGTTTGAAACATGATTCAAAGCAATGATCTCGTGCCCTAGATGGTTTCATGAAGCTTGTCACATGACTGAGACAGTTCATGAAGCACCTTTATTTTACAGGTGTTTCACTACGGGAACTGAACTGAGTTCATTGAGGGCTTTTAAAGAACAGAACAAAGTCTGTCTCAAACCTATGACTCAATGAAGTTTCAACCTGCTCCCACAAAGGGTAAAAAAGGTGTTTCACACATCCTCAGCAGTTTGTCTGACGTTTAGACACTACAGCGGTTAGTGCTCTTACCTTGCAGACATGAGTTTCTGAGTTCGACTCCTGTGTGGTACGGGACTAGTTTGGGTTAAAAATAACTTCTCAGATTTTGTTGCTTTTCCAAAGTAAGAGAATAAAAGCACAAATAAATTCAATTAGATAGTCTGTGTCCCTCCACAGAATGAAAATGTAGGCCAATTTTTAAATAAAAACCTTAAATGTAAAAGAATTCCTCGCTTTAACAAATATAAATCTTTTTATATACAATATTATATTATATCATATTCTAGAAACACAGTTGCATCAATAATACACACAACTAAAATGTGTTATTTTATTGGCAACCATAGCACATAAAAAGTGGTTCAAACCACTGTGGATGTGGTAGTACTAAAACATACCACTAGATGCCACTCTGGAGAAGTGTTTCAAATTGCGTTTCGAAGCCTTGAAACATTTGGTTCAAATGCTTTACTGTTTCACGAGGCTTCACTTTGCCCATCACTATCTCAGAGTGCTCACTATTCAAAGGGAAATGCTAAATGTTGGAGAAATTGTGGTTGCCAGGAGGCCCACCATTATCATGTGTTCGGCGACTGTCTCAACAATACTGGACTGAAATTAACAAGGCACAGCAAACTATTTTTGACACCCACCACCATCACACAAATTGAGACTTTGGACTAAATGGGACTTTCATTTTGGACTTTGTGTGCCCTAATTGTCTTTTCTTTGTGTGATTTCTCTCTTTTATTTTGTTACTATTTATTTATTTAGTTAGTTAGTTTTTTCTTGTCTTGTCCTGTAGGTCCCAGGGAAGGCAATGAGCCAGTGAGAAAAGCCTAGATACATTTATGCTGTACAAATGTTTTAGAAAGACTGCATAACTTGAAAAACCTATGCCCACCCGTCATTGTAAAAACTCCCAAGAAACCACTGATGTTTCCCAGGACGACCATCTCCATCTCTGAGGCTCCACTTTTCTTCTGATCCCTTTTGGACTCAAAGGAAGTCCAGATCCAGTCCCCAGAACCAGAAGATAGAAAACCACAATAGATATAACTCCAGCTATGTTCACTGCCATGATGCTTCAAACACTGACAACAATCAGAATCAGAATCAGAATCAGAATCAGAATCAGAAAGGGTTTATTGCCATTGTCAAAGAACAAGCTTCACAGACATAGGAACTTGTCTCGGCATTAAGGTGCAACACAAAACACTGATCAATAATAAAACATATATTCAGTCAAACAAAAGGGCATGCATTGAGAAACCATTTAAAATTACTATAGTATAAAATTTAATTAAAAATAGGCATTACTATGTACACAAGTTTACAGTTAAATTTAAAGTAGTGCAGAAAGTGACAGTGCAGTGAGTGATGAATAGTTGCAGTTAAAGTGGCAGGTGTTTAGGAAGTGTTCATGAGTCCAACGGCAGAGGGAAAGAAACTATTCTTGTGCCGGAGGTTCTGGTCGGATGGACCATAGCCACCTGCCTGAGGGGAGTGGTTCAAATAGACCATGTCCAGGGTGAGAAGGGTCAGCTGTGATCCGACCTGCTTGTCCCAGAGCCCTGGAGACGTACAGGTCTCAGAGATGGAAGTCTGCAGCCAATCACCTTCTCAGCAGAACGCACAATGCGCTGTAGTCTCTGTTTGTCCCTGGCTGTGGCTCCAGTGTACCACATGGTGATGGAGGAGTGAGGATGGACTCAATGATGGCCGTATAAAACTGCACCATCATTCTGCACTGGCAGCTTGGCTTTCCTCAGCTGCCGCAGGAAGTACATCCTCTGCTGGGCTTCTTAATGAGGGAGCTGATGGGAGGCTCCCACTTGAGGTCCTGGGTGATGGTGGTGCCCAGGAAGCGGAAGGAGCCCACGGTGGTGATGGGGGAGTCTGTCATGATGAGGGGGGCTGGGGGGCTGTGACTTTCCTGAAGTCCACGATCATCTCCACTGTCTTCTGGGCGTTGAACTCAGGTTGTTACCGCTGCACCAGGACACCAGCCGGTCCACCTCCCTCCTGTAGACAGACTCATCCCCGTCCGAGATGAGCCCGATGAGGGTGGTGTCGTCCGCAAACTTGATCAGTTTTACGGAGTCGTGGCTGGAGGTGCAGCAGTTTGTGTACAGGGAGAAGAGCAGAGGGGAAAGTACACAGCCTCTGCGGAGCTCCGGTGCTGATAGTCCGAGTGTCTGAGACATTCTTCCCAGCCGCACGCACTGCCTCCGATCCGTCAGGAAGTCAGTGATCCACCTGCAGGTGGAGTCATGCACGTTGAGCTGGGAGAGCTTGTCCTGGAGCAGAGCAGGGAGGATGGTGTTGAATGCAGAGCTGAAGTCCACAACAGGATCCTGGCGTAGGTTCCCGGGGAGTCCAGATGCTGCAGGATGAAGTGGAGTGCCAGGTTGATTGTGTCGTCTACAGACCTGTTGGCTCTGTAGGCGAACTGCAGGGGGTCCAGCAGGGAGGAGGTGAAGGACTTGAGGTGGGGCAAGGCGTTCAAATGACTTCATGACCACAGACGTCAGTGCCACTGGCCTGTAGTCATTAAGTCCAGTGATCCGGGGCTTCTTGGGGACAGGGACAATGATGGCAGACTTGAAGCAGGCTGGGACATGGGATGACCCCAGGGAGGTGTTAAAAATGTCTGTGAAGACGGGGGTTAACTCTCCTGCGGAGTGTCTTAATGTGGCGGGCGAGACGCTGTCTGGTCCAGCTGCTTTTCCGGGGTTGGATTTCCGAAATAGCCTGTGAACATCCTGTTCCTGAACTGAGAGAGTGGTGGGGGAGGTGGGGGGGGACCAGGTTTGGGTTGGCAGAGGTGGCCACTGTGGGGGAGGGGGTGGTCACATCAAACCTGGAGTAGAAGGTGTTAAGTTGCTCAGCCAGTTTTCGATTGTCTGCAGCAGTAAGAACTAAACCAGATTAAACCAAATCAACACATCATAAGAGAAAACACACATGTGTTTCACTAGGGGGCTTTTTTCTCAAACCTAAATTCATTGAGGGCTTTAAACAAACCACAGAACAGCGAGTCTGTCTCAAACCTATGACTCTGTAAAGTCTCAACCTACTCCACAAAGTGTAAAAAAGGTGTTTGCTCGTCGGACCCATGTTAACTGTGAAAAGTGAGATAAGTTATAATTTTATGATAGTCACATCGTCTAGAATTTGTGCAACTTTCTCACAGCCAGGCGTTGTCACATTGGTGCTGAGGTTAGCGCTCTAGCTTTGCAGACATGAGTTTCTGAGTTTGATGCCTGCGTGGTATGAGACTAGTTTGTGTGTCAAGAATTGCCCTGTCCTTCTCGGATTTTGCTGCTTTTCCAAAGTAAGAGAATAAAAGCACAAAAAAGAAAATAGGCTGCGTCCCTCCACAGAAGGAAAATGTTGGCCATTTTTAAAATAAAACCTCAAATGTAAATAAAATCCTTGCTTTTATCAAATATATATTTTTTGTAATATTCATATTATTTTAGAAACACAGTTGCATCAATAATACACACTAAACTAAAATGCTAAATTATTTTACTGGCAACCATAGAACATAGAATGTGGTTCAAATCACTGTGGATGTGATAGTACTAAAACATACTACTAGATGTCACTCTGGAGAATTGTTTTGAACTGTGTTTCGAAGCCTCAAAAAAGTTTGGTTCAACAGCCATTAAGATGGTCCCACTCACACCTAATATAGGAAGATCAAGAGTTCTGATGTCAACAATGATGAACTCTTCCCTGTCCAAACCTGTGCCACACAGGATTTTCAACTCTCCTGCTACACCAACAAAAGCCCCCTCCTATTCCCCCTTGCCTTTCACCTGGTCCACTTGGATTCAACTAAGCAGATACAGCAGGTCCGAGCTGGATAATTGCTGCATGAGTGACAATCTTTCAGCTGCAACACTGTATTTAACACCAACTGATGCAGTTAGTGGCTTCTCATTTCTGAAACAACCATGTGGAAAGATAAAGGGGTGACAGTGAAAAACAGAATAAACAATGCTCATAGGGACTTGGTAATGTCCCAAGCTCCCTTGTCCTTAGACCCTCCTTCTCGGCCAGGAAAAACTACCCAACCTCTTTGGGGAAAAGTAGAAACCTTGAGGAGTTCCACAGTGAAGGAGAGATCCGACTCCTTCGGACTGATAGGCGGATGCGCTTCAATTTGCAGATAGACGGTGAAGCTGGACCCACATGTTTAGTAAACATTCATCTGATTGCAGGCTTTGTCCGCAAGATGAATTTACTGTACGTATTGTTAATATTGTTTTATGACTCGTCTTGTGAACAATTTCACCTTTGTAATTATGTGGTCTAATGTTCAAACAATGGCTGCCTTATTCTAGATCTTCTTCTCTCATCAGCTCTGACTCAGCATGCACGCTGATTGGTTGAACAATGGCACCAAAACTAACCCCCCAGGGATCAGTCAGAGGGAGAGAGAGAAGACCAAACTCAATTCCATCAGGAGGTCCTCCAGAAAAGATCTCGGGAGAAGGGCTCATCTCTGGCCTAGACACGCCAGCGGAAGCTTACTTTACTCTCTCCCGTGGTATTTCTGTGCCCGTCTTTGTACGTCATTTTTTGTTTTAAATTGCAATATGCAAACTCAAGCAAAGGATTTTTGCAACTTTTCAAGTCTACACCTAAAATGTATGGATCCAACAATCTCCCCAAACCAGCCTCATCTGTGAATCAGTGCAACAGCCTTTTTGTTATCTGAGGAACGCCTCAGAGCCATGGAAAACGCAGATCAAGAGGATCTGATCTGGTGCTTCTTCAGCCTGACACTACCAGAGCCAGAACTCCAGATTGGTCCTGTCCTTCCCAGCGTTACCCCGAGCTGAACCCTGGACGCCGCCAGCTCCCTCAACGCGGACACCAAAGGCCCACCACGGTTTGGCTAATGAGATCATCTTAGTATCAACATTATCTCTAACACACAACGAGACAGCTCTAGAACAATCATATCTAGCGTCTCCATCTGTTATCGACTCATTTGCATATTCCATATTCATACTTATCTGTTTAATTATTTGGTCAATAAATCATCATAAACCACATTTGGTAATGTGTTCATTCATTTCCAGAAAAGGGGTCAATGTCACTGTTACGTTCTCAAAACCTTAAAATTAAGAAGCAAATACATTTTTAATAAATTAATTAAGATGTTTGATTATAGATTTGTTAAATGCCTTTAATCGATATCAACTTTGAATGTCACCCCTTTTCATAAGTGGGAGAAAATGAATAACACTACAGTACTTGTACTAAGTAGAAATCACTACAATTTAATAACGCATTTACTTAGTGAATAAATAAATAAATAATTGAATAAATACAGATTTGAATTAGATTTGATTAGGGTGTATGTAACAATTAACTGTGCACCATTTTGCCACAAGGGGGCTTAGATAATACCAAACATTAGCAATCTAAAATGCAATCCCAACATTCCAACAGTTACATTTGGATTAATCATACTATAATAAGTTAGTAAACTTTGCCCATTGATAGAATCAAAACATTTTTGGTTATTTTTGATACAGCTAAACAGCCGCAATCGCTCCACAGATGGGGCCAGTTCAGTCAAAAAATTACAGGGCCAATTTTGTCTCACAATCTGGCCACTTCTGGAAAGATCAGCTGATATGAGACATATCCTCGCTGTTAGGTGTTGCTTCTGAGGAAGTTAACAGATGCTCACCAAAACATGTAAAGTTAAAAACAACCTATTCTGTCTTTAGAAACGAACAAACAGTATCTAAACTTGTTATCTTGTAGCCAAATGGGTTGGAGGAGGTTTTGTAGTGGGCACCACAGAAATGTCCTACACTCCATCAATTGGACTAAGCTTCACCATGTTGATGCGATAGCATAATATGGAGCTATTATTGTTGCAAATTACAAATTGTTTGTAATTTAATTTGTATGTTATGAAAAGTGTGTGTAATGTGATTTGTGTGTGTGCAACTGAACTGTGTGGGTGTAATTCGATTTGTGAATATGTACTTGGATTTGTGTGTGCGTAACTCGATTTGTGTGTGCGTAACTTGATTTGTGCATGCGTGTCTAAAATCATCATCTTGTTTGAACAGATGATCAAAAATATCTAAGTACTACGCACGCATCTCTAATTACACACAAACCTTTTGGAACAGTCCTGCCCTGCTTTAGTTTTTCTTGCATAACCCAATCTGTGTATGCGTAATTAGACTGGTGTGTGTGTAACTGGATTTGTATTTGTGTAAACCGAGGTGTGTGTACCTCCATTTGTGCAAGTGTATCTCGATCTGTGCATGCGTAAATAGATCTGTGAGTCTGTATAGACCTGTGCGTGTGTAACTAGATCTTTGCATGCGTAAATAGATTTGTGCGACTGTAATTAGATCGACGCCTCTGTAATTAGATCGTGCCTTTGTAATTTGATCTGTGTGTCTGTAATTAGATCTGTTAGCTGGTAATATGTTAGTAACGAGGAACATAACACATTCGTTTTGTGCACCCATGTAATCTAGTACACCTCAAGTTACTTTTTCAAATGAGTAACATGTTAGTTTTGGTTAGGTCTCTTCACCTCACCACAATCCCAGAGCCAGGTTTGTTTCACAGCCGCGACAGCCAACACTCGGCGTGTTGTGAGCATGTGCATTGCGCAACTAGTGACCCCTAAGAGAAATAAACCACTACCACTATTTGGTAGCTGAGGAGTAAACATAGGGTAACAGTGTTGTGGTGAGTTTGATTAAATAAATTACAGGCCTAAAACAAGCGCGTTCTGTTGCTATGTGTCGGTGCTCTTGCTAATCCAATAATGTTTTTTTAGCGATGTTTTTCATTGCTTGAGGACAGGCGTACACATGCTTATTGTATGGCATTGTATTGTGGTAATCTGTCAACATAAAAGATAAATAAAGCTCAGTCAAAAGCATTTACTTATGTAACTGTGTTCCGCAACGCAGAGGGATTATTGGTAAACAATATAGGTTATACAATAATGTTAATTATTGGTAAGAGTATTCTTAACGCGTTACTTTTATAACACAGTTGCGCAGTAACGTAACACTTTAGATTTCCAGGGCAGTAACAAGGTAATGAGGAAACGCTACCCAACGTTGATGAAGAGTTTATTCTCACTAAGCTTAACCTATAAAAATAGTGAGGTCTTAAACATTTAGGCTAATATCAGAATCGTATCACAAGTCCATATACCTGTACCTGCTACTAATGCATGAATATGAACTCACCGAGTCTTACAGATGCTGCAGATTTGTGCAACCGTGTCCACAAATAACTATTACTACCGGTAGTTATTTGTGGACAATAACAAATAAATAGAACAATGTAAAAAAATATTTTTTACATTGTTCTATTTTTTACTTTATGTTCGGTCAGCGACCCAGCCTGAGAGTCAAAATATACCGGTTGTGGTTTTTTTTGGTGATCAGGTTTTTATTGAATTGTGCAATGACATCATTACATTACAAGGAGGCTCAAAAACCAAAAGCACAATTGCATTTCCCCCCTTAATTTTCCCTCTCCCCCTTCCCCTCATGGGTCCCTCGCTTCCACCCACATCCATTTCAAGCACACACATGCGCGCATACACACACACACACACACACACACAAATCCACGCATACATACATTTTCTCATCGATTGCGGCCAGTTTGAGAGAAAAACAAAACAAACAAATAATAATAAAAAAATTATTATATATATATATTGACATCCACAGAAACAGCGATATGTATATAATATTATGTAGTTTCATACAGTTCATGAATTTGAATCGATACATACATGTATTTATAATAACATAGCAAAAATAAAAAAAATACAAAATATATAGAATAAAAACCTTTTTTGAAAATATTTATCAACTTTTGTTATGAGTTGTGACCTACATTTTACATTTTCAATCTTTACTTTATAAATATGAGCTGCTCAGAGGTTGTCAGAACAACATGCTATAATTTTTTGGGGCGCGGTGAGCCCAGCAAATAGTAGGCGCTGCTCATTAATTGTTAGAATCATGTCAGAAGTATAATTTAATACAAGTAACCTCGGAGTGTGGGGTATAGCCCGGCCTATGATTCTCGACAGATGTGTAGAAACGTTTCCCCAAAAACTATTGACCTCGGGGCATTGCCAGATCATATGGAGAAAGTTTCCAATGGTACTGTCTGAGCAGTGATCGCAATATTCACTTGTTTTATCTGACTTTGGATCAGGTTAAAGAGGAGTGGCCGGTGCCTTTCTTCTGCTCTACAGGTAGGTTTTAATTTAATTTTATCTTTATTATAAGGATGCCGTTGCAGGCACAGGTTACATAGCTAAGATAATAAAAAGAAAAAGATTTGTAACTGTAAGTTACAATAGTATTTACAGTATGTTAAACAGAAGCGCCAGCGACGCCACAGTTTTGAGGTGAACCTCACTGAGCTTATCTCAGGACAAATCAGAGTCTGTACTATTGCATTTGGAGACTCTACACATGACTTTATCGTAACATTGGTGCAGAGCAGCATGACATAAGTGAACACATTCAGTAAACATTTGACTGGCACTACTGTGTCTCTGCACCTTCAGCAGCGTCTCATAGAGTCATCATATGTTGTTAGTTTCTACAGACTAGACTTTTTGTAACTCTGCAACAGTAGAGTCGTGTACAGAGAGGAGCAGAATGACTGAATTATAGTGTTTTTTACCTTTACAGAGCGCATACTAAATCTTGTGATTGTTATATATGGAACAGCAATTACAGCGATTAATAAATAAAATAAAGTGCTACTTCTACTACTGTAGACTGCACCTGCTATACCCTCTATACAAACCCTGGTTCACTCCAAAACTGAGGCAGTTAAGGCAGCAGAAGGAGGCAGCACACAGGGCTGGAGACAGAGGGCGCTACAAAGATGCAAAGTATGGATTTAGCAAAGAGGTTTCTCGAGCGAGATCACTGTACAATACACGTCTGAAGCAGCAGTTCTCTGACAACAACCCCGCCTCCATGTGGAGGGGGCTCCGGCTTCTCACCAACCGCAAGCCCCGAGCCCCCCCTGCTGCAGACAATCGAAAACTGGCTGAGCAACTTAACACCTTCTACTCCAGGTTTGATGTGACCACCCCCTCCCCCACGGTGGCCACCTCCGCCAACCCAAACCTGGTCCCCCCTCAACCTCCCCCCCACTCTCTCAGTTCAGAACAGGATGTTCACAGGCTATTTCGGATATCCAAACCCCGAAAAGCTGCTGGACAAGACGGCGTCTCTCCCGCTACATTAAGACATTGTGCAGGAGAGTTAACCCCCGTCTTCACAGACATTTTTAACACCATGCCATGTCCCAGCCTGCTTCAAGTCTGCCATCATTGTCCCTGTCCCCAAGAAGCCCCGGATCACTGGATTTAATGACTACAGGCCAGTGGCACTGACGTCTGTAGTCATGAAGTCATTTGAACGCCTGGTCTTGCCCCACCTCAAGTCCTTCACCTCCTCCCTGCCTGGACCCCCTGCAGTTCGCCTACAGAGCCAATAGGTCTGTAGACGACGCCATCAACCTGGCACTCCACTTCATCCTGCAGCATCTGGACTCCCCGGGAACCTACGCCAGGATCCTGTTTGTGGACTTCAGCTCTGCTTTCAACCCCATCCTCCCTGCTCTGCTCCAGGACAAGCTCTCCCGGCTTCAATGTGCCCGACTCTACCTGCAGGTGCGATCACTGACTTCCTGACGGATCCGGTGGCAGTGCGTGCGGCTGGGGAAGAATGTCTCAGACACTTGGACTATCAGCACAGGAGCTCCACAGGGCTGTGTACATTCTCCTCTGCTCTTCTCCCTGTACACGACACGTACCCAGCCACGACTCCGTAAAACTGATCAAGTTTGCGGACGACACCACCCTCATCGGGCTCATCTCGGACGGGGATGAGTCTGTCTACAGGAGGGGAGTGGACCGGCTGGTGTCCTGGTGCAAGCGGCAACAACCTGGAGTTCAACGCCCAGAAGACAGTGGAGATGATCGTGGACTTCAGGAAAGTCACAGCCCCCCAGCCCCCCCTCACCAAGACAGACTCCATCACCACAGTGGGCTCCTTCCGCTTCCTGGGCACCACCATCACCCAGGACCTCAAGTGGGAGCCCTCCGTCAGCTCCCTCATCAAGTAGGCCCAGCAGAGAGATGTACTTCCTGCGGCAGCTGAGGAAAGCCAAGCTGCCAGTGCAGATGATGGTGCAGTTTTTACACGGCCATCATTGAGTCCATCCTCACCTCCTCCATCACCGTGTGGTACGCGGGAGCCACAGCCAGGGACAAACAGAGACTACAGCGCATTGTGCGTTCTGCTGAGAAGGTGATCGGCCGCAGACTTCCATCTCTGCAGGACCTGTACGTCTCCAGGGCTCTGGGACGAGCAGGTCGGATCACAGCTGACCCTTCTCACCCTGGACATGGACTATTTGAACCACTCCCCTCAGGCAGGAGGCTACGTTCCACTCGGACCAGAACCTCTCCGCCACAAGAATAGTTTCTTTCCCTCTGCCGTTGGACTCATGGACACTTCCTAAACACCTGCCACTTTAACTACACTATTCATCACTCACTGCACTGTCACTTTCTGCACTACAACTTTAAACTTAGCTGTAAACTTGTGTACATAGCAATGCCTATTTTTATTTTTATTTTATACTATAGTAATTTTAAATTGTCCCTTGAATGCATGCCCTTTGTTTGATTGAATATATGTTGTTTTATTATTGCTCAGTGTTTTGTGTTGCACCTTCATGCCGAGACAAGTTCCTATGCCTGTGAAGTTTGTTCATTGACAATGGCAATAAACCTTTCTGATTCTGATTCTGATTCTCTATTTCTTTGTACCATCACTAAAATACATGTTTTAATACAATCTCTTCTACAGCTACTTCTTGAGAAGACTTGGTCAGAGCAGAGGTCAGTCTGCACCAGCCCAGGGTCAGGACTACAGGATCACTGCCCTAAAGAATGTCATCTGATCAGTGTGGGACAGCAGGAGTCATTCTCATTCACCCATAGTTGTGTATGAAAAATTCCTCGCATTTTGTGCTCACAGGTCACTTAGATAGATCACAGGCCGAGTGGCACTGAGCAGCCTGAATGTCCAGAGACCGCAAGAGACAAGGACCACACCAGTGAGATCACTGTGGAGCATTTCTCTTTTTTCTGTATTTTGGATAAGCATATTTTATTTAGCTTACGACTTTATTCTCCAAATTCAACACATGTATATTATTGAACATTGAGAGTCAAATGTCCACATGTTGTGACTTAACTGCAGTTTAGGTTCTGTTCACGGTGTCAGAGAATTTGCCCGTCATATATTTTTGTGTCTTGTTTCACAGTGACTTTATTGCACCTTCTGCTGGCCACAAGAGCCAGCTACTGTTTCAAGTGTACGGGTCTTGTACAGACATCACACACATGTTTATTATGGTTTGTGGATTTCAGTACACTTCACAATTGTCTTTCCGCTTTAAATGTAATGCAAGAATTTCAGATGTAAACCCTTGCAGCATTTCCCTCACATTCTCTCTCTGTGTCAGGGTGCGTTCACACTTGCCTTTTTTGTTCCTAATTTTAGCTCAGTTTGAGTCAAAATGTATTATCGCTTTGGTCCTGCTGTATTCTTGGTCTAGTCCAGCTTTAGCTCCAGTTTTGTCCCAGTTTTGATATGGTGACTGTGACCTCTTAAGTTAAATGTTATTTTTAAAACTCAACTCTGGTTTATTTATTAACTGTGTTGTTACTTGTGTCAAGAAGCAATGTTTGTTAGGATTTTATGTTTACTTATACTTAGACTATGGACATTGCACTGTGATTATTACACTATTTCAACATCATCACAAACTAAATCAGCATACATATTATTAGTGTTTGGAAGTAACTGAATACATGTACCTAGAATACCTATTCATAATTCTCATTTAGAGCAACTGTAGTACAGTTCCTCATTCATTTGGTGGTGTTCAGAATACAGTTACTTTTCTAAAAGCAGAGGAAAACATCACAGTATTTGAGCACACAGTTTAGGCTTGAAACCTCTGATAAAAGGTTCTCTTATCTTATAAATAAATGTAGCTGCGTTTACCACTACATTAGAAGGAAGTCAAGCCTTGTTTACGACTATTTCCATTTTTATCTCATCTCCCTGAAATCATTTCCTAACCCCCAGGTTGAGAACCATTGCACTATAATCAAATGCAACTCAACGTGAAAGTATTCAGAATACAGTACTCTGATTGGACAATGTAACAGAATATGTTACAAAATAAATTTCATTGCAGGTATTCCGTAGTCTGTAACTAAATGTGGAATTAAATGTAAAGCAACAGAGGAACTAATGAAAAAGTTGAACATGTGGAACTGTGGAGTAGAAAATAAATACCCTATCAATTGAATTACTTTGAATCAATAATGTTATTTCATTGCATTGTTGTTGCTTATTGCTGCATTTCTGTGCTTTGTAGCAGGAGTGTCACACACAAGCTTTTGTATCAGTGTTCCCTCTTATATTTCTGATAGTTGTTATAACACTGAACTGTTGAGTTTTAAATAAATGTTTTGTTAAACATTCAGTGTCTTTTAAAAGGTGTTACACTCGTAGCCTGCAATGAGCCAATAGAAGGCCGATTCTCTGCCAATATGAGGAATAATAATGAGTAATTTTACATTGGTTGGGCCGCTGCTGGACCGACAAAATTAACAAAATGCATTTGAATGTGGGTGGGCCAACACTGTACCAACATTACAAATGCGAGTCTGCAAATCATGGTTGGGCCAGTCCCCAGCTGACAGCGGGACTGGGCCGATGGGGACAGACTTCTTCTTACAAAAACGTGTTTTCTGTTTTATTATGATAATGCAACCCAAACAGAATTAGGCTTCTATGTCTTAATACTCCAGCACCATCTGTGGAACTGTGGAGTAGTCAAGCCTGTAAGTCAAAATTTTGGGCAGCAAAGTAAGACTGTTGCAAAAGTTTGTGTTAGTAACTAGCATAGTTATCCTAGACAGCACATGTCTCAGATGTGGTGGCCATCTTGTAACAACACACAAGAATGCAATCACACAAACTCAGATGTAGTTAGACACGCACAGTTATATTTACACACACACACACACACACACACACACACACACACACACACAGACCTAGTTACAGAAGCAAAAATCTAGTTACGCACTCACAAATCTAGTAACACACGCACAAATCTACCGGTAGTTACACACGCACAGCTCTAGTTACACACGCACAGCTCTAGTTACACATGCACAGCTCTAGTTACACATGCACAGCTCTAGTTACACATGCACAGCTCTAGTTACACATGCACAAATCTAGTTACGCACTCACAAATCTAGTTACACATGCACAAATCTAGTTACACATGCACAGCTCTAGTTACACATGCACAGCTCTAGTTACGCATGCACAAATCTAGTTACGCACTCACAAATCTAGTTACACATGCACAAATCTAGTTACGCACTCACAAATCTACGGTAATTACACACGCACAGCGCTAGTTACGCATGCAAAAATCTAGTTACGCATGCAAAAATCTAGTTACGCACTCACAACTCTAGATATGGACGCACAAATCTAGTTACGCACGCACAAATCTAGTAACACATGCACAAATAGTTTCACACGCACAGATCTAGTTACAAACGCAAAGATCAAGCACGCACAAATCTGTTCTAAAATCAATTTGCGCATGCACAGATCAGATTACACACGCAAAGATCTGATTATGCATACGCAGATAGAGCAGGGCAGGACTGTGGCAAAAGGTTTGTGTGTAGTTGGAGATGCGTGCATAGTACATCTTTGATCATCTGCTCAAACAAGATGATGATTTTAGACACGCATAAATAAAGTAACACATGCACAGATCAAGATCACTTTGCGCGTGTAACTAAATTTGTGTGTGTGTGTGTGTGTGTGTGTGCAATTCGATTTGTTGCATGTGTACTTTGATTTGTGTGTGCGTAACTTGATCTTTGCATGTGTAATTTGATTTATGCGTATCCAGAACTGAATCTTTTTTTTTTTTTACAATGGATCACTCCTTGACGAATGAGGGATTTACACCAATTTATTTAAATGACATTCTATTAACTTACATTATGTAGATTTTGGATGGATAAAGGTAAAAAAAAAAAAACGTTATAAAAATGATCAGTGTGCGAATGCTTAGGGTTTAGTTTAAGTCACTTGCCAGTCACAATGAGCTTGATGTCTCGTCTGAATACCACAGCGCTTCAGTCTGTGAACACTCTGCTTCAAAATCCATTGGTAGAAATATTGACTTCATAGTATAGTTTTGACTGTCATTGCCTTCTGTCAGAGACATTTTAGTCTGGTTTGAGTTTGAGCACCAAATCTCAGAGCACTAAAAGCAAAAGTAAAGTGCATAGGTTTTTATCACACACTGAATCACTGTGATACCTCCTCTTTAGCAGAGTCATCCCATGTATTACAGTAATAAACAGCTGAATCCGCTTCATCCTCATTATTGATGATCAGACGATAATCCCTTTACTACTGATGACTCGGTGTGAATTTAGGACCTGAAAAACCAGGGCCTTATTTTGGAGTGTCCCAGTTATGAAAAAAAATCTCATAAACATGTATAGGAAGTGCTCCAGGAATCTGTTTGTACCAACGGGCAGAATCAACATAGCCCAGGTTACAGTCCACAGAGGCTGTCTCTCCTTTCCTCACTGTCAGAACCTCAGGCCTCTGTGTCACCGTGGAAACAGCACTCACATCTGGAAACGAGAAGATGAAGAAGAAGAACACAAGAAGTGAAGAGAAGACACTGAGAGAGAGCCGCTTGTGGTTGACTCCACATGAGCTGAAGGCCTCTTACATGTGAGAGCAGCGGTCAGGGTGAGCAGGCTCCACAGCATGTCGGCTCAGAGATGTGGTGTCCAAAAGTGTGAGGAAAAGCAAAAGTGGACCCTGAAAACACGCTCAGAGTTGCAAGACAGAAGAAGAAGAAGAGAGGGAGGGGCCACAAATGTGAGTCAAAAGGATGGGATGAGACAGAAGAGAGAGAAAAACAACTCCAAACAATGTTTCACCTGCTATGAAAATCAACTGAAGAAATTAAATTGAACTCTTCACAAACTTCATGTCTCGTTATGCCAAAAACAACAACATTTTGAATAAAGGGGTCAACCAGAAAATCCTCTACACCAAACCTAGATATGCCAAAGACTGCACAGTGTATTCAGAAGCATACAGTACTGCTTTGACTTCCTAAATTTTAACCCTTGTGCGAGTTCAGAAGTTTTAAAACTGTTGCTGTAGAATGCATATATATAATATTACCATAATCCAGAAGTGAGAGAAATGCAGCCTGGATTAACTGTTTTTTACAATTAAGAGGAAAACACATTTTATTTCTGAAGAAGAAAGACAATCTGGGTTTAAGATTATTTTTCAGCTCTTGTATGTGTTTGTTGAAAGAGAGTTTTGTAATAGAGTACTTGGTCAATCACCATCGAGCGTACGAATATATACATTTCTTGAGTCACTAGAGTGCCTTTTGGAGAACAGCATACATTTGGTTTTACTTGAATTCATTTACAATTTCAAATCAACACAATTTTGTGGGGTAGAGTGAAAGTCCTCTTGGATACTTGGATCACATGTGCGCCCTAGTATATAGAATCGCATATAAGTGATATTAGTGGATGCTACTATATTTTAGATTGTGGCCAATTGAGTTTATATAAATTGTAAATAAAAGAGGTCAAAGGACAGACCCTTGAGGAACACATTTTTCAAGATAAGACAATTCAGATTGAAAGCCATCAGCAGAAACGGCTTGGGGTCTTTTTGTGAGGTAATCTGCAAACCACTTTCCTGCATTTGAATCAAATCCAATGGCATCCAGACGATCCAAGAGAGTACAATGATCTACAGAATCAAAAGCCTTCATGATTATCCAATGCAATAACAATATCATTTTGAACTTTGGGCAGCAGCTGTGATAGTACTATGCCCTGGTTTAAAACCGGACTGGTCGCTATTTAAAATGTAATATTTGGTTAAGAAAGCATGAACCTGTTACTTAGTAGCTTCTCCAAAAGTTTCACAAGACAGGATAGTTTTGAGATCAGATGAAAATCATTCAAATCATTTGTCTGGCCTTCTTTATGCAAAGGTGTGATTTCTAAGTATATATATTTAAAGCCAGGCTCCTCCCTCTGTTCCTCTTGGTTTGGGCTTTATATGAAATCCCCTTGAGCCGCTCCTCTCTTCACTCTCTGAACATTTCGTTTGTCTGCTGCGACACCACATCTCTGAGCCGACATGCTGTGGAGCCTGCTCACCCTGACTGCTGCTCTCGCATGTAAAGAGGCCTTCAGCTCCTGTGGAGTCTCTCTCTGTGTCTTCTCTTCACTTCTTGTCTTCTTCTTCTTCTTCTTCTTCTTGTTTCTAGGTGTGAGTGCTGTTTCCACGGTGACACAGAGGCCTGAGGTTCTGACTGTGAGGAGAGGAGAGAAGGCCTCCATGGACTGTAATCTGGGCCACGTTAATTTTGCCCATTGGTACAAACAGATTCCTAGAGCAGTTCCTATACATGTTCTGAGATTGTCTTCACTGGGACACTCCAAAATATGGCCCTGGTTTTCAAGTCCTAAATTCACATCTAGTCATCAGTCTCAAAGGGATTATCATCTGATCATCAATAATGTAGATGAAGCGGATTCAGCTGTTTATTACTCTGAGATTTGGTGCTCAAACACAAACCAGATTAAAAGGTGTCTGACAGAAGATAATAAAAGTCAAAACTATACTAAGAATTAAATATTTCAAACAGTGGATTACACAGACCCTTGTGAGTGGGACACACATGTTGAGTCACAGAGTTGAGTCTGCGAGCGACAGCCTCATGATGAGAGTGAGGAGGTTTTTGTAGCAGCATGTTCCCAGACTGAAGCACTGTGGTATTCGGGCGAGGCACCAAGCTCTTTGTGACTGGTAAGTGACTTAAACTAAATTTTAAACCAAAAGCAATAACCTCATGTTATGGGATATGTATTCACACACTATTAAGTGGGTAATATTATTCTAAGTATTATAAGTATGTTAACTTATTAAATACTTATTAAAACTTTCTTTTTAGCCACAAGGTTACACATAAAACATAAGACAACCACAATAATGTATTTAAAATACTTTTTTAGCTGGATTATTATGATTACGATTATGATTATGATTATGATTATGATTATGACTATGGTGATGATGATGATGATGATGATGATGATGATGATGATTATTTATTATTATTAATATTATTATTATTATTAGTGTATTTATACAGGGAAACAACAACATTTCCTCTTGATGCACCATTGTGGCACCTAGTGTTCCAGTGGTGTCCCATCAAAGTACTAACCGGGCACTGACCTGCTGAGCTTCAGAGAGTTGACGAATTATTATTTTCATTATATTGTCCATATTTAATACTATTATTATTATTCTTTATTTGTGTTTTGTAAAGGAGTACTTTGCATCATGTCACATCTTAAATCATCCTGTAAATATGTCTGTGATTTGTTCTTGTGTTTTGTGTATGACCTGGTGTTGTCTCCTGCAGAGTACCTCACTGCTCCTGTCTCCCCCCCGTTCCACACTGAGCTCCAGTCGTGCAGAGCCACTCTGCTCCCTTCAGAAGGGGTCCTTTGCTCAAGTGGTCTGGTTGGTTGATGGGGCTCCAGTGAACAGTGGGGTCCGGAGCAGCAGCGCTGCGCAACAACCAGATCAGAACTTCCACATTAGCAGCTCTCTGTCCCTCAACACGAGTGACTGGAGCTCACACAAGGTGTTCACATGTCGAGTGTCTGTGGGCTCCCACAGCTCAGAGAGCCACATCAGCAAGTCCCAGTGTGGGGCAGAGTGGACCATAGGTTTCCTGTTTTGTAATGATAATACAATTTGTTCCAAAATACATCCAATAAAAAGACTGAATGAAGTTTATTCTAAAGTATTACCATAATAGCTTCCGACTCATTCTCAAAGTTAAGGATTTTCGTTGAAAGATTTCATTCTTCATCGGTGAAACATCATTGTCTCCAAAGACATATTTTTTGTTTTTTAACGTGGCTCATTACATAAACTGAATATTGTGATTGTGACCAGAACAAGTGTAAGGTTCAAACTTCACTCAGCACAAAATTGATTAAGATTAAGATCAAGATTCAGGGAAGTGCAGGTGTTTTGTGGGTCAGTTCTCTTAAATGATTTACATAAAATGTTCACCTTCAAATCCTGTATTTATTTATAACTAATTTGTGGGGCACTTTAATAAGTTCAGAAGATGTTTCCTCTAAGCACATTCCTGTACCTCTTTAGATGATTCTTAAGCATCTTTGTCATGAAAAGTCCTACACAAGTGTTATATATTATCATTTTAAAAAAAAATCTTGACGAAAATAATACACATTCAAATTACAAGAGTAGCCTACATTGTTAAATTGTGACATTTTTTAATTTATATAACACAAAGCGGGAACAAGAAAACAAAACAAGTGTATAAAACATAGAATATTAATAAAAAAATCTTATTTTAAAAATGCACACGTATTGTCATAAACACTGAGAAGACAAATAGATTCAAATGTTCATTCTCTTCTCAACTCATTCTTCATCCATGTGCTAACCCTTTATGTTGATTTGAAATAGACCCTAAACCTTTCCCCCCTGAGTCGTTAAACGTTAGAAGTTAATGTTAATCAAATTCACACAAATGTGTTTCAGGCCAAAAATTATGATTTAAACATTGCAAAAAGAATGACCTGGGAAAGTTTGGGTCTCTCTTCTAAATTATATATGGGGTAAAAGTGTCCCCCGGGCAGCCCTCATATTCAGACCCCAGTTCTTTATGCTTTGCTGTGGCTGACATCAGTGAGGCTCAGTTTCTCGTTTTGCATGAGGCTGTTGCCGTTGAAGCGCGGGTGGAGGGCGAGGGCGGACCCGGCCACATTCCTGGACCTGGATCGTCTTTTGGAGCGGGTACAGGCCAAGTAGAAGATCTCGATCACGTTAAGCAACAGAGAAACACAAGCCACTACTAACATGAAGATTATAAATATTGTTTTCTCTGTGGGCCGAGACATAAAGCACTCGACAGTGAACGGACACGGGTCACGTTTGCAAACAATCTGTGGCTGCATGACAAACCCATAAAGATAATACTGCCCCACTATAAACGCCACCTCCAGAAGAATTCTGAAAAATATTGATGTCATATAGTTGCCAAGTAGGTTTCCCTTGATCTCAATATGGCCTTTTTCGTCTGAGTACTTGGGAACTTTGACTTTGTTGCTGTGGGAGGGACTCTGCATGCATTCTCGCTGTTTACTCTCTTTGTGGAGTACATGCAAGACATGGCCCAGGTAGATGAGGGTCGGAGAAGAGACAAAGATGATTTGGAGGACCCAGAAGCGGATGTGAGAGATGGGGAAAGCCTGGTCGTAGCACACGTTCTTACAACCAGGCTGCTTTGTGTTGCACACCATCTTGGACTGCTCGTCGCCCCACACCTGCCAAATCAAACACACTTTAATCAAACTTTGCTTCATACTTTATGATGTTTCTATTTTATAAATGCAGTTAAAGTTATGTTTTGTGTCATTTACACTTCGCAGTAATCATTTAGTCTCACGTGCTGTCTTTTTAAAGTATTTTATCATTGGATTTATTCAGCAGACACTTTACTGTACATTAATCATTCCCCCCACACTCATTGATGGTGAGCTACTATTGTAGCCACTGCTGCCTTGGGGCAGACTGACAGAAGCGAGGCTGCCAAGCTGTGCCATTGGCCCCTCCGACCACCACCAACTACCCACACACTCACCACTTTTATACCAGGCACAGTTTCTTTCCTCTAGCCGCCTCACTGTGGCACTTGCTGTTCCAGTGGTCTGCCATTCAAGTAGTCTTGGACCCCAGGGAGAATAGTCATCACTTTTGTAATGGCTAATAGGTATCCAATGCATTTGAGAAAAACACTTTCTCTAACCCTGCCAAATTAGGTTCCGATCCTCATTTACTCCAGGAAGCACAGACCATTTAGGAATCTCATTTAATTCGAGGTGGGCAATATATTGAAATTTAGATAATATTGTGAATGTTGTTTTGAAGATACGCAACATATTAATATCAAGTACATTGTTTATAGTAAAAATGCTACAAAAGATTTGAGCTAGGGCAGTAACTAAAGCTTATTTTACTAGTCAACTAGATAAAAATAAAAATGTAAAAAGTTATGTTGTAAATATTCAAATAAAGGGATCCCATCTGTCAGATTTTTTTTTTTTTGGCCAGCCGATGGCGCTATTTTTACTGAAGTGACTGAAAGAAGTCGGAGTGAAAACATCGCCACTTTTATGTTTTATGTAGAACTTCATAGCTCTGACTTTAATGGCATAAACTCTGACCTTCTCTGCTCCAGCTCCGAGGATCATGATCCTGAAGATGAAGAGAACGCTGAGCCACACTTTGCCCACCACAGTGGAGTGGGACTGGACTTTATCCAGCAGCGACGACAGGAACCCCCACTCTCCCATGGCGCCTGCAAACAGGGTTGAAGGAGTTTAAACCTAAATGCATTGGAAGTTATTTATGCAGAGAAATAAATAAGAAAAAAAAGGTTAAATAACAGTTGTGTTGTATATTTTATTTATTTATTTATTTACTTAATTACATAGGCCTATTTATTCTTTGCCACTTTCAGTAGTAAAGAACTATAAATAAGATAAGATAAGTAAGTAAGTAAGTAAGTAAGTAAGATAAGTAAGTAAGTAAGTAAGTAAGTAAGTAAGTAAGTAAGTGAGCAAATAAGTCAGTAAATAAATAAATAAATAAGCACTTAAGTATGTTGGAGTAGGACGCTTTGTGTGTGAACATGAGGGTTCTATGACAAGTTTGTTTACCACACTTGCAGGTCATAGAAACCCTTTTGGGTGTTCAATGCAGATTCTGTAATTATCAATATCTTTAGCCCATATGATGCACAACTAGTGATTTCAAAATTGTCAATTTATATACATACATACATTTTATGTGCAATTTTATAACACAAATACTTTACACATTAACATGTCTTGCCGGCTAAACCACTACATTGGAATCAGAGGTTGTCAGATTATTGAAATATCGATAATATTGTGTATAGTATTGCATTGTATTTGTATTTGAAGATATGCTTAATCTTTTGCGAATTTTGTTTATGATACAAACTGATAGAAAAGGCAGATTAAAAATAACTAGGTGTAAGGGTATAATTTAAAATTTAAAATGTTATTGTCATTTACCATTAGTCTTTGACTTGAATCTCAGTGAATACTTTTAAAGAGAGCATTTCACTTGGATTGACATATTGTCGAAATATTGTTATCAAGATACTCCAAAAAATATCAAGATATTTTGTCAATATTGCCCAGCCCTACTTATAAATCAATGTACTACTTCATACAATACTTCAAATATGGTTTCTTACCTTTGAGTTAAATGCCGGGACACACACACAGACCTGCAGCAGCTCTTCAGCTCACTGACAGAGGGACCACTCTGCCAAAACAATCCTGTCTATCAAACTTTGAACTTTAGATGTTGTGTTATTGTGCAACTTGTGCAGCGTGTGCCTTGTCACGTTGTCCTGACATCGGGGAATGATAAATCCGAGGACATTTTTGGGCAAAGCATTGGAAAAACGGTGGGAGTGGTCTGGTTAATGATTGGCTCTGTAATAAAAACTTTTGATAACTTTTACATCAGCCTTCAGTGTTAATAAATTACCAAACGTCTGATACCTTTATTGATCATCACCTTAACTTCAACTTTGATGAAGGTAAAGAAAGCCAGTCCCTTCTTCCTGCTTAGTCATAAAGTTACTACTACTACTGCTATTATTACTACAATTTCCCCCATCCCTCTCCGCTTTATTTAGACTACTGTGTTAATACTGACTTTTAAAATACTATCAGTGTTGTACGTGTCATATAGTTTAGAACAAATAGCACCACCACAGAACTGAAAACATGCACTTAATATCATTACTTGAATAAAATTAAAAGAGAATACTGCACTGCAAATGCAACTCATTCTATAATTGCATTCGCGAATAATATTAACATAATTGCACTCTATTTACTTTACTACTCGATCCTAAGTCAACCCCAGTGTTACGTCTACTTTCTTTGTATTACTGCTCCTACTGCTTTGGCTAAAATGTTACCTATCCACCAGAGTTATAGGTAACTTTGTCTTTGTCAGTTGCTTCATGTGCATCATTTAAAGCTTGCACAACTTGGATGGGTAACCGGTAACAGCGTCTGAATATGTACTGGACGCTGTATATTGATACATAAAACATGGACGATAAGATACATGAGAATTAACTTTTACAGTCTTATCAACTTTCACCTGCCGCAGTAAGTGATTTACTGTAGGTGTATACTTATATAAGACAAGGCAACAATCCAGATATTGTGGTAAAACTATTTTATTGAAAACAATCAGCATAGAAAAAATATTAAAATGCATTTCAAATACTTTTTTCTTCATCATTTAATGAATTAGTTACACATATATCTTAACAACATGACAATAACTTAAAAGACACATTTAAGTGGACAATTCTGCCTTTAATTGCACTTTAATACAAAAACATATTGCATACATTCCATGATTAGTTTGAAAAAAAATTCAACCACCAACTCAAAACTCACATAATCACAATGGTATTTCTACGGTGGCAATGCATGAACGCTAAGTTCATCATATTATAAAATATAGAGTACAGTGTAGTGCCAGTTACTGCATCGCTATTGTTTTTTACATTGTGCTGTCCTATTAATTATATGAAAATAATGAGGGCTCTTCAATGTCCACTTAATAGCCGTTTCTCCTCTTTGGCCCCATCAAGGCTTCCACCGATGCTCTGGTTGCTCTCCATCTCCAGGTTCAGCTTGTTCTGCTTGAGGGCGTCTTCTGAGGTCGGCCATCTTGGACCGGACAGGCTGGCTGGGTTCTCCGGTGAGGTGATCTTGTGGCCCTGAGACCTGGATCCACACTTTATCCTGGTGCAGAGCAGGTAAAACATCTCAATAACATTAAGCAGCAAGGAGACGCAAGCTACTACCAACATGAAGATGATGAAGATGGTTTTTTCGGTCGGACGGGACATGTAGCACTCCACGGTGAAAGGGCAAGGCTTTCTGGAGCAGGGGAACATTGGCACCATGACAAACCCATACAGGTAATACTGTCCCACAATAAAACCTGCTTCTACTATGATCTTAACCACAAGTTGTGTAAGGTAGCTGCCCAAAAGATTGCCCTTGATCTTAACATGCCCTTTATCGTCAGTGTATTTTGGGATTTTGACCAAACGGGTGCCACCAGGACTCAAAAGCTTCTCTCTGAGTTTGTTCTCCTTGTGAATAATGTGCATGGCATGACCCAGATACAGCAGCGTTGGCGTGGACACAAAGATGATTTGGAGGACCCAGAAGCGGATATGCGAGATGGGGAAGGTCCTGTCATAGCAGACATTCTCACAACCAGGTTGTTGTGTGTTGCAGACAAAATCTGATTGTTCGTCACCCCAAACACTCTCTGCTCCGGCTCCCAGGACCATAATACGAAACAGAAATAAGACGCTCATCCAGATCTTCCCGATGACAGTGGAGTGGGTCTGGACTTTATCCAGCAAAGACGACAAGAAGCCCCAGTCTCCCATCTCTGCTGCTGTTGTTCACTCTCTGGTCAAGACAAAGCAAAAAAAACATGCTATTAATATGACATTCAGTCAGCATTTGAGATCAGTTTTTTTGTTAGTAGTCTAATCAGTTTTCAAAGACAAGAAACCATTGTGCCCTTCTGTCTTATCAGACCACACCCTGTTCAATTAAACTTTAATAGATAATCAATCTGCTGACGGAAAAGGAAAGGCTTAAAAATGCAGTTTTTGCAACTTGAGAAGTTAGTCATTATTTAATCAAATTCATTTTAGGCTTTTATTCCTTGAAGAGGTTGCAAATACCATACATAAATACATTTAAAAAATCAAAAGGGGATGTTGCTTGAATACATCCCTCTCCTATAGATTCCCCTTAAAATAATTAGTTTTATATAACAGTACATCTACAGCACTTCTCTTTTTTTAAAAAAAATACAGTTTTTAACAAAGACATAACAGCCTAATGTCAGCTCATCAATTCAGTACGGTAGAAGACATACTACCATAGCATAAACATATGGTTTTAAAAGAATGTGAATTACACATGAATTTATAACCGTAAATAAGCAGATGTTGACAAGACCAAAGTAGAAAGATAGAAGAACCATTATGCTAAAAAGACAAGATGTCTTTTTAATCTGACTCTTTTAACACATTTTAATTTTAATGTTAGCTGTTAGCTGATATCATCCATAGTGACTATTTAAAACAATCCCACTAGTAGTGCATATTACTAACATTCAAATGATATGCAGCGAATATTCAAAAGCATTTTAATTTGCCTAGTTAAAATTAAAATGAAAGAAAATGTCTTTAATAATAACTTTCACTCATTGAATAATCATTTTGAAGTAGTTCTGAGCACTTTTTTCAACAATTGAGTAAACCAATGACAATCGGGTTATAGACACAAAATATATACACAAAATATATACACAACATAATAAAAATGTTTTGTCAAAATATTCACATGAACTCTCTCCTTTCGTGCTTGTTTTGAGGAGCATAGAAGCTGGTCTCTTACCTGATGACCTGTCAGAGAGGACTGCTTCTGTGTGTGTGGCGTGGACAGATCGCTAACTGTAGTGGACCTTGGAGCATCAGAAACACTGATGAGGACTGCAGCATTGCACAACACCTGTGCATCTGCTCCGGGGTCAAGACAAACCCAAAACAAGCAGGTGTAATGATTGACAGGTGGATGCTCACGCAGGAAGAATCTTCAGTCTGTGATACCATTTTTAAAATTGCCAAGATTAGGACTCATTGTCCACGAAAAATATACACGATCATACGATATAAACACAACAGGGGAAGAACATTTTGCAAATCAAGGCAATAGTCCAACAAAACAAATGAAATACATAACAAATGATGCAACTGAAGCTTAGTTCTGATTAATTAATCATATATTTCCATAGCGATTTATGTTGAGATACTGTATCAAGTTGGCTACATTTATCAACATTAAGTGATAAAGTAAGAATGCTTGATTAAAATAGTCTCTATTGAACCAAAAACAAAATTGTAAGCCTACTGTTGTTACTGCAGCACTAACATGGGACTAAGATCTGTTTGCAGAAGCTGGCCACTTCCCCCTCCCCTCCTCACAAAGATCACTGAACATTTTCTCATTGGCTGTTGGGCTGAAAAGATTACGGTCATCAACAAATCGTGATTAGTAGTCGACTATAAAAAAATAATCATCTTATTTTTATCATAGCAATCGTTATCAGGACTATACAGACTCTAAAACACATACAAAAAGACCTTATATAACATAGATAGAGACATTATTCAATCAAAATGTCAAACAAATTCAGATTTCCATCAATAATGCACTTTATTGTAAATATTCTCCATCTAGAAGCTTTGAGTCACCATATTTATTCGTCTTTTTGGCCCGTTGGCTTTATTGGACAGGACAGTTTAGCGTGAAATGGGGATGAGAGAAAGGAGGACATGCAGTAAATTGTCAGAGCCGGGATTTGAAACTCACGACACTGCGGCCGGCTGCACATGGAGCCTGGCATGTGTGCTGCCGCCTTAACCACTTGACCGCCAGGCAGCAGCAGGCACTATGTTTCAACCATTATTTGGTCAATAATATATTTAAACAGTCTCAATGTTCAATAGACACAATAGACGACTAATAAAATAAGCTTTAGCTACTAGCTCAAAGTATTGAATATAAAAGTACAAACTGAGATAAAAAGGGTACAAATTGTCTATGTTAGGACTTACATTGGACTGATAAACGCCTGAATGAAACCAAAATGAATCTAAACTACCATTATCTGGAAAGACATCAGACCTCCATGCACCACTGTCCGACCCTGTGAAAACCACAACTTTAGATAAAAACTTGCCCTATTTTGTTAGTCTCTGCATTCTTAGCGACTTCATTCACAGCCCCTCCCGGCGCCGTTTTCCTGCCCTGCGTCTCCAAATCCAGATTGGCACAGTTTTGGATTATCTCTTCGTGGCTTTTGTAGGCCTTCAGCGGCGGAGTCACAGGCGTCACGGTGTAGTCCTGCTTCCGGGACATGCACTCTTTCACCGCTTTGAAGAGCATATAAAAGAACTCCAGCAAACACAGCGCCAGGGATATCAATGCCGCTACGAGCATGAACCAGATGATTACGTATTTCTCCGTGGGCCTAGACAGGAAGCAGTCGACTTTGTGCGGGCAGGGGAATCGGATGCAGACGTATTGCGTTTCCAGTCTCAGGCCGTAGAGGAGGTATTGGCCCACGATGAACAGAGACTCCAGCAGAATCTGAGCGATAAGGTGGAAGATGTAGCTGCGCAGGAGCCGGCCGCGGATGCTGATCTTCCCGTTGCTCTTGGTGTACTTTGGGAGCTTGAAGTCCTGGTCATCAAACTCGAGCTCCTTTTTCATCCTCTTCTTATGTTTGGATTTGAACATAGAAAATAGCACAGCAGTGGCACAAATTAGGACAAACGCTTAACACTGAACTCTGAGGCGATCTCAAATTGCTCCCAGTGTTCATAAAAGTGCACTGTGAAGCTTTTCTGGCCCGCTTGTCACCATGGAGATGTTCTAACGTTGCCTGGAATGTTCCACAGTATAGCATTAAAATGCAGTTGAAGATCAAGAAACTTCTCTTTTTTTCTTGTAGGCTGACAATTGCTGAGGATGTTACCAGAATCGCAAGCGAGGTTTAATGCTCTACTGTGGAACATTCCAGCCAAAGCAATAACATCTTCACGAAAAGAAGTAGGTGCCAGACTCTCCATCAGAACAGTTCTATAGTACACTTTTAACATTATCTTGGATGAGTACAATAAGTGAATATTCCAATACTTATGCTCGAACTGGTAGTTGCAGAAATGTACTTATCATTTGAAATATATCTTTTCGGTTTTAATTAATATTGCAGAAAAATATGTTTATCTTCTAGGAATACAACTGACTGACAAAAGACTCAATTAAAGATGTAGTTTATATTTGACAATTCTTACACTTTACCTTTTTCTCAGCGTGAATGATATGAAGAACATAGCCAAGGTAAAGCAGTTTGGGAGTGGCCACCGCAATGATCTGCAGCACCCAGAATCTGACGTAAGAGATGGGAAAGGCCTGGTCGTAGCAAACGTTCTCACAACCGGGCTGCTGCGTGTTGCAAATGAAGTCCGACTGCTCATCGCCCCAAACCTGTATCAAAAACAAGAAGTAATGAAAACATGAAAAGTGAAAAAAAGTTGAAAAACATGAAAAGTGAAAAAAAAAAAAAAAACACACACAAAAAAACAGATGGAGATTAAGGCATTGATCCTATCGTACCCTGTCTGCTGCGGTGTTGAGGACCAGGATGCGAAACACAAACAGCACAGTGAGCCAAATTTTGCCGATGACCGTGGAGTGACTCTGCACCTTGTCCAGTAGACGGCCCAAAAGATGCCAGTCACCCATTTTGTGTTAGCAGCTGTTCTATATCTCAAAAAGAATGAAAACATTATTATATATTGTGGTATTGCTTGCCAAAATAATTTTATGTACATAATTTTCACTCATTTCAGCTACAAGTACTGAGTTGACTATCACTTGCACTGAAATACAGTTACATTTCAATCCCAAGAGTCAATCTGTTCTAATCCCAATCTACTCTCCCAAAATACATTACTTCTGACTCTACCACCAAATGCGAAATTGTCTATGTACTCTTGTATAATTAATTGCGTACCCACTGATGTACACAATAATAAAAATGTACTGCATTAATTCGGTACAGTATCTAGTTACGTTCCCCCTGTGCAAGTACAAGCACATATTCCCTCCTACACACTGAGGACACAAGGCCAGCGTTGATCATTTTTTGCTTAGTTGCGGCTTTGCTGATAGAGGAAAGTACAGCTGCTGATTTGAAGTCTCCAAAACATAAAGTTATCTGCTGCAAAACCAGACCCTAACCTTGGTTTAAAAGCGATATATTTGGTTTCTGGCTTTGCATTTAAAGAATATTGAGAAAAAGTAAATTAAAACAATTTGTATTATTTGTTTTAAATAGGTTTAAATGTTCAAGTATTCTATGGATAAAAGCATAATGGTCTAACCAAGTATATTGACAAGGTTGACTTAAAGAGACATTTGTGAAGGCAAACCACAAACACTATCACTAACAACTAATAATAATACAATACACATAAGTAATTTGATGAACTTACCAATGAATGTAGCTGGTTGTAAGAAGAGAAGAGCGTCTTGGGAGGATGCACAGACCAAATGCAGACGCAGCTCCCAAAAGCTCATTGTTTCTTTACGTCACATCTGTTGAAGGACACTGTTCCAAGAGAAACAAAAAACTGCACTTTTAACTGGCTTTAAAAGGAAAACTAGCTGCCTCTGAGATTAGGCTATCGAATTTAGTGGTTGTGAATGTGAACACAGAAATTATAAATGGCAACTTAAAACGATCAACTTTTATTTTTAAGTTTATTTGAGGTTTAAACCCAAAGGTATTGTCATGGGCTGTTTCAGTGTTCTGCCTTGTGTGTGGGAAGCTTGTGAGGCTGGGCTAAATGGCAAAAAGTGATCATGATGTTCTATTTCTGTTATTAAAAGAGAACAAATGTGGCTCTCAATCTTAATTTCATGAATATAACAGTCTATAAACAGACATTAAATCAGTGCCATTTAACACAAAAAATAGAACAATTGTAGTCCTCCAAAATCCTATCCCTCTGCTCCAAACCATGCTTTTACTTACCTTTCACTGACCTCTAAATTAAAAAGCAACAAGCTGCTTGTTGAGAATTTAAGAAGACTGGATCTCAATTTGAGTAATTTGGACAGCCTATGTAGCTATTTCATTTTATTATGTATGATGCAATGTATTATTAATTTGTGATATGCCAACTTTAGATTTAAACATTTTTGGCATACAATCCTCACATTTCCAAACATCTATACAATAAACAACTATTGGTTCTATTTGCATTTGAATTATATGTGAAACTACCAAAACTATGTTTTTGATAGCGCTTTCTCCATCTCCAGAAGTGCATGTTCTTCTGGAAGGCCTCACGCATCACGTTCTGCTGCATTTACAAACATCCAGTGACCTGGTAAACAGAGGGCCACAAGGTGGATAATAACCCCTGCAGACTGAGGCGTCTGGCCACTCAATCATTTACACGGCTCCAAAGTTTAAAGGGTAGAACAGAGTAACAGTGGCCTTCAACAGCACGCAAACTCAACCTTTGAAATCGCAGGTGGAAAAACACTTGCCAAGATAAACAGTTGTAGATATTGTGCAAAAAGTGTTTTGGTTCTGAAAAGCAAATTCTGTTAGAGAGCTTCAAGATAGTATTTTCCGCCTCCACAAATATTGACAAAAGTGAATTTTGAACAAAAAAGAGAGCGGAACTAATATGACATATTTTGTTTTTCAGATATTAAAAAATATATCAAAAATATACATATTTAATTTCTAATACTTTTAATTTCAGTAGTAGTATACAATGGAGTGTCTTATCAGTTTATAGCATTAAACAGAAGATTTAAAGAATTTATCCTAAAATCCATGACGGGGAAAAAACAAATCAAATTAACATATACATTTGAATATATAGTGCATTATGTCATAGATAGTGCTTTGTCCTATTCTTCTCATTAACTGATGAATAGCCGTGATCCAAAAACCCACATCCAGTCTGGGATATAGTTGATCAGTCCAGACTGAAACAAAACAAGAAGAAACAACTCAGTAATCTACAAACAGTATTTTAAGATTGTTATAGTTGTAGTGCCTTGAACCTGCAGCGTATGAGGCCAGTAGCCAGTCGTCCGGTGGGACACTCCCAGAGTGGTTATAGCGTGCTTGGCGTAAACTTGTGGTTTTGGTACGAAACTGCTCTCTGTCAGTTTACCTCTGGTGGAAGCAATCTGAAAGCATTATTATGCATATTTACAAATGCATTATAAATAGTAATTCTAACCTAAAGACTTGAATGATTTCAAAATCAACAGACCTGGAAAGGTACCAGACTCTGGATAAATATCCCTTTGCTGCTGTACTCAAGATGCAGTGCTTGAGAGAAATGGTCCAAGTAACCCTGAAATAATAATTAAACATGTATCATATCGAGCTTTTGAATATGAACCAGAGCTGTGGGATTGCTATATATGGAGCTGATGTTCTAAAGATCTACGTATGTTAATGTTAATGCCTACATACAGTAGCACGACAACTTCTCACACTACCAAGTCATTTTCAATTGCTAAATTAACAGTTCACCAATTGAAAGTGAAATGACACAAAAGCTTTGAGCCTCTGTCTCACCATCGATGCAGTGAGCATGACTCTTCCAGGCAGAGGTTTACTGCAGGCTCCAGTTGATATATTGACCACAGCTCCTTTGCTCCGCTGCAGCATCCCAGGCAGCACTAAGCGGGTCATCAGTGTCATCACAACAGTCGACTTATTAACCGCTCGCATCAGGGCCTCCTCATTCACTTCAATCAGGTTTTGAGGCAGAGTCAATGCCTCTTCCACACAGTTCACCAGAAAGCCAATATCTTTGCCCCTAATGACCTCTTTGATGAGTTTGAGAGCAGACTGATCCAGGGAAAAGTCAGCGAGAATGACAACGGTTTCCACGCCATAGACTTGAGGTAGGGACGCAGCCATGTCTCTTACGGCATCGGGGTCCACAGTGATGAAGATTATGCTGACCCCCTGACGGGCCAGTTCCTCTGCGTAAGCTAAAGCCACAGGCGCTGCTCCATCTGAAATAGATCAGAGAAGACATTGATAAAAAAACAAAAAACAAATATTGTAATCATCCATGACTTTCAGACTGATGAGAATTGAGGACAACAATTTAAAATAAAATATAACTTTTGAATGAGAGAAAGTTGCAGGATGTTTAATCCCATGAACAATCAAAGGCAATATAATGTACTATAAATAAATACTAAAGACCTCACAATAAAATAGCAAACTCATACAGTGTTTTTTATAGTCATGATTTTAAGGTTATATTTTAAGAATACTAATATCTGGATAATTTCAAGCATCCATCCTTACCATAAATAACAGCCCAGTCCCCAAATCGGTGGTTTAGCTTCTTATTGGGAAAAATCCTGGGTAGAAAGTGGACCCTGACAAGTGAGCAGACGTTTCTCAGCAGTATGACCGCCTTGCTGACCGTGTAAAGAGCACCCACCAAAGCCAGGGTTTCATAATAAAAGCTACAAGAACGAGCAATTTCTTTGTACAACAACTGGAAGCTGTCTACTGCAGCCATGCTAAATTCAGTTGAGACGCTCCTGTAACGATCTTTTCACATCATAGGCAATACGAGTTACAAGAATGTGCACCAATAGATAAAGGGAACGAACTAATGTAACGTCATACTAATTATTGTACATATAAACCGTGTGTTTTAAACAGAAATGTGGCCCTTCCGTTCATGAGGAGATAAGGAAGCGGAACCAAAACAATGAGCGTCATACAAGGCGTCATAGAGTACATAGCGTCACGTGATTACGGCTGACAAAATGGTGGATTCACAAACTCCCGGGAAAAAACAAAGGGAAAAAAAATGCACTATTCCTGCAACAAAAATATTAGTTTGCACATTTGAAGACACATTTACTTTGCTCAATGCTTTTTCTTTTTTTTTTTTTTTAAACTAATTTGAATAAAGGTGTATTTATATTTACGTGAGCGATTAATATGTTCAAAATGGAACATGTACGGAGATGCATTTCAAATACGTAATAAACTGTAAATTAACTATTGCTGTGAATTCTGAGAAAGTACAACATTTTAGCACTTTTCTTTATCTCCTCAGGATTGTGCCTGCGAGTGTGTAATTTTTGACCGTCCCTGAAATCAACAAAAGAACCCAGAATCCTCCGCGATTCACGTTTCCATAGAGACGCTGCTATCGAACTGATGTTCTGGCCAAAAGATATTTAGCGTGAGATAAACCTATCTTTTGACGGGATTTAACAACGCCAATACATCAGGTCTATAATTTAAGACCTGCACAGTTGGTAGGTTAAATGTTGTTGTGTAATACATCTATTGTATTTCTGCTGTTAGCTTTTAGCACCATAAGGCTAAATTGGCTATGTTGTGATAAAATCCTCATTTTACAGGAACTGGTAAAATAAAACATACATTTCATTATAATAACGATATATTTTCATTTAGCTTATGTCATAAAGTATGTAACTGTTAAACAAGACATTTTACAAACTATTTGGTAATTTAATCTCTTTTAGATTGTATTTATTTGAAGAAGTACAGATTTCTTTTAGTAACGTTAGGTCAGTTTACATTGTCTATGTGTTAAGTATTCCCAAACCCAATGACAGAATAATTTAAAGAGTACACTTTATCATGTTATTATAACACATTATGACAATCAATCCCACAACGAATAGTGAGAATGTAACTTAGTAGATGCATTTTTATAAATAATCTTGTGTTGTATTTTATCAAGAGCTTGCTGTAGGTAATATGTCTCAGTTGACGCCTGAAGATGAGCTGGAGCTGCAGTCCCTCCTCAAGCAACTCCTCCAGAGCATCAATGACAGGATTTCCAATGCACCATCGACTGAGTGTGCCGAGGAAGTCCTTCTTCATCTGGAGGAGACAGATAAAAACTTCCACAAGTAAAATGTCCACCTTTTTAGCAGAATATCTTACACTGTATGTGGTTTGATTCCTAGCGTGTTTATTTTGATAGTTATGAGTTTGTGAAGTACTTACGTCAGCACATGGAGACTTCACTGGGGACTGTAGTGGAGGAGGAGATCAAGAGCTTAACCAAAGGAGATGGACAACATGCTGTTGGATCGGGCCATGACACGGTGATCCACTCCGTCACTCGGAAAACAAGGGACTCAGTAGAGTAAGTCATTATGTAGAGCTGGGTTCATTCGAGGACAGTGTGGGGGAAAAAAAGCCCTTAAATTAAAATGTATGTGAATTAAGATTATTTTAAAATTGCTTTTCTTCCTATTTACTAAAAACAGAGTGTGGCCTTTTCATTCAGTTAATTTACCCCTGTGTTTTTGTTTATTTAAGTAAAGTCATAATGTAACACTGAGTAAAAAACCTTATACAACAGTGAAAGGGTAGACGTGTAAACACATTTGTTAAATTATTCCAAAATCTTCCTCTTTTTTTGTATTTTCACCATTTTAACAACTCAAGAAAGCACTTTGAAAAACCATGACATATATTTAAAAATATATATTTTTTCAGGTACCAGCAAATGATGCAAGCTTTGAAGAACACCATGGTTCTTGTGGTGGAGTCTTTAATCAACAAATTTGAAGAAGACCAGCTGAGGAAGGAGGAGATGCACAGAGAGGCACAGCACAGTCAGTCTAACGCGCAGTACAATGACTGCTCCGACAGTGACTCCTCCTTCAACCAGGTCAGGCCACATGCTTAAGAGGCAGTGAATTATTATTATTTTTTTTAATCATAATTAATGTTGTGTTGTAAGAAAAGATATTCAGAATACTTACTAACATATCCACACATATGATGATGTAAATGCTGCACCTTAAAAAACAATAATAGACTGTAGATTGATTGCAATTTTGCCTAACTGATTTTGCTTTACTTGTTGCAGAGTTATGCGTTTATCAGACAAGAGCAGCTGCAAGCCTTGACTGAAAACCTTGATTCAAGCAAACCCAAAGAGGTTATTTAATGCTGTGTCTTCAGTTGTTATACGTTGAGCACAAATCTGATGAAACATTCGTCTCCTCTCAGGTGCGATGGGAGGCTCTTCTGGTCCTTTGCTCTGCTCCACCATCAGATGTGCTGAGTTGTGAGAGCTGGAGCAGTCTGCGCAGAAACCTGTGTGCAGCCCTGATTGAGCCGGACCTCAGTGTGAGTCCATGCACCGTTCACTCGAAATGTGGTTCACACTGTGCAGTCAGTATAGTAACACTGTATGAATGTATGCGTGTGTAGGATCATGTACTGCAGTTTTTTGCTAAAAGCTTTTCCTCATCACCACTGAATGTGACCAGAGAGATATACACCAGTTTAGGTAAGACCCAATAGGCAAGGCTCATGATGTATTGTGTTTAATCTCATCCTTGACTTCTACCAGTTTTAATAAATTTCAAAATAATGCTTAGAATGTTTAAACTCTTGTTGCAGCTAAAACGGTAGAATCTAGTTTTTGCTCTCTGAAGGTCCCTCTCCACTCAAGTGGTCTTGACATAACCAGACCTGAAATCAGTCGACTTCTAAAACAGGTTGAATTAAATATTCAAGATATATTTTCATTCAAACAAATACGTTTCAAGAGTTCTGTCTATTTTATTCAGATTCGTCTGATGAATGATTTTCAAAAAGAAGTGACCACATTTTGGATTCGTCATCCTGAGAAGTGAGTTTCTGTCCTATTTGTTTATTTGCCTGAACATAATAACAATTGTGCGTTAAGTGTTTACTTTGGCATTTGACCTCTAGTAATTTACTGTTGACTTTTGATTGCAGATACATGGAGGAAGTCATTGAGAGCACTTTCTCCTTGTTGGCATTTCATTCTGAAAGTGCCTCTGCTTCACCCAGATTAGAAAAACTTCTGGAACCGTTGCATCTCTTGGCCTTACTCGATATTAAAGCCACTTGGTTTAAAAAGTGGATGGTATGTCGGTTTTTGAAAGACAATATTGTAACTTCCGGTACATAAAATTACTTTTGTAATTGTAATTTACATTTGTGCATATACATCATAAGTCCATAAATCTTTTTAAAATATCTCCTGTCTTGCCTTCACTCTCTCTGTCCCTCAGCATGGGCACTACAGCAGGACTGTGATTCTCAAACTCCTTGAGAAAAAATATAAGTCTTTGGTGAGTGACTCATTCAATAACTTCTCAGCTTTGTACTTTGCAAAGTTTTCCTCAAAATAAACCACACATTCTACCAAGTTAACATAAAAAAGCCCTGTGAATTAATCTTTCATTCAAAAAGATCAAGGTTTACAGCATTTTTAATACTGTTGACACCTCGAGCAAAGTGTAGGAAGTTGTTACTCTATTCCTGTGTGTGTGGGCTTAGTATAACTACAACACGACCTGCACTTTTCATCTTCTGTTCTACTCTGAAGTTTAGTGACACAGTGAACTTACTATTAGACTTTAATATGAATCAGTATGGAGACTTTGAGGATTGGCTGAGGAAGTTTCTGGCCTTTCACAATTGATTGTTTAATCTATAGTGTTTATGGGTGTCTGAGTGGCTATGACTCACGCTACAACAACAGGCCCATTCTACATGGAGTTTGTTTGTTATCACTGTGTCGGAGGGGCACTCCGCTTCCCCCATCAACCCAAAGCATGCACAGTAGAAAATATTTTCCAGCGGAGATCTGAAGATAGGTCTTGAATAGAGCGCTGTACTGCAGAAGTTCACTGCTTTGTTAAGTTTGTTGAGTGGATTATCCTAGAATTATCAACTTTCTTCCAAAATAATTGTTACTTCTCTAGTTCTTGGAACCTGTGGCTATTTGAATTCATTTAATTGCATTTGTTTTCAGATTGTGGTGGCACTGCAGGAGTGCATACATTATAAAGAATCCTGTGAAAATTATAATGAAGGAGTAGAAAAGTCAAATAATCAACAGAAAACTGGTGAGTAAAACTTTTTTTACTCTACTCAGGTTGAGTAGAGTGACACCCTGGAAGGTTTATAGGAACATTTCTCTATGGTGCAGTGAAGAGAAAGGCCATGTCAAGAACAAATACCAGCAATTATTAAAGCTGTGCCATTTCCCAATCAGCCGTATAGAGGATACAATCAGATGTATACTTACTACTTAAGTTCAGTAAATATGATCAGATCAGTGTGTGGATGCAAGACAACTTTCTCCGGCTGAACTCAGACAAGAATGAAATCATCGTCTTTGGCCCACAGAAACAAAGAGAAAGTGTTAACAGTCTCCTCCAGAGTCTCGCTCTAAAACCTACAAATCAAGTTAGAAATCTGGGGGTAATAATGGACTCAGACTTGAACTTTATCAACAATGTCAAATCAATAACATCAGCAGCCTTTTACCATCTAAAAAACATTGCCAAAATCAAAAGTATAGTGTCTAAACTAGACCTGGAGAGACTTATCCATACGTTTGTCTCCAGTAGATTAGACTACTGTAACGGCCTGCTCACTGGCCTCTCCAAACGAGCTGTAAAACAGCTGCAGTACATCCAGAACGCTGCCTGCTCGGTCCTGACTAGAACCAGGAAGTACAATAACATTAGTCCTGTGCTCAGGTCTCTTCACTGGCTTCAGGCTCAAAGAATAGATTTTAAAGCAGCTCTGCTTGTATACAAGTCTCTCCGATGGCCTAGCACCAAAGTACATCTCGGACATGTTAGTGCCATATGAACCATCTCGGACTCTGACTGAGGACCTCAGGGACCGGCCTCCTGCTGGTGCCCAGAGTCAGGACTAAACATGGGGAATCTGCGTTTCAGTTTTATGCAGCTAAAATTTGGAACAGTCTTCCTGAGGATGTGAGACAGACCTCTACTCTAGCAATGTTCAAATCTAAGCTAAAAACAGTTTTGTTTAGCTGTGTATATGACTGAAATGATTTTCTTTATGTCTTAAACTGTTATGTGATTTTTGTCATGTCTTTGTGATTTTAATGCATTTTTTCCCTGTTGTTTGAAGCACTACAAATAAACTTGCCTTGCCTTTTTGTCCATATTTCCATGCTCAGGTCAGAGAAGTGTCTACACTGAAACAGAGCTTGCATACGCCCTCTTTGTGCACTCTCTGTCCTTGCTGGGGATGCTGCTGATCTACACCAATGGGAGAAAGCTCTTCCCAGTTAATGTACCCCAGTATAAAGGTAAAGTATAGTTAATTGTACAACTTATGCTATTCATAGCTTAATACATACTTAGACATAAACTTTATGACTAATTGATGCATTTACCTTATCAAATATACTATATCAATATACACTAAAGGCTTTTAAATGGTGCTTGTTTTAAACACAAATAGACAATTACGGTTTATTTGTTTCCAAGGTTGTCTCTCCCTCACTGACAACACAATAATCTTAGTTTTTATGTCCACAATCTCAGTATGGAATGTCTCATTATCTTAGACACCACTCCTCCTTTTAGTGCAGTGTCTTGAGACACGCCACATAATAATCACGTACACTATAAACTTGCATAACAAACACACTGTCTCCACGCATGACTCTTCTGTAGTTGCGATTTATTAATTTCATATCAGGGGACATTTCTTCCCTTTTCATCCTTATTATGGCATAAATATAAAGAAACATGACGGATCATGGATAAGATGTGAAAAGACTGTCAATCAAACATGTCTCCTTTTATACCAACATGTTTCTTTCTAACACAACCTTACTTCATTTGCCTAATTTTCTTAAAACATTGCTTTGAATGATTACTATTTACTTTTGAATTACAATTTTCTTGGTAATTTGACTTGAATATGGTTTTATTTACCAATTTCTTAGTAAATTAGGTACTTCTCAATGATTAATGTTGCATGCACTCCGATTTTCTTGTGCACTTTTGAACTCTGAGTAAGTTCTCAGATAAAGTCATTATAATTGTTATATTTCAGATCCAGTCAGTCTGACAGAGCTGCTCGTCATCCTCATTAACATTATGTACCAACACCCAAAGGCGTCTCACAGAGATGTCTCCCACTCAGGTGAGGTTCTGACTCCTCTTTGACTTTTGTACAGACTGAGAATCGAGAGAACACGATGACCCTCCTATGAGCTGTAGATACTCTCCTCAGACCATATATTTTATCACTAACCTTGTACTGAGCCATGCTTTGTCTTCTGACAGACTACTACTACTACTACTACTACTACTACTACTACTACTACTACTACTACTACTACTACTACTACTACTACTACTACTACTACTACTACTACTACTACTACTACTACTACTACTACTACTACTACTACTACTACTACTACTACTACTGGTGCAAAGAGTGCTGAAGTTACATGGCTAAACAAATTGACTCAATTACAAGTACAAGTAGTGCGGCCAAATTTGTATTTAAAGTGCATATGAGTACATATGTAGTACACAGTGAACCTACTTATATTAAAGATTTTACTAAAGATGTTGCCTATTTTCCCCCAGTTTGACAATTTTTTCCCCCTTGTTGGACATGAGCAGCAGACCTTAGAGTAATTCCACAACTGTTACTTAAATTACACAATAGTTAAGATTTTAGAAACATTATTACCTGACAAGACATTTATTTAGTTCCATTTTCAGCTCTACTTCCTATAATTTTCAACTTTCAATTAAAATTTTCTTCACAAAGTGCCACTTGACTGATGTAAAATGATGATAGATATTTACCACATGCACTATCCCTAAACTAAGTCATAATAGGAAAAACATGACAACCTGTAATATGCATTTTAAGTAAAAGTATAAACATATTCATGAAGTTTGTTTTTTGCACAATTTTAGTAGCATTTTGGATCAGTCACTTATCCAAAACTTAATACATTTAACTAAACAGTTTAAAGATGAAAGTTTAAAATCCCAATCCGCATATTCTGTGAGATGTAATGCAGTGCTGTTATGTGTGTCATGTGCAATAGAAAGGAGCAGAGACAGCGGGGGAAACAGTCGTGCTTTGGGACAATTTTGGACTTGAACTGTACTCAGTAACTCCTATGATTTTAAATGTTACTAATTTGAATAACAGGGATAGCATTATTCTCAATTACAAGTACAGGTAAGTATAGGGTTTGAAACTATTACAATTCCATTCAAAAAGTACAATTATGCAACATGAGTGTTTGTATTTATTTTTAACTTCTTTTAATTAAGTGATCATGGACTTACTCCATGGTTTGTGTATTCTATGTTGTCCACTTTGGCAAACTCAATACCGATCTAATTGGTAAGAGAACACAATATTTATCCTAGCTATGAGGAGGTCAAAGAACTTCGATTCAGTCAATAATTTTCATATTTAAACCTTTTCAGACGAATTGGTCACAAAATAAAACAACTCTTTTCACGCTGACTCTCTAATCTCTAAATTATTTTAAAATCTCACTGAAAACCTTTTTATTTCAACTGGCTTTCAATACAAGTTGAGCTGTCCCTCATGTTTAGCTTTATGTGTATTTGTTTTTATGTGTGTTTATTTCTGCTTGTATCTGTAACTGTGTGCAGCACTTTGTGCAGCTGTAGTTGTGTCAATGTGTTATGTAAATAAACTTGACCTTGATATTGACTTTGACTACTATGAGTTCTCTTTGCACCCTGTTAGGTTGATGATCTTGCTGTGTAGTATCACATATGTAGTAGTATGTCTATCGTTTGCTTGTCCTCAGACTCAATATCTCCCAGCGGTTTGGTGATGGAGGTGCTGTGGATGCTGTGTGAAAGGACAGAGTGTGCTGCAGACTGTCTACACCAGACTCCAGTGATAGAGACTCTGCTGGCTCCTGTTATAGCGCTGCTCAGTGGCCACAAGGTCAGACACATTCACAAGTTTTATTAGATTATTCGGAAATGATACCTCCCATACAATTTCATGCACTTGTTATGTGAATTATTCTTATGTTGATTTAATTTGAAGATAATTATTTTTCTCCTTCATGTGTCACAGACTGAATTAAAGTCTCCTCCAGCGACACTGACACTCATTGCTGATGTTTTGGCTCGGATTGCAAACACTAACAAAGGATTAGATCTTTTCCTACACAAGAGAAATGTAGAGATTTCCCATAATGAGAGGTGAAACCATGTTTAATTAGAAGCTACATTTTTGAATTGTAATAAATAAACATAAGAAAATGCTTCTGTTCTTCCAGGACCTTTGCCGCACATGTCATTGTTCAGTTCACTTTGAAGCTGCTGAATAAGCATCTCCCTGGGCTGAGTGACCCAGAGGTGTCCTATTCTTTACGTGGAGCCTTCATATTTGTGTGTAGACAGATATACAACACCTGTGAGGGCCTCCAGGTGCTCCGACCTTACGGCCTGCACAAAGCTCTGGCGACAGAGTGGAAACAGGTGACTGCAACTTACATCTGCATTCAACACGAATAAGCATTTCAGTTAATGAGAAGAGCTGGTGTCCTGGCTGTACGTGGGCTGGTATTAATCATCTATAAAGACAAAAATAGCCTCTTCGGTGCACATTTCATTTTTGATAAATTTTTCACTTACTATTGGCTTCTCTCCTGTGCTATATTGAGATTCTATCCTGACCTCAGTGCACCTATTATAAATATATTATAAACTAAACTGGGACAAAATATAATTTGTCTATACTGTACATTTAATTTTTGATTTGTTATTTGTTTTATTTAGATTAGAGAAGGGCTCCCAGCACCAGCACCAGCACCAGCAACCAGTCAAGGATTGACCAGTGAACGTGAAAATCTGTAAGCTTGACTTTGAGACTAAAGCCCAATAATCGCTTTATAAATGTCACTTCTGCAGACAAAAATGCAACTGTTGTCTCTAAACAGTGCTTTAGTTTTGAGATGTAAACTAAATTTTTACATTATTTTGAGTGTCTTTTTATTCACTGAAATTACCTTCAGTGCAATGCCTGTGGTCAATGATTTCCAGGTACAATGTTTGCTAAATTATAAGTAAATTTGACAGTTATAAATATATATTGTTTTTAAATACTGTAGTTGATGATTCAAGTGCCTTGTGAAAGATAAAAGCAATAATAATATATAATAATAATCTTTGCCCTATAATTATGGAGGTTTTAATGAGTACGTTTGGCTTAAAAGAGATTAGAGTAGCTCAGAGACCGTTGTAATTAGTAGACGTCAGAAGAACGATCTAAAATGAAGCAAGGGCTATCCATACTGTAGTTTTAACTCATGTCACTATTAAACTTTGCACTATTTGGTCATTGAACACATCATGTTATGTCACGTTTTCTCTCTCTTTGGAACAGGCTCATGTGGGAGGAGACCATCCTGGACAGCCTGCTGAACTTTGCCGTGACTCCTAAAGGTTTACTGCTTGTCCAGCAGACTGGAGCCATCAATGAATGTGTTGGATACATGTTCTCTCGCTTTACCAAAAAACTACAGGTACTCATGTAAAGGTTACCTGGAAGCATTTTTCATTACTGCAGTCAATCACTCTTAAAATTGATTTCTTCCTTGTTACTGCTGAAGAAGTGAGAAGGAAATATGGTGTAATCTTGTATTTTGTGTAAACTCAGATAAGTTTCACTGGAAGTCCAGTGTAATATTTATTGCTGATATACAGACAGTGGTATTATTTTATCACATTTATTGATGTCCTGCAGGATTTCACTTTGACATAAGGGTTGTTTTAATCATTGGTAATAGCATCAATGTGTCAAAGTGTAATATTGCCGGAAGCTGTTTTCATTCACGAAGACAATTTAAATTGTAAAGACAAATGTATTCACTAAACCTTTGTAACCTCTGCGGACAGTTTGATTTGTCAGAGTCTTTCTTTGCTTTTGGCTGGCATAGCGGGCACATTATCCTTATTTAAATTGCAGACATGCACACAGCCTTTGCAGACCATGGCTACCGGTAATTCCCTCTGGGCTTAATTTGCTTCCATTGTTTGTGCACTTCCTTAATTGCTATCCTCAATTTTGACTTACATTATTAAATTAAATGATATTTTCTCTATTGTTTGTGTTTCATGGTGCTTTTAATTAATAAAGTAATAATGTTTAGAAGCATATTGTTCCAAGTTGTTATGTCTTGCCAGTTTTCAGTTTGCGCCCAATGGTCTATTGTGCAAAATAATTCAGCAAAGTTGCACTTCTGTCCTGCCCCCGCAGTTCATAACAGTCAGTTTGGAAAAGTGATTATTTTTGATATTTCTCGTAGGTGAGTCGTTGTGAAAAGTTTGGCTATGGGGTTATGGTGACACAGATCGCAGCGACTGCTCCTGGAGTGGTGGCTCTTAACAGCTCTGGTAAAAAAACAGTTTAAGATGTCGGACATGTTATAATCATAATTGTTGTTGCTTTCATATTTCATTTTTTATTTTTCCAGGTTTTGTTCAACTTGTGGTGGTCGAGTTATGGTCAGTCCTGGAATGTGGGAATGAAGACGTGAGGGTTGTTCGTCCAAAACCGACCCCTATGGATCCTATTGACAGAAGCTGCCTAAAGGTAAAATATAAATGTAAAACTATACTCTGTGTGACAACAGCCAGGCAAAGCAAGGCAAGGCAAGTTTTTTTGTAGAGCTCAATTCGTACACAAGGCAATTCAAAGTGCTTCACACAACAGAAAAAAAAGCATTAAAATCAAAAAGACATGACCAAAGTCACAAAACCTTAATTTCGATTCATTCAATTTAACAATTTTGCTGACATGAATATTTATTTGACATTGCCAGCGTAACAGATGTCTCAGGGATGGGTACATCGCTTTTAGATTGATTCTTTCGCACTATCTGCCTCTGCACACTTCTGTGCTGCGCGTATATATCTTTTACAACGACTATTTTGTTGACGCCTCCACCTTATGTGTTGCGCTTTTGTATCTTTAACGACGGACCCGGTCTCGTCTGCCCCCTCCCGAGATTTGGCTTTTGCTAAACTAATTGTCCCAGACAAAACTCGAGTAAAGCTTTTAGTGTTAAAACTGGCTCTTGATCAGTGGGTAGATGCGCCAGGCTCTTCCTGGACTTTGTAGTGGCCTTAGTGCCGACTGACAACACACCAGCGTGTGTTCTATCGCTCTCCCCAGACTCCTGCTATGCAGCTGCGCTTGGACACCGGCACAAAGGGCTATTGTGTTGAGCGGAATTTTTTACATGTTCAAATGTAATTGTGTCTAAGTTTTAGAATTGTAAAGAATTTCTCTAAAGAAAGACCTTTTAATTTTAAGAAATTTAAAGGTGCCATTTTCAAGACTGTCCGTCAAATAGTTTAAGACATAAAAGAGTGCAAAGAAAATAATTTAAGTCATATGCACAGCCAAACAAAACAGTTTTTAGCTTAGATTTGAACATTGCCAGAGCTACAAATTTAACTTGTTACTGTAACAACTCCTAATAAAAATATTACATAAAAAATAAAATAATACTATTGACCTTAACATTGGACAAAAAGTGAAATTGAATAATAGGAGTATAAAAGAAATAGAATAACACTGACTATGAAATACACATTGACAACTTGGTAGATAGTTTTGAATATTCTTGATTCTCTTGGTTTATATCAAAGCAAGTACAAGGTTACATTAAATTATTTACTGTGGTTTTATGTTCACAAAAATATTTTTTATAACATTGGTATCAAAATCAGCTTTGCGTACTGGACCTTATGGAGCCGGCCGCAGAGTCGGGAAATTTAAGTCCGGCCCTCACCATTTGCTGCATTGCTCCATTCCCCAGCCTCATCCCCATTTCACGCTGCACTGTCCGGTCTAATAAAGCCCAAAAAAATCAAGTCTCAAATGATGATGCATTGACATTAACATTAACATGATCAACATAAAAAAATATTTGAATTATTTTTTTCAGACCTTGCTCCAGTATGAGTTGCTTGGACTCAGCTCTTTACTAATAAAAATCTGTTTTCTATTATGAAACAATTCAGTTTAGGATGTTTCTAATATAACAACATTATTCTTTGTGTTACTACATAGAGGTGAGTTTGGCTATTTTGTATTTACTTTATGTTGAAAATTGAGCCAATCTGGGGTACTTGGGCAAGTAAATAGTTGAGTATTTAGTAGCTTAGAAACCACATGAATGATTCCTGAGCAATGCCAAAACATGCGGAGCCACCCCAACAAGGGTCTCTTTTTTTTTGTTTTTTTGTTTGGCTGTAGTTTCATATATTTCGTGTAGTGTTTTAAGTTGGATTGTTCTTCTGCACTGAGTGGCACAACCCTGATTTAAACATTGAGCTCTCTTGTGGCCGAAGTGAGACATGACCTCTGCATGACACCTGCGCTGGGCAGTGTGCCATCAGGAAACACAACAGGTCCCAGCTGTAAGTGAAATCCCAGGGCACAGTTTGAAAGCAAAACATGAAAGTGCAAAATTAATTCTAGTTTGCAAAGTTGTTAAGCCAAGTGTTCAGTAATGCTCTGGTGTTTTCCTGAGAGCGATATGGCAAAATGGGAAAAATGTTAAGAGTGGTGCCTGTGTAATTCCCGCCCTCGTTACATCGCGTGTATATGTCTACCAAACCTGGCAGAAAATGCATGTTAGTAAACTCTTCACTAAACCTCTAAATGTATAGGGCTGAGCTTGAATTATACTGGGACACGGTTCAAGTTTTATTCATTTGAAGCTTTAAAAGGATGTGTGTGATAGTTCTCTCTCAGCGATGGGGGTCAAACTCTGACTTATCAGCAGGTCAGACACTCCGACACACAGACAACCTCCAAGTCCATGGGGAAACCAGACTTCAGCTGTACGGGCTATAATCTCTATTGACTGACACATTACAAGTGTGCTTTCTAAATCCCAAGTTCCAGAGTAGTAGGATCAAAATCCCTTTTACTTTTATGTTGTAATTTCGAATGCAGGAAACATTGTAGAGGAACGTGTCTAATACATCAAACAGGAAAGAAAAGATGAAAGAATAAAAGCTTTAAAATGCATAGCAAAAGTACAGTATATTATTAATCATGAATGCTTTGTTGTGCCTACCTTTCCTGTAATGTAAAATGGACCTTTACATTAATGATACATTCTTTTGATGCATTATCTTTGTTTAAATCCTTTAAAGCTTGTATGCAGTTTTCAATCCCTTTTTCATGTTTGCTGCATGGCTCAAAGGTCTTTTTCATCTAAAAAGTAGCATTCAAGACCAGAGGAAAAGTATTCATCCTGTCTTTGTTTAAGTATGTGGCACTCTCAAAATCAATTTCCTCTGAAAGAATTGTTTGGTAAGATATAATATTATAGGAAAAAGTATATATGTAAATGCTCAACAGAATGTATTTGCTTTTAGTGTATTTTTAGTTTACAAAGTATTGATTTGAGTGCTCCTTCTTTGTAATCGTATTCACAAATTACCTCTGCTGTGTGATGCAGTTTGACAGTTTGGCCCAATCATTTCCACTACATTTTGTCACGAAAAATGTCCTGGCTGCCTGAGTTTCAGTGGTAATAATGTTTACAGTGTTGAGTCTGTCTGTATTTCATATCCTCTGTATTGTAAAAAAGTACTAATTGGTTTGTGCTTTCTCTTCCTAGTCCTTTTTGTCTTTGGTCAACCTGCTTTCATCCTCCCAGTCTGTGTGGGAACTGCTTGGACATCAAACTCTTGCCAACAAGGATGAATACACTTTGAGAGAGATGCCGACATCCATCCCAGTGAGTCTACAGTGTAGAGCTGTAGTTCTTTCGTAGTTTAGTTGTTTAATCGGTCGATGGTGTCTTGGTTGAATTTTTATCAGTCGACTGATTCTTTTAATTAAATTATGAAGATTTATATGGAACAACAGTGACAAGGAGAAGACATGGAATGAGTTAGCTAATGATTTGGGAGTGAATTGTGAGTTTAATCTGCTTTTTTACATATAAATACAGTTTCCCTGTACTTTTCTGTATAAATAGCTGTTTTTGCATGAACTCCAGTGCAGTTGTAGCCGTGTGAGTGCAGTTTGTGTCAAATAAATAGAAATACTTAATAATTTTTGAGAGATTTTGCAACATCCCCTTTTTTAGATTGGCTGAGCATGTTTTTAGTCGACCACAGCCCGACTACAGTGCTTCATTTTGTTGAACACTCCACAGCAGTACCTCTTCAAGCCACTAGAGGGCATGTTAGCACTTCACATTCACTCACCACCCACACGCAGACGTTTTAAATCCTTTCAATAATCCATATACAAAGCCAACACACTGTAGGTGATACGTATATCCACCATAATCTTGATAACTACAGTTTTGCACCTGAGCCACTGCGATCGCCTTCACAACCTCTTTTTTTGCTCTGCAGGATTTGATTGACAGACTGATTGCTGTGAATTCAGATGCCAAGATACACTCGCTGTTCCACTTTGAGCAATCTCACACGTTTGGCCTGAGGTGAGGCTGAACCATATTTTTCCGTCTTGCTTAACACCAGCAGGGAAGCACACAATATCAGATTAGCACGTGGCCACTGCACAACCACAGTATTGGCACTTGTAAACCCCTAGCAATGGCAGAGTGACATAGTCTGTATACTATGATTACCCAGCATTGAAAATCTGATGAAAAAATGTCTGTGGCTAAACTGTGTGTGTATACGTATGTGTCTGAATATATTGCTTTAAGAATGAGGAAGACAAAGGTGACAAGGTTTTCACTTTAATTTGAGTTTAGAAGGTTTGTTTATTAAGGTTAAAGAGTCAGATATGCAGTTTGGGTTGCAGTGTTTGCTCAAAAAGTAGCACAGACGTCTTATAAATGGCAACACTCTTCAACAACTTCAACAACGACTACCTGTCGGGTTGAATTTGGTGTGTGATTGAGAGAATGTTAACGCAGATTGGAAGCCATATTTCCATCAGTCAGCCCCTGTACATCTGTGGCTACACTAAAAGCTTACTATCCCCAAGTGTGTAGAGGGAATGAACAATGAAACTATATGAATAGAAAGTTATGTGTCGTTTCATCCTGATGATTTCAATTAATGGTTTCAGACACAGATAGTTTAAAACAGCATACACTTTGAGTGATTATTTAAGACCATCAGTTTCTCTTCACATCTGATACATGTCTTTTACCCTTGTGACTGCCTATGTTTGGTGGCTACTTCTGAATGGGCTTGTAAGTCCCAGAGGCTTACAATGTCTGTATCTGTCAGCGAGCAGAGCCTCGTTGCTATGTGTCCCTATTGTAGTATTTGCTGAAGGAGCAGTTTACCATTTACCAACTTCATTTATTCTGTCCTGTGCATGCCATTTAGAGGCAATGTCACAGTGCTGGCCTCAGATGAATCAATTCAATCCAGTTAGATGCTGTCTGGCAACATGGGCAAACCATTACCAAATACCATCATATGCTGTACAGAACATATTTGTTACATTCAGTGAGCAAAGTATTAGTCAGGTTGGGTTCTCAGCTCGGTGAGTGACAGCAACCTGTAGATAAAAACACAATTATTTGTATGACATATATACAAATTGAGATACAGTCAACTGCGTCATCATCAAACCACTTAATTCACATTTAATTTAATTCCGGTGTTATTTGACTGGAGAAGGCCATAGCTGCAGGTTAATTTGCTCAGCTGTCTATATGTCATGTATTGCACATGATGAATAAAACATTCCCACTCCAGGTGGATCATTTGTTTTCTCCACAAGGGTGGCATATCGCTGTTTTTTGTTTTTATTCAATGGTAAAAGTCACTTACCAAACTGTAATAATTTTCCGTCAAGACACATTAAAATATTCATACTCTGCAGCAGCAAAAGGTCACAGCTTTTCCCTGTACACGCCTGTAAATAATGTCTTTCCTACTCATACTGAATGTAAACACATGCCCCGTCATCAAGTAACTCTTGAGCAAACCTTTAAAATATAAGCCGCTGTTTCCTTCTCCGCTGATCTCCTGTGCTTAATGAGAGCTAAAACCCCCCTCTCTGTTCCCCTTGTTGTTAAAAAGTCTCTTTGTTGTCATGACAACGACAGCGCCATCTATTTCTCCCATAGTCAGAAGTATGGCATTTTTTCCATCTTCCCTTTGATTACAACATACAGGTGGGTGTAAGGCAAGGTGCTAGTTACTATATATTTTAATTGGTTTGTGAGTGTTCAACAAGTTTGGAAAATGTTTTTATAAAATACCTTGTTGCAGTTTATATATGTATCTCTCAACCATCATAGACTGTAAATGTTGACGTTAATATAATGATCATGCGTACCTATCCCATTACTTGTTTGTCAGAAAAATGATAGTAATAATGGCGTGGCTTTATAATGCACTTTACAACCGTGACAACTCTCTTAAATCAGTAAATCAGTCACCATCCACACTGGCTGATGGAAGCCACAGCTGCCTGGTGCTGACCGACAAAAGCGTTCTGCCTATCTGCGAGCAGCAATAGCCTTTCACAATACTAAAATGTCTCGATAAACGGCACAAATTTTGATACCACAACGAATATGAAACACATCATCTCATACTAGTTCTGATATCAAGATCAAGACAAATCTAAAATTACTCTAGAATGGTCAAAACTTAAGCCTTTATCCTAGTGATATGATTTGTTTTATCAATTGTATCTAGTTTTGATACCAGATTTAATATCGATTAGTATCGGCTGGTATTGTCATTTAAAGTGCATATGATTTTCCAATTAAGACTTTTTTTGGTGTATTGTGCACCCCTTGTGAATATAGATGATAGTTTTACACCAATCAAGTAGGTATTTGTGGAGAAAAGTTGAAAAATCTGTAGAAAATTACAGGAAGTGACATCACACCAGGGACACCATCCAAAGTTTATGTAGAATTTACACAAAAGAAACAAAAATGTTTTACCCTGTAAACATTAATTCAACAAGTCGGTGCAATCCCTCATTCGTCCAGGAGTGTTCCATTGTAGAAAAAGATTCAGTTGTAGTCATCTGGACTCTATTTTAGAAAAACAAAACGTTTCGACTCTCATCCAAGAGTCATTCTCAATCTGTGAAACAAGTCTGAGAACTCAGGTTTATATCCTACTCTGTGAAAGCCCTGCCCGCAGGACGGGACCCCTGATAATGGGCCATCGAAACCAAATGGGATGGGCCTATTGTTTACTGAATTTTTAGACAACACGTAGTCGCTGTTTATTTCAAACCAGGGAACACGTTAAGACAAAAACTGGTTCACCCTAAGGACAAGATGCCTACACAAAAACAGAGTAATGCAGTGTATTCTATCCAATGCGGTGAAGAAAGTTGTAAAGAGCGGTACATAGGGGAGACTGAACAGCCACTGCACAAGAGGCTTTATCAGCACAGAAGACATGCGAGCTCAGGACCCCAGAGCGCTGTGCATCTTCATCTCAAAGCCACAAACCACTCTATCGAAGACATTGAGGTGGAGATTCTGAGCAGGGAGAAAATATGGTTTGAAAGAGGAGTTAAGGAGGCAATCTTGTTAAAAAAGAGAATCCTTCCTTGAATCGTAATGGAGGTTTAAGATTCAACCTTCTGGTTGTTTACAATGGTTTGCTGAAACCCTGGAGACGCCTGAGGCATTCGAATGCTAATAAAGGGACTCAGGGAGGAGGAAGCCAAAGTCAGTGAACAATAGGCTCATCCAATTTGGTTTTGAAGGCCCATTATCAGGGGTCCCGCCCTGTGAGCAGGGCTTTCACAGAGTAGGATATAAACCGGAGTTCTCAGACTTGTTTCACAGATTGAGAATGACTCTTGGATGCGAGTCGAAATGTTTTGTTTTTCTAAAACAGAGTCCAGATGACTACAACTGAATCTTTTTCTACATTAATTCCACAAAATAAAGTTGCTTTCATATATTTGTATTTGTCAAAAAAGAATTAGATGAGTTTTGGCCCAGTGGTGGCTAGGTAATTCCTAGTGTGATGTCATCAATTACAAACAGAAAGTAAAAATACAAACCTAGAAAATTAGCAAATCTGGGACACTTTTTTAGCGTTCTAAGCAAAAACAATTCTTAGCATGAATATATATACCGTATATATTCATCTCAACTGTAATTTAGTTCAATGAGTGATCCAACCTGTAGTAGGCACTATAACTGAGATGTAATGCTGTATACTTAACACAGCCTTGTAGACAGCCAGGTTTCGCTCCACTTAATACTAAAGGCCCTATCTGACTGACAAAGTGCAACGTCCTGGTAGTCTGTGTTTGAGGAGCTGGAGGTCATAGAGCCTGACAGCCTCTCAGCCTCTGGTGGCGCTGCTGTCAGTAGCACAGAGTGAACACGTCAGTCAAACGCTCCCAGTCACTGCCCAGCACACCGGCAAATCCAACAGCTGTTTACCACAACAGACCTGCATGCACAGCCCATACCAACCATCAGCCAGGGAGATCTATCTGATATTCAGTACACATTCATTCCATGCAGCGGATGTGGAATGGAAATGGCCTTTTGTGAAACTAACAACATAATAACCCTGACATTTATTTCAAGTTAATGCTATTTTGAACAAACCGTGTTCTAAATTTAGGTGCTAAAATAGAATGAACAGTTGGGTGTTGAACAAAACAGTTACATAAACTGTATTACCAGAAACTTTGTGAATAAAATGTTTATCTTTGAGCATAAAAAATATATATATTTTGATATATGATTTTTGTTTTGCTTTGTATTATGTGGCTTCAGAAAAAAGAAATGCACAAATGTTGTCTGATTCAAGAAATTAAACTATTAAAAAAAAAAAAAAGGTAGTTAACATTTGCTTTTTCTCCTGTTCCTTAGTCCATTTTTTGTTATTAAGGGAAAACTAGGTTTAGTCTGACTTTAAATTTCTGAGACATAAGAATTTAACTGGGCTGAAGTGACTTTAAATGAATGCCAATGCATAGAAGTGTTTTAGCCTTGCAATTTACCCTTAAAATTTATGTTAACAAAACATTCTAAATTGGCACAAGAGAAGTGGAACATGAAGTGATTTCAAAGGAGAAAATGTGATTACCGGTAACCTCAGATTATCACAAAATATGAAAAATCCAGTTGGTTTTGACAAAACTACTCAGACACATGTGAGTGATATCAGAGCCTGGTTTGAAGACATTTGTTCATTTAATATGAAATGATAACAGCTACTTTGCATTTTTGTTGAAAAAAACAACAATTTGCAATAGCGATAGAATAGATATTTCCTAGAAATTGTAATACATGTTAATAAATTTAATATCATTCACATTGAGATTTGATGTCAGTAAATTATTGAAATTGTGTTATGGTTTACTTCACTTTGCCTCCATTCTGGAACATTCCTGACATAGCATTTTATAGTATTTGACATAACCTGAATAATGTCTGAAGCTTGTTGGGATATATTTATTTTCACTTAATAAATGTATACATTTACATAAAAGAATGTTACATAAAATAGAAGTGTGATGGTGTATTAGCCTTGACCAATCCCAACAGAACAGGCTGATCACAACTGCATTGTGTGAAGGTTATGTCGTGCATCTCTAGTTTTGATGGTTCATTTACATGCATTGTATTTTTTAATTGGTGTGCTTTCATTATTTTTATATCGGGGTTAAAAAAATGGTAGAAAAACAGCCGAATCTTTCGACCGCGTTCTCATGTATCTCAAAAGGCTGCGGCAGATTAACAGCCTACTTAAGTTCAATGTCATTACCAGCAACGGAAAATGAACCATGAAGCTTCTCCCAAGGGCTCCTTCTTAACAAAGCCTCCAATTGGCCACGGCTGGCATTTGTAGAAAAAAATGTGTTGACTGATCCAGCACTTGAGACCAGACACACACCAAAGACCTGGGGAAATCAGAAAAGCAAATGAAGTTATGTCTGCTTTGTTCCTACTCTACATTTTTATTTTAAAGCTCTTCCAGCCAATATCTCCACCAGCCAGGCTTCTTCTTATGATATTTGCATGTCTTTGTGTTTTGTATGCATTCATGTATGTTTTGTGTGCAGGCTGCTCAGTGTGCTTTGCTGTAATCTGGACACGTTCCTGCTGCTGGAGAGTCAGTACGACATCTGCTCTATGCTGCTGCAGAGGCAAAAGGAAAATGTCGCTGAGTTGGACAGCGGCAGAGGGTATAGACTCAACATCAATGCACTTCTGACAATTCATGCAATTATTATTACGCGTAGTTTACTATTAGTCTCATAAAAGTCAGCTATACTACTATCACTTCCACTACTACTACTGCTGCTACTATTTATTGATTTATTAGAGCATACTACCTAATCAGAGAACACCGAATATTCTTACAAGGAAATTGTCAAAATTCTAAATATTTGTCAAATCTCACTATTCATAGACCATATGTGTTATCTCATCTTCTTATCATCTTATCTGTCCTATCTACTGCTGTTTTCTGATAGTTATACTGTCATGCCAAAGCTATATCAATGTTAAATGCTTGTGCAACAACTAAGCCAATAGTTTTAGGGGAGGCCAAATAATTGCAAAAAAAACCAAAACATTAAAACTGTTGATAGTTTGAAATATTCTCAAATGCCATACATGTACTTAAGTTAAAAGTTATTATTGAAAACAGTAATTTTTAGTGAAATTGGGTCCGATAACATGATGAAACTATTAAAATAAATACAAATCACCCTCATTTTAAAAGCTTTACAACTTGCATTTTACTGTGGGAGTCCCAAGTCGGTTGTATGGTTTTAAGTTTGGGAACCCTCCCCAAACTTTTGACTATGCGACTGACTTGGGACCCCTACAGCAAAACTAAATTGACACCGGTAATCATTTAAACTTAATAACGTATAAAATTATGTTCACGGTTGTTTATTTGTATTGTTTGTCGTATTATTTGACTTTATTTGACCAAATTATACTGTTTTCCAGTTAAATACATTACTTGATTACAAGTGATATCTTACAATGATATCTTGAGATCATCTCACAACCCCATGGAGGGTTGGTCTTGAACCTCACTATTGAGAATCACTAATTAGAAGAGAAGTTCACGGATAAGTAGTTTTTTTTCTGCACAATCTGATGGTGGATTATTTTTTCATTCGCGATTATCATTATTCGATGGCCCATTATCAGGGGTCCCGCCCTGCGGGCAGGGCTTTCACATAGTAGGATATAAACCTGAGTTCTCAAACTTGTTTCACAGATTGAGAATGACTCTTGGATGAGAGTCGAAACGTTTTGTTTTTCTAAAACAGAGTCCAGATGACTACAACTGAATCTTTTTCTACAATGGAATACTCCTGGATGAATGAGGGATCACACCAACATATCATTATTAAATAAATTGAACCTTTAATGATAATCTTTTCCTTTTTTATTATTATCGTTTAATGTCCCAATGTAGTTGCTTTAAAAGTTGAGCTACCTCGAGAGATTCCAAATCGCACTAAAAGAACAAGCCTCAATTGGGTAGATTAAACCATTTATTTTGAACTGAATTTATCTTTGTATTGTGTATGATGAGTAGTCATATCGCTTCTGTCCATCAGAATTGCACTGAAATAGATTTTCTCATTCAAAGCATATTCATTCAGCTGTTTGTGACACCACTGTTGTAATAACATAATGGACAAATAGACAATTTAAAGCCCTTCCACTGCTCATGCTGCTTGGCCTGAACCAAAAGTAGCTGCCTCTTTTTCTTTCTTTCTTTTTTTAATTGTATGGTTTTAATTGAACTCTATCTCAAAGCTCATTGTAAAACCTTCATATGACACTATATGTAATCACTGGTTGGCTCAGTACCGTTTGTTTGCCTTACTTTTCTCACATGAAATAAAGTACAGCACAATCAAAGTAAAAAGTGCATTTGTGGGAGTGGGTGCTAAAGACCCTGTATCCTGGTAAATGGCTGGCAGAAGTCTGGAGATGGGCGGTGAATAGTAAAGAGGCCGTGAAATGCCAGGCCACATCATATGTCTGAGTGCTGGCCAGGTCTTGATTGTGATGATTTATGCCTCTTTTTCCTCCTGTTGGCCCCTCTTCTGCTCTCTTCCCGTAATGGCCCCTGGCATCAGCACCATTTATTCTCTCTTCACCCCCATTCTCTTTCACCTCAGCATTCAGCCACTCAAAGTCATCGAAACTTCACCTAGAACTGTATTGTTATGTCACTACTCATCATGAAAGTCAAACCAAGTATGGATAAAAGGTGTTGTAATGTGAAGTATCAAAATAAATAGCCATTCCATAATAGTTCATAGTTTTCAAATCCAGGTGCCATCTCACCAGGACTACATTTAGCCAGAATGAATAAAACAATTGTAGAATGTAATTCAATATATCTTATTAGAAGAAAGTAGTACTCCCATAGTTTCTGAGTAGTTGCCCAGGTACCACTAAACTACACTAATGTTCGAAATAATACAAATAATACAAAAGTGTATACAAATCCCTTATTCTTTTCAATAAAAACATTATTATTGTTATTTTGTAATATATTTTCTGGGCCTTATTGACAGGGACATCATCCTGGACAGTTTATCGGTGGAGAGAAACTACGTGCTGGTTTGTGTGAGTGCAGTTGGTGGTCCCTCAGAAAGGAAACTCCCTCCTCGGTCCATACAAGAGGTCAGTTATTATGTTTTTTTTAAAATTTTGCGCAGTGGTTTGTGCTTTGATAGAAAGAAACTTAATAATGACCAATACATTTTTTTTCAGTGGACCCAAATATATTACTTATATATATTGGTATTGGAATTAAAAGTTGTCCAAATGATTTCCAGTAGCTGTGAAGATGTTGTTTGAAACAGAATGTTTCCGGCAAAGTTATCAATTATTTAGGTGTTGTTTACAGACTCTCCTCTGAAACTAATTCAAGATGAGGTCACGGAAAGGATATGAAAAGGATTTTATGCCAGAGTGTGAAAATGTATTTTGATTTACATGAAAATGTATTAGATAGGTCCTGATCTATGTGCTTCAACTAAAACAATCATGACTTGAAACAATCTTAGCTTTTTATTATGAAACTGTTTTGGCCAATTCTATACAGAGCAATGTTCACGAGCAAGGACCACGCCACAACAAATGGAATATGAGAGAATGTTTATTGATAATAGTGACGATGGATAGAGCCCATTCAGAACCACCCCCTCCTAAAATGGTGATATGTAATGGGTGAAGATGATAGAGACATGGGGTGGGAGGGTGGGGTCGAGAGAGCAGAGACAACAAGAGATGCAGGGATAGGTATAAATAGGGCTTTGGGGTAATTAGAGGTGTGGTTAAAGAGTGGAGGCCTGGCTGCTGGAGGAGTAGGAGGTTGAGGCGTGGTCTCGCTCCCGAACCTCAGTCAATGATTAACATCATCAACTACATATTGTAGATAAATTGCGGCATCAGAACCAACAAGATTACGCACAGAAAAACCTCCAAATTAAAATTCTATGTACAATTTATCCACAACCACTGCCAAGACATTTTAATTTTTTTTTTTTTTAGGAAGACAGACTATGCTTTTTTTTGCTATTAAATTACACATTACGACAGCCATGGATCCTTATTTTATCATTTGTCCATTTTAAATTGCAATATTGATCTTAAACAACAACAAAAAACCTGTTCTCTGTTTTCCACCAAGGCCTTTAAGGTACGTCACTTTAAACGTTCACGCTGCCGGACAATGCCGATGTGGAGCTGCTGAATCCTACATATATCACTGTTTGAAAATAAAAACATTTGAGAGCTACAAAGCAGAGCTGGACATGTTTCAGAGGTCGGAGAAAACGTAAATCTTCAGAGCAATACGTCTTGAATGCAGGAGACTAAAGATTACTCAATCATGAATAACTCTGCAAACAACTTTGAGGGGGTAAATGAGAATGGAAAAGACCCAAAACAACGTTAAAAGCTCTGAAAAGGTATTGATATGTCTCTTTTTAAGATTTATAAATGCTTACATCAGCCATTAGTCAGTTTGGGATGATTACATTTCAAACAAAAGCTAACAATCCAGTACCTTTTCTGATCAACAATGCAGGCTTTGGAGGCCTACAGCAGTAAATAAAAAAACAAACTCATGAATAATGCCACAAAATGCGGTTAAACCAGTGTGCGGATTATTTAAACGTATTATCTTTATTTTTATTGCATGTAGGGGGCTGAGCCTTTTCCCTGGCCTATGTTTAGCTGCTACCCCGTCCCGCAGTGCTACACTCTGGAGTTGAAAGAGACTGAGCAAATATCTTCAGGTAAATTGTGAGCGGGTCAGTACTTTTTGAATCCTTTGGTTATAGACTTTTCTTTGTCTTGTACAGATCCTCAGCTGACTACGTTCCTGTCATCGTCAGAGGATATTAGTGATACTACGTGGATGGAGGTGTGCAGAGGTCACTATCGCAGGAATATGGCAAAGACTCCCGCCGTGCTTACAGGAGATGGTAAGGAAGGAATACATTATTTGGTCCATGTTTACACTTCATACAGAGGTTTAATAATTCAGTCTTATCTTGTTAATCCTGTATACTTTAGTAAAAAATAGAATTATCTTAACAAAGATAATTTAAGAATCATATTTTGTCTATTGCTTGACAAAAAGTTTTACATATGACATGTGCCACACACATTGATCACTTAATGCTTGGAGATGTACAACATCAAAGGACTCATTAGAGCCTTCATAGCAAACTTGATGCTGTTGTGGAAAACCACCCTTGAGGCCAATGGTAAACCACTTGCACAAGTGTCAATCAGATGTGGCATATACCAAGGAGACGCTCTGTCCCCATAGGCATGAACCCCTCAGCCAAATAATCAACAAGACTGGCTATGGATACCGACTCAAGAATTGGGCCATGATCAGTCACCTCTACATGGATGACATCAAACTGTATGCTAAGAGCGAGAGAGACCACACAGAAGGAGCCTCACTCCCAGAAGTTACCATAGCAGACATTGAGGATGGTTACAAGTACCTTGGAAAACCACAGGCAACCTCGAAGAGGTAACAAGAAAAGTAATGCAACGAGTAATGCAAGTCCTAAGAAGCCAGCTCAATGGCAAGAACCAGACCCGGGCAATAAACAGCCCTGCCAATGATCAGATACCCTGCAGGAATGCAAAGGAAGAGATACAGACCACAGATGTTAAGACGTGGAAGTACCTCACCATGCATGGATGGTTCCACCCAAAATCCGGCACCCTGACACTGTACACTAGCCTTAAGGAAGGAGGCCGTGGACTAGTGAGAGCCACTATCCAGGATGAAACATCCAAGATCCACAAGTACATCAAGGACACGGCCCCAACAGATTATGTGCTCACTGAATGTCTCAGAAAATGGGGAACAGAGGATGAAGTGCTGGAGGAGGGACCATCATGGGAGGATAAGCCCCTACATGGGATGTACCACCGGAACAACAAATAATAAAAAAATTCTTACCAATGGCTTGAGCAGGCCGGACTGAAGAACAGTACTCATCATGGGTGCACAGGAACAGACCCTGAGCACAAGAGCAATAGAGGCCAAGATCTACCACACCAGATAAGACCAAAGGTGTAGGCTGTGCAAAGAGGCCCCTGAGACAATCCAGCACATAACTGCAGGGTGTAAGTGGCTTGCAGGGAAAGCATACATTGAACGCCATAACCAAGTGGCTGGCATAGTGTACAGCAGGGCTATTCAACATCCGGCCCGGGGGCCAAATCAGGCCCTCCAAGTGATTTAATCCGGCCCACACCCCATCCTCCAAATATTTAAAAAATATATTTATTGTTTACTGAGTTAGCACTAGTTTAGACATGGTTTGGTCTTGGTTTAGTCCTTGTTTAATTCTGATTTAGACCTGTTTTGATTCAGGGTTAGTCCTGGGCCAGTCCTGGTTGGTTCTAGTCTAGTCCTAGTTTAAATATGGTTCAGTCCTGGATGGGCAATTTTGTAGAGCGATGTAAGTAAAGCATTTAGTTATTTCTCACAAAAATCGATCTAATCTAGCAGTAGTTATCATTGTATATGTACATTTTTTGAAATGGTGTTAGGGCTTTTTCTTTATGCAACCCAAAATGTTGTTACAGTGGCATGTTGTGCACCTCCGGCCCAGAGGTCTTAGCCCACCTAAAAATACGTCCCTCTAGAAAATTAAGTTGAATAACCCTGGTGTACAGGAACGTCTGTGCAGAGTATGGACTGAAAACCCCAATGTCAATGTGAGAAACACCTCCAAAGGTGGTAGAGAATGACTGAGCCAAGATCTTTTGGGACTGCACAGATACAGATACAAAGCAACCAGACTCTGCTGGTGATGGATAAACAACAGAGGAAAGCCGTTGTGGTTGATGTGGCAATACCAAGTGATGGCAACATTTGGAGAAGGCATGGAAGGTGAATGCAAAAGTGATGCCCGTGGTCATTGAGGCACTTAGGGCACTCCCCAACTGGAGGAGTGGCTACAGCAGATCCCTGGAAAAACATCAAACATCTCATTCCAGAAAAGGGCAGTGCTAGGAGCAGCAAAGATACTGCGCAGAACCCTCAAGCTCCCAGTCCTCTGGTAGAGGACCCAAGCTTAGAAAAAGGGATGAGATCACCCGTGGAGGGTGAGAAGGGATTTATTTATTTTTTGTATACACCACTCAAATTCTCCAGGTCTCCCTTGAAAATGTCACAATCTCAATGGGTTTCCGGTTAAATAAAGCTGAATAAATAAACAAATAAATACACCATTACTATTCATGTTCTATAAATGATCAAACTCTAACTCCATCTCTATCGCTATAATATCTAATTTACTGATGTAGATATTCCTAATTCTATTCCGATTTTTATCAATCCAAACGATTTTAATTTTCAAGAATTTATTGAATTTGAGTGAAGATATAAGAGGTCATTACTTTCATTTTGAGGGTATTCATTTTGTTATAATATCAGGCATGAAAGAGCCAAATGTATTATATTATATCTGACTAAATAAAGCCACCTGCCTCTTCATAATGTGTGACAGCTGCACTACACAGCGCCCCATAGATTAGCTGCATTCTATGTTCATGAATTTTTGAAACACCCATCATCAGAGCCATTTTCCATTCTCCTGCTTTTTTAATAATCATTCCTATTCAAAATGTGAGTGCGTTGGCAATAACATCATTAATGCATGCATTGTATTGTGATTACATCTTTTATGGATTCAAAGCAAGCCCTATGCTCATTTAAGACCTTTCACTAAACGAGATTTTCTCGTTTTTTTTGTCTTTCTAAATATCTACTTTGGCGTCATTTGTAAAAGGAAATTGTGTGTGCCGTTTGCTAAACAAGCTATTTCCTAACCATTTTACTGGCTCTGATTTTCACTTGTATCTCTGACAGGCTACTTTTCAGCAGCAAAATTAAAATGATTAACCGTAGTGCAGTATCAGGCGATGAAAAGCAGTAGTGATTAGAAATGCTCGAGTGTTCAATACCCCTCCATCTTGTCAGTAATGATGGCTTATTTGGTTTGCCTTAACAGAATACCAATGCGATTCATTCAGTGTGGGTTAGGGTTAGGGTCAGTGGCTAGATCAGATGTAGTAGTCAGTACCACAAGAAGTATTTTGAAGCAAATTAAGCTTATGTACAACTCATTATACTGAAGGAAAGATGTATGAAATCAAATACCCCACCACTGCGATGATAATAGTAAAAAAATAAACAGCACAGCATGAGTGTCCTCTTTGACGTAAACACAACTGTAAAGAGCCACCATCAAAAATGTATTTAAAAAGATGAAAATTTAACTTTTAAGTGAACTTAATGACCAAGGGCTTACGCTAATGTGCACTATGTAACATTTCCAGTGGCAGGTACGTCACATGGTTGTTTCCATGGTGATGTTATTGCTATCCCTGGAATGTTCCACTTTATGGCATGTTGGGGATTCTCTATTGAAAGACATAGCTCACATTCACAATGCAAATTGAAGCGGACTCTGTTCGATTGAGGACCAAAGTTGCAATGTTGTATCTTTCTCTGAGCTGGCCTGCTCCGGTTCGCATTCACAATACACTTTTATCAATCGAACCAAATGCCCAGAAAGACGCATCTCCCCATCGCCTGTAGAGGTGCTGACAGGAATGACAGGGAAACATGAGGAAGAGACTCAGAGCTCTGCCTGATCCGTGTCACACAAACAAACTTGGAGCAAGTCTTTAGCAGTGTTTGGATTCATTTTTAGGATTTTGCGGATTAACCCCACAGCCTGCCCCACACATGCACATTATAAGCTCAGCAGAAGCTTGACTAGTTCATGTCTGCATGAGCATGGGAGCACATAACTGCTGCAAGGTTGACCGAGATCTATAAATCAGCCTTCAGCCTTCAGTGTGAGCTGCAGGTGAGATGTTGAAGTCTTTTCACATCAAGGCTGATTTATGCTTCTCCGTCAACCTCACTGCAGTCACGTGCTCCCATGCTTAGGCAGACCTGAAGGCTGGTTTATGCTTCGCCTTCAAATCCATGCGGAAGTGCTGCGTTCTTCCCGACGCACAGCAGCCAAACAGTTGGGCTGTGTACGTGTACAAATGGTTCAGGTCTGCGTGAGCCCTGGAGCACGTGACTGCTGCTAATGTGGATCACATTAGGCTTAGGAAAGTTGTAAATATGACTAAACTGCATTTTCAAACTATACTGTAACTAAATGGGTTGAAATTGAACATTTGCAGTTTTTTCTATGTTTATATGTTTTTTCTATGGAATAAATTATTCCAGGTCATGGAAAATTGGTAACTGGTTATGGAAAAGTTATGGGAAAGTCATGGAAAACCTCTGGTTAAAATCTGCACGAACCCTGCAAGTAAAAACAAATCTGTCCCACACAGTCCCGTCTGTCAAAACAGGAGACGCGCATTTTATACCAAAGCATGAGGCTCAAAGGCCATGTCTTCAGTAAAAAAAAACAAAGTTAACACCAGTTAATACAAGGCCTTGATAGATTATGTTCATACAGATTAGTTGTCCTTTGTCCTATTTTAACAACAAAATGGTAATCTGAGGACATCCTGTGATACGACAATGGGCAGCGGACATTTAGTATCTGGACATTAAGATTTTGAAACAAGCGTGGCATGACATTTTTCCATAACTGGCATTACCCTTCTCCATGGAGACCAACAGGTTCCGCCGCAAAGATTACAGGTTATAAGTATTTAAGTAAGTAAGTATTTAAGTTTACCAAGATATTTTGTGAACAATAAAAACACATGCACTTGAAAACTGCGGAACACTCGAGCCAAAACAATATCGTCTCCATAAAGATAAGCACCAGAAAAGTCACATTGTGAACATTTTCTTATAAACCATGTCATGTGGAAAGTCTGGCTCCTCTTATGCAATTAATATTGAAATTAACTATAATTACAACAGGGAAAGAAATGACATACTAACTTTCACTATTGTAGTGTCATTCTAACTAAATATATACTTGAATGGTAAATCTGTGTTATGTCATCGTAAAAAAGTAATTACAATCAAATTACCTCAATTATAGTCATCAGATTGTCCTGTGGAATGATCATAAAACTCTTAATTACCTTTCTCTTTTATTCATTATTATCTCATCTTATCTACGTTTTTATGTACCCATGTTGTACAATGGCTATGCTTTGCTTACACTGCAGTGTGATAAAACACCATCAGGGCCTACTCTCAGGGGCAGTCAAGCCTTAAATGGATGTGAACATTGTCCACAGATGGAGGCAGTAGCACCCAAGTCTCACTACACAAGAACCAGTTCATGTCTTAGAGGCCTATCCTTCAGCATTGTAATTGGTGGCATGAAAATATTTTTGTAATTAATTTCATTGCAAGACGCTCATAAGCACTGACATTGACTTAATATTTGGGTGAACAGCTTAAAGTGATTTGTTTTGGCATGTTATAAAATACACTACCTGTAATATTTTGTAAAGCCACCCGATTTTTATTTTATTATATTTAAAGATTTTTGTGGCCCATAGCCTTTGCTAGACAGAAGAGGAAAATGTGAAATGGGGCGAAGGGACGACTTGCAGTAAATTGTCAGAGTCGAGAGTCGAGATTCGAACTAATGACACTGCGGCCGGCTGCACTTGTAGCCTGGTATACACACATTCACTGTGGCATAGTTTCAATAAGCCTTTGCTATATTAAATGATTTATTTCCATCCAGTGTTGCATTATTTTTCACACAGATCTGGTATTGATGATGTGAGAGAGTGACCACTGCACAAAGCCTTCTCCAGCTCCAAACACTCTCACTGGGGTTCAGATCTGGAGTAGATCAGTTTCTGCTTCTCCTTAGATGTTTTCTCTGCTTGATGCCAATGATTTGACCCTTCTCAAACATGGTGACATCTTTTCCATGACCACGGGATTTGCAGCAGATATCCAGTAGGAAGAGAGGATCTGCTGTATTTGCTCAGTTGAGTCCGCAGTGTACATGACAGATAACAAGTTTGTGAGTAAACTTATAAAAAGGTGTTTTTACTGTATAAGCGGTTGCTGGTTAAACTAAAAAAAAAAAAAATCAAAAGTCAATCTTCAACATTATTAAAATTGTTTGAATTGTGTGGTTGTTATGGACTCATACTATCTGTATTATGTGTTACGTGTCTTCAGTGTTGGCGGATCTTCTGGAAAAGGCCATATCTCATTTATCCAATGCAGACAGTGAACAGTTTTTTCGTCAGCCTTTATACAAAGGTAAGTTAAGAAACCTCTTTTAGTTGAATAGGAAACATGGCATAATTAATTATACTTAATGATAGATTACAACAAGGCCACATTGCATAAAAAATGTAACGCCGCACATTCTAGGTCTTCTTGAAATGTTCAAATAAAACTGTAATAATGAATAGTTTTACCCACAAATGTGTCCTTCAGGAGAGTACAACATTACTTTCAAGTTCCTTTCTAATTGGTGGATAATTAGGTCTGCAAAAGTTGTATTATTAAGAAAAAACCTGAAAAACAGTTTAAACTTTAAATGTTTTTCTTTGCTGAGCTGATGCTTCTTCAGCTACATTCAATGGACAATTTAAGTACAAAGGTTTAATGGATAAAATAGCAGTAACATTGTTAATGTTAAAGTTATTTTCCTGCTTTTGTACTCTTCTTACTCTTCTTAGTATTTTTTTTTTTTTTTACTGTTTTCAATTATATACTTCCTGTAACATTACTTCTGAAGCTTCTATTAACTATTTATTTTTATTTATTATTCATGTGTTTATTATTCATGAACTCTACCGATGCTATTGTTTGTGCGTTGGTCTGTTCTGAAGTCAGCTCTGAGAGGTTTATCTCTTAAATGTAGGATTATTGGTCTTGCCTTTATACGATAGGGGAATAAAGCTCCATCTAATCTGTATTTCGTTTTCTTTTAGCAATATGCAATATATATATATTTACAGTATATTGTGTATTTCTTATCTATGGACTATGTTTACCATCTCTGTCCTTGATAAAGATGAATAATGATACTGTGATTATTGCTAACACTTCTTAGTATACATTTGGTATAAAGTAACTTGGATCATCTTAAAATCAGAAATGGCAAATATCTCAGTAGAGCTTGAAAGTTCTTTGTACCCACGTCTCATATAACTGGATGATTTGTGGATGTTTGTTTATTTGCCAGTGGGATAAACATCTGAACCAGACTGATGGGTGCAAGAAAGGAAATCTGCTAATTAGTAAACATAAACACTTCCTCTTTCTTAATGCTAATACATATTAAAATGTGACCTAATATCTGTGCAATCACAATGAGTTGACTGAAAATGTAATCTTAAATGAGTTGACATTTCTTTACATCTCCTGCTGCAGTCTTTTGATGACGATTAGTATTCATTATTAAGATTTGTAACAGCATGTCTGCCCTGGTGATAAAGTCAAGTCTAATTGTACCAATTTGCATAACACTGTAATACAGAGCTTTGTGATTACTGTGAATGTTACTGTACTGGGATTTGTTCCTTGTGTTTTTTGTGTCTTGATTTTTTAAGTTAGTGCTGAAGTAATCATCAGTTTAACATTTAAAAGTACTGCAAAAAAAAGGCTTGTCTAATTTACACAATAGTTATTATTTCACAAATACAATGAGATGACAACAGCTTAATTTGATAAATGAACTGTCAGAAACATGTATTGATGGAATTTTGTGCATTGATGATGACGTAGATCTTCTTTTCAACTTTTTTAATGCATTTTTCGCCACATATGCACTTTAAGATACCCATGATAATACAAGTGACATATTTCACTCATGTGTATGAGTGTATATTTCACTCATACACAGAAGCTAAATCATCAAATACAACATTTGCAACATCTGTAAAGTTGGTTTTCTCTTAAATCTAGATGTTGCAACTGTAGATTGCCTTTTTCCCTTCTTATTATTCAGACTCTCGGTCTGCTGTTCTGACTTTTAATATTCCTCCCACTGAAAAGTCAGAGAGGCGACCAGGCAGCTGTCAGGGTTCTTGTCGGATCTCACAATGCACCAGGGAGCACGCGGAGGAGAAGCTTTGAGTGACGTGGGCTACAGTCTTAGCCACTCTGCCCTACTCCAATGCTCCCATTGTGAAGAAAGGGCCCACTCATTTGCCAAGTATTAACCTCTGTCAGTCCACACTTCAGACTTGTATCTCCACATTCTTCAGGCCCCAGGAAGATGTCCAACCATCTCATTTATTTCTGCTGCCCAGTGAAGTTGGGTGGCCAGAAAAAGAGCGAGACACTTTTTCATCTTAATAGGTCATGTCAAGATCTGCGCTCCCTCTCAAAATTAGGCCTTTTTAAAATATGTTTGCATATATCTTTCAAATTTTGTGTAACTGACAAAATGAAACTGCTCAAGGATTTTCCAGAATATGTATTTTTACTAGATTACTAACCAATCTTTAGTTCTAAATAAGGACTTGACACACACTTACTTATTTGAAAGGTGTAACTTTTCTGGTAGGGGTTGTGCCACCTGTTTGTCTCCATAGAGATGTTATTGCCTGGAATGTTCGAGAGTATAGCATTAAACTTATCTATTTAGCATTTATTCAGTTACTTGTAGCTTTATTGCTCAAAAAATACTATGAAAAGCATGCATGCTTACGGTGAGTGGTGTCGCCTCTCCACAGATCTGACCTGTAACTCGGCCTAGCTGTGCAACCTGCCTGTCCCCATAGAGATCTTTAATACCATACTGTAAAACATTCTACGCAAAGGGCAAAGCAATAACATTTTTTGGACACAAGCATGTGGCGGACCCTACAACAGAAAAGTTACACAGTGCGACTTTAAAGACTATAGAGGACTGTTGTATGACATCAGTGTAAAGGACTCAAATATGGTGTCCAGCATTAGTATATTCAATCCAGACTAAGACATGTCCATAATGTTTGTCGATGTATGTCCATTCGCTTCATGAACCTTGTCTAATGTATCTAATAAATGGTTTTAATACTTTCCATTGCCTATTGGGGCACTTCATAACATTGAAACCCAAAGCAATATGGTGCAGTGCTCTAATATTGCTCATTAAAACCGTGGTTGTTTTTCAAAGCAAATGAGAGCACAGTGTCACAAATAACCTCAGAGATGCATTACACATGCCATCTTAAATTATTATGTTCATAGTTATGCAAAAACAGGGCGGTGGGGACAACAATGAATGGTACTGGGAGGGGAAGAATAGAAGGAGGGAGCATTTATCTCCATTAGAAAGTAATTGCTATGAGCAAGAGGTTTTTATGGATGTTAATATGTTAGAAATCAGGGCCAGGGAAAATGCAGTGTTGTGTGACCATGCCTTGTGACCTCATCAAATTCTCATGAAGAGTCCACAATGTAATGGCCAAAAATGAGTCCACACTGCTCAGATCAGATTTGTGAACGTTAACAATGTTGAATTAACGTCATGGTTTGTAGATTATGGGTGACATTTTGATATTCCCATGAAATATTTAAATGCCATTAATTTATTCAAAATTGGATTGGAAGTTTTTTTCTTGCAACTGATAATACCGTGATGTATCTTATATTGATTACTGGACTTAAACAAACCGCTGAAGCCTGAGATCCATCACGGCACGCTGCAAATGTAGTATTTGCAAAAACCAAACACAATTTGCTTTTTTGTGATTTATTGTTAATTTCACACTGGTAGAACTGGATACACTTTATTTGTTTGCTCAGTCTGTAATGTTACATAAAACACAGAAGACTTTCATTATCAGTTCCACTCTTGGATTCAGGAAACTACTAAATATATCTTATTTTTCCAATCTCGACCTACATGGACAATTATATAAATTGCCAAGATCGTTCATTACGGCTGGGCAAATAATACAGTTTTCATCATATAAAAACCTGTTTCAAAATCTTGTTATGCTTAGATTTTTTTTAATCAAAAGGTCTAAACTTTAATTAATATATTACTATTACTATTTTATTTGTCTTAATTAAAAATGCCTAAAATAACATATGGTTTATGTTCATGAAGTTGATACTGAAAGATGTTTTTTGTTTGTTTTGAATAAGAAAACGTAAATCTAGTCAACATAGTTTTCCTGTGACGTTTAGGAGTTCTTTGGACTTGTCTGCATTATGCTAGCTCCTTATCTGCTCTCTTTGGATATTATTGAACTGTATTGGCACTTTCCCTCCCCGCACTCCTAAATCCATTTCTGTCGCACACTGTCCCATTTGGTTGTACAGTATGTGCTAAAGATTTCCCAATGTCACCTTGAATCCTTGCTATCACCTTGTACATCACGGTTAAACTCCACACAGAACAGCTGCTGTAAAACTGCTGCTGCTAAATAATCCCACCATCACATCTGTGGAGTTTCAGTGCTGCGGGGCCCGGTATGGCGAATGTATCTGGTTATACCGACCATTAGAAATCATTTAACATATCTTCCCCGCCCCTAAATGCCGTAACATGTGTGAGGTTATTGGCTGATTCGACATTAAACACATCGTTGGTTTGTTTTACAGCGGAGGAGAAGTCTGTGAAGCTTGCTGCTCTGCTTTCAGTGGAAGAGCTGGGGATCAACATCTGTCTTAGGTAAGCGCCATGTTTGTTAGTGGATCATAAACTTTATTAGATTACTACAATAGCCTTCTGGGACATCTGCAAAATAGGACTAGGATAAGACCAAACACGCCTGCAACACTTTGAGTGATTCACACTAGTGTCCGAAATATAATGCATGCAAATGATAAACAATTTCATGCCCGCACTACCTATTTTAATAATGTATACATAAAGCTCGTCAACACACATTCTAGAAAAAGATCAGATAAATATTTTTCTTATTTAGTCCAATGCTTTTTCTATATCACAGTAAGTATATATATGTCTCTTCTTAAAGTGATTTTCTGCTGACCATGCTCCTGCAGAGTGTCAGGTTTGCATTTCTGCCATAATCACAAATAAGGAAAGTGCTGTGTACACATAAATTTGCTTGCCTTGAAGGGTGAGAAGTTTTTGGGTATGAATTTATAATTATTCTGTGACTGTGCAGGCCTCAGTCCCAACATCAAAAAAAAAATAAAAAAAATTGTTCTGTAATGCCCTCTGTATTTAAGTATAGTCGACATAAACAAGTCTGCATCAAATCAAAGGATGTTCAATACAAAACAATGTCAACAATTTTACTGACGGTGAGTTTTCTGATTGATTACAGCCATCTACTGTGGACGTACCAAATGTTGTGTAACTCAGTGACATTAAGCCCGTTTGACTGTTGCGTTCACAGGTATGGCTGTTACCTTAAGCTGCTCAGAGATGATGCAGTGGCTGATCTGACACTGCTGATGAAACGCATGAAGGTCTTTCTGGGCTCTCAGAGAATTCCAACCACTTCGCGACTCAGTATCCTTTCGCAGCACTCTCACGCCTTTGCAAAACACAGGTAGAACGTAATCACTCCTGCATCACTTGTGCTGAGGCCCCTGAGTCAAGTGTTGGACAAGAAGCCCATTAAACTCGCAGGAAAATGCATTAACTGTTTTTTGTCCAAACTATGGTTGCACTAAGGTTGAGTCACTAAGGTACTGTTATTATGATATCAGCAGACAAGAAACTCACTTTTAACCAACTCACAGTAGTGGTACCATAGTTGGTTGTTACCATGTTTGCTACTTAGCATCAACTGTGGTTTTAGGATAATATAACTCCTACTATGGTTTTATTTAAAAAAAATTATGAAAAAAACCACATATTTGTGTATGAACGTATTGACGCCTGAAGAATCTGAAAAGTGTTGATAGCCTAGGGTTGTTTTCTGAAATTGGGCCAAATTATTTTTCACTTAGAGTTAATTGCTCTTCAGTTCTCCTGACACCTGCATATTAACGCTGTTATATGCTGACAGCAGATCTTGAATTATCAAACTGTATAAATTAAAATTAAAATACTGCTGCAGGCTTTGGTATAATGTGAGTAAAAGTGAGTTTGAGGTAAGAAACATCAGTCAAAAGCTCTGTTTCAGATATACATAGTGCAGTTACTTTTGATGCAGAGTTTTATAACTATCTTTAAAAAGGTGTAGAGTTATAGTTTTGAGAGTTCTGTTACCATTTGATGAGTAAAATAGCAGATAATAATTTTGTGCAACTTTATTCAAATATTTAGGCTTTTCAAAACTATGCTCATTTGTCTAACAGGACTAAAACATTCCACATCCATATCAAACCCTTGCCTTGCCTGTTCCCATTCTCCTTTCTGAGATTTCACAGATTGTGTTACCTTGCCGAAGCTGTGCACTTTTCAAGAGATGTTTTGGATGACATTGTTCCATTGTCTCCTTTGTCTCCCTCTCTACTCTTCGTATGAGTATGGGTGCAGAGATTTGGGTCTGGATGACATGACTGCACTTCTGTAGGTTCGCTTTTCTTACAATTGATAGTAGTTCTCGCTCTGTCTCTATTTCAAGACTGACTCATTTGTTCTGTGGGTACAGGGGATCCTCAGGATGTAGCTGTAGCAAGAGATTTTGAATGCTGTCACTCTGCTGATGTCAGCGGCGCGTAGGTTCCAGGTCTCACAACCGTGTAGTGCCACGGGCCACATCAGTGTCCTTGAATGTCAAACCCATCTCCAAATACCTGCAGTGAATAAACAAGAATGTCCATCTTAACTCCTGGTGTTATCCAAGACAAATATGAGTACAGTAAGATGTCATTAGTTTGACTCCTTAGCGCCACCCACAGTCTGTTTGCAGGACAGCTACCCGGGACATGACTGGTTGACCTCCACAGTGTTCCTCATGATGAAAGGAAACATGGATCGTGCACTGCGCCTGTTACTGGACCTTTCATCTCTGCTGGTCTCAGCTTTCATTTGGCCTGCCAGAATACATGCTTCAGTGAGTACTACATTAAGCACACACAGCATGTTGGTTTCAAATCTGTCTCTTTGATTTCTAAACATAGTGTCTAAAAGTCCCATACGAGAGTTATTGTAAAACACACACAATATATATCTCATTTAAAATGTTTCCAATGTGTCTAAGATGAGGAACTTCTTGTTTTATAATATTTTCTTAACTTTCTTCACAGAAAAAACATGTATAGAATAATGTAATACACACATTTTTATATACAGCAAAAAACCTGTATGCCACAATATACAAATGCATCATCTCTATTTGGGTTTTTAGTAACGTGCTAAATTTCTGTCAGCCCTTTTTCTCCTCTGATGAGATTGTTAAGTAGATTTTCTCATTTTGGATGAGCATTTCTTGCTCTTTGATGTCTGTGGAGTTATGTTCTGTTTTTGAAATATTGTTCATAATATTTGTAGATCACAAAAACGTAAAATTAAGTTTTAAGTTTTGTTCAGCGGCGTTAGGAACAACTTCCAAATATCCACATGGAACTTAAGGGAGATAAGTTAAAGAGTTAAACAGGCAAGAAAGCAGTTCATCCGAGGGGAAGAAGTGTGAAATGAAGCCTAGTTTCAATCGATCTAAATTGCAGGGGAGTTGTAAGGCACCAGATGAAGTTTTGCTTTCACCACGCCAACCTCTGTCATCTCGTGGTCTTTCATCAAAGCCAATTACAACTCAATTGAACTTGTGTGTTTGGAGCCTGCTGTGTGTTTGATTGAGATGAATGTTGTTTCCTGACAATTTTCTGCAACACAGACAATTTGTCAATATCACAGAGAGTAGAGCGGCTGTTAATTATTTAAGAATACCTTTTAAGGTATCGAAAGTGAGGTAAACAAAACAAGACATTTTTGGGTGTTCTGTGTGATTATAACAAGTACAGACCTTATTTTACATAACATTAATTTACCATGCAAAGATAGTGCAAACTAGAGATTACGTTATGGAAATCTTTTAACCTTGTAATATTAGTATTTTATTATTGGTAACAGATACCAATCCAGAAGTCATCTCTTCCTTCACTCACACTATGACCACATGAATTATTCAACTTGCCAGTTGCTCATAAAACTGTTTCCAGGTTTTATTTCTTACATAGTTTTTGTAGGGGCACTATGTACGTTTATAAGTGGAGCATCTGATACCTTCTTTTCTCCATAGAGAGATTGTTGTTTTACCTGAAATGCGCCACAGAATGGCATAAAATGGCTTAAATTTCTTACCTTTTTTGTCATCACAGTTTTAGGTTCGTGTTAGACTTTTCCACATCACTTTAATTATGTGTTCTTCACCTGTTATATGTTATTCTGACAGGTCCATGTTCCTTTGACTGTGGCTGAGTCCGGGATTGGTCCGATTTACTGGTGCACTGCGCACTATGTTGAGATGCTGCTGAAATCCGAGCTTCCCCTGGTCCATTCAGCCTTCAAGATCTCTGGATTCACTCCATCTCAGGTAAAGTAGAAGAAATCTTTCAAAATGTCACGCTACAGATATCCTGTCGTGTGGAACCAGGAAATCTTTAAATAATACTTTTATGGCCAATTTATTTATGTATGTGTCTTTGTTTGTTTGATTTTTACCATGTCTTAGTTGTAATATAGTTAAATTATATGAACTTCACACTTGCCAATTTCAACATTTTACATCGGGTCGTTGGTCCATGGTGTCTAAGTCAACCAAATCTTTCATTAGTCAACTTTAAATTTAAGTTTGAATTAATATAAGGATTTATATGGACCACAGCAGAGAGGAGAAAGCATGGAGTGAGTTAACTGGAGTTTTGGAATTAAGTAACTGCACAGTTTATTCTTCGTTTCACTTATGAAGGTCCTGTTTAGTACTTTTCTGTAGTATTTTTTGTGTGAGAGCCAAAGCCGATGAATTGATGTACGATGTATGTGTTTAGTCGACCAAGAATTTCTTGTTGACAGTTTATGGCCCTAGTTGTTTTAGTGAGTGAATGATATGCTACTTGGAGTGGAAGGCTCATAAACATATGATCATGTTTTTACTAGTGACATTTCACAGTCAATAACACTTTGTTTGTTGTAGCAAGAATTGTAATCAAGTGTTTAGTCAATTTGTCAGATGGCTAAATGTCAGACAGCTCAAATTTGCTTCTCCCGATCCAAGTGAATGAAGCTTACAATTAAGTACCGGTAATTTTATTTTAAATGTTTTTTTTGTTTTTTTTACTTTGTATTTTAATTGTCTCTTTCATGGTTCATTAATTGTTCTACTGTATTGTGAATAACTATAAAATTATAATTGGTTAATTACAGTGCATTTAGGTGGAATTACGTAATACTGGCCTTGAACAAGTAGCCTATTTAATGGCATACAATTAATTACCAACTGCTACTGCTAATCACCGCTAACTAAATGAAAAATGGTATATAAAACTGTGATAGCATAACACAAAGTATGTGAACTGTTCCTATTTTAAAACACCCTTTAAATTACAAATTCTTTCACATTGTCTCTGTCGGTTCAAAACACTCCTTTTTCCCCTGTTTAAAGTTGGGTCCTGACTCCTGTGCACTCAATTCTTTTGACACTGACTTCCCCTCCATTATCAACAAAGTGAAAAAAGAAAGGTTTCTACTTTGAAACCTTCCTTATTTGATCCAGCCTTCGTGGTGTTGACAGTTAGGGTCTCCCATAATGCACAGGGACGGGAGAACCTTATAAAAGACTGTATTTGCATCAGGCGCTGTGAACCTTCAGTCTCTAAGGTGGATTTTAAATTCAGATCACTTCTTCTTTAAGTGCATAATAGTTGAACGTTTTGACTCTCAAATGGAAAGAAATGAAACTCAGATTAAACCTATAATAAGAAATGAGTCTTTATTGTACGTGACATTGATATACAAGATAGGTAGTAAGAACAATTATAGCATGTACATTAGAAGACTTGTCTGGCAGTGAACATTAGAGATGCACAGATGCACCTGCTCTGGATGTGTTATGTAACTGTTATTTATCCTGCAAGTAACTACAGAACAGCTTTGTATAAATCAGTGGTTCTCATCCTGGGGGTCGTGAAATTATTTCAGGGGATCCTCAGGTGAGATGGGGGAAAAAATTTACATTCACGCAGGTCTTAGACAATAATGCAGTGGTAAATGTAGATTTATATTGTTTTATCAAGTCTTTGTCCTGAAAATAAAATCAGCATGAGATTTTGTTATAATTCTGTTGGTAGAATATGTTTTGTGTTTGGGGGCCACGTATGCCAACAGTTGTTATTATGGCGGTCTGGACTGCAGGTTGAGAACTACTAGAATAAATAACAATTCAAAGATGAAGACGTTCTGGGCCATATCTCAGCCATATCCTGGATCTTTTTTTTCTTGTATAGGAACCAGTGGTGGAAAGTAACTTAGGACAAAGGTAAAAGTACTGTTTTTAAGTAAAGGTTTTTGCAGTGGATACTTTTTCCTTTTACTTCATTACATTTGAGAGCAGGTATCTGGACTGAAAAGTAGAAAGTACTTTTCAGTGTTTTTTCGATGGTTTACTTTTAGCACATTCTGGGTGACATGCTGTCTAAAAGATTGTATAAAATTATTATACAGTCATTCGTTCATTATTATACAATTATAAAATTGAAAAAGAAGAATGCAGATAAAATCCCTTCAGTCAAATGCACAGCCAAACAGAACTGCTTTTGTCAAACAGTACTAGTATTGCCACTCAATACAATGCATTTGGTTCGAGTGTTCTGGTCTGAAAATGTATGAAATCGTGCCAGTAACAAGGCACGATGTTGCATTGTATCTTCAGAATTCACAACTTCAAGGGAAGATGCAGATTACAGATGGCTGTAATGAAAGAGTTTCAGCAACCTTCAAAACAGTTATTAGTTTAATGGAATTTTATTTTTAAAAAGCTACTCACAAACTGATACATTTATATCCATGTCCTTAACAACTGAATGCAATGATTTGGAGCCCATTTTACAAGAACCTGAGCATTTAAAATGTAATTCATATCTTTGGTCTTTGGGTGTGAAATATTTTTTATAGCTTAATTTATTTTTGCTGGAAACTATTTGGAAGCAGCTGTCTCATTAATATCACACATCAGAACATCATCAGCTGCAAAAATAAACATTAGTATGCATCTGCTCCAGTCGGTGTCCCTGAGTCCCACCTCAATATCAAACAACAGAAAGCTTTAGCACTTTTCATCTTGTTTCCAAAAAACAATCGTTTATAAAGACCTGGTGGGGCAAATGAAATAAATATACTATAGACTCCAAAGTAAAGGATCAATCAGGACCTTGGGGCAAACAAATGGTGACTAACAAATTTGACTGTGCAATAATATAATTTTATTTGAATCAATCAATTGTCAATGATATGCATGCACGGTGTCACAGAAACGGTAACATACACAAACCCATCGATAGCTGAATCCAGACAGTGTATTTTGTCCTTGTTTTAAGAGCGCTTGTTGTGTGGACTTTCTCTAAGTATGTCCTCTCCTCCTACTGTATATTTGCCGCATGAGTCATGATCTTTCAGCTGCAAAACAGTATTTAAATCAAACTGATGCAGTGAGTGTCTTCTCATTTCTGAAACAACCATGTGGAACAACAAACCCTGTGGTCATGGAAACGATGTCAGTGTGTTTGACAAGGGCATCAAGCAGAGAAAACATCTAAGGAGAAGCAGAAAATATTTCAACAATATACAGATATGACACTGCAGGGTAACTAGAAGGTTTTGATCTGAACAAGACTATTCGTTCATACCTGCCTGAAAGATCCTTCAATTCATTGACAGGATGGGGTTTCTGAACCTGGTGAGAAAGCTCCTTTATGTGGACTATTCAAAGAGGATAACCCCAAGTGAGGCCCCACAAGATGAGTTTATCTCTCTGGAGTACTTTGAAGAGAGCCATGGTGATTATGTAAAATAGTTAAGAGACATTATGGCCCTGGTTCAGAGGAACAGCTCAAGTGACCCTCAGAGTCCCACCACTGAAGAGGCCCCACAGGAGACGACAACATCTACTAAGAGGTAATCGATATGTCCCCAACTCAAACTCTATGCGGCCCAGTGTACTATATATTCAGGGAATGTGAATCACTGAATCACCACCAGTCTTTTCTGAGACCCCTGAAGCCAGACAGAGGACGACTCACCCCCCAGTACTCTCTCTGAGTGTACGTGTGGTGATCGACATCAGTGAGGAGGAAGAGGGCTCATCGCTCACCATATGCTTTTGGCGGCGGTTGCAGAATTGTGGCCGTCTCATCCAAGAGGTGGTATTAGATCTCTAGGGGGCACTAAGCTGAACTTTCACAACTTTAAAGTCAATTAAAAACATTTAAACATTGAACATTTGTAGACAAATACATTAAAGATAGTTTTGCAACGTCTGCAACGTGACCTGTGACTGGGCTTGGTGTCTTCACCTGATACGTTTAATGCAATACCGTGGAACATTCAAGGCAAAGCAATAACATCTCCTTTCTGGGTCACACAATCAGAGCTACAGTACAATCATTTTGGTGATCAAAAGTATCATAATTCTCTGTCCCAATGGGGCTAATGGCATCACTGTGTTGACCCTCATCAGATGTGCGTCCACTGGCTGACTCAGTGTTTCTGGAACTACCTGGACTGGCCTGAGATCGTCCACTATCTGTCCACCTGTGTGCTGATGGGAGCAGACTACCAGGTCTATATGTGTGTGGCCCTCTTCAAGCACCTCCAGCCGGCCATCCTGCAGCAGACACAGTCCCAGGAGCTGCAGGTCTTTCTCAAGGTATGCCACAGCAGCTTCCAGGGTAAAAATAAATAGATAAATCATTTTCTGAATAATGATCTTGATCCATATAAGAATCATACCCATACATACATACATACGCATATATATATATATATATATATATATATATATATATATATATAATTTTGATACACTATATATATATATATATATATATATATATATATATATATATATATATATATATATATATATGGTATAGTGGTATCAAAACTGCTATTGGGCCCTTTCCTCGGTATTGAAATCGAGTTTGAAACTTAAGTACTGTAAAAAGTAGCCTCATCATAAAAGTAAACTTTTATTTTACTCAATAGTCTCGGAAAAAACTTGTATTAAACTTGTAAGTATTAACAAGTTGTTACAGTGACTTTTAATGGACCGACTGAGACTAGACAAAAAGCAAAGCAGTTCCACACTTAAGGCGTGATTTACAAAGCGATGTAAAACAAAATAATCCTTTATTTCTCCCTCAGTGGAGATCTTCAGTGTTCAAGCAGCTCAGATCAATAGTAAAAGTAAATGAACACTGGGAAAATTATAGCAGAGTTTCCACCTTCTGGTTTGTATTGAACAAATATGGGCAGAACAATGTAGAAAATATGTATAATATTAATAATAATAATGCACTTATTATATCATTGATTGTAACATATTGAGACATTGCTTTAAATGTTGTAAATACAATGACATATTTCAAATCTGATATAGTGATTACTCCAAGTGGAGAGTTACAATACAAATTTAGTGCCTCACAGCCAGAAGGTCACTGGTTTGACTCTCGGTCCGGGCCTTTCTGTGTGGTTTCCATGTTTCTCCTTGTGTCTGGGTGGGTTTCCTCCAGGTGCTCCGTTTACCCCCCATCAACATAAAACGTGAAAAAATGTTCAACCTGGAAGTAAGTAGATTTGCTTTTAATGAATTAAGTCCTTTCAGATCAATATTGCGATTGAAAATGTCCAAAATATAACACAATTATCCGTGGGCGTCGTAGATTAGAACTATATAGCATACAAAAGCACAATAGGGTTTCTTTAAATGGTTGTTGAAAGCATTTATTCTTTAATCGAACAACAACTCTACTTCCTTTTAACAAACACTCACACATTAGGTTTTGCAGAGGCGGTGAGTACGTTTAGTGTCCTGCTCATGGGCAGAACATTATGACCAGATGAATTTGAACTCAACAAACAATATCTCACTGAGTTCATTGCTGGTTAGTTAAGGCAATGTTGCATGTTTGGATTGGATTTAAGTTGATTCAATATACAATAGTTCTCAAAGGAAAAGTGCATCATTCCAAAATACAGAGTAGTTTAGGTTTCATATCAGAATCAAGTGAGCCGCGGCCCCCTCGTCATTACTCCATAAGCGGTGTCTTCTCTGATGGTTCTGCTGTTCGCCGGCCTTCTCACACTTTTCTGAATAAAACATCAATTATGGAGCTTTATCTGTGGAAGCTGTTCTGATGAGTGGCGCCACCCGACACAAACTCACTGCAAACCTGTCCTGATTTGAACCGAGCTGACGTTGTGTGAAGAGAGAAAGAAAGAGGGAAAGAAGAGGTGGCGTTCGCACAGATGTTCACGGATGTTGCTTTTCGAATTTTAAAACATTTAAACTCCCTCCAGGGCTCATCACAGCAGGGGATGGATCTATATTTTATCTCAATTAAAACTTGAAAAGGAAAATTACCTGAGCAATAAAACAGACATTGATCGATATGTTATATTAGATCACAAATTATACTTTTCAAACCTGCATGCCGTGACTGTATATTAATGTCTGCCTTATTATTTGATACATCTCGGTTAATATGATTTTGGAATATTGGAGAAAAAAGTAATTAGCGCACATTTTAGTGAGCAATAGTTTCGTTCCTCTAAAAGATTGGATTTTCTTTTCCAATACTGTTTAGGCAGATTACTTTGCCTAACAATAACGTAGTCCGTCACTGTAGTAGCTGTTATTGATGTAGCCTTCTGCTCAGTCACTGCACTTATAATGCCACTCATTTGTCAAGTGAAGACAGGCCTAAGAAAAGGAGAAATCTATGTAATTAGTGCTTTCATTACTGCCCCTAATGATCTTATAAGTGCTGATATATTGTGAGAAATATAGAGGACGTTGTAGGGCTTATTCAGGAAACGGGACACTTACTCTGGTTTGTTGGACCCATTAAACTTCTATTTATGTGGAAATAGCCTTCATTTGAAAAGAAATATGAGCGATTCAGTCTGTGAACAAGTACATCTTTTATAATATTTTTAATTACCTCCTAAAACTGTAGGGGGAGATGCCAAAAGTACGACGGGATGTACTTTTGTCAGCGCCTTGTTGATCCAACATGGCCGACTTCCTGTATGGCGGGGTCATAATATCATTTTTTACATGTCCTCACATGAACTATTTTTTGGAGTGAGCGTCATATTGTACTGCAACTTTCTTTGGTTTCGGGCTCCCATTGGCCCTATGTTCATCGATTTTTCAGGTGGCGCTACTGAGCCGTCTTTCAATATTTTTTCACGGGGTCTTCACTCAAAATTTTCGATACCACTCACAGGCATATTTGTCTTTGTTTACTACTCGATTTTTGCGTTTTTCTGGCCCCTGGATACAATTTTAATAAGCCCCTCGCCGGGATGATTCTCGTCCTTCGGCTCGGGCCTAATTAGGATATGTAATTAGCTGATGTGAGGACACAGCAGGCCATGTCAGATTCATTGTGATAATAACGCCAACACCCGCAGCAACAAGGAACCAAGACAGATAAACTGTTTCCAGACTTTTAATGGACCAAACCCAGAACAGTGGAGATTTATGAGAATATATGAAATTTTTATGAAATCACTTCCTCTGCTTCATTATAGTTGTTTGTCACTGTCGCTGTTTACCTGACCTCAGTAGGCCTCGAAATGGACAAAAGGAAATTAGAAAACTGCCAGTCAGTATTTTTTCCTTCATACTCCCTTTGTACCTTTAAACATTTGTTTTGTCCAATGATATTATATCTAAATCAAAAGTATGCACACGACTAATTCCAGAGTCCCAGTTTTTTTGCCCATGTGTGTTGGAGATGCTCGTCGATAACCACGCCACGTCAAAACCTCATTACCCGAGCACTAAGCCAGGATGTTGTTTACTGACGCCGCGCTGCATTCAATTCACCAATTTAATTTGATTTTTTGCGACTTGAAAATAGATTGAATGTAAAGCAATTTAATGAAAAGGTTTGCTTCAATTTATTCACACTGGTCTCAGCGCGTGAATGACAGACTCAGTCACAGATTTCAGGTGGATAAAACAAGATTTGTTTGTACTTTTTAAAATTATTTTGTGTACAGTATGCCAACATATATATCATATAACATACCACATTCTCTGCTTCAAAACCCTCTAGTGAACTGTGAAAGGAAAGCTGGTTCAAAACAAATAAAGTGTCCACAACTCGAGGCCATATTCTATTTCTGTCTCATTATCATCATCATGATAAGGCTTGTCTTTGTTTATTGTTTTACTGAAGTAGTTGTTATTGTTAACAGACAGTTGTTGGATTCATTGATTGTTGTTAGTCTGTATTAGACAAATGTGAGCATCTGTCACTCGAGATATTCTTAAATGCATTTGGTCTCTTCTTTGGTACACAAAAACCATTGTGTTTTAGGTATTTTAACAGAACAAGGTCGGATTGACATTGTTTTTTATATATATAATATATATATATATATATATATATGTGTTTTTTTTGTTTTTTTAAAGGGACAGTGCACATGAATGAACATATGTAAATGTAAATATGCCAGATTTTAGCCACAGGCTAGATTCCATCTATTGTCCCTGGACAGGTTTATGGTACCAATTAAAAGGTAACACAATACTAATACTAAACAATTGTCCTTTTTAAGTGAAAGGAGAAGGTTTGTTGTTTTAAATGCAAATGTATGAAATGGGATTTATGTTTTGTAACTGTTTTTAGGTAATACATTTTTGTGTTTCAATGTGTGGTGATGTTATCACTGCTCTGTGCTGCTGTCTTGGCCAGGACTTCCTTGAAAAAGAGATTAGTAGTCTCAATGATACTTTCCTGCTTTGATGTTTATACAGGCATAATGCCTGATTTTCTCTTGTTCCCGCAGGAGGAGCCGATCCGAGGCTTCAGAGTTTGCAACTTCTTGGACTTCATGGAGAGTCTGGAGCACAAATACAGAGACATTGTCCTCACTGACATGAAGTCTGTCTGTAATCCTGTTGACTAGAACTACACTCCACTGCTAAACTTTTACCTGCTTTTTACTGTGGCTTTTCATCAACGTCAGAGCTTTTTCCCAGAAGCCTCCACTGCCGACTGCTGTGTGCTGAATATGTATGCAGTCAGTGTTGTGTGGTGATGAAACAGCAGATGGGAAGACTTACAGATGAGAGAGAGCCTGTTGTCACTGTAAAGACTGCTGCATTTCAGAAAACAGAGATCCAACACAGAGGAACCAGGGCAACGATGTTTGCAAAATGTTACAGAATCGGAAATGTGCAAGATGTGACTGCTACATGCTAACAGAATCCTGCTGTGACAGGGATGCATGAATTCCACACAAAATGTAAAAATGTAAAGATTTTCTTACAATTATTCAAATGCTTTAATGTCTTGTGAACAAGAGGGAATATAATGCTAGGTAAGCATATTTTGACAATCTGAAAGCTTCATTATCTTTTGTAAAGTTGGTTTAGGTGTTTTGTAGTTGTTTTGTAAATAACTTTAATTGTAAATAATTTCGTAATATTAACTTAAACTAATTATAAATGCTGTTATTTCCAAACATGTATACCAAGAAAAAAAAGATGGATTAATGTTACTACTGTCTTTATAGTTTAGTTTTTTTTGCTTACAAACAGCTTCACTGGTCTTAAATACGTTTTTTGGCTGAACAGTTTGACGTTGCCTTGCAGATTTTTACCATTCTTCATCTGCCAAATAACAACTAACATTTCCCATATGAATGCATCAGTAGCCTCTTATTAACAACAGATGCTTGGATAGATGCATGTAATAAGACACTATCATTTCCATCTTTGTAAACATGTATTAAATATTTTCTGTTCATACATTCCTCATGCAATCTGCACCTCCATTCTTTCGCTGTCAAACACCTTCACTGCTTTGTCATGTCTTCTGTGTGTTTTGTCAGGGCGGTGACCCACATTAAGGACGGGACACGCCGCCATCATGCATCATACAGACCTGTTTGTGCACCCCCCCCTCGTGCAGGTTTGGATATGAAAGATGCATGAGGGCGTCTCTGTGATGGTTATAAAGGCTCATTAGTAACCGTGCTCCGGCCTGGCTGTCCCTCGCCTGTCGTCCGCCGTGCGCTCCAAGCAGAATCTGGTCTGAATAACAAATGGCCTCATCCATCTCCAGGTATGTGGATATGTTCACAGATGAGGCACGAGGAGTAATAGGGGTGTAAACTTCATCGGGCAATTAGGAGAGTGTGCGGCTTTTGCTTCTATCCCAAATGAAAATGGTTTAAATGTCCTAATAGCTTATCGTAATGGCTTCAAGTCGCAGTGAAGCCTGAAGATGACCGATAAATGAGACTATGCTCTTGTAAAACCAAAACAATACTGGCCAGTCAATTTAAATATGCACTTGGTTTGTCTCCATGGGGATAGGCAAGTTTAATGCAAGCAGGTGCTGACAAACAGGTGCGGACCCTCGACCATTAAAGTTACATGATCCAACATTAAGCTTTTTAAACGACTTTGGTCGCCTTCATATCAATTAACGTGTCTTAGAAATATTTCAAAGCCTTAGTTCATATTTAATTTTGCTTGCAGCAGAGGGCGCTACCACTGCATCTGATAGCGAACTGTAAAAGTGAAAACGTTTGTAAAGCCATAAACAATGGAAGCTATTGGCAAAATAGTTTAAATGAGGCAAGTTGTAGGGCTCGCCGGCAGTCCAGTGGTTAAAGGCATTGTATGTTGTGAGTCCGATTCTGGATATCGAACATTTTCCGATTTTCTCTCCCCATTTCCCGCTACAACTGTCCTGTCTAATAATTTTTGCTCGTGATACTCTCGTTTTGTAATTAAATTAAGCATCATAGCACAAAAATGTATCGGCATATTGTCTTAAACCTTTGAAATATGAGTAAAAATTTGACATGTAAAATAAGAACTAAATATTATTGACATATTATCTGCCAACATTGAATGTTGGCAGAAACCCCTCATTTTAATATCAAGTGCTCCTCTTGGTTCTGAATTTTGCAGTCTTGAACTTAGAATGGAGACAAATCCCTGGCGGGGCGTGCCTGTCAGCTGCACGGACCACTCTCATCACTGGATCTCTGCTCTCAGACACCAGCACACATTGATTTAGTGGAGATGGACAGGGGTGGGCCCTCATCTGTCAGAGCTGCAGAAGGATCCCCAAGGTTTTTTCCTGGAGGACAATGCGATGAAGAGAAATGAATGTTCTTATCAGCTGGATGGATGGCACTTTGAGCCTGAGAGAGGCTCTTTGTGCAGGTCATGAACTGAGCTAAAAGTTGGAGAAGTTTATAGGGCTAGAACGGTCCGGATAGGGTCTGGCAGATACTGTATATTTATGGGGACAGATGTGTGACCTTTTTAACAAGTCTTTTGTTTACAAAGCAACAAAAGGTCAAGTGTTTTCTCCTGTCCAATGCAATCATTGGAGAACAACATTGATCTACATATAGACATTTAAGAGGCTTGTGTTCTTGCTTATTTTTGTCTTGTTGTCTTGTACTTTGATACAATGAGGGAAATACATTACAAAAGGTCACAAACTGTGAAAAATGTATAATTTCTTGGCTTGACCCTTTAAGCTGGATACCTGATTTTCTAACCGTAAAGGAGGATGTTTTCCACTGCTCTAACGTCACAAACTCTTTGGCCCATTGCTAGTTTTCACAGCCATAGAGAAGTGAAGAGATGCAAGAGTTGACCATCCTCGCACAGCCAATCATATTCTCATCCCAACCCCGCTCTTTCTTCGGGGTATGTGATCAATAAATTGATTTATAATTAGATCCAGATGATATACTCTAGGGGAGAAAAGGAAATGTACACATTTACAAGAAAAAGCTAGGTAGGCCATTTGTCCCCCATTGCTGACCGCATTGTCATCTTGTTGCAATTACATGGCTAACTTTAATGCTTCCTCTACTGTACCATTACCTCAGTGGAATTTAAACTTTCACAACAAGAAGCACCTAAAATAACATTTTGCTTTCCAAATACCACCTGGTCTAACCACAGACTAGAATCTGGCCTAAATTAGGGCTAAACATGAACCTAAACCATGGCTAAATTCATTAGCTTCATTTCAGTCCATTAAAGTATTAAAAGACAGAACAAAGACAAACGGTACATATAAAACATGCAAAAAATTTTCACAAAATTAATATAATACTCTGCAAAGGGCCCCACGTTGCACCATAGGCAGCCCGCGTACCACAGTTTGAGTCATCTCGCTGTACTGGCCCCCAGACTATTACTGCTTTTGTAGACCATCTTGATCGCTTCAGCAAGCTCATTTAGAAGGTAGACATTTCAGACTTTTCGCATAGTATGTTCCATGTGTTGCATTGATACTACATTGTGCTATGGGGAGTTCATATTTGCATTTCCATTTGCTGAAGTCAATATTTTCCAGAACGGGCAGCATTGTTCATTGTGACTCAGACTCCACTGGGGACATGGAACATCCACAAAACACAGTGTAGGGCAAGGTTTTTTGACAAGAATGAACAAAGAACTTTTAGTTTGTGTATTTCTTTAGCAAGTTTCTTTATTTTAAATGAAGGCCCACATTAGATTATGAATGCACACCACAGTCCCACCCGCCGCGCCTATCACTTCAGCCTTTTGTCAACACACTCAAGCCATAAGGAGAGTTATAAATCCTGTTTAACAATTTTCAACCAAAGGAAAAATAAACATTCGAAAATCCCATTCGGTTCAGTGTTACTTTGCTAGAGATCTGCACCGCTATCTGTCTTAAATTCATTACATTACAATGCTTTTACAAAGTTGTATAATACATTCGCAAATTGTAAAAATCATTGAATGAGCACTAAAGTGGCAAAGTTGTATTTTATCAAAATATTATGTTATCTTGTCAAAAACATCCTGCAATTTATTTAAGCAAATTTTTCTCATCAAACAAGGGCTGAATGATTTTGGAATTGGGATTGATTTTCCTGACAAGAATTTAAATTTCGATTAGTGATTTTGTTTTGATAAGATTCTGTTTATAGATCACATTTAAAGTAGAGCAGCATTAAAGGTCACTCCCGGCTTATTCCTTAGCCTGAAATGCTGGCATTACCGTATTTTCCGGACTTTTAGCCGCTCCCCTATATAAGCCGCATTTGCTCTATTTTTTAAAAAACGATAATAAAACAATACATAGGCCGCACCTTTTGTATAGGCCGCAGAACTCTTTCCTTGACTTTTGGCATCGCATGAGCTCGTCCCGCTGTCCCCTCCAGCGTCTCACCGTACATTCATTGATGTTAGCTTGCGTGCAGCCGCGCGGCTTCCTAGCAAGATCGATGGCCTTCAGCTTAAAACTTGCTTATACAAACTTCTTCGTTTGGGTTCCATAATGATGCGGCAGAATTTGAAAATAATTTATAGTTGGTAATTTGTCGTCCGTGTTCTATTTGCTAGCTGAATAAAAAAGCAACATCTGCTTCTTTGCTTAACTTTTCTGTAGTTTTGATTCTAATTCCGGTTAAGTTTTAGTTCGCCCCTAGCGGTGAAAGAAAAAAACCACAGAAAAGCCGCAGCCTCTAAATAAGCCGCATGGCTCAAAACATCTGACAAAAGTAGCGGCTTATAGTCCGCAAAATACGGTAATCATATCTGTCTTGCATTGATTTCATTATGGGCGTATGTATTGTTTAAAATACCAGGCTCATCTCTTGAAAGATCACCCTCTGACATGTATCTGGCCTGGTGTCCCACCTGCTTGTCTCCATGACAAACGATAACTTTAATGTCCTTCTGACCTCATCTGACCTCTCAAAACCTGACCTCTCAAAACCAGACTTAAAACACATTTGGTCAGTGCTGCCACGAGATTCAAACTTGATTTCGATAACAAATATCCTCTATTCTCAGTTCCAATTTTGATACCATATTGATAATTATAATAAAATGGTTTTTTTTAGGTCAAGGTCAAGATATTAAAATTGACGGACAATTTCAACACAAAATCATTTTAATTTCTTTTATAAACCCTGTAGTCTTATATTTGATCAAGATCATTCTAAAACTGTTCAGAAAACGTAAACTTTTTTTTTTTTTAAATAAATACTTGCTGTAATTAGTATCGGATTTTTTGATACTATTGACAATCTTATGATTTCACCGTTCATTTCTCCATATTGCTGTTTTATGTGATACTGGTGGCGTTTGTTTATCCCTTTTAATCCTTTGTCAAGTGCCCTTGACTGTCAAGGACACAGGGTAAATAAAATTAATTATTGTTATTATTCTGTGGAACCTTCCAGCAATAACATCTCCATGGAGACATGACACCAATGCATTTCTGAACGGGTTCATTTCTGAACAAAGCCCTGTGTGTGGTGGCAGAGCAGTTAGAGCTCTCGCCTCCCAATAAGGAGCTCATAGGTTAAATTCCCGGGCCAGACACATTCTTCCTCCCACCATCCAAACACATGCATGTGTTAGGTAAATTGGCAACCCTAAATCGCCCCAAGTGAATGAATGTGAGAGTGAATGTGCTTCTATGTATCTGTGTTTTAATCCTGCAATAAAATGGCCCCTGTCCAGCGTGTCTTCATTTGAGAGGGTGTCTCTCAAATAAAAAGCCTTTGCAATTTGCATTTTGCTAATTTTGCTAATCTTCTAACAGTCTTTCATCAAACCAACCTGAACTGGGACTTTTGAGCTTGTATTTGTGTTCCCATAAAAACAATTAGTGTCTACAGTCTCCGCTCACCTTTCATTGGCCCATAACCTGCTGCAGTCACAGAATTATGACTAATCTGTGTTAATCCTCTTTATGGCTTAGCTGCCATTTAGAGACAGACCAAAGAGACTCAGGCAAACCTCGGTGTTGTCGCTCTGATTAGGTGGATTATCATTATCACTGTCTCCTTTTAATTGTGATCATAATCTGATAAAGATGCTCGGAGGGAGGGAGAACAGGGCCTGGCTGGTGTGAAGTCAGAAGATATAAAATTCTGGATGCAAATAAAACTTTAAAGGTGCACTATAAATATGATAGAGGATCTGTCACGCACTTGTCTCTTGTTATGGCCTTGCCTGGAATGTTGACAGTAAGACATTAAACGTATCTATCTTGCATTATCTGCCTTTTTATTTTAGAACTACATGTGCATGCAAAAATAAAATCGTTATAATAGGTTGCGTTCATATTCTTGAATTTGGTGATGTCATAATCTCAGAGGGTGGGCACAGCCTTTGTAACTCTATTGGAGATTCACAGTTTTTAAAAGAAAACTCCAGAATATGAATCCACAAATATGACTTCATAACTGCATTTTTGCACATATGCACATGTTTTGGTTTTTACATTGAAAATGTTTAGTTGAAATTTCCAGTTGTTTTTTTTCTGTCTTATTATTATTTGTTTGGGATTGGCTCCACAAATGTGTTATATTAGTCTTGGTTTAAAGTCCTATGAACTGACAACAATCACGTCTTTGGGGTTGAATAATGGCACTTTCTGATGCTATTGTTAACACATAATTTCACTTTTATTTATTTTTTACTAAGAAGATGCTTAACTTTGTGCCAGCTTTCGTTTCATGTGGAAATGCCCAGTAATTACAGTGATAACCAGGTCAACAAATCTGCAATTTGACAGTTAAGCAAATTCTACCAAAGAATTTTATTAAACTATAGGTTTTCTAGAATGTTGTTATATCACGTTATATCAACTCTATTGCCATATTTCTCACTGAGAATTTCTCATGATTCAGCCTAGATAGTACGGCTGGGACAATATATATTTTTTCATTATATTGTCATGCGGTTTTGTTGTATCGTATTGCAATATTTTATTCACATTTATAATAAAGCTGCAGTGCGTCACTGCTTTTGCTGTTATAGTGACATGACTTCTGCAGCTGAGAGTATACCAACTGCTTGATCTGCCAAACACTATGACATGATCAAATACATTAAAATCTATCATATGGTTTCATGTTACATGTACATATGTATTTGCTAACTAAGTTAAAGCACAGACAAAGCCTGTGTGTTGGCATTAGTATTGTTTAAACAAGATTTGGTGCTGATTGATTATAAAAGGGAAGAAAGCTTGTATTACAACCTCAGTCGGCCTGTTGTACTGTTCGTTTATCACTTTTGGAAACTTGACTTGTGCCTTCTATTTAATTGAATTCTGGGTAAAGTATTGCAGTTCATTATACTATTGAACCATAACTTGGTATTTAAAAACAATGTGTCATTTTTATGAATTTTAGGTATAGTATTGCAATACTCATTCAATTAATATTGAATAGCAACATACTGTATTGTGACAAAAGTGTCCCCCACTAGATCCGATAAAGTAATATCCTCACAGTGATCTGTTGGAGACATTTCCCTAGAATAATAAACCTGTTTTGCCCTGGAGTTTAGCCTCAGCTCATAAAACTCCATGAACTTCATGATGAAATACTCCACTAGTGTTAATGAGTAGTCGACCAGAGCTGCCCTTTCTGTCCCAGAGTAAATGTATAAATGCATAATTTACTTTGTCTGCACACCATGTGCAGCCATAACTAATTCCAGTGAAGACATTAAATGGATCTATCTTGCATTTATTCTATCACCATTTTTTAATTGCACAAAAATCTTGAAAAACATGTATTCTTATTATGAGCGAGGTTGCCAGGATCTGACCTGTAGCTTGGCCTGGTGGAGTCGTCTGCTTGACTCTCTGGAGATAACTTTACTGCCATACTGTAATGTAAAAAGGTAAAACTGAATAGCATTTGAATAATCATTTAGATGGAAGTATTATGATTCAATATTCTTTTTGAAATAAAGTTTGTTTACAAATATGTTAGTATAGGTAGAGCTATAAAATAGGTATTAGGCTATAAAATGTAGGAGAATCGTTTCAATTGTCCATTTTCTAAATACTCAGTTGCACAATCGATGTATATGAGACAGTGAAAGAATGGACAATCATCACTGATCAGACAGAAATCAGATTACTCACGTCAGAAGTAACTGACATGACAATATTGTGATAACTCCAGAAATTGGATACTGATCAGATTATTGGTGTGCATGTAAACATACATAGCCACTGGTAAGAACAACATACAATCCACAGTATTTTTTTTCGGATCCCCTTATGAGAACAGTTTCCCCGCTGACAGTGACGTGTGGTTCGGCTGTGCCTGTACGTCTCCTGTTGTATGGAAAGGTCATCGCAGGGAGAAGCATCATTATCTAAGCATCGACTACCTCCATATCAGAGAGAGTGAGAGCGACTGACGTTTGAATGGGCCGCTGTAATGGATGAAGGCAGATGAGGACATAATAACCCAGGTGTGACATTAGCCAGGCTCCATCCGGCTCTATTGTGAACGGAAAGGCCAAGACTTTGATTGATTATTTTTAAAAGGATAGTCATTACGTCCAAAAAAGCAAGTCAGACAAGAAAATACTGGGATGTCATTTGAAACCCTATTATGTGCCGAGGGTTGGTCGTTTGTGTGTGATTATAATGTAATGAAATTAGGCAGGGATGTGTTTGTCAGGATGGAGATTGTCGTCTGGAGTTTGCCTTTTGGGATCATTTTAGGAATGTCTTCTTTTCTTGACAATGATTTGTTACAGTCAACAATCTGAGAAACAAACAAGGAGCTAACTTTAAAAAACGATTTTAATTACATCACTGCTGGAAAGTAACAAAGTACAACAGTAGTTTTTTGGCATGTGCACTGTACTTTAGAACATTTTACAGTGGATACATTTTACTTTTACTTCATTACATTTGAGAGCAGGTATCTGTGCTTTCTACTCCATCTATTTTGAATTGGACTGAAATGTTTAAAATATGTGTATTTTATTAAGAGGGTAGTACATCTTTTACTTATGTAGATGTTTTTATTATGTGATATTTTAATTTTCCACCAATGAATTAGATCAAGTCGAGTGAAATAACCCATTCAGTTTAAATGATTGACAAGTTAATTAGTCCTGCCATATTTAACCTTTAAGCCATTATCCCCACAACTGTGATTTTCACTTTCATTTTGGGACCAAAGAGCCTCCCACTCATTAGTGAAGCAATCAAATCCATGCATGTTTTGTAAAGATCACACACAGGTCCATAGCCTGTCAAGGTCTCAGTGAAATAAGGTTCAATTGTGTCACTCAGCAGGGGTAAAATAACTTGTGTGCATGTTGTTATCCGTGTGAAATGCCATCCAGACATGAACGTTTCTTAAACAAAAGTAATCAACTGTCTCTCTTTTCACATGAATTGTATAAAAAGTGAGATTTACATTTCCAAAGTCCTTCCCTTCATGTTTCACCACTTTCAACAACGTATATCTCTTTTTCTCCAATTTTAGATGGTTACTTTAGCTAAAACTGTGAGTAACTAATGATAGCTTGTGATAGGCCTATCTGTATTTTTGGATAAATGACGTCACATGTAAAGATATGCTCAGTGCCAAAGTTTGCATGGCCACGGAGCTAACTTCCTGGATTATAGCTGGTTTGGATTATGAACGTTTGTCACCATAGTTTGGATTTGAATCTCCACAGAGCTGCAGGTACACTGGGATCGACACCGGGCGGACTGAAGTTTTGATGCGCAGTTCAGTGATTTGCGGCTTCACTGATTGCGAACCTGCTTTGGCTGACCTATGCACATAAACTTGGGGGTACTTTGGAAAAATTTGAATCAGAATCAGAGAGGGGTTTATTGCCATTGTCAGTGAACAGAATTCACAAACTAGGAACTTGCAGGTGAAAAATATGACACATGAATAATAATAGCAGCAATAATAATCTACAGGTGTTTTATGTTTAACTATCAGTTTGACTTATTAATGTATAAAGCGTAATTTATCTTCTTAATCGGGGAACGTTATTTGTCTGTTCCTCAGATTAGTCAATTTAATTGCAACCTTTTTATTATAGAACTACATCTGGATGCAAAAACAAAAGTAGCCTATTGCCATTCTTTCCCTTTGAATTATAAACCTGTTTTGCACAGGACTTTAGCCTCAGCTTTGTCAAACCAAACAAAGTCATGATGAAACTCCTCTGGTGTTGATGAGAAGTCGACCAGAGCTGCCCTTTCCGTCCCACACTAAATATATAAATGTATAATTTACTTTTGTAAGCCTAAATCATAAATAATTCCGTTAAAGCTCATCAGGGAGAGACATCAGTGCTTGGAGTTAAAATGAGGATCACATGTTCATCCAGTATTGTGTGTGGTGGCATTGATGGATGAGGTAAATGTTGTGAACAGAAAATTCACTTTCAGTCAGTAAACCTTAATCTTACTGCAGTTAAAACGTGGAAGTAGTGTAGAGTAGTAGTAGAGTTACTGTAGGCCTATTTATGAGGATTGCTCCCCAATTGTTTGTCTTTGGTGCCGAGCAAAACCGGTTTCTTTCCTTCACCAATAACTTAAACTTCTGGTGATAATTTAAATTTGATTGTTTGTGTAACCTGTAACATAAAGATAGCAGCGAGGACTTCCCCAGTTCTGATCAGTATTTTGGTGTGTCAGTCAGTCCTGGTCTACTCCTGGTCCGTTCCTGCTTCCACAGTCAGTTCTCAGTGTGGCTCTGTATGTCCACTGGTCCCACTGGTCCAGGATTTACGCAGACTCTGTTATAGCACAGTGTGTCTAAGCCTGCTCTTCCCCCGCACCTCATCCTCTCCCCTCGGGACACTGGCCTCAGCTTTGCCCCATAGGCTCTGGACCACCATAACTCCACCGCCACAGACCAGTAGTGCATAGTCTTTCTGGATACTCACTCCCCTTGCCTTTTGTACAGTACATATTTGTACTGTTTGTATTTATAATAATCTATTATAATAATATTTATAATCATCTATTATAATAATATTTATAATTATCTATTATATTTGGCTGCAATGAAAAATCAACTGTATAGTCGACTATAACAAATATTGGTCGTCTGGTATATACTGACTCTAAAACACATATGAAAAGACATTTATAACAAAGACAATGGTGTTATTAAACAGAAAATGTCCAAATAGAATAAACGATTCTAACAATTCTTATTAATAACACACATTATTAGCAAATATTCTCTGACTAGAAGTCTTCAGTCACCTTATTTAAACCTTTATTTGAAACCAGTGTTTGAAAAGTCTCAATGTACAATAGAAAGAATCGTTTGACAAGTCAATCAACAGCTTAAATAATCGTTAGTGACAGCCCTAATGTTAATCTTAAAAACTTCAAAACACCATTCATAATTCTTGCAGCAATCCTGAGGTAGACTGACCTTTTTCCAATCACACTTGACAATTTGTGAAGTGTCTTGTCCAATTAAGAACACAACATCACAATGTCATGCTGGTTTTGGGACTCAAGCCAACAACCTTCATGTAGTGAGTGAACAACTGTATCTAAAACTATCTATTTAGCATATTTATCAGACTGATATAGTTGTAGTAGAAGTAATACATGTAAATATGAGGTTAATGGCAAAAACAAGTTGGAAATGTATTAAAACAAAAAGTAAATAGAATCTATAGTCCTAATCACGCTTCCAGCATATTAGAAATCTGAAATACCATTAGAAAACCATCTTCTATCCACCTACACTTGTACATAACTCTCCACTGGGCTGTAGTTTAATAATCAATGAGTGACATTCAGAGCTGACCTTATAAAGAGTCTGTGATGTCTGGTTTCCCTTGACAGGACTTGTGCTGGGGAGTACACCTCACCTCTCCTCCTTCGCCCCTCGTCTGTCGTCTCCAGAGTGGTGACATTCTGAGCCCCAGGCGAGCTAAACCAACACACCTCCTCCCACACCGTCGTGACATTTCCTCCTGCTCAGCCTCTCTGTGAGCGAGGGGTGTTTTCTGATCCGCACTGTCAGATTCAAAGTCATGGAGGACTATTATATACATTAAATAAGAAGCAGTGGTTGAGGGTTGGTGGTTAGATCCGAGCGCTGACCTTTGACACTACTGCTGTGTCTTCAGCCACCTAAACTGTTCATTGGTTTCAGCTTCCTGTTATTTGCAACCTTTTGGATTTTTATGCATTCAAAAGATTTAGTATTTAGTTTTAAATTGTTAATTCTTAAATACAGCCCAAACATTCTGCACGTTTTGACTGTGCAGAGATTTTCTAGCTTGTTTGACATTGGCAGTTGAAAGGACACTTCAACTCACCTCACAACAATTCATTTCCTCAACAAACGGACTCATAAACTACTTATTTAATTAACCCCTTATGCTTAGGGCGTGAGACGTTGGACTTTTTCTTTATTCATTCCATTTTGTCCACCATCTTATGAAAAGAAACTCTCAAATTGCTGGATATGCTGTACATAAAAATAAAGCTGTAACCCTCTTATTTCCAGTCAAATCAATCATCAGGGTCAGTTTGTACTCCAAACCCACAAGTAAAAAATTACCCTAAAATAAAAATGAATAGGACTTTTATATGGATTCCACCTGGACATTTTTGTTTTACTACCCTAAAGTCCCTAAAGCAAATTTATTGTGAATTTAGCTTCAGCTTTTAAAAGAGAATTGTCAAAACCCAACAGATGCTCAATCAAGTGTCAATCAGCCGATCCCTCCAGAAACCATCTTGACTCATTTATATATTTAACTCCAAAAATCGAGGCGGAATTTAAAATCCGATTTCCTCTGTGCAGATTGTTTCTACTTAGTCCAAAACTACAAAGTCTCAGCTTCACAAAGGCTCCAGCCAATTGTTTGTGCTCCAGAGGGTTCAGGAACAGCTTCAGTTTTAAATGGGAGTCATTTTTTCAGGTGTTTTAGGAAAAATGGGCCTCAAGCAAAAGGGGTTAAGGAAAGAAATGTAATATTTTCGGCTATGCATGATCCCAAAGTCTGTATCAGTGATATAAGTAACCGCAGCTGCAGTGTTCCTGTTGTTGTTCTGGTTTTCTACAACCGTTTATGTTCTTTTTTTTAGATGTCAGGTACAATCTTAATATTGAGCAGCCGATATTTAGACTGTAGCAGGGTTTGTTTTTTTCTTCATGTTTTAGTGTTTTGACTCTCATGTGTTTTTGCCACTCATTGCTAAAAGTCAGAATGTGGTGCACATGCACACATTATCAATAGGCCTACAATTTGGAACACATTGATGGCAAAAATGCAGGCGACCAAAGATACTTCTAAAGGAAAAAGGCTTATTCACAGTTTTTCGCAAGTCACTAGTCTACTACTGATCATCATCATCATCATCATCATCATCATCATCATCATCATCATCATCATCATCTATCATCATCATCATCATCATCATCATCATCATCATCATCATCATCATCATCATCATCATCATCATCATCATCATCATCATCATCATCATCATCATCATCATCATCATCATCTCATCATCATCATCATCATCAAATCATCACATCATCATCATCATCATCATCATCATCATCATCATCATCATCATCATCATCATCATCATCATCATATATCACTTCTACTACTACTGCTACTATTAATGCTAGTGCTGCTACTACTGCTACTACTATTACTGCTACTACTATTATTACTATTATTACTACTACTACTACTACTACTACTACTATTATTATCATTATTATTATTATTATTATTACTACTACTTCTGCTACTATTACTGCTAGTGCTGCTACTACTACGACTACTACTACTACTACTACTACTACCACTACCACTACTATTATTATTATCATTGTTATTATTATTATTACTACAATTACTACTACTACTGCTACTATTACTACTACTGCTACTACTAACTATTACTACTACTGCTACTACTATTACTACTATTACTACTACTACTGCTACTATTGCTACTATTACTGCTAGTCCTGCTACTACTACTGCTACTGCTGCTACTACTGCTACTACTACTATTAATACTATCACTAATACTACTAATACTACTACTACTACTGCTACTACTGCTGCTGCTACAACTTTTACTACTTCTACTATTACTACTAAGAAAACTAGTACTGATACTGGTAAATCACATGAACCCTATTATTGAACCTTATTTCCATACAGATCTGATGAACTTTAAATTCCTGTGGATAATCACACTCTAATGTTGAACTCATCTGGGCTGCATTTAATATCTAAATGAGCCCTGGGCCTACAGCTTTAATTTGTTTTTGGGCTGCCGCGTCTGGCAATCACGGTCCTCCTCCTGAGTGAACTGTGAGATTATCACAACAATAAGGGGAAAGACGGGCAACGAGAAATGGTTCTTCTGCTCTGTCCATGTGTGGACTGCACCAAATGACTGTTTTGGAGGTTAGAAAGCATGCTACAAAACTTATTTCATTTGTTTTGAAGTTTGTAGCTTGAAAGTAATGAATATAATAATAATTAATCTACTCTTTCGTGCACACATACAGTATTTATTCATGGTAACACACTCATTGCAACTGCCATCTTGAGGTCAAAAGTTGCATGCTGCAGTGTGGGCTGCAAAAAGTTTCAAAACAAAGGATTATTTTTTAGTTTATTTATTGAGATGGGGACAGTGCCCAATATACATTAACCTTATCAGGAGAGATGCTTTGTACCAGGTTGTAGCTCAAGTGCTAATTTCCACCTGTCGTCCCAGGGAGGCAGATGTTATTGAAGCCCACTGAGATGTAGTAATCTTTTTTTTAGGTAAATAGTCTATTGTACATGTTTTTAGTGGTAGGGGAAACCGGAGTACCTAGAGAAAACCTACACAGACACGGGGAGAACATACAAACTCCACATAGAAAGGCCACGCCAACCACTCTTATATAAGACCCTGTCTGTCACCAGAAATGTATTCCTGTGGTCAGGAGGGACCAGTGGACTTAAGAAATCACTCCAGCTCGAGCGCTGAGCTGTTTGTCTCAGGTCGTTAGCAGCAGGCTAATGCTAGTGTTACATATTATTGCGTGGCTATGCTAACAAACGTTAGCCTACTTGCAGACAGTTTTAACGAGCCTAGTTTCCAACTGTCCTTATGTTATATTTTAGGCTCAGACAGTCACTCACCCGCACCCAGTCTGTGCTCTTGAAAGCTTTGAGGGCTCGTCCGGTGCAGAGGGCTTGTGGACGAGGAAGAGCAGATGTAAATGTCCACAAAAGTTTGTTTTGGATCAAAATCCATAACTTCTGTCGTCTTGAAGTTTAAACCCTTTTCATTTTCAATTTTATGTTCTGTTTTACAGCGCTATCTAACAAAAGCATTTGGTGATGTCTTCAACATGGCGGCGACAACAAATAAGTCACATGGCTGAAACCCTTGGATAAGGAGGGCTCATGGAGAAATGTGATATTTTCAAGGGTATTATGGATATTTTCCATGGTACTGACTTGACTTGACCTGGTGGGGGACCTGCTCGGTAGAAATCTCATTACTTTGCCTGGAATAAAACACTATATTTATCTCAATGGAGAATGTTCCAAAGTATGACTTTTTCTGTCTCCACCAGAAATGTTAAATGGTACGACTTAAATGTAGTGCAAACAGTACTTTTGTTGATACGAGTTCAGTTAAATTGAATTAAACTTTAAACGCTTTCATTTAAAAAATCAAACCTACTGGCTAATGAGACAATAAATAAATTGTGACTAAAACACAATTCTTTAACCATCTGTTAGACGGAGGAGGACCTTCGCCTCACTGCGAAGGTCCTCCTCCGCAGTGAGGAGGACCTTCTTTTCAGTTACGGAAAAGAATAATTCTTCCTGTAAATCTCCTTTTCACTCATTGCACTATAACTGCAGCGGGGAAACTACTGTAAAAGGAGTTAGTCCAGACTGCAGGAACATCTGGCCGAGCAGTGATTTTATGCACACAAAACACCAGCTGGACACAAACGAGAATGCAACAGTGTCCCCAAACATCCTCGTAATTACCCTCCTGACAAAGCGAGTTGACAACAGCAACGCGGTAGACCAAGTCAACCTATAACCAGAAAGTTACTAGTTTAATTCAAGTACACCAAGATTGTATACTACTGTTATGTCCTTCTGCAAGACACTCCTCGCCTAAGTATGGAGGCGTATGAGTGAGATTGATGCTTGGAAAGGACATTGATTATTTAAGTGATTTGTCCATATAGAGTTACAACTTCTACTGCTGCTACTGCTACTAAACTACAAAATAAAAGCACCAAGATAGAGCAAGAAAGTTGGGAAAAAAGACAATTTCCCATTATCACTCTCCCCGGGTTCCTCTTTATTTCTACACAGAGCCCCTCTCCAATTAAGCACCTCTGCAGCATATAGCCTCTTTAGTCCTGTATTGATCTAACAGTCAGTTCAGAAGCACAGGACATGACACACGAAGCCGGGTGAGGAGAGCGAGAGAGGAGAGAGTAGAAAGTGGGAAAAGAAGGAGGATGGTCTCATTAACTCTATTGTATTTAGTGATTTAGTGCAATTGGCCTTGTACACAAGACACTATTGTGTGGCACAATTTACCCATTTGAATACGAATGTCAAAATAGAAACAAATGGCATGTCAATAATTCAAGCCAACACATACAGTACTGCAGCATTGATCATTAATCAATCTTGATCATGAAAGTTACAACAGGCCGTCTATAAGTGATGCTCCTCTAGTAAGATTGCGATTTGTACTAATGAAAGCAACAAATGGAGGATCAATATAGAAGTGTTAAATGAAATGGCACACTTACAGTCTGGAGGTGTAGGGAGTTAGAATAGAAGTCCATATTTAATCCACTTAATGAATGCCAGAGCCAGCAGCCACATCCAGAACAAAGTGAGCAGGAGAAGTGAATAGGGAGAGGTGGGCGCCAATCAAAAATGTGATCGCGTCGACTGAAGTGTTAGAATGAACTGCTGCTGGAACTATGACGGAAGACCGTCTGCTTAAGAAGAAGTTTAAATAACTCACTGTGGTTCTTTGATCAACTGCAGATTGTATCATGAGAACTATTCACTGAACTATTGTGTTGGTCCCTATGTCTTGCGGGCCAAAGTCGTCTTTCTGCCTCTGAGCCACTACCAGCTAAGTGATTCTGCAAAAAACGCTTTGAGTGTCATGAAACGCGTTGTATAAAAGCCCAATGATAGATGAATTACTTATGCATTATTCTTGCGATGGTTACAGTGTGTTTTCCAAAATTGTGCCTCCACACCCCTAACCCTGTGCCAGTCATCAGGTTTTCATACTAGTTTCTATTCTTCACATAATGAGTAGATCAAATATTAATGTGCATTATCTCTGCTCACTGCCTTTTGTTCTATATTTCCCATCGTTATCATCAGAAACACATTTAAATAACTTCCTCGTGATTCCTGATTTCCCAAGAGATCCGAGCGTATTAATTAGAAAACGAATCAACCACGCCTTCTAAACTTGTCAATCATTATGGCATCAGTGTTTGTCAATGCAAGTTAAAGCATAAATCTTTTTGAGTGTTGTAATGCCCAAAGATGAAGTTCTCTACGGAATTCTGTACCGTAAATGAGCTCGTGATTGTGTCGTCACACCTCATTGAATCTTCAGTTAGCCTAATGTTGAATCAAGGGAGATTTTAAGATGCAAAACACTAAACTAAAACTAATGTGATCAATGTTTTTACCAGTGGTGACCCAGCAGCTACTTCCACGACTCTTTTCATTACTTTAGAAATATATGTATTGTTGTGTATCTCCAAAGTATCTCTATGACTGTTTTGATGTTTCACAAGCTGCTACAAACATGGCAGATTTAGCTAATAACGGCTGCTTTTCTATCTCGAGTAGAAATTCAAAATGCAGGATCCCGATTTTTGAATGTAAGGTACTGAAAGTCGGATTTACGTTAATCGCTGTACCTTTCTATTTCTCCTTCTGGCTGGTATTTATTCTTTCATTTTCATCATCGCTTACTCGGTCGTGGGAAATTGTAAGTTTCTCTGTCGTTTCCCGCCAATCAGAGAAACGCATGGTCCATTCGTGTCTAAACAAAAATAGCGGCTTACGTGTAAAAAAGGGGAAGGAAGTAACACAGAGGACTGAGAAACGGAGCGTATTTGTCTCCGCAGAGTCATCAAACGAAGCACTAAACTCCCTAAAAAGTCATACATTTTGTCCCGAATGTTCCGAGAATATTCAAAGGAGACGTCGTCGGCATTTGAACGACGGAGAGTGTTTTTTGAGGCTCTCTTATGGTCCGAATCTGGGCAACTAAAAACACCATCCACACAGTCAAGATGGATTAGTGTGTTGCTCAAGGGAAGCTGTAATCCAATCGACTTTGCTTGTGCCGCCCTTACTACTACAGCTGCTGCTACTCATGTGATGTACTTTATTTATTTAAATGTACTATCTTATTGCTTGAAGCATTTTTTAAGCTAATCCCTTGAAGTTTATGTGCAGTATAATCGAGTCTTACGTTCACAGTGGTGCCCTTCTTTCTCTGTTGGATTCATCGCCCCTGCATATAATTACCTGTGTTTGTCAACAAAACATATATTTTTAGTAAATAGGATTCATGATCTCGCTGCTCGGAGGTATTTGAAAGTCTAAATGTTGCCAAACCAAACTCATTTACTTTGAACCGAAAGTCTCAGGGTGACAAACTGAGATGGTAATAAGTTTAGACGTGTGGCGTATTTTCTAGACAGATATTTTCTTCACAATCTACTGTAACAGCGTGAAGGAAATTAGCTTGGAATGGAAAGCCTCCGGGAGGTATACAGTAGTGCTGGGGATTATGGGAAATGTCGGTAGTGTTAACATCAGTGCTACTTGTGAAGGGAATACATGTGAGCTCGCAGTAACATGATGTGAACAGTGATGCTAATAATAGGCCTGGCAGAAAATGAATGCAACAATCTCATATTTAGGTTGAGTAACTAATACCATGGTATGAACATAGAATCATAGAATAGAATGGAAACTATCAAGAACATTTTATCAGTCCGCTTGGAAAATGTGAGTAAAAAAAACGAATGCTTATATGATCCCTGTGTTAATCTGCACAGTACATTTTATAATGATTATTTATGGTTTTACCTGGTTATATTGTGATTTTATTGCATCTTTTCCTGTTTTGTAAAGCACTTTCCATTACTTTGTGTACAAATTCTGCTCTATAAATAAACGAGTTTCTCTATTTTACGTACCTTGGTCAACCTTAATCAAGCCTTGAGTGAGTTTAACCAATCACAGTAAAGTGTGTAATCGCAGATGAAGACGCAAGATGCAAGAGTCGAGATTTATACTAATATCAGATGGCATATTACCCACTATTTTAGTACAATTCATTTATATGGGAATGGTAAAGCAGGCAGGATTACTCTGTACAGCACCTTACATTGATTTAAAGTATGTTTTACTTTGTCGTGTTTCAATCTTTGTCAAAAGTATCAAAATTTTGTTTTATTATGTTTTATTATGTTTTAGTATCGTGACAACATTATTGTAAAATGAGGGTGTGTTCACTCTTGTCCTGGTTTGGTTCTGATTTGAGCCCAGTTTGAGTCCTGATACCAACTTGGTTTATCTAGTCCAGGTTTAAATCTCGATTTAGTTCCAGCGTGGAGTGAATTTTGACGTGGCGAATGTGGAAATGTGAAAGCACTTAATGTGAGCATATTATCGCGCTAAGTTTGAGCATAGCACAATAAGGCTTGCTGTTGGTTTCATAGGCCACAATGTTCAGTCAGTTCCAAACAGCCCCAAACCCAGAATCACTGTACCCCGTGTATAGAGTGTATATGTAAGAACAAACTCCACAGAGTGTGCTGCCAATGTCAATGCTTAATATCAACTTTAACATTCTGCGTGTTGTTCAGATAACATCCGTTCACTGAGTTGGCAGTGTATATTTCCTGTCAAACCTGACCCCTTGCATCATTAGTTTGAGTGCATTGTGCAAACCCAGAGGAGCGTGTAGCATTTCTGCCAACACGTCCTCGTTCAAGCGAGCTCTTCATTTATCAGCTTCATTCAACACTTGACATTTTCATCTGTCTCAAATGTGAGCACAACAAAAAGACAGATAATGAGGCCACTGCTTTGGAGTGATTTATTGATTTGCTTGTTCCGTGTAAATTAGGTGATGTGGCTGATCTTGGCTTGACATACAAAAAACCTGCACTGTAACCTCAACCTAATGTATTTGTGCCGCAATTACAGTGTGCGCAGTGATTCAATTCTATGACATCGTAAAGTGTATAGTTACATGAAGTGTTGTTTTTTTGCGCATAATGCATTAGTGCTGACAAAAGCTGAACCAAATCCATTAAAGGTATTAATTTACATAATTACATTACATAGGGTGACATTTGTGCAATAAGAATGGAAAATGTGTGTTCTGGTGAATTTACCAAATTTTTCACCTGATTTTTTCCTAACAAGGATATCTAAATACTTAAGCCTTTATCCAGAATTTATGCAAAACCTAAAAGAATATCACGTCAACTTCCGTACGCATTAAAAGCTTTTGGTAATCCCCATTCAAAAACATTGCATCTGTATGTATGTATTTCCTCAAAATAAATCAGGCCTTGAGACTTTGAACCAACCTGATTTCCCTTCTCTTCCTCTGTACTTGAGTCTGATCCCTTCTTTTCTATTTTCTCTCCTCTGTCTGACATGCCTCCATCTACTGCCACTGGTAAATAGTAATTACTCCTTTGTGCGTGCGTGCGACGTTAGCTGCCGGTGAATTCTTCCCGTGACTGATGTGTTTTCCACCTGTCGCCTCTCATTCAACAAAAAGCAGAAGAGGAAGAGTTGTGGATTTTGCGTGTGGGCGTGGAGCGAGAAAAATCCTCTTCTCAAAAGATCGACTTTGAATGTCAAGCGTTTTTCTCAGAATAGAGAAGTCCAATGCATGTTTACTAGTCTGACTTTTTCACAGACACACGGCATGCTTTTATAGCTGTTGAGTTTGGCTGTTTAGTTTTTTATTGCTAACTTCCATTCTTATTTCATTTTCAAAACTGTATGATAGTTCAATTTATACTTTTGGTACAAGGCAATATTTCATATGTATAATTCAGAAAACCCACCCCGTTACGGTGGATGGGAGATTTAACAGTCAGTCAGTGACTTTGTTTCCATGCACACAATAATCTGATATCGTTATCTGATTTCTGGAGTTATCAGATTATTGAAATTACATGTACATTAAACAGTAACCATTTGAGGTGTCTGATCTGATTTATTTCTGGAGGGTTTTCTCCAGGATTTGACAAGGAAAATGATGCAAAGGGAAAACTATTGTGTCAAAGAGAAAAGTGAAAGAGAAAATGTTAAAGTTTGAAATTGTTTAACGGTTACTCTAAAAAGCCACACATGTGTCTTTGATGATCAGATTTCTGATTAAGGTTTCTCTTCTAGTAAAAGATGCATTTTCAAGAGGTCACCGGGGGGCCGGCGTGGTCAGTCTGATGGAGCTGCCAGATCGGACAGGTTTGAGGACTACAGCTTATAAGAGACACACGTCACACCGATCGGATGACACCTTTGATGAAGGCAGAAGTCCTCCGCAGGTCAGGTAAATCATCTTATAGCTTTTTTTGCATCGTCTGTATTAGAAAGAAAAACACAAGTTGATATTAAAAAGAAGATGGAATGAATTTTCCAAATATGATCAGATTTCTCTTGTGCATGTAAACACACGCAAAATATCGGATGTAATTATTGATTATCTGATTATTCTAGTCATCTGCTTTTCACTGGTGAATGTGCCTGATGTCTCTTCATGATACAGGGGTTTCAGAGTGATGACATTCTAAATATTACATCTTTTGAATGGTGCCCCCAAAATGGCATCTATAAAAAGGAAACCGAAACCCATGAATAGTACTTCTGCTTTGCTTGTCCATTACCTAATACAGGGGATGAACAATACTTGTAAGTCTAGACACTGCATTGTGCTATTTCATGACATTTTAAATGCAACACAAAATATTAGAAATTCCAACATGTTTTATTTGACCCTTTCTTCCTTCTTTTAGCCTTGCACTTGTCGACAGCCTCACCATGTCTCCATGTGACAGCTCCAGACCATGCCCACTCATTAACACCATTTGAATACATGACTCATACAAACCTCCATTTTGTGCACACGGCCCCTTTCTCCAACTCCTTCCACTCTGTCTAATTAATGCTGCCAGATTACTGCTTGTGTCCATATCTGCAAGTGCAGAATGAGGGGTTTTCTACTCTGCAGCTTCTGTTGAATATTCAAACTGTCTTATTTTGCAGAGCGAGCTGGAGGAGCTGTGGCATAAATAGTGCACCTTCATTAACAACTCTCTTGTCTTCGGTGTAAAAACAAATGAGCAGACAGAAACTAAGGGATTTGTGATATTGTACGTAATAATTATACACAATAGGAGTCCGTATTCCTTATTTTAAGTTTTTGCATAATAAATGAAAAGCATGATGGCGGAGTTCTGAGTTAGTTGTTTGTTCTACTTCTATACAATCCCAAATATAAAGCATAATCTAAACTGCCCATCTCTCCCTAGAATCAAGTTTCCGTGACTATGCTTACTGTCTATAATCAACATATTATTTTTTGTCAAAGATTGTCACTTAAGCAAACTTTTAACAAAAACATTTAAAATGATTACTCCACTCAAAAGGCACACACTGCTCTGAAATGACTAATTACTTAACTGTTGTTATTGTTGCAGCCCCATCTGTTGACTTTCTGTCAGCAGCACTTTCCATTTTCCTCACTGCACTTTATGCATCTCTTGTTTTGGCCGCTTTCCCTGGTCTCAGCGTCACAATCACACCTTTGTCAAACAGCATGAATTATGTCAAGAGAAGTGCTGACTCCAGCTTATATAAAGAAGCCCATGTGTCTCACAGACTCAAATTATCTCTCCTAATTACTTATTTCCATAGAGAATACATCAGAACAGGACCGAATGTACTATGACTTCAAGTTCTGTCTGTTAGATTCAGCAGAAAATAATGCATTTTTATTCTGGTGTAGTTTTTGTGACTGAATAAATTACTTGGACAAAACTCTCCGATTTCTACCAAAGTGATGTCAGCTATGACAGATGATCAACTGTTTTTTTTTCTCACTTCAGGGAATACTTTTGCTTTTGTCTATCAAATGAGACTTCATAGAGATGTACTGATAAAACAGAAACCGTTGTGAATTATTTATCACTGTGTTTGAGTTTCATTGTCCGTTTAAATGAGTATTCGAAGTTAATTCTGATCAACATTTGACACCACATTCTAGGTTCTTTGTTAAAACTGATGTTACAAGAGGGTAAATTTTGACATTGATATTTAATCCAGCAATGGGTTATGTGCCAAATTAAACAGACTTTTGGCTTTCTGAGATTAATTTAGTCAAGCCTAGTGGTCAAAGGTTTTTGATCATTGACATTAATTTACTTAAATTCTATAAACAAAATATTTGGTCAAAGCCACTTTCTGGCCCAATACATAACAGAGTCTTTCACTGAACAATAAATCTCATTCCAACTCAATTATCTGCTTTGAACATTTTAACGGTGTTTATTCTATGTAAGAAAAACACACCACTTGATAAATGCCCTGATCTTTCAACAGTGAGCAGAATTTTTAACCATCACAACAAACCTTCATCTGATTCTGTGCTTTAGTTTTGTTTTGCTTTTATGGAAAAATGCCAAGTGCAAATGAAAGCCTTGGCCTGGCGCTTTGGTGAGGACGTTGTAAAGTTAATGACGTAAGCTTTTGTAAGAATCTTATCTTCAGGAAACTGTGGCCATCTCATTTCACTCACAGTCAAGTTTAAGCATTGATTGTATGTCCATACTGCTTATTGAGACATTGCTTGTAAAGGCAATGTTCATGTCTCAACATGCTGACTTAAAGGTTGCAGTGATGATTGGCAACGGCAGGCACTGTCGAGAAGGCCTTTTTTTGTATGAATTTTGCTTAATCACATAGTGAGAAGAAGACAACATGTGACGTCTGTTGCTCAAGGACAAAATAACAGGTAAACAAGTAGCCTGGTTACTCAGACATGAGTCCTCTCTCTGGTCCATCAGCCTTTCCAAGAGATTTCAGACCATTTTTGTGTCACCCAATCTGGTACAGTGAAGCGGACAAACTCATTGGCCGAGGTCTCTTATTGTTGTGTTTGCTTGCCTCATTGTCAATTCCAGGCAAATTTTAGGTTTGGTCAGTAAATATTGATGAAAAACCTTGGTTAAACATGTATCTGAAACCTTGGTCAAACTACTAAATCTAGCGCTTTTGTGTTGCCTTGCGAGAGCCTTGTGCGTTATGCCATGTGAGCAATTCAATTAGCTCTGTGCACAGCAACAGTTGGCTACCAAACTGTTTCTCACAGCTAATGATAACTATATTGATTAGTTTTATTTTGATATTTTTTATGCCTCAAAATTAGCATTAGCATTGGCAAGGACACACAAACACTTCATTTTATCAACACAGTGTCCGCTGGGGAAGTATTTAATTAAATTGTGAAATCTTTAACATGTGTCATGTAAACGGGACTGGGACATTCACCTGCAGCTTGCTGTTCACTGTCTGGTCTTAAGCAATTATTGAATTTAGTGTGACTCGGCAAAAACCCCATTCAGATATAATTGGACAGGAAGTGGTGACGCTGTTGATTGAACTGAATTGTTTTGAATGTTTTATTGCTAGCAGCATTTGAAAAACATGGCTACATTATTATCATGGCTCAAAGGTATTTACAGCAGATGCCCTCCCAGTGCACAGAGCCCTTATGTACCTTATGTACCTTATGCAGTACTGCCAGAATCCATGATTATGTAAGGCGCATAGCTGTCATACGTAAACATCAAGTAAATAATATATGTGCATTAATGTTTTTGAAAAATGATGTGCTCTGGAGAAGGCCTTGCATGCTGAAACACTTGCTTTTTAGTCAAGGACTTTTAACTTTATCAAAGTTTACCCACGTTTACCCACTTCTAAACACTTCTACTACTCGGCTAACTTGGGTCTTTCAATAATATCATGATTTAGTTGTGAATCAATATGAGAGAGCGATGATCCTACTCCTAGTTTATGCAAATGTTGAATTGTTTCCATTTTTAAAACAGCTTTGAATATTGCACAAATAATTCTCCAAGGTCTCAAAGACTGAAGTGAGAGTTAAGTTTGTGCCCTTGGAGTCTAAAACTACTAACATGCCTGACATTTGCATTTCTGTATGTGATTTCTCTTTGCAATCATTTGCTTTATTATGGAAATTAGAAAAGGGATTGAATTAAGATTAAGATGTGACTGATGATCTATTTATTTGCAGGCAGCTTTTTGGGCAGCAAATATTAAAACTAGAATCTTTAGATGGTTCTGCATATTTCAGTTATAGCGGCTGGCATCTGAGAGTCGGTTAGCTTTCAACCAAATGTTTGTAATGTATTCATTTAAGAGTTGATTCGCTGTTTGTTGTTGTTGTTGTTGTTGTTGTTGTTGTTGTTGTTGGGGGGGGGGACCAGGGCAATTTGTGAATAGATCTATCTTGGGAGGAATTTAATCCTTTAACCTCTTCTACCACAGATGAGGCTCTAGTCAATGATAAAAAAAAATCAGTGCTACAAATCAATAAAGCTGAAAATGTCCTTCAGCACCATGGACAGCTCCCCTGCTTTCAGCATCCAGTGTTATTACCTGATGTAGGGGCATTATTCTGTTCACAGATTTAATTTCAAGAATCTTTCTCAAACACTTCCAATCTTGCATTAATCTAAGACTTTATGTTGAATTTCAGTCCTTTTTCAATAGATGAACTTTTGAGATTATTTAAAAAAAAAAAAAAAAAAAGTATACTTTTTTTTCTTTCTTTTTTTTATATATAACTGAAAGGCTTTTTGCTTTGTTACACTCAAGTATCTTAATTCTTCTTCTTAAAGCATTTTATACAAGATATGTCATAATTGTATTACTTCGTAACTTTCTAACTTAAATTGTGGCACTTTTTAAGGCCTGAATGGAGCTGCCACCTGTTTGGTCTGGTTAAACATTTGGCGTTTTGGCACACAAAGTGCAAAGTCCATGAGAGGATCAGATCAGCCTGACCTTCAACACAACAGGAGCAATAGCTATCAGATTATTGCCGTGCACCATTTGTGGGTTATTGCACTTTGTCGTTCAATCCACTGGCGATGAAACTACGATGAAATTTTATATAATTGTATGTATTGGTTGGACAAATATTGGATTTACTGCCTTGCCAATCCAAGTTGTGAAGATAACATTATTGTCTGTTTGCATATGTGGTGTGTTCATTGACAACATACGTGAAAAAGTTAACTAATGAAGAAAATTCACAATGCTACACACTGTTAATTTTTAGTGCAGTACAGTTTCCACCACACAGAGACAAATGTAGCATTGAACAACACAACATCTTAGAAAGACAAGAACACGTCTCGATCAGAAGACAAGTTAAGTCCAATTATAAGTCGACCAATTTAATTTACATTTTTGGTGACATCAACAATTGAGGCATATAAAATCAATGTATAGTAGTTGTATTTTTATTATTTAATAAATTGCCAGCGCTGTCATTTTGAACGTTTGATTGATCTTCTACTGTGTCAAGGTTTTACAATATGGTCTTTATCTACTTGGATTCAAAAGGCACCATCACATTGTATTTGTATTTCTACCCTTTACTTCGGGATTTAAAAAAAGAATTTATACTAATATTAAGTTTCCCCTTTCCAAAGATAAAAGCTTTGAAGCACTTAATGTATAAAAACTTTAGAGAGACATCTTCTGATCTTTAGAGCACAAAGTCGAGGCTTCTTTTGGCGATTTTAAAGTCGACCTCTTTCCCTGTGGTCGTCTGCTTTGCCTGCGGCGATTGGCTGAATCTGAGTCTGACAGTGACCCACGAGACTTAATCAGTCAAGAAAGAACCACAGTTTAAATGTTTACACCATCATTTGTTCAGTATTTGTTTTGGACCAGTATATGTTCTGTCTGTTTTGATAGGAATTCCCAGTCCCTCTTGTGTCCTATTGAAGTGTAATTGAAGGGATGAAAAGTGCAGTGAAAAAGGCGGTGGAGTTGTGTAAGGAGCTAAGCTGCTCTTTGAAGCTCTGACAAGGGACCCGAGTGTGGATAAGAAACAGGCTGCAGTGGACTTCAAGACTTCTCCAGCTCATACGGATACATCTAAAATACAATGTTAATTGTGCTGTGACTTTCACTGTGCGTATAATAAGGATTCTTAATTAAATGTCAACCGAGATTTCAAACTCTGTATTAGAAGTTTGAGAAGCTGCCTGGAGGCTAATCATCTATGTAGAAACAAGATGAATTTAAGGATAAACTGTATTTGTGAAACATTAAGTTCACAAAGTTGTAGCCAAACATGTAGCCAAAGGTTAGGTTTGTTATGTTTTTGGACAATAGGTAATCTTGTCTTTGACATTACTGTAGATCCCACGTTGGTTGTTTGCCTCCACCGTGCCATTGAACCCTTAATATTGTTATTTATTTTTTATGTTCTATTTATTCTGGCTGGACAGTTGACTTCTATAAAATAATTTAAACGATATTAAACGTTCATGAAGTAAAGTTACTGAAGACGAAGTAAGTCCATATAAATTGTAAATAAATAACAATTTCCTCAATATTATGTTAATTTATATCTATATATATTTATTTCTATCTATCTATATCTATATATCTATATATCTATCTATCTAGCCAGCTATATACATATATATATATATATATATATATATATATATATATATATATATATATATATATATATATGCTCTCTATGTCCAGCTGTAACTTTCCTATTGTTTTGGATTTTTAATGTTTTTAAATATAAATAATTAATGTCTACCCTTCCACTTTGTCCTTTTTTTAGACTTGGCAGCCCATGGGAGTGCAATTTATAGCAACAATACATGTCTTGTCCACAGTAGTAAAATCCTGGACAGAAAAATGATTATAAAGCACTGAAGTCGCGGTATGCTGGGCACGAGCGGAGAGCGGCCTTTTGTGTTCTTCCTGTTGGGAGACATTTTCCATGGGTCCTCAGATAAAGCGTTATTGCTTGTGCTCTGGGTGGCCAGCTTTTATTATGTGATATGTCATCTTTCGCTTGCCTTCCCACTGCGGTACACAACCACAGTATAGTCCCATTGGAGCGCTACAATAAACCATATTTTATTGGAGAACATGATTACAGCCATTGCACACATACACAAAGTTAGACTCTGAGAAATGAAATATACCGTCAGAAAGCTGGGACATGAGGATGCTGGGGATTTGTCTCAACGTTGTCAATGCAACGACTGTATTGGATTTTGTGGCTACGGCAGGAAGCTACTCTATTCTCTAAACTCTAATCTCTATACTGCTGATCTTCAATAAAGGGGCTGTACAGAATTTTTTTTCATGTAATAAATTTAAAGCTGTTTTGCCCCAGCTCAGATACATTGTAAAAGTAGCTATTCATGGAAAAATCAGACCAATATGTGCTTTCTGCATCTAATTATAGAGCATCGAAGCAGGAAGTTAGCATTTTGTGTTTGTAAAGATTAGTAAATTAAAAAGAAATTGGGAGATAAGGTCCTGGTTCATGGCCAAGCTCTTCTGGTGTTACTTTGAGGAGAGCTTGTGTTTACTGTTTATCACATGTTTGAAAAAGATTGATTGTAAACAAAGTAAGAGGAGGGCTCTGATTGCAACCAAGGTTACAAAATATCAGATCAATAATATTTGTCCCTGTCTCAGACCTCTGACCCACAATTTTGAACCACAACTCAAGATTTTTCCCACAAACAGAAATCTTTTGTTGCAGACAAAATCGTGCAGTGGACCCCCGGCTTTAGAAATGCTATGATGACCACCGTCTGTGGAGTTACTGAATCAGGCAATATGAAGCATGTTTTATCTTGAAAGACACTTTAGAAATCTAAAGCATTATCATACACACAGAGACATTTCGCCGGAGCAAGACCAGAACCAACAGCGCAGGTCAATAGACGGCTGCCAGGAGTTTAATTGCGAATAAAATAAATTAAAATCAGTGCTAAAGAAAAAGAATTGGCAAGCACAGGTCTGGCTGGTTACACTGTGGAACACTCTGCCAAAACAGAAGATTTGTTATTCTAATAAACAAGGCGGCCAGAATGAGGAGAATGAATGGATTCTTGTAAAAGCACAAATTGGTTCACTTGAACTACACTGCACTGCACTTGTGCCATAAGAATGCCCTTTTCTCATATACTGTCAGAAAATTCATCATGTCAATGTTTGGAAATTCTTTCAATCAAAATTATCAGGTTTTGTAGGGAGGGCATCTGATATAAGTACCATTGTGCCATGACAATGATGTATCCATGGGTTACAAGTGCTGCAATAAAAAATTCAAAACATTTCAGTTCTGTAAATTGAATGGCCAAAAGGGCTCAAAATGGTGCCCATAACAGTAAAAAGAGGAAAAATGACCACAATGATACACTTTCTATAGTTTTGATATTTTGAAATGCAGAATGGTTGAACTTGATTTCCTAAAATGAACCCTCTGGACATGAACACTTCCTGACAGCTGTCACATAACTCTTGTCAACAATATCTTTTTGCACTGTTGGTGTTGCATTTCTATTTAATATCATTTCATATTTTACCACTTTTTACTGTTAGATCTCATTGTTCATTCTGAAGTTTTTTCACTAACAATGGGACTAATGCCTTTTCTGATTCTGATTTCAAGTCTATGCCTCAACAGCCCATATTACAATGCTCTAATTATGAGACTCACAAAAAGATGTATGTCTGATCAGCAGTCCGTGGGTGTCTCTCTGCAGTGAATCCCAGGCTTTACCACAGTTGTGTTGACCTTTCCACAAGCCTCCACATTGACTCCTCAGATACGAATCAACAAAGCCACAGTCGTATTGATGGAGGAAACGCTCGTGCCACTGAGACGAGGCTGCTAATTGGACCAAAACGCATCTTATTATCTGCAGTGTGAGAACAGGACATGGGAGTCTGTGTGCAGTGTATGCCAACTCGAAAATGTTTTGTATTCTGCTTCGTGAGTTTATTACAGCAAATTTGGCCTGTAGTCTGAGGGTTTTTTTGAGGGGTTTAGAGAATTTGGTAAAGTTCTGTAAATTGCAACACGACTAAGCCATTGATGAACGAGACCAATAATACAATAATTACTATATCGATTTATTGTTCAAAAAATGAAAGCTGGAACAATATTTTTTGGGGCTCAGTAATTATTGTGTGCAACAGGAAACTTGTTATTTTTTGGAGACATATTCAAATTTCAATGGAGTTTACTGGGATTTTCCTGAGTCAGTGGCGTTTACAGTGAGAATTCTTGAACAATAAGTCGCACATCAAAATATTTTATTGTGAAAGGCTATAATTAGAGTCAAACAGCTTTACATGATGACAAATGCCACACATACTCAAGTAATAAATAAAAATGTGGTATGGTCTGAGAAAAGTCAAAGCGTTGTTCTCTGAAAAAAAAAAAAACATGTCAAAGAAGTTAGATAAACTTGATTATTTATCTTGAAGTATTTATCTTTATTTGAGTGTAGTTCATCTTGTCAATGAAACAAAACAAATACAGTATATAATCCACACATAAAGAAAAGCAAAACAAAAATTTACAGACTAAAAATAATTGAGTCAAAATCTATTCAAATCAAGATAAAATTCAGTTTTTCCAGTTTATTGTTTAATCTGTACATTTTCGTACAATATTGGAAGATCGTCAAAACTGGAGTTTAGCAAACACTTTTCCAGTGATTTCTACTTTCATTTCTTCCTTCTGCTCTTAGCTTTTTGTTGCCTGCCCATCAAAAACAGCTAAAATGTTGTTGTAAAAGATGCTTCTTCCTTTTTCAGTCCAAATGTATGAGAACAATTCCACTTTTTACACGACGTCTGCACTGGAGGAACTATTCCTCATATAGTCATGTATTCCAAATTTAAATATACTTTAAGCTTGAGGTGTTTTTGGCACACAATTGAATAATAACGAAGGTGATTCTAAATAGTGGTATTCCATGTGTGCTAATAGATATTTCTGTGTGACATATGGTAAAGAGTGAATGCATAAAAACTAGCTCATTCCATTAAGTATTCACTGTGTGTCCTTGACTTTTAAGATGACTCACTTGACTTTTTCCGTTGTTCGAAAAATAATTGGCTCCACGGAGAAGAGTTTATGTAAAAGAAAGCTTAGTTGCCTGACTTCTGTTGTATGAATGTAATTAATCATCTATAAATAAAGTTATCTCTGAAAGGTCAAGGCAAATGTAAGATGATACTATTGAAATTTATGTTAAAGACAATTGATCGAGTTGCTAACTGCTGCAATATTATTTGCAGCCCACATAGGAAAGTGATGGCTTATTTCATTTCTTTCAGTTTGTTGGTAAAGCTAGAGATATGAGATACATTAGTCTTTGTAAAGTGTTAATTTTACTATTTTCATATTAAGGTGTCGATAAAAAGGAATGGACGTGTTACTTGTTACTTCCTCATATTTAAATGTAGCGTATGTTAAATCTTTATGAGATATTTTATAAACATGATCTGTCTGTGTCCCCCAATTAGAAGTGAACACAGTCAATAAAAGTACATTTGAATGTTGTTTTATTCCTAATTATTACAAAATATCTTACATGCTGTAGCCTAAAATATGTTCAAACAGAATGAACCCTCACATTTTGGGTTGTCATTTCAAAAAAACATTAGGAGATTAACTTAAAAGTAGTGCGAGTTCAGGTTAAGGTTATCCAGGTAGAGGTGCGATGTATGGGTAAATGGATATCGCGATTGTTCTTTAGGAGATGTGTAAAATTAGAATATAGTCTGTAATTAAAACTAAAACAGAAACATCTTGTGTCATCTCCCAAACAAGGGTACAATATGTTACTATGATACTATCAACTATCTTAAGTCCAGACCAGTAAAAACACAGCTTATGCTTTGGTCAAACCTGTGAACTTCCTCATCTGCATCGCTATGGAAACTGGAGAGATGACATAATTTGTTTGAGTCTTTAAGGGCAGCCAAAAAATCAGCGTGCAGCTCTATTTGTTCCAATTGAATAGTGATTTCATCATCAAACTCTGCCAAGTCAAGTGTAAAGCAATTAGTGTATTGAAGCCAACGGACAGACTTGTGTGTGTTCTTCATCAGTCTCCATCAATCACCTAATTGCGCTGACACTGTGGGCCCCTGGAGTGAAGCGACAGCAAAGTTTTTCCAGCACAAAATAATAGTTGTTCAAATTTGGACTAACTACTGTGGAATTTGTGTGTTATAAAGCAAGTATTGCAATTTAATATTTACATCTTCTTCTTAATCTCATCTTCTGTCCATCTATTGTTTTCTGATGTTTTTGATGCTGAATTTTTCCCATCTTAATGTGAATTTATCAATCAACTTGTCCTTTGGCCTGACACTACAACCTGTTGTGTGGTTTGTGATGTAAGAGTATGAGTAACACTACTTTACCTTTACTGTCCACATATTAACACGTTGTCCTCATTATTTTGGGTCGAACTTCTGATGACTCACTCAAATTCCCCTGTGCCCTTCGCTGCGAAATGAGCTAGAAAAGTATGATCGCAATTATAAGAGGCCTTTTAGCCATTGTTATCTAAACCCACTACTGTGAACGTCTGAGCAAATTCATTTCAGTTTTTGATCCTTGTTTATGTTAATTGCCTTTCTCAGAAACGATGGGCCTGGAGCAGAGATGCACTGGATAATGACTTGTTAGCTGCAGGTTTGACACGATTTTTACAGCTATGTTCGGCAAAAGATAGTAAACACTCTATGAGTTACGAAAATAAAGTACCGGTACATAAAAATGCATATGTGACTCAATTTGGTCAACAACTCTAAGATGGACAATGTGAACTGATGCATTCTCCACTCTCTGTCAATGGAAACATGATGATCGGGAGCAGCAGGTCTCTCCAATCTTCTGTGCAGATTGCTGTTTCATATAGTCATGTATAAACTAATTTAGTATAATAAAAATTAAAAAAAAAACACCACACACTGACTGCTCGATCCCGTCAGCAACGTCAAATGTAACACTAGCTAGGTGCTCAAGAGTAGCAAGCATGCTCTAATAACAAAGCAAGTCAGTCAGTGTGGGTCCAGCAGCCTTAAGGCAGCTTTTATTCACATTAAAAAACCATCAAAAGTTTAGTTGAGATGAATTGGTGTTTCTGCTTTGGTGAGGATCCACTCTAAAGCTGGGGAGCGAGGGGCACGCTACTAGTGACAAAGAAACAAGATTAAAACAGACAAATCCATTTCCATAACAGAAAACACCCAACAACAAGTGCCACCATCACAAATAACTATAAATAAAGTAACCCACCAAAGGGAGCCCCAATCCTCCCCAGCAACCTAAAGACCTACACCATCTGCAGGGTTGTTATATAATACGGAGTAAAATGTACAAATTAAACTATAAGAAATGGCAACCTGCACTGAGCCTTTAAAACACTGGACTGTTAAGACCCAGAAACCAACATGTGCTCAGGCCTGCTCAAGAAGAGGAAGTGAATCAGTTCACCTCTGACCTTTAAAGTCTGTCATGTGACTTGCTCACATGACCGAGCTAACCCTGCCACAGATAGACAGCAGGTCTGTGCCAAACTTACACAATCAATGAAATATGGTACAACCTGGCTAGATGAAAATTGCTTAGAGCTGAACATATCTAAGACTTTTGTGATGTTTTTCTCGTAAAAAAACATCATTGGTGAACCTAATATCCTTGTGGCAGGAGAAGGGATGAAAGGATATAAATATCACATTTGCATTTAAAGTCACAGAGTAAAACTGAGCCTCTCAAACTGTCGCTTTATAAGGCCACAACTATCTATTCAAGCAGCTAAAGGTTTTATGCATGTCATGATATTTTCACATATGAAATATTGCTGTCTGGTCCCATGCAAATGCAACTGCACTAAAACCTGCTGTTCAAAACACCAGAGGTGACTGTGTTCTCCCAGTGAGAAAAAGTGCTTTCGGACAGGCAACTTTCTCAGAGAGAGCGACACAGGAATAGAACTCAGGTCTGTGTTCATCAGGGAAATTGCCACATACAACATGTTTAAGTGGATATTTAATAATCAAATTTGCCAACAGGAAAATGCCTAAATGCATTTTTCTTAACATTTTTGTCCTTTATTGTATATAATCTGTACAGTTTGATATGGTATGTTTTTAACATTGATACTTTTTAGGGTATCCAAGGACAGCAGATGAAAAATACCCATTTAGGCTAATTCTGGTACATTTACAGAAATGGTTATGAATGTGCATTGTCCCACTTAAAATAAACGAATAAATAAAATAAATAGATATAATAACTTCAATGGAATCTTAAACTTTGACACCAACTTATCTGTGCGCCTTATAATGGTTGTCATCTTTACACTCCAGGTGAATTTTGTTTATAGTTTACCTTAAGTTTGTGTGTTTCCCTTTCCTGTTAACCCACACATTGCCACACACTCAAGACACTACAATTAAATGCACTATTCATCCCATCCATACTGGGGGATGTAAGCTTCTTCTGTTCTTCTGTACCTACATCTGCCTGGAGTAGACTGGCATTGGAGCTGCCAATCTGTGCCACTGGCCCCTCCGACCACCAGCAAACAATCACGCACCCTCTTCATGCTAACCCTAACCCTCATGCTGAGCAAAGTGGGTGTCTTAACTAAGGTCGCAATTGCATCACACATAAAAGAAGTGAGCTTTATTATTTACAACGAATGAGCATAGACTGTAACCCATTAGCCACCCATAAGAAGTGAACATTTTCTTTCAATACTACTGTCCCATTTGTCCCAAACTTAGAACAAAAAATATAAAAAATAAAAAAGATTAAAGATATCATAGTCTGTTTCTCCCTGTGGATTTAATGATCACTGCTTTTTACTTCTGCACACAAGCCTCTGATTCATATCATAAAATAAAAGCTAACCCTGATTGGTTTACACAACATCTGAAACAATTTTGTGATGTTCTAGAGGTGCGCAGCTTGATGCTTTTTTAATGAGGCCCTTGAGGACTTCATAAAGTTGAAATGAGAAATACAATGTTAGCTTGGTCCGAAAGTGTCGGCCCGTTAGCTCCATTTTAATATGTGTCTCAATTTCTTTTACAGTGTTTGCTAACGGCCTTGTTATTTATGGGTTATTATGCAGATAGTTGAGCTTTAGAGCCAAAATGGAGACTCTTTGTTTGTCTGCAGTGAACTTTGCACCGCAGCTTTATCTTGAACACATTTGGAAGAGAAAAGAGGATTTTTACAAGTTGGTGATTGTTTGGGCTTTACCTGGAATTTACCTCAGTATGGTGGTGGACTTCCGCAGACGCCACTCTGCTATCACCAGTGAACTAGAGGTAAGATCTTGAGCCCGAGCCCGAGTCAGAACCCGACCCGAATACTTGTTATAAATAAATAATGTGGTTAAAACAGAGAAGGGGCTATAAGGTAATTGCTATAAAACTACTACTAAACAGGAAGCGCAGAGCCTGGGCACGCTTTGCGCACGTGGCGTGAATGTAATCTTCCCTCCACAAGTCCGCATCTATTTTTTTTTAGGTCTCCCCGATCTGGAGCAGCAAGAAGTCAAGGAGAAACTGAAGACAGGGGAACTGAAGAGGCAAACACACACCACCGTGTCTCCGCGTAATGAAGCGAGTGCGCATCAAGATCTCTCTTTCACTCTTTATCTGGCCTCTTATTCTGTGTTCGAGCGTTATTTCGTTGTGCAAATGCATTTATCATGATCATAAAAATTTGTAGATTATTTTAACTTTAAGAAATCTTGTTTTTTTCTGCCAATAATACTATGGGATGAATTGAAATTTCGGGTTTGCTTTGAGCTCGGGCATGCAAATCAAGTTAATTGGTCGGGCTTGGGCTGGGTTGGGCTTTAATGCCTGCGGGCCTGGGTCGGGTCGGGCTGGATTTTTTAGGCCCGATCTTACCTCTACAGTGAACATCCAGGGAAGGGAGATTGAGAGAGTGGACTCATACAAGTACCTGGGTGTTCATCTGAACCACAAACTGGACTGGTCTCATCACACAGACGCACTGTACAGGAAGAGCCAGAGTCGACTCTACCTCCTGAGGAGACTTTGGTCCTTTGGAGTGACAGGGCCTCTCCTGAGGACCTTCTATGACTCGGTGGTGGCATCAGCCGTCCTGTACGGTGAGGTCTGCTGGAGCAGCAGATTCACAGAGAGGGAGAGGAAGAAGCTGGACAAAGTCATCAAGTAGTCCAGCTCCGTCCTGGGCTGTGCTCTGGACTCGGTGCAGGAGGTGGGGGAGAGAAGGGTCCTGGCTAAACTCACATCTATGCTGGACCATGATTCTCACCCCCTGCAGGACACACTGTCCGCTCTGGAGAGCAGCTTCAGTGACAGACTGATCCCCCCTCGCTGTGTGAAGGAGAGGTTTCGCAGGTCTTTCCTTCCTGCTGCTGTCAGACTCTACACCAAACACTGTTAGTCCTGAACGTGTCATTCAGTTTTCATAATCATGTGCAATACTGTTATACTCCTGCAATACTGTTATACTCCTGCGCAATACTGTGACGTAATTTCAATCATCTCTGTTGCAATATTTTCTGTCCATATGACAGCTGTAAATAAGAGTGTTTTTATTATTAATTGTAGAAAAAAAATTCAGTTGTAGTCATCTGGACTCTGACGAATGAGGGATTACACCGATGTATTATTATTAAGATTATAAGAGCTTTCTTTTTTTCTAAATTACCTGTTTTTATAAGAGGTTTTTTTATAAGAGTTTTCTTTTTATAAGTGATCTGTTTTTATTATTATACTGTGCATAATCTGCTTCTGTACTCTTTGTTGCAATTTCCCCATTGTGGGACAAATAAAGGTGATCTTATCTTATCTTCTGGCATTAATTAAACTTATCCATCTCCATGGTGGCATGAGGTGCCATCAGGCCAATTTTCAGGTCAGATCTGTAGGTTAGCCTACTAACAGTAACAATGCATGTTTTTTTCAATGTATTTTTAGTAACAACTGTAATTGAATAAATGCAACCAAGATACGGTTAATACAAAACAATAACACCAACGCAGAGACAAGCAGGTGGTGGACCCTTTACCAGAAAAGTTACATTGTGCTCAGTTAAAGCCATATCATTTCTGTTAGTCAGTTATGGTGTTGGTCCAGTCCTTCATCGTTGGTGCAGTTTGTGTCATCTATTTTTTGTGATGGCTTTTTTTCCCAGCCGCGAGATGTACATTCCAAAGGTATCTATTCATGTTGTCCATGGCATGAGTCTTGAGGCCCAAATACATAGTTCTGAAATTGAGTGAGATGGTGGTGTCAAAAACAGTCTGCAGTGCCTTGTGAATTTCAGTCCAATATTTTTGTGCAAAAGGACAGTCCCAGAACACAGGATAACCGTGTAACCTCTCCAAGATTTAGCCAGTAATGTGCACTTTGACACGTATCTATCTATCGCCTCAGAGTTTGAGTGTTCTGCGCATTATCTTTGCTGTTCCTAGTACTGCCCTTTTCTGGACTGAAATGTCTGATGTTTTTCCAGGGATCTGTTGTAGCCACTCCTCCAGTTTTGTAGTCACTGCCCCAAGTGCTCTGATGACCACTGGCACCACTTTTGCCTTCACCTTCCACGCCTTCTCCAGCTCTTCTCTGAGCCTTTGATATTTTTCACTTGGTATCGCTAGGTCAACCACAACGGCTTTCCTCTGCTGTTTATCCAGCACCACAATGTCTGGTTGGTTTGCCATTGTCATTCTGTCAGTCTGTATATGGAAGTCCCACAGGATCTTGGCTCGGTCATTCTCTACCACCTTTGGGGGTGTTTCCCCCTTTGACCTCGGGGTTTCCAGTCCATACGCCATATATATATATATATATATATATATATATAGAGAGAGAGAGAGAGAGAGAGAGAGAGAGAGAGTAGAGAGAGAAGAGTAGAGAGAGAGAGAGAGAGAGAGAGAGAGAGATATTCCTTTCATAATATTTTTGTTTATTTATTTCATTAACCTCACCACTTTTTTTTTTTTTAAATTCCTGTAGCATTTGAGGGTTCTTGTTTTCTGCATGTTTAGCTTCTGACAGCTTTAATTTGTTCTGTAAATTGTTGTTTTTTCTGCCTCTTTTTATTTTTGGCCGAGGCGAAAGCAATAACTATGCCCCTAGAAACTGCCTTAGCCACATCCCAGAGAATAGGTTTTTAAACCGAGGGTTATATAGTAGGCTAACATTAACTCTGCTAAGTTTGATCTTCTGTTTCTGTTCCAAATCTAGAGTGATGTAAATAGGAGCATGATCACTTTTGTACTTATGTCTACCTTTGTAATTTTTGACTTATCTTTATTGAAAATAATAAATTTGCCTATTCTAGTATAAATCTTATGTGGGTTGGAAACATTTGTTTATTGGCGGACATTAGGATTCATCGCTCTCCAGATATCGATCAACCCAACATTATGTATTAATTTGCTAAATGTATTATTTATAGATTTATGAGTACTTTGTGAACAAAGTACTATGTGTACAAGTTCCTTTGTTTGTGAATTTTGTTCATTGACAATGGCCATAAACCTATTCTGATTCTGACTTTCTGGGGGGTATATACATTTATCAAAGTAAACAAATCTACCATCTTTATCTTTGTGTTCAAAACTCTGTTCTGAGGAGTAGTAAAGTTTATTATAACCAAGTTTAGTTGTTTTTTTGAGGTTCTATGTTGTTTAAATGGGCTTCTTGTATATATTGTAACATATATTTTTTCTTTTCTTATCTTAGTATCTTTGACTGCTTAATTGGGATCAGTATTCCAATGTTAAAGGATGCTATTCTAAGAAAAAAAAAAAACATGATAATTTCAAAAGCTTTTTTTTAGTGAAATCCTCTTCCTGCCCTGCTTCTTTGGTGTTCTCTTCTTGCATGTTTCCTTGGCGTCGTATCAACAAGATGGATCTGCCTGCGACCGCAATAAAATGTGTCTTAAAGTGCACCCGGCCCTGGCTTTGTACACAGCAGCTCTTCCATCAGAGTGAGTGAGCACAGCCTTATCTCCCCCAGTTCACACAGGCAAAGGAGAGGAGCGGAAACCAAGATACTACTGAAATATGTGACAAATACGTCAGATAAATCACGCTTACTCGCCGCATCTATTCACTTAAGCGACAAGATGAAGGCGTTTTTTTCGGACAGATTTCCAGGTGACATAATGCTTCCGGCTGTAAGCTTTGGAGGTCAACAGCTTTTTGGCAACAACAATCCCGCCATATCTGTGATGAGGCTCGGAGACAAAATCGCAAAACACAGCAATACCTCAGCTGGGCTTTTTATCAGCGTCAGGCAGTGCAATTTATGCCACAAGGTTTCCGGGATTAAAATGTGTTGTAGATTGGATCCGGAAAATAAATAATGCGGGGATGGATTTTAAGTCTAGAAAAACCACTATAGGGGAATGACTGTTGTTTTGCCTTAAAAAAAACAAGTATTTGAACTAAATTGCAGTCAGGAGATAGAGGTTGACCATTCAACATATATCATATTTTTATATGAATTGCACTATTGTTACAACTATTGTAATGGAAAATGTCATGTTCTTAGGTTAATGCAAAGCTAAAGTTAAATGTGTTACCAGGATGTATATTTGGTTCACATAAGGTCCTCTTAGTGACCTCTTGTCCTGGGACCTGGTCTGTTGAGTCTCCCTGCTATAAAATGTAATTAATGTGTGTGGAGGTTTAGGAGGGGCGTCCTGATGGCGGGGCATGTGGAGTCTTCGGGTGAGCGGTCTGATAACCTATGACCCGGAGACAACGCAGGCCTCTGACATCCGTTACATTCTCACAACTTTGTTTTATGCATACAGGCAAACTGTTGCCTTTATAAGCTGGACTCGCCTTTGTTCTAGAGTTAGTCAGGAAGGGAGAGAAATTCTGATCTAAGGAGAGAGATATAGCATGGCTAAAATAAAGATTCACCTTTGAACAAAACAACTTCTCTTTCACTATTTAAGTGATTTTTCCACAACACAACAGAGGACTGTTTTCATGCCAAATTCTTCAAATCAGGAACAAATCCATATGCCTGAAACCCATGAACAATGCTGCGTTCTATCTGTCCTCGGAGGTCGGAACTCGGACCTTGGAGGGACATTTTCTCAGAGTTTCTGCGTTCCAGCTGTAAAATCGGAAAAAACAATGAGCAGTGGATTACAGTTTATCTGCATTAACACATCAAAACAAGTTATACAAACTCTAGTGCTCTAATCAGCCAAAATGAGGATCCAATTTAGTTAATTTATTAACCTGGACAGTGTTGTTACATTTGCAGTTTATGAAGCATTGTCTGAGAGAGACTTTTTGCTTTTGTTGACGTTAGCTCCATGTTGACATTAGCAACATTAGCATCGCAGAGCATTTAAAACGTTAGAAGCCCAAAGACTGCACAGGAACAGATTCACAGTGAAGAGACATAAGGTAGAATAGCACTATCAATACCTTACCTGATGTTAAACTTTATTCAAACCCAGGGTACAGCCATGTTGGATTATCTAACCCAGATAAACTCAGGGTTTTGAAATGCTGCCTGAGTTTCCAGGAAGGAATTTTGAAATGTGAGAGTGTTCCAACCATCCAACCTCCTCTACAAATATTAACATTTGTTAATAAATATCCATTCATCTTCTTCCGCTTATCCAAGGCCGGGTTCGCTGGGTCAGCAGTCTAAGCAGGGACGCCCAGATTTCCCCCACCCCAGACACTTCCTCCAACTCCTCCGGGGGGATCCCCAGGTGTTCCCAGGCCAGCCGAGAGACATAGTCCCTCCAGCGTGTCCTGGGTCTTCCCCGGGGCCTCTTCCCGGTGGGACATGCCGAAACACCTCCTCATCTCTCAGCTGGCTCTACTGCAAACTGCAACTTAACGGAAGTAAGACTGATAAATATTTACCACACAAAATAGGCGAATCTGTCATATAGACGATAAGTATCTTCTATGGAGTGTACTCTTCTGTGATACAGTTTTCTAACTTCTAATGATGACACCATGAGATTTTTGATATAATAAAAAAGGACAAAAAGGTGGCATGTTCACGACAGAACCACATGCCAACATGTTTATTCAATATTAAATTCAAGCTAGCCACAACATTTTTTTTAATTGTAGTTAATCTTCCACTTTTTGTTGTAAGATTTCTATCCCACTCCCGAAAAGCTACTGGACCAGACGGTATCTCCCCAGCCACCCTGAGCTGAAAGGGCTGTAGACGACACCATCAACCTGGCACTCCACTTCATCCTGCAGCATCTGGACTCCCCGGGAACCTACGCCAGGATCCTGTTTGTGGACTTCAGCTCTGCGTTCAACACCATCCTCCCTGCTCTGCTCCAGGACAAGCTCTCCCAGCTCAACGTGCCTGACTCCACCTGCAGGTGGATCACTGACTTCCTGACGGATCGGAGGCAGTGCGTGCGGCTGGGGAAGAATGTCTCAGACACTCGGACTATCAGCACAGGAGCTCCACAGGGCTGTGTACTTTCTCCTCTGCTCTTCTCCCTGTACACAAACTGCTGCACCTCCAGCCACGACTCTGTAAAACTGATCAAGTTTGCGGATGACACCACCCTCATCGGCCTCATCTCGGACAGGGATGAGTCTGTCTACAGGAGGGAGGTGGACCGGCTGGTGTCCTGGTGCAGCGGTAACAAACTGGAGTTCAACGCCCAGAAGACAGTGGAGATGATCGTAGACTTCAGGAAAGTCACAGCCCTCAGCCCCCCCTCACCATGACAGACTCCCCCATCACCACCATCTGGACTCCTTCCACTTCCTTGGCACCACCATCACCCAGGACCTCAAGTGGGAGCCCTCCATCAGCTCCCTCATCAAGAAGGCCCAGCAGAGGATGTACTTCCTGCGGCAGCTGAGGAAAGCCAAGCTGCCAGTGCAGATGATGGTGCAGTTTTACACGGCCATCATTGAGTCCATCCTCACCTCCTCCATCACCGTGTGGTACGCTGGAACCACAGCCAGGGACAAACAGAGACTACAGCGCATTGTGCGCTCTGCTGAGAAGGTGATCGGCTGCAGACTTCCATCTCTGCAGGACCTGTACATCTCCAGGACTCTGGGACGAGCAGGTCAGATCACAGCTGACCCTTCTCATCCTGGACACGGACTATTTGAACCACTCAATTCAAAAGGCTACGGTCCATCCGGACCAGAACCTCCCGCTACAAGAATAGTTTCTTTCCCTCTGCTGTTGGACTCATGAACACTTCCTAGCACCTGCCACTTTAACTACAATTTAATCAATAGCTCACTGCACTGTCACTTTCTGCACTCACAACTGTAAATTTAACTGTAAATTCTTGTGTACATAGAAAGCCTACAATAACAACAATAGGCCCATCCCAGTTAAGTTTCAATGGGCCATTAGCTGGAGGTCCGGCCCTGTGGGCAGGGCTTTCACAGAGTAGGATATAAACAGGAGTTCTCAGACTTGTTTCACTGATTGCAAAAGAAAATTCCAAAAAGCCTGTGGACAATTTGTGTCTCAAATTTCAAACTCCAATTACATCATTTGATTGGTGCAGACATAAACAGGCTTTGACAAGCATTGTGCACTGTTTGCATTTGGCTGAGATGGTGTTGCTGTGGCTTTTGCTCATCAGGATCTGTTAAGGTGGTGAGGAATGATAGCATGTGACGCCGCTTCGATTTGGGAAATGTTGTGGCTTGATGAGGATTTTCTTGATCAAATGGTGACTTGGTGTTCCTTAAGTTTCAAACCAGCAAACTCTCTACACTTTAAGGAACTTTGCTAATTTTTCCTTAGATTGTAATCCATTTTTACAAACTATAATCTTTTTTGGGACATTTTAAATAAAACAAAACACAAACAGCATTCCACAATAGGCTGAATGTTACAATTCATTATATTTATACAGGGAAAACCCAATGAGAAAATGTCTCTTTTTCATGGGTACCCTGTTAAGCACAGGATACTAAAACACAAATAAAACATTCAATAAAATTAACCAATACAAAATACACATTTACACACAATATGAGATAAAATTACAAATAGGTTTGAAATACTGTATCATGCTTCATCTTGCTATCTTTCAGAATCTATGCAATATTTCAGAACCAGTAAAAATCAATTTAAATTGTTTTAAGTCACCGCACTATCGAGCTGAAAATTATGAGGGAAAATGCAAGATTGTATGGCTTATTATGACTGTTTTTAATTAATAGCCTACGTATGACGTGTAGTACTGGTTCATGGATTGGGTTTCACATGGTTTTGTGTAAGGTCATCTGGTGAGTTAGGGGAAATAAGCACAATTATTAAACAGGATGTACATTTGTATGCATTGTTGAATCTAACAGAAGTGTACTTATTGCATTTTTTCAATCTTAACAAAACAAAACACCGAAACTAACTAACAAGCCACCATAGATTTTTCCCAGACCAAATGCCTGACATATTTTCAAATAGTTCCCACTCAAATGGGAGGGCAGTTGACATCTGTCACTTTCACTCACTCACAGTTGCTCCATGATCTTTTTTTCAATAAAATTACACCGTTTTTCACCTTTCATCTTTTGCAGGTTTCTCTGGGTATAAGCCAAACAAGAATAGATTTGGTTCCAATATAAGATGTTTAAAAATATCTCAATAATCTCAATTCCGCTAGCGGTAATACACGGATTTATGCTATTCTGGCATTAAAGTTGTACGACATTAAACTCATCTACATCCATGGAGACAGCAGGTGACGCCACAAAGCCAAGTTACAGGTCAGATCTGTGGAGAGTCGTATTCGCTCACCGTGGCCGTTTTAAGGTATTTTTGAGCAATAAAACCCCTGTAACATCGCCATGGAGATGAGCAAAAACCCTCCTTGAGAAAAGTTACATAGTGTAAGTTTAATGCACCACTTGATTTCATATCCAACAATTATGTATATTTTACATTCAGGTGGATTTTGGTTACTAGTCCAGTACAAGCCTTTATCACGTTAAATAATATATTCTCATTTTTAAAGTACCTCCTCTGAACATCTTTATGCTTCCAGATCCATCCAATTCTTAATTCTCCCTCTTTGTGATTCTGAAAGCGTCCTTCCTTGTGGCTGTGTCATAACTCTTTCCCTGCAGGTCACTGATGACTATAGCAGCGTTGTGAGATAATTATGATTTCTCCATCTGTCTGTCACGCTGTGTGTTTGCTTCAGCTCCGGGGTCTTCTCCGCCGGCCTCCTCCACGTGTTCTTTCATAATTTTGTCTGTCATCATTAGCCGCTGATCGCCCCAAAGCAGAAGAACTTGTTAACATTTTAGTTTGAGCCTTTGAGGTGTATATTTTTTGTTACAGTTCCCTGAGGCTTTGTCGAATAGTGTGTCTTCAGAGTCATTAACTCAGTTCTTTAGATGTGAAAGCAAAACAGAGATCAATAAAGAGACATCAAGCATAGCAAAAACAAGCAGGGAGTCGTTAAGAGTTACCTTAAACAACAACAAAAAATCATGCCTCCATTCCATTTGCCTCAAATTCAATGTCTAGACATTACTATAACACTACTAAAACTTAACTTTTACAGTGCATTGATGAGTGAAGAGTACATCATTATGGGTCAATGGTTCACTGTGTTATTGTAGAACATACATGATGAAACTTTTTCTATTTTACTACCTATTTTTCCCACAATGTGTCTCACTTCATGCCTTAATTTTTCCCTTGAAATAAACATTATTTCAGTCAATACGGTTAACTATTCAGCCTATGGCAATACTTTTACATAAACGTCTTAATTCCTGCCTGGGATCATAAATGTAAATTCAGAGCTCACTATATACGAGCAATATATACATAAACATTCCATAGATTACCATTCAAGGCAATGATTTAATTCAACTCCACGGATAAATGATCATCTCTAAATATAATCTATATCAGTGCATAAATGAGCCGTGGCGTGTGATGCTCAAGGGGATAAACAATCAGCCACTGGTGATGACTGAGTTTGATTGGAAAAGTCAACCAGACGCTAAATGAGAAGAGCCGTGTTAGACTCACTGATGTCAGGCAGAATGTTCAGTCATCCATCACATCCACAAATCATACAGGCATGAATAAGACTGATCAAACCATTCAATGATTTATTACATAGTAGTTATTAGTTAGTTAGTGCATAAGCTGTGTGTACATTTTCTTTAATGTCTTAATTACATTTATGTATCTATATATATATTAGAATTATATATATATATTTTTCTCTTGTTCTTATTTTATCATATCTGGGCTATACAATTTTACAAATATTTAAATGTATTACTTATTATATTACTTGTGGTAGTATCAGACAAGGCACATGATGCCTGTCCCTAAAAATGGGGAATAATGGTTTTAGGAATTTTTATCTTAAATGGTCAAACATCTGAGTATCCAGTCCATCCAAGCGGAGATCAGCCCCACACTCTTTTACTTATTTCCTTTATTCGACAACGCATCGTGAAGCACTGCTCATACATATTCTGATCACACGTGCACACCCTTGACCTCGTCCAACGCTCCCGTATTGCTGAGACGTCCACAGAAGCCTTACGTTTGTTTGTGTTACTTTTGAGTGTTTGAGTGTTCATCAGTTTGTCGAGGCCTCAGAGACACTGAAACATTAACTAGTTCTATTTTTGGTGAAAATCAGGGACAGTACATTTCAGTACTGGAACTGTGTGAAAAGTACCCATAAATAACATGCATGGAAATTCCTGAGAAAAAAAAGAAATCTCATAATTGGCTCCGTCTCACAATAACAAAGGACCCATTATATTCTCAGTGTAAGCATTCATAGTACTTTTCTTTTGTTTTTCTGGCTTTGTCTTTCTCTCCACAAAGGAGTCGGCCACATTTGGTAATTAGACGAGATAAGAGGTGGGCCTAGAGTTGGGGAGTCTCTGAGACAAAAGCTGGTGCTGCGGTCAGCAGAAAGCAAAGAAGAGAGCAGGATCAAAGTAGAGTTTAGAGGCAAATTGAGAATAATGACAGAAAGAACAAGATAATACGAAGAGTTCAAGCAGTTCTTTGGTGACATGGAGGAGGATGGACTTCAGAATACAGAAAGAACACAAGGAATAATATTAGAATGTTTTTCTTTTGTTTTTTGTTGACCCAATGTTGTGCTTGTATATTCAGTTTTAGTTTTACAGCAAGACATAAAACAAATCACTGATTGGGCTGGGATATTATATAATCTAATATATTTCTTTCTGTGTAGCTACAACACATATTTTGAGCGGTTTATTCACTGACTGCTTCCCACATCAACCACAGCGGGTTCAGATTATAACAACTATTTATAAAGAGACCTTAAAAAGCACATTTATATGGAGATAATCAAAACTGCAGCTAACTCAGACCAAGCCTTGTCTTTTCTCCTGTGGGTTTTCAAAATGATTGTAATCACAACTAAACAGTAGTTTTATCTCTTCTAAAATGAAATGTGCAGAGGCTGAAACATCCTCAGCGATCCTATGATAGATTTCTCCGTGGCTGTGCAGCTCTATTCTGTCTGTGTAAAGTTTGCACAAGTGAAGTTGGTGCGACTGTATAGGTTTTATCCTGTAATCTTTGTAAAAAAACACCTGACAAACCACTGCTCTCTCTGACATACTGTATAAATCTCCTATAGTGCGGCCTCTCTGCTCAAATAAACTTGCCTTGCCTCTCATTTTCCTTTGTCCACATAATACAGCTCATCCTCCCCGCTCTGCCATGCCCCGTACATTCTCTAAGTCGATCTCTCACTCACTCATTCTCCGATCTCCAGCCTTTAGGCCAAATCAAACTTGAAAGGAAAGATGAGCAGGAAAAAGGTAATAACATGCTAACTCGCTCCTCTCGCTTTGCTAATTATTACAACCAGTTTGAAACATCATTGATCGTGTTTTGTTGATAACGGCCCGGTGGGGATAAGCGTTCGGGCTACGTGTGAACAATCCTGCGTAGGACACTGATGACAATTCCACTTAATTTTCTCATTACAATGCAGCAAACAAACAAGAAGAAGGGAAAACACTAAGGTTGCTGTGGTTACATCTATAACATCACATGAATATTGAGCAGTGTGGAAAGTAAAAGAGTGTACAGCAACGTAACACATGGATTATAGATTGTGTCCTTGGTGGTACACTGCAAGAAATGGAAACTGAGAACTCAAATGTCAATACTACTGAACTATTTAAAACAGGGGGAACTGGGGGGCTCTTTGGGCCACTCTCAGTCGCATGCGTGCTCCTCAAAAGCTTTCTCGTTACGCCCAAAACCAAGGCTTGTTTATGTAAGAGCTGGACATGTAGAGACGGCAACAGACAAGATAACCAGCTCCATGTCACAGTTTTGTTTTGTTTTTTCAAAATACACCCAGTAATCATGTAGTTACGACTCACACAGGACTGAACCAGGTCTAACCCAAACCAGGACTCACACAGAACCAGGAGAAACATTTGGAAAGGTTAAATCCTCAAATTTCAATTGAAACTATATTTTTCTTATGTCTAATTTGCACCTTTATTTGAAAATTGCACTAATTCACTCATTGAATGAGTTGCAAGATTTAATACAAAATGTCTATATTTTTCTTATCACTCGCTGGTTTAAAATGTAAATTAAGATTGGGTTTTTGAATAAAAAAATACATGAAAAATACACATAAAGTTCCCACATACACATATATAAAATATTGTGTATGTGAATAATATAATATATATAAAAAAACAGTTTAATAGTTATTTAATTTGGTTAGGAATGTAATTATAGGCCCATTTAGGCTAATTGAACAGGTCCGTGCTCATAAAGAAGCCCTCAACCCTAAAAAGATTGGTGATTGTGTTCCGTGAATTTACCGGTAATCTTGATTTAAAATACAAATCACAAATCTATTCATAACATGTGTCAAAAAGAATGGTAGAAAATGATTGTGCACATTAAATTTGTTTTGTTTTGTATTCCTTCATAATTAGTTTAAACCAAATGCTTGTTTAAGACATTGGGGAATAAACTAAAGTATCAAAGCCAGTAACAAGTATGTTCTTTACATTCCTGAAGAGAAGCTTGTGTTAAACATTTTCAGTTTCCTGTTTGAAAGGGATAGTATCTTGACTTGTTAATTGCTGTGGCAACAGTGCTAGATTTCCATCACTCTAAAATCCAGCAGAGCAAATCTGATAATTATATCTCATAAAGATGTAATGGCTAAAATGAACCGCTAATGCTAAATGTTCTATATCTCCTCAGGCCTGCAATAGTTTACAAAGTGCATTAGAGTTCAACCCAAACAATGTGACATTTATTCCACTCAGCTCTCTCCCTTTTGACGAGCACGACAGGACAAAACTAAGTGGAAGAGCACTCATTTAAATTTTAAGCGGGTGTGGTTCAGTTCTTAATTATTGCAACAGAGTATTTTATTGTCTATGAAAAACAGCAACATTCACTCTGTGTCAAATCATTTAGATCATTTTATTATTGTTCTTCTAAGTTTTTTTAAATCCTTTTGTCTTAAATAAAATGTTTAGCTTAATAGACAATTATCTTAATCTTAGCAAGAACATAAAAAGTGCTGTCCTGCTAGGTTTATCACAGTATTTTCTTGTTAGTTGTTATGACAAAGTTTTAAATGTATCATACAACTAAAATGAATTTTTAAAAAAATATTTTTAGCAGGGTTAAATATTCAGTTTTGACATTGCAAACTGTTCTGCATATAAATCTATCGGTTGAATTTAAAAATGTAGGCTTTATTTATTTCATTTCATTTTTTTATTTGAGCACTTGGTTTCACAATGTGAAGAACCACAAATATATTATAATAATAATAATAATAATAATAATAATAATAATAATAATAATAATAATAATAATAATAGCATTTTCTGTTAGTTAGTCTGCAATGCTCAAAAGGAGTAGGCAGAAGCAGAAGCAGAAGTTTATAGGAGCCTCCCCCTTCACATTTAACATTTAAGGTAACCGCTGTTTATGCGAAAACATGGTATGGTAAAGTGAAGCATACTTCCAATACCCAGACAAGATACTTTACAAAATACTACCATGACATATGTACATTCATGTGTAGATTGTTTACTGATTGTTTATTATCGAATTATCACATTCATAAACTGTCCCACACATACACAGCTTCTATGGGACTGTTTATGCGCCCGTGCGCTTATCTGTGTGAGTGTGTATGTCAGTGTGGTCCACACACATACACACTGATGCGCCTGTTATGGCAAGGCAATTCAAATTACTTGAAATAATCATTTCAGTCACATGCACAGCTAACAAAACTGTTCTTAGCTTGGATTTAAACATTGTCAGAGTAGAGGTCTGTCTCACATCTTCAATAAGACTGTTCCAGATTTCTGAATAAAATGAAACGCACATTCCCCATGTTTAGTCCTGACTCTGGCACAGCAGGAGGCCGGTCCCTGAGGTCCTCAGAGTCCGAGATCGTTCATATGGCACAAACATGTCCGAGATGTACTTTGGTGCTAGGCCATGGGAGAGACTTGTATACAAGCAGAGCTGCTTTGAAGTCTATTCTCTGAGCCACAGGGAGCCAGTGCAGAGACCTGAGAACAGGACTAATGTGATCGTACTTCCTGGTTCTAGTCAGGACCCGAGCAGCGGCGTTCTGGATGTACTGCAGCTGTTTTACAGTGGCAAGAGAGAGAGGCAAGTGAGCAGGCCGTTACAGTAGTCTAATCTACTAGAACAAACGCATGGATAAGTCTCTCCAAGTCTGGTTTTAACAGACACTATACTTTTGATTTTGGCTATGTTTTTTAGATGGTAAAAAGCTGCTGATGTTATTGATTTGACATGGCTGTTAAAGTTCAAGTCTGAGTCCATTATTACCCCCAGATTTCTAACTTGATTTGTAGGTTTTAGAGGGAGACTCTGGAGGTGACTGCTAACACTTTCTCTTTGTTTCTGTGTGTTTCTGTGTGAAGATAATTGCGATGCCATATTCACCGTGGTGTGGCCTTTACAAAAGTCCATTATGTACATACCATTCCAATGTATTTATAATCATATAATCAATTACTTCTATTTTACAGCATAAAGTTCAATTGGTTATATTTTATAACGCATTAACTTGCTAGTGCTAGTTAAATGAGATTTTGTCTGAATGGCACTCATACCCAGGCCCACACACACACAGGTAAGTGTAGGTAAGTAAAATAAGATAAGAGAACCTTTATTTGTCCCACAATGGGGAAATTCTAGTGTTGCAACACATATTAGGCACAGTAAAAGTAGTAGTAAAAGTAGGTGTGGAAATTACACTTGACCTAAAGCCTCCATTTGGCTTAAGAACCATCGCAAGGAGCGAGTGGCGATGTCCCTCTTAGAGCACCTTAGATCTCACCATTATCCTAATGGACTTCCTGACACAGACGCTTCACCAATGGGCCTCGCATTATGTATTATTTAAGGCCATCTGTGCGGCTCTCAGCTTTGATGCTTTGCAAGACGCTGCTTAATATTCTGGAGCCTGTGAGTGCCTGCTGGACACTGGATTGTATTGGATTGCATTATTGTATACTGTATTTGAGAAGTTTATTCATAAATACATAGCCAAGATTGCTGCTATACCAAGAGCATTTCAGCAGCATCCTGTGATTCTGGCATCAAAACATTCTCTCTCTCTTCATTCATTTATTTTTGTAACCACTGAATCCAACTAATCATTTAAGGATATTAATTTGGCAAACATTGCAAACATTGCACACTCCAACAGTCAGGAGAAAATCCACACACAAAAAATAAAATATACTGTTAATGGACCAGGACACCATCCTGAGACATTAGCAATTTGGAAAGTGTCAATAGATGAACCACAGTCTTTTTGGCAGCGTAGAGACTGTTGCAAGACTGCATAGTGATAAAGATTTACAGTATAGTATGAAGGTGTATGGAGTAAAAGTTTTTTATTTTGACATGGGTTTGACATGATACATGAACCATGTGATCTATCTGATCTGTAACTTGCATTATAAAGGCCTGTAGAGAAATAAAGCAACACAGGATGTCTTGGTATAAATAGGAGGGTTGTTGTGATTAAGTTAAGGCAATAACAGCTGGAAGCAGACTGTCTGAGCACATATGAGGGAGGGCACAGGGAAATAAAGTGAACCATACCAACAGGGAATAGTTTGGGGCTGTACGGTACATAATAACTCAACATAGCATCGTATCCACGGTCAGCCTGAAAGCAACAGTTTTATAGACATGGGCTTTTTCATAAGCCAGTGTCAGTTGTAGAGAGCAAATCACTATTTAGAGTACAATTTTACTTATAACGGTCTGATTTTAAACTGACTTATCCAAGCTTTTAACCATGTGCGAATGTTGTTTCTTCATCAAAAACATACCTAGATTTGTGTCACTCACACGTTAAGTACCTTATCAAGTAATCTTGTATATATTTAAGTTGACTTTGAGGCTTGCTTATATTGTTTTTAGACTCATTTGAATTGAATCACCCCTCAGTGCACCAGTGTTTTCAGAAGTAGTTTCAGAAATCAGTGTTGAAAGTTACAACTACCTTGTTTTCCTTTTATTTTCTTTGAAACTGTGTAAATATGACATTATACAGTCCTATATATGGCAATTACTCATTGCGTAGTGCAAACAGATACAGAATACTACATCATGCTTAAAGCTATTGCTGTCGGCTTTTCGTCGTTTCGTCAATTAGTTGCTTGATGGTGCCTTAGTCGACCAAAATTTGTATTAGTCAACTAATTATTTGATTGGGATGACAAAGTATTTATATACACAACAGCAGAAAGGAGAGAGCATGGATTATCTGAACAAAGTGAATTATTTCTGCTTTTTTATTCAATTGAGCAATTAACAAACACTTTTTGTACAGCCGCTCTTCAGAGACTAATCAATCAATAAACATGCAAGTCAACCAAGAATATCTTTAGTTGATAACAGCCAGCCTACTGAAATCCTTATGAGCATATTCTTTTTACCTCAGTGCTGTTAACTTTGAAGTTGGAAGACAGTAATAGTTGCTGAAGTTGTGCTGTTTGCAGTCGACAATGTCGTATCTATAGGGAAACCAATATACTTTGCTGTATGTCCAGAGACCAACCTATAAAAAGCGGTGTGTGTATATGTTGCAGCACAAAGTCAAAGTCAGCAGTGTGCTAACCCAATAATAGGACACTGTTGTCATGCTGACTTGGATGTCTGTCAGAGCAACACACCAACAGGCTGCAGTGAGAATGAGGTCCAAGAGAATTAACTCAAAATCTAAAACTCTGGAAAAACATTTTTTATACAAGCACGTTTTCTCATGTACTTTGATTCTATATTGGGCCCCATGTCGATGGAATTCATAAGGACAAGCATAACAAGTAAAAAATGAATGTCTACTGGGATACTTTTACTTTTAGTTGAGGAAGAGATGACTGCCAAACTTGGATGAACTTGCAATGATTGACACAATAAGAATAGAAAAGGACAAATTGATATATATTAGAAATCTTTCCATGGCAGCCACGGTTTTGGTCATGTTTTTTCAGTGCCTCATTGACTTTGAGGTGATTACCGAAGCATCGTCAGCCTCCTGGTCTCCGTGGACACAAATGAAGAAACTAATGAATTCCATTAGGATTTAGCAAATGGCCTCTGTCAGTAAACCGCGACCAAAAAACCACTATGTCTCTGTGTGTGTGTGTGTGTGTGTGTGTGCGCGCACACATTCAATACCATTTTTAATTAAACCAGGAGATTACTGGATGAAATGGGTCAAAATCTGACATATTTAGACCCCTTTCATAGTCTCAGTTTTCATGGAAGAAATGAAATATTCTCTGGCTCAATCCTCAGTCACAGTTCAGTGGAAAGAACAACAGACTGTGCAGAACAAGGCAATGCATTTAAATTCAAAGCACTTAGGCTTGTTTAAATTGGCCACCACTTTTTTTTTTATCTGCAATGGTGCTAGTACTGTGTGGTAGGTCTGCTCAGATAAAAGCTGCTTAACTCTATTATCTAAGAAAGGACTGTTTCAGTCAGTGGGGGACTGATTAAAGAAGAAATGTTATGCTTTTATCTGTCATTTTGTGATACATTAATACTCAAATAATACTCAATGTAAATTGGTCGTTTGACTTTGATGATGTTGATTCTTCCCTTAATCTAGGAAAAAAATATACTCAAGTTTTCTTTTATATTCAAGAGTATATATAGTTAAACATACATATACATACATACATACATACATATATATATATATATATATATATATATATATATATATATATATATATATATATATATATATATATATATATATAATATATGTTATGTATGAGCAAGAGAGAAGGAAGAGAGAGAGAGAGACAGAGAATTTTTTTTCTCTCAGGCACAAATGTGTTTATTAGTGTTTATTATCAACATAATCTCAAGTAGATGGCATTTGCCCTAATTACTTTAGATCATATCTCAAATAGTTGCATTGTATTTTTGAAAATGTTTGTCAGAAAGGGTTTATTGCCATTGTCAATGAACAAAATTCACAAACATAGGAACTTGTCTCGGCATTAAGGTGCTACACAAACAACATATATTCAATCCGAAAGGGCATGCATTAAGAAACATTTAAAATTACTGTAGTATAAAAAATAGGCATTACTATGTACACAAGAGTTGCAGTTAAATTTACAGTTGTAGTGCAGAAAGTGACAGTGCAGTGAGTGATGAATAGTTGCAGTTAAAGTGACAGGTGTTTAAGAAGTGTTCATGAGACAAACGGCAGAGGGAAAGAAACTATTCTTGTGGAGGAGGTTCTGGTCCGGATGGACCGTAGCCTCCTGCCTGAGGGAGTGGTTCAAATAGACCATGTCCAGGGTGAGAAGGGTCAGCTGTGATCTGACCTGCTCGTCCCAGAGCCCTGGAGCCGGACAGGTCCTGTAGAGATGGAAGTCTGCAGCCGATCACCTTCTCAGCAGAAGCACAATGCGCTGAAGTCTCTGTTTGTCCCTGGCTGTGGTCCAGCGTACCACACGGTGATGGAGGAGGTTGAAGGATGGACTCAATGATGGCCGTGTAAAACAGCACCATCATCTGCACTGGCAGCTTGGCTTTCCTCAGCTGCCGCAGGAAGTACATCCTCTGCTGGGCCTTCTTGATGAGGGAGCTGATGACGGGCTCCCACATGATGTCCTGGGTGATGGTGGTGACGAGGAAGCGGAAGGAGTCCACTGTGGTGATGGAGTCTGTCTTGGTGAGGGGGGGCTGGGGGGCTGTGACTTTCCTGAAGTCCACGATCATCTCTACTGTCTTCTGGGCGTTGAACTCCAGGTTGTTACTGCTGCACCAGCCGGTCCACCTTCCTCCTGTAGACAGACTCATCCCCGTCCGAGATCAGCCCGATGAGGGTGGTGTCGTCCGCAAACTTGATCAGTTTTACGGAGTCATAACTGTAGAACTGTAAACATTGTTCACTTGGCCAAGTAAATTAAACTTGGTCAAGTGAATTAAAGACAATTATTTGTCCTTATTTGACATGTTTGCTGTCCCTCATAGAAGATAATTATAAGTGAGCATTTAGTGTTTCCATTTCCATAAAAAAAAAGTGAGGTAAAGTATTTGACAGTAATATCTGTGTTTCATTATCTTTTCTTTCAGATGTGGGGATAAATTGATGAGTTGGAGGTGCAGATTATAAATGAACAAATGCTAATTGGATTATGACTCACTGACTGCAGGTTTGTGGTAATTACTTTGGTGAACAGGAGTCTGATCTTCTGCTGCTGTCAGCGTTTTCTCTGGGTTTAATCGTGAATCATCCTTTTGTCTGTTTAGACTCTTTAAAGATAACCTAATGGATTTTATATTAGGCTTTTGTTGGTGCTGCAGTTGCAGTGTATTACATAAAGGATCTGATGCAAGATTTATATTGAAGAAAATGATTCTGGTTAGATTAAATTATCTTGAAGAGATTTGACCACCATCATTCTCCACACTTCAGTCATTAAATAGAAGCCTCTTTTTCATGTGGGATTACTTATTCTCCACATGAAGATCATCTTATTTGGGAGAATAAAAACACCCAATTTCAGATTTGTGTGAGTTGCCCTTTAGCTTTAACTTAGTACAGTTTTATAGTTGTTTAGCACCCTGTTCTAGAGCTGCAACTGACATTATTTTAGCAAGAGATTAATTGCTTGCAAAAGACCTGCGAATATGATTACCTAATTACCTAAAGCTAAAGTGATGCTGCTTGAATGAGTATAAAACCCACAAACTTTTTCTTTGAGTCATATAACCCTTTCTCTCCGCAAATGGCGTGTTATGGAGTTTGTGTATGGTCCAAATAACAAATTAGTCATTGATTCGTTGTAAGAGGGGGATGAGGCCTGGGAAAGACCCAAGACACGCTGTAGGGACTACGTCTCCCGGCTGGCCAAGGAACGCCTCAGGATCCCTCAGCTGGAGGAAGTGTCTGGGGTAAGTGTGAGACTGTTGCCCGGCAATGGATAAGCGGAAGAAGATGAATGGATGGATACGATAGTTGTAATTAATCAATGAACTTGTTTCAGCCAGTTAATTTGAGTTTTCAGTGTGTTTTCTATCATTTATCATTATTCTCACATTGATCTTTTATTATTGTAATAATCCACTATTACCTAATCACAATAACCCTTTCTAATTAGATTCCTGAACACTTCTACAGAATGAAATAGTTCTTCCTGGCTTAACTCCAGCTGATGACTGCATTGCATGATATGCATTTTTTCAGAAGACACAAAGTTTTCTCTTTCACTTATCTCTGATTGAAAGCACACTTGGCGCTGTCTGGAACGTTGTGTGTCTTTTTTTTATTATTGCGTATGTCTGGCCCAGGAGGACTCTTAACATTCTTAACATTCATTTATGCAGATTGGGACTTGACTCCATCGGCAGGTGCTGGGTCATCGAATCAGCCCACACAATGCTTCACAGCCACTGCAACATTTTTATAAAAACAGATCAAAAAATCTCATCCAGGTACATCCCAGACCTTCCCCTTTGTCCTGCTTCGAATGCACAAGTGCACACAAAGACAGATTTGACACACACGCATCTCCTGTTGTTTCTATTGGAGACATGGTAAATAACCACACCACTAGAAAGCTACAATTTATGCATGAAGAGGATGCAGGGAGTAGCAGGGCGCTTGCATTTTCCTGGGATCCGCGCTCACAGTCTGGTGTAGGGGAAAAACCATCACAGCTTGAATTACAATGGGATTGAGCAGAAGGGAGATTTGAAATGGGACAAGCCCGACAGAGTGCATCAGACACGGGCCGCTTGCAATTTCCAGATCTGTGATAGTGGAGACAGATGGCAACAGTTGTCAGCGGATACGATTATGGGCTGAAACCAATCGCTGGATGGATGGGGGGATAAAAACAAGTAAACCTGGTGTGAAATACTGCCCTTGCATCTCAAACGGTGCTTGTTGGATTGGATACAGAGCAGCATTATCACATACTAGGAACAAGGAAGCAAAATATTGTTGAAAAGGCTCCAGTGTTCTCCTTCCCTGTGACCTTTGGACCTGGATCCACACCTTCCCTCACCTGGCTGCATGACCTTCCCCTTATCCCAAATAAGCCCCCCTCTTTTCCTGTGTCTTGAGTCGACTACAGACATTTTTATTTACCTTTAAAACATTTTTACAAATCAGAACAGAACAAACAAATGAAAGTACAAGACATTTAATTGTAGAAGTAGAAATAGTGCTTCCAAGTCTGAAGCAGTTCTGATTTCAAAGGCTAAAAACTTTTACATAAATGATTGGTGTAATATATTATACGACAGCCTGATGTCCTGATGATGGGGAGATAAGTTTATAAATCTGATTAGTTTGTCTATATTTTAACCACAAAATTCTTCAAACATTCTGAACTGTTATGACACTGAAGTGAATAGTTTTGCAAAGGGTGCTATAGTTTTGCCAGATTTATGAAAAGTTTCAGAAAATGTACCAACGCCATTGAACAAACCAGGCGACCCACACTTCAAACCACATTTCATTTCCTCTGCCCTAAATGATCTAAAACTGTTATTTGCAAATGTTATTGATTTGAGCTCCAAATGCGCTAGCACAATCTGATTCAAGCTCAAATTAGAAGATAATTTGAAAACTTTTGTAATGATCTGTGGACAGGACAGAATTAACAAAGGCACAATGTTCAAAACGAACAGCTTCAACTTCTTATCAAGACTATTTGTCCATCACAAATCACATCAGTTCGAGCCAGTCAGGGTTTTAACCAGGCACTATTAAAGTTGGAATGGTTTGGTGTATGTTGCAAAAGCACATTGGGTTTTAAGGTTTATTATGATGTGAAATTGATTCTAGGTCTGGACAGGGATTAAATGACTTATTGTCATTTTTACATAAAGTTTCTGTCGTCAGTGGCAGAAACAACCACAAAAAACTTAGCACATCAATCTACTTTAGCAATAGTTTGAAGAACCTGTTTTTTGAATAATATACTTTAAGTGTAAAATGTAAAAAGTATCCACCATCAGTATTTACGTAAAGTACAGATACCTAAACATTTTACTAAAGCACAGTACTTTTACTTTCGTAAACTTTTGTGCACCTCTGATAAGATGTATGGATTTTTGGATCTGATTGTGGCTATGACTAAAGTTTGGGTGAATATTAGGCTCTAGGCGCCGTGTGGTGAAGTCACTAAACTTGTACCTGTTAGCGGAAACTAGCACTACATGCTAAATGTGTTTTCCGTTTGTAAAAGTTAATAAATGAAAGAGAAATAAGGAGATATGTTCCCGTTCGCGGCGGAGCTCCTCTACTGCACTTAGAGGAGTGCTTGTGTTTACTGTTGGTCACATGTTTGACAGAGATTAATTTAAGATGGAGAGAAAGGATGTCTCACTCTCGACCGCTCGTCTTTGGTCCTGCGACGGTCCTAAATCTAATCTTTGTGCCTGTCTCGCGGTGAGACCTGCGACATTTGAGCCACAACTCAAGATTTTTTCCCACGATCAGAAACCTTTCACCGCAGCCAGACAAAATCGAGCAGTGGACACCCGCTTTAAAACTCAAGCGCAACAGTGACAATCAAGAAAAATTACGATTAGATAAGTGATTTTTGTTTTAAATAGTATGATTCTAATGAACACAGTAAACATTTTCAAAACACGCAGGAGCATAATCATTTGAGTGAAGACTATAAGCCATGATCACATGCCTTACCAGAACATTTTGTCGTCTAAAATACAGGTTTGATACGTAATAAGGCTGTTAGACTGTGAGACTGTGGAGAAAAAAGTGATAGCGACCATTTAAATTGTGAATTGAAGCCAGTAATAAACATGTTTAAGGGAAACCTAAAATGCAGTATTCAAATCAATAATTATCTTCAGTCAAGCACTTTTAGGACAATAGCTTCCACACACATCAATATAGTACAACAGTGCTGCCCCTGAACCAGTATTGAACAGTGTTGGTGTAGACTCGGTTGGAAGCTGATAGGTTTTGCAACAGGAGTAATTAAGCAGAGTGACAGGCAGCGCGGGGCAGAGGACTCACTATGGCAGGCTGCAGGGTGAAATATTGAATTCTGTTAAAAGCTTCTCCCTCTGTCTGTCAGTGGGGGTTAATGGGACTTTAGCAGAGCAAGTGGTTTCAAAGCTCAACTCATTTTGGTAAGTCGCTGCCAACGCTTACATCCAGCCTCTTGTACTGTATTTGTTGCCATTGGTTCAAAGTCCTGTCAGCAAAAACCAAGAGTGTTGAAGTGTAAATGATTCTTTCACATTAAAAATCAATGAGAGCCCTTCTGTGTTTGATATTTTGAAGGGTGTCTCTATGGGTTCACAGTTTGAGCCGATATATTGCACTGAAAAAGAGGTCAGAGTGCTTTTATAATGAGATCAGACAGTTTTAATAATATTTCAACGGAGGTCAATGGCAGCTATAATTTATTGTTGTTATTCACTGTAATAAAACTGGTATAAACATCTCCCAATATTAAGATAATAAATAATATGATGCAGCGACATTTTTAGACATGAGACCGGCATGTGCAGTAAATGCAATAAATCTATCTATGCCATATCAATAATTGCACGGACTCATCTTCTACTTACACATGCACATCTTTTGACAGCTGCTTCCAAGAGTTCCAAGCTGAGAGGCTGGAAAGTTTATCAACCCCCCACCTGTTTAAACATTTGGTGCTACAAAACCTAAAGTGGTGATATTTATTATAGTCAAATGGGGTTTCATTTGTATATAGAGTAATACAGTAAAATAATCACAAAAAAGGATAATGCGTATTCTATAGTCCTATAAGGCAGATCAACTTTTTGCCTAAACATTTTAAACTGTAACATTATACCTGGAACGACTCAAAGAATGTTTTTCATTCTCTAACTATTTGCTATTGGCTGCACACAAAAGTCTCACAAATGCTATCTCTAACAAAAATGTTGTCTTTTTATTGAGATGTATTTTCTCTCAATCTAGCCATCTATTGTCTTCTTACTAAAGAAAATCTTAAATAACAATACAAACCAAGAAAAAATGATTGTCTCTGTTACCCGAGGGAATGATTTTCCATAACCCAAATAGCTCTCAAAGTAATAACCATAAAAATATACAACCTCCATAAAACTTGATAAACAAAACAAATGAATCATAAAGTATAATATACAAAACATCTTATATGCATCCTCACAACTGCCCTATAAGACTGCAAATTTCACCACATAAATCTACCTGGATTAGTGTTCAAATAGACCTGCTAAAATGAGCTACTCCCGCCATGTTGCAATAAAACATCTTTATCCCTCTTTAACCCATAGACATGCATGTAGACGCTCTGAATCCAAATGTAATTTACCAGCTGCTTCTTAATGGGGCTCCATCTTTCAATATAAATGTTAATAATCCATGATTGCACTGCACACGGCAACACAAGCAGCTCATATTCACTCTTATGTACGAGTTTTTCTCCATTTACTCTGCTTTGTGCACGTCGATTGGGGAAATGATTTTGAATACCGGCATTAAGTGTGACAATTTCGTTTTCTGCAGGGGGATGTTAGATGACTGCAAGAGACATGGGGCTGCATACTCAAGATTGTAATCCGAAGGGACTAAAAAAGAAAGAGTAAGTTTGTAGGACAAAGGCGTCATCCAGTTATCAATCGTCTCAATTGTGTCAGTTACAAGCCAGAGTAAATATGACAGTTAAGGAGTTACACTGGAACACAATCCCTGGCCATGTCACCGTGATAATGTGGATCTGGTCTGATTGGGCCTGGAATATACTGGTTTGTACTGGTTAGTACTGGTTAGTACTGGTTAGATGGGAGACCAGGTGCCACAATAAAGCGGCTGCGGCTCTAGTGCAAACTGTTGTTGTGTCCTTAGGCAAGACATTTCATCCATATACAGTAGTATGAACGTGCTGCGTGATTGAGAGACAGGTGGTGGCCGCTGTCAGTTTACCCCTGGGCAGCTACAATAGCAACTTACCTCCAGTGAATGAATAATGCACACGATTGTAAAGTCGTCGTCAGCATCTTGAAAAGACGAATGCATTATTATTATTATTATTATTATTATTATTATTATTATGAGTAAAATTGCAGCTTGTGTAATTTAACTATAATATAAACAGACTTGCTATCACTGGTTAATAGAAACGAAATGCAATCAACATTTAGTTTTTATACTAATCATGTATTATACTCTGATAAAATAGTTCAAAACAAAAACAATGTGCACTTAAAATGTTTTTCCAGCAGGCTTTGACATTGTGCCAGGCTAAAATAACTTTCTTCAGACATGTTTTCATTGGATGTAGGTACAATCCAAAATCTGTATTTGCAATGTCTATATTTATTCTAAAAATGTTTGCTCTGTAGCAGGGGAGTCCAAACTTTTCCACGAGAGCTGCATATTGAAACATATCTGAAGCAGAGGGCCACAAACAAACTATTAATGCCGTAAGAGAGAAGTATTTATTTTGGTTAGGTAAAACAAATACATGAGTACATGATGCATACATTTCGTTGCATGAAACAAAATCAACCAATAAAAGTGTAGGCTGAAGCAGTCTGACTGGTGAATTTAACCTAGAATAGAACAAAGCCATATGTGCCTTTAATAAGGTTTGAAACATGAATTGAAAGCAGTGGTGGAAGTACTCAATTATGTTACTTAAATGAAAGCACAGAGGCAGGCACAAAATACTGGAAAAACATTTCTCATGTAAAAGTGTAAGTAGCACATAAGTAAAAGTTTTGAAGTAACTGTTTAAAAATTTACTGTAGCACTTTACTTCACAGCATACTTTGAGAACTGTTAAAGCGTTGAATGTCGTAATTTTCATCATACATTTTTTTGAAGCAATTCCAATCCATTTACCAATATATTTTTGTTTGCTCAAAGTCGAGACTTGAACTCAAAATGCAAGAGATTACCATGAAAATAAGCCCTCAAACTATAGAGAAGAAGTACATAGAAGTACTTTATATTTTTCAGACTAGCTAAAACGTTTCTACACATCTGTCCAGAATCATAGGCCGGGCTATACCCCACACTCCGAGGTTACTTGTATTCAATGATACTCGTATTCATAAAGCAAAGACTGAAAATGTAAATTGGAGGTCACAACTCATAACAAAACTTGATTATATTTGTCCAAAGAGGTTTTTCTTTTATTCATTTTTTATTTTTTGTATTTTCGCTATGTTATTACATTGACCGCTATACAACTTCATTGACTATATGAAACTACATAATATTATATACATATTGCTGTTTCTGTGGATGTCAATGACGGAGGAAATTAGCTCAGTCTAACTGTACACATGTATGTGCATAAACAGTATGTATGCTGGGTATGTATCTATAAATGTATATCAATATTTGTATTACCTGGACACCAGGGGTAATTTTAGTTTATTTAATTTTTTGCCTCTATTATTATTGCTATGGTTATTGCTGCTATTGATTTTATTATTGTTAATACTTTCATGTATGTATGTATGTGTGTATATATATATATATATATATATATATATATATATATATATATATATATATATATATATATATATATATATATATATATATATATATATATATATATATATATATATATATATAATATACTATCATATATATATATATAATATATATATATATGATTAATATAATATATATATATATATAAACTTTTCATGTCTACATCTACATATTTACATTTTTCTCATTTTTTCATTTTTTCTTTTCGTTTTCCTCTCAAACTGGCCTCAATCAATGAGATAATTTACCTATGTGTGGATTTGTGTGTGTGTGTGCTGTGTGTGTGTGTGCGCGTGTGTGCGAAATGGATGTGGGTGGTAGTGAGGGATCCATGAGGGGAGGGGGGGAGGGAAAATTAGGGGGGGAAATGTAATTGTGCTTTTGTTTTTTGAGCCTCCTTGTAATGCAATGATGTAATTGCACAATTCAATAAAAACTTGATCACAAAAAAAAATAGAAAGTACACTTCATTGCCCCCGTAGGGACATTTTTCCTCTGCACTTGACCCATCCTTCAGTGCCGCTGGAGCATCTCCTCAGGACCAGTGGGTACCACAGTGCAGCCCTTGGGGACTCATCTCCAAGTCTTTGAGCTAGGCTTGGTCAGGGCTACCTGAGCTGGAGGACTTTACCTGCACAGACAACCATTCACTCTCAGATTCATTCACTAGGGTTAATTTACCTAACACATTAATGTGTTTGGAAGGTATGAGGAAGCCGGAAAACCCTGAGAGAAGGTCTTGTCTTATACCGGCCCTTAAATGTAGTGAAGTAGAAGTATAAAGTATCCACTGCAAAAACGACTTAAGTAAATCACAGATACCTAAAATTGCAGTATTTTTACTTTTGTATTTCGTTACTTTCCACCATTAATTGTAGGTCTGTGTCACAATACAATGTTTTGTGAAATGATCATTAGGGTCAATTCAGCAGGAGGCCTGAGGAGCAACAAAAAGGTCTGACTGAGGGCCACATTTGGCCCTTGGGCTATAGTTTGGACACCCCTGCTCTATAGTGTTCAATTATTTTGAAATGTCTGCGACTTTTCATCACTTAATATTTAGTGGCTGTAATGTATGAAGCATTTTCATACATAGATCTCATCTGTATTATGTTCTTTATGAACATGTCATAACATATTTTTAAAAATCAATGTAATAATTGTATCCTTTTCCAGAAGCTTCAAATGGGTCAGAACTGCTCACTCCAAAGCCCTTGAAGGAACCGCTGTAACACATGACTGAATATAACCGCCATCTCCACACCATTTATTTCCCATTTGTCGCAGTCAGGCTGGGTTATAATAGCTTGGTAAAGAGCCACATTAGCGCAGTGTGGCTCGACAAAGCTATGGATTAATACGCTGTGATCCCTCGCTGTCAAACCCATTAAAATGTATGCGCTCCAGTATTATCTGCTTCTCTCTGCCCCTCTCTGCTCGCCTCTTCTCGCCATGACAAGAACTGGGTTAAACATCATTCTGAATGTATCTCAGACTCATTTGTGTTTAATGACGAACCAACTCCAGAGTTATTCCGCACCTCATCCTCTCGCTCCGCCTCTGAGATATAGATAAAGCGTGTCTATAATTTTGCTCACGTGTCAATCATAATTCTGAAGAGAAATTCCATTCGCAGGAAATCTCTGGGTCTTTGGAATGAAGCTCGAGATGCACCGAGGAAAAAGATGCATTGTATTATAACAGAAGTATATAGCAACAAAGTCCGGTGCTGAGTCATTGGAATGCTTGCATACTAATCTCAATGGCGTCTTGGACTATCAAGATTATACAGTGCTTCCTGCATATTGACTTTTATTGTCCAGCAGAATCTAAAATTGCTACAGCTTTGCAAGGAAGTTTGGTAACGCTTTAGATTATAACGTAATAAGGTGTAAGTACAGGTAATAAGAAGTGAAGTACTGGTAATAACTAGTTAGACAGTTTTTATGGGTAAGAAGGTGTGAGTACTGGTAATAACAAAAGTATGCTGTAATAACTTGACATTGCGCATTATAGCCGCAATACATTCATGTTACAAGCAATGTCTTAAGACTGTGAGACACTGAAACAAATCAAATCTCAGTATTACATTGTTATGAGCATAACAGGGAACAGATACAATGAGGAATAAGGGGAACCAAGGACATAATTACACAGTAACTGACATGTAATTACACATGAATATGAGCTGTATTCTAAAGCGGGACAACAAATTCTATGGAGGATTTTTTAGGACCACGTAAATAATAATAAAGCATTTATTAAAAGCACATTTAAATTATGTTTCAAATGTAAAATAGTGAGCAATTTACAAGTCTATTCAAATTTAATTAGACATAAATTGTGCATTTTTAGTTTATTAGTTTATTTATCAGGGACGCTGTACATAAAACATTGACCAACAGGAAAGATGCTTGTGCCAGGATATAGCAAAGTTGCTCATTTCCACCCGCAGATCCTGGACAGGTTGATGTCAAAATGGCATTCATGCCAATAAAATACAATAAATATAATGTATACCTTTCAGCTTAAGGAATAATGAATTTCTTTATTAAATTACAATTGAAAGATGGTATTGATAGCATTATTATTGTTATATTCCTGTTTGTGTTATAATACATGATATGTATATATGTAATCATGTCTTTTGTGTCGTGTACCTATAATGTGTGCACCAGGGTTGTCTTCAGCCTTCTGTAGTACGATCTTAATTCAAAATCTTCTGCATTGCACACAGACTAGCCAACGATGTGGTCTTGTTGAATAATTAATCTCATCAGCAAATAACCTCGGTAGTGAAATATTTTGATGATTAGTGATGTGAGCCGACCTTGTGTCACTTCCTGCACATCGCGCACCGTATGGACAAATTAAGACCTCAGCAGTGGAAGTAATGGCACCACGTCATGTGACGCGTGCGGACCAATCAAATCGTGACACTGGAGGTTGTCACGAAGTTGAACAGTTTGCTCATTAAACATGTCCCGTATACATTATAATTAGAAAACAAGGCCGCGTTGAAAAGGCTTTAGGGGCTCACTCCATATATTGTGCATATCAAATGAAATAGCCTATTCTGTTTTAATGCGAGTTATAAGTGTCATGTTCCTATGTGATTACAATGTATTAAAACACCTCCAGACAACGCTTCTACTCTTAAAGGGATTATTGTCATTATAGAGTCTGGAGGATGGAAAATCACCGACACATGATGAGGATGAGAGAAGCTCCTTGATGTTACGCAACGGCAGCTGCTTGTTAGGTAGAAGAAGGAGCCATTTCTCATTGTTAGCCCTGCAATGGCCAAATCACTCAATACGCTGTACCTTAAGGGAGTCGCATGGTTTTTCAAGCTCCAATATTGCAAATGAACTAACTCACAAACAACCCAAATAGGGTTGTGAAACATTTCGTAAATTAGATGCTAATTAATACTAAAACTGGTATGCAAACTAGATACTCATTTGAACAAGACTGCCTGTATTAAATTATTCTCTTTTTATTGACACAGACTTTGGTGCAGTCTTCCTTTTGCTAACAGATTAAATAGTACTTTTTAGTTTGTGAGATTTACGTTCAAGCTTTACGTATAGATATACAACCCAACTTTCATGTCTGATTTGTTGATATTTGTACTCACATCCCTTTCCCCCATTTGCTAGCCCTGTCAGAAATCTATACTTACTGCACCAAACTGTTCCTGTTCATAATAATCAGTGTGAAAAGAATATGTCTTTTAGAGAATGTTAGTGCGTCCTTGGAGTTTTGTGGCCGTGAAAACCTGATTGCTGGAAAACACTTCAAGGGAGATAAGTAGATAACAAACAATAAAATTTACACAGAGCAAAATTCTTTGAATAAATTAACACATATCAAGAGATGGCATTTCTTTTCTGGATAAAAAAGAATGTGAAATGTGTAAGGCTGTTGACAATAGTTGTTTAGTCAAGTTTTTACATTGACTAATTATTTTATTGCAAATATAAAGATGCATATGGAACACAACAGAGAAGAGAAGGCTTTGGATTTATTTATTTCAATTTTTAGATTTAGGAGTGAATTGTGGCTTTGATCTGACGTTTTACAAATAAATACACCGATTACTAATATTGTCTGTAAAAAAAAAAATACTTGAACTGAACTACTGTGATCTTCTGGTGTTGTCAGTGTTGGGTCAGAGACTTAATACTCTTTAGATTTTTTAGTTGACCAAGAAATTCTGGAAATTCTCGTCGACTGCAGCCTTAGAAATGAACAACTACAACAAAAACTTACTTGCAAGAGTAAAGTTACAATTTGGTAATGTCCACTAGGATCAGATGATGGGCTGTGATTTGGGCTAAGATTTTGGGTCATGTAATATTTATTTAGTGAGTCAATACCACAGAATAGCAAGTGTTATGTTCTGGAGAGGGCCACACTTTGAGTTTCGTTCAGAGCTATCAGACCTCAAGTGTGTGAGATGGCGTAGGTAGCTCCAAGGGTTGCTCGCTGAGGCTCTCTGTTGTTTTGAGGGTTATTGGCTTAACTTCCCTTCAGCAGCTGTGGAACAAAACTGCTCTCTTCCTAAATCTATGCCCCATATGCCATCATTGTTTCAGTTATACAATAATAACAATAATTTGGGCCGTTAACGATTTGATATTTGAGTAATGACCGTTTGTTGTGTTTGTATTCATGAATCTTTTAGTCGGTTAGCAAACAAAATGTACCCAAACTTGAAGGAGGGTTATTGCAGAAAGACTTGGGTGAAATAGGTCTGGATTTAAAAGTGTGGCAAGCCAATGCAATTTTGTGAAGCTCAATGAAATGTAACAATACAATGCCAATAATATCAAATTAAATAATGAATGGAACACAATCTTCACTCAGACTTTGTACCTCTAGGAAGAAACATAATATTTTGTTAATTATCATGAAATAATTTACTTAAAGACATTTTTGTGCTCAACTCCAAAACCATTTAGGCTACATGTTGGTGTAATCCCTCATTCGTCCAGGATTGTTCCATACGGCGCTTTGGGGTCCTGAACTCGCGTGTCTTCTGTGTTGATAAAGCCTCTTGTGAAGTGGCTGTTTAGTCTCCCCTATGTAACACAAGAGGCTTTATCATCACAGAAGACACGCAAGTTCAGGACCCTACATCTTCATCTCAAAGCCACAAACCACTCTTTTGAAGACAGTGAGGTGGAGATTCTGAGAAGGGAGAAAAGATGGTTTGAAAGAGGAGTTAAGGAGGCTATCTTTGTTAAAAAAGAGAATCCTTCATTAAATCGTAATGGAGGTTTAAGATTCAACCGTCCAGTTGTTTATAATGGTTTGCTGAAACCCTGGAGACGCCCGAGGCATTCTGATGCTAAACAGGCACTCAGGGTGAGGGAGCCAAAAGCCAGGGAACAATTGGCCCATCTCAGTTAAGTTTCAATGGGTCATTATCAGGAGGTCCCGCCCTGTGGGATGGGCTCTCACAGAGTAGGATATAAACCGGAGTTCTCAGACTTGTTTCACTGATTGAGAATGACTCTTGGATGAGAGTTGAAACGTATGTTTTTTTCTAAAACAGAGTCCAGATGACTACAACTGAATCTTTTTCTACATTTAGGCTACAAACGCAAAGTTGTGAGATTGATAATGAATGACCTTTGGGACACTTGTCTGCACAACATCTCCATCGACAATGATCAATCGAGACATAATTTCACTTCTAATCTTCTCTGCTCGTGCTTAGTTTGACGAGTGGCGCTTCTGAAAAGTGGTTGGTTATATCAGCTCTTTGAGGCCCTCCAAAATGTAGCTCATGGCCTGGAGAAAATCAATAGTCATCTACTCTGACAATCCCACTGCAGTCTGTACTTTTAATACCACTTTCATTGAAGAGTGGACCTGGCCAAACATTAAAATGCATGCCAACATAGATGCAAGTTGATTCAATCACTTTGGTGTACAGAATAGCATAGGGTTAGTTCAAGAATATGGTGTTTTACTTAATTAAGTTAAGTTTTATTTGATTTCTTTATGTGCTTTTTGTTGTTTCTGTTACTTTGATTTGTGCTCTCTAGCCCAGTTATATGTTCAGTGTTTTGTACATGTATATATAACAAACAAACAAAATTATAATAAAACATTGCTGAGAGCCATACCTATAAACCTCAAGGGTCTATTCTAGGGCCTACATTATTTATTATGTACATTAATGACATTTGTAAAAATATCAGAAATCATGAACTTTGCGGATGACACCAATATTATTTGTTCATGGGACAATCTGGAGCAATCTTTGTGACTTTTGTAACTGATTAAATGCGTAAGTTAAAAAGTTGGTTTAACAAAAATAAATTATCACTACATTTGAAAAAACGACCCTTCAAATTACTATTGCAGCTACACTTTTAGAAAGAGTGAATCAAAATGCATTTTAGGAGTTATAATTGATGGAAAATCTACTTGGAAACCATATATAAATTGCTTGCAAACAAAAGTTGCTAGATGTGTAGGACTGATGAAAAAATAAAGCCACTCCCTCAACCAGAATGCCCTACTTTTATTATATCATTCATGAACTATTGTGTTGAAGTGTGGAGAAACTGTTATAGGACTAATTTACTGCTTCTAATTCAACTACAGGAAAGGGCTCCTAGGATTGCTCACAATGTCCATTGGAATGACCACACAAATCCATTGTTTATAAAATCAGCTGTTTTGAAATTGGATGAAATAAAATTAAAACCGCTCAGCAAATGTTCAGGGCATCAATAAACACTCTTCCAGCCAATTTAGAGAATCTATTTCAAGACAGAGATGCTCATCATGAGCATAAACTCAGAAGAGAAAATAAATAATATCAGCCTAAAGTTAGAACTACCTTAAAATCTATGTGTATCTCATCTTGTGGAGTTAATCTCTGGAATGGATTATCAAATTCATTTTGAAGAAGTTTTAAATGAAGTTTTAAAACGTTTTAAAAAGTATTTAAAAGGGAGATGATGAGGAAATACCTGGAGGAGAGTGAGTGATGCCAGAGGGGTGTAGGGTAAGAGAGTGTTGGGTCTGTCCTTTGTCATGTCAGAGGGGTGTAGGGTAAGAGAGTGTTGGGTCTGTCCTTTGTCATGTCAGAGGGGTGTAGGGTCAGAGAGTGTTGGGTCTGTCCTTTGTCATGTCAGAGGGGTGTAGGGTCAGAGTGAGAGTGTTGGGTCTGTCCTGTGTCATGTCAGAGGGTGTAGGGTCTAAGAGTGTTGGGTCTGTCCTGTGTCATGTCAGAGGGGTGTAGGGTCAGAAGTGTTGGGTCTGTCCTTGTCATGTCAGAGGGGTGTAGGGTAAGAGAGTGTTGGGTCTGTCCTTTGTCATGTCAGAGGGGTGTAGGGTCAGAGAGTGTTGGGTCTGTCCTTGTGTCATGTCAGAGGGGTGTAGGGTCAGAGAGTGTTGGGCTGTCCTTGTCATGTCAGAGGGGTGTAGGGTCAGAGAGTGTTGGGTCTGTCCAGTGTCATGTCAAGGGTGTAGGGTCAGAGAGTGTGTTGGTCTGTCCTGTGTCATGTCAGAGGGTGTAGGGTCAGAGAGTGTTGGGTCTGTCTTGTCATGTCAGAGGGGTGTAGGGTCAGAGAGTGTTGGGTCTGTCCTTTGTCATGTCAGAGGGGTGTAGGGTCAGAGAGGTAGTGGTTGGTTGTCCTTGTCATGTCAGAGGGGTGTAGGGTCAGAGAGTGTGGGTCTGTCCTGTGTCATGTCAGAGGGGTGTAGGGTCAGAGAGTGTTGGGTCTGTCCTTTGTCATGTCAGAGGGGTGTAGGGTCAGAGAGTGTTGGGTCTGTCCTTGTCATGTCAGAGGGGTGTAGGGTCAGAGAGTGTTGGGTCTGTCCTGTGTCATGTCAGAGGGTGTAGGGTCAGAGAGTGTTGGGTCTGTCCTTTGTCATGTCAGGGGTGTAGGGTCAGAGAGTGTTGGGTCTGTCCTTGTCATGTCAGAGGGGTGTAGGGTCAGAGAGTGTTGGTCTGTCCTGTTGTCATGTCAGATGGATGACTGTAGGTTGGTTGTCAGAGACTTTTGTTGGGTCTGTCTTTGTCATGTCAGAGGGGTGTAGGGTCAGAGAGTGAGGGGTCTGTCCTGTGTCATGTCAGAGGGTGTAGGGTCAGGAGTGTTGGGTCTGTCCTGTGTCATGTCAGAGGGGTGTAGGGTCAGAGAGTGTTGGGTTGTCCTTTGTCATGTCAGAGGGTTAGGTTCAGAGTGTTGGGTCTTTTCCTGTCATGTCAGAGGGTGTAGGGTCAGAGAGTGTTGGGTCTGTCGTTGTCATGTCAGAGGGGTGTAGGGTCAGAGAGGATTGGGTCTGTCCTGTGTCATGTCAGAGGGGGTAGGGTCAGAGAGTGTTGGTCTGTCCGTTTGTCATGTTTCAGATGGTGTAGAAGTCAGAGAGGTGTACTGGGTCTGTCCTGTGTCATGTCAGAGGGGGTAGGGTCTCAGAGAGTACGTTGGGTTCTGTGTCCGTTTGTCCATGTCAAAGAAAGGGTGGTTAGGGTCAGAAGAGCTGAGGGGTGCCTTCCTGTGTATCATCGTCAGAGGGGTGTAGGTCAAGAGAGTGTTGGTATGGTCCTTCTGTCAATGGTGGTGGAGCAGAGGGTTGTTGTTCCTGTGTACATGTCAGAGGAGCGTAGGGTAGAGTGGTGGGTCTGTCCTGTTGTCATGTCAGAGGGGTGTAGGGTCAGTAGAGTGTTAACGGAGTCTGTCTGTGTCATGTCAGAAGCGGTATGTAGGGTCAAGAGAGTGTGGTGGGTCTTGTTTCCTCGTGGTCATGTCAGGAGGGGTGTAAGGGTCGAGAGTGTTGGGTCTGTCCTTGTCTGTCAGAGGGGTGTAGGGTCAGAGAGTGTTGGGTCTGTCCTTTCGTCGGTGTAGGGTCCAGATGAGTTGGGTTCCTGTCATGAGAGGGTGTAGGGTCAGAGAGTGTTGGTCTCTGCTTTCATGTCAGAGGGGTGTAGTGGTCAGAGAGTGGGGTCTGTTTTCCTTTGTTCATGTTCAGTGGGGTGGGTCAGAGAGTGTTGGGTAGTCCTGTGTCATGGTCGAGAGGGTTGTAGGGTCAGAGAGTGAGGGTCTGCCTTGTTCATGTTTTTTCAAGGGGTGAGGGAGGGTGTATTGGTCAATTGTAAGAGTGGTTGGGTCTCGTCTTTGTCATGTAAGGTAGGGTGTAGGGATCAGAGGGAGTGTTGTGTCGGTTCATGTCCTGTTGTCATGTCAGAGGGTGTGTAGAAGGTCAGAGGTGTAGGCGTCTGCTTCTGTCATGTCAGAGTGTAGGGTCAGTGAGTCTGTCCCGTTGTCAAATGTCAGAGGAGTAAGGGTCGAGGTGTGGTCTGTCCAGTGTCATGTCAGGGGGTGTAGGGTCAGAGAGTATTGGGTCTGTCCTGTGTCATGCAGAGGGGTGTAGTCAGAGAGGTATTGGTTCTGTCCTTTGTTCATGTCAGAGGGGTTATTTGTAGGGTCAGAGAGTGAGGGGTCCTGTCCCGTTCATGTCAGAGGGGTTGTAGGGTCAGAGTAGTGTTGGGGTCTGTCCATGTCATGTCAGAGGGGTGTAGGGTCAGAGAGTATTGGGTCTGTCCTGATGTCATGTCAGAGGGGTGTAGTGTCAGAGAGTGTTGGGGTCTGTCCTGTGTCATGTCAGAGGGGTGTAGGTCGAGAGGTGTTGGTGTCTGTGTCATCAAGGGCAAGATGTTGGTCGATGTCAAGAGGGGTGTTAGGGTCAGAGAGTGTGGGTCTGTCCTTTGTCATGTCAGAGGGGTGTAGGTTCAAGAGTATTGGTTGTCCGTTGTCCTTAGAGGGTGTCGGTCAGAGAGAGGTATGTCAGTCAAGGGTGAGGGTCAGAGAGTGGAGGGTCTGTCCGTGTCATGTCAGAGGGGTGTAGGGTCAGAGAGTGTTGGGTCTGTCCAGTGTCATGTCAGAGGGGTGTAGGGTCAGAGAGTATTGGGTCTGTCCTGTGTCATGTCAGAGGGGTGTAGGGTCAGAGAGTGAGGGGTCTGTCCTGTGTAATGTCAGAGAGTGTTGGGCAATTGCGTCATCCATCCCATTTTCAAACCATGCATCTGTGTCTGTAATGTGAACTGTATGTGCAGGTTTGGAATAAATAAGATTGATTGATTGATTGATTCATTCATTCATTGATAACCTTCATTATGTATATTATTGCACTGAAAAGATATTTGTCTTCCATTTCCTATGCATTTTAATTTCACTGCTGCTCATTATTCCTGTTTCAATTTATTGTACCAGTCTGAATTCTGAGTCCTCTTTTCACAGCTCATTTTCCGAGTTTCCCTCCGTTTGACCTTCTGCTGCTGCCCTGGATTCTACTTTGAACACTTTCTCTCTGAATTACCTCAGTTCTCTAGAAAATGGCTACCGTACACTAAAACCTCATAAAGGAGTTATTTAAATTTGACAAATGACCAAATAAAATACTTGCATTGTACTAGTAGTTGTAATTGTAGATCCTTTCTTGCTATCTTTGGATAAGCATACATCACCACCCAATTAATATAGAAATAAATTGACTTGAATACAATTAGTGTAGGGAAATTATGATAGATATTTTAATTGCACTGATCATACACCAAACATTTTAATTTAACAGCTGATTAAATACTAATTAACTTTTCCCACAATGTTTTGGACTGGAAATGATATTTTGTTGGTGCTCAGTTCATTTCTCTCGGATTAATATTGCGTTGTGACCTTTAATCTAGTGTTTTTTTTGCTTCTCAAGGCCAAACAGCTGCCACTACAACAGCTTGTAGTGGTGATGACGGTGGCTTTAGTTGAGATAGTCAAGATGTTGACAGTAGATATTCTAGATTATTTCGTCAACCCCACAAAAATACTGCTACTACGTGCTAGATGACTAACATTGATGAAAATGGTTCAAACTGAAAGTGGGACTGTGTTTACCCGTAGTACTATAACAAGAAAAAAATAATAATAATATATATATATATATATATGATTGTAAATGTATATATATATGTATATAAATGTATATATATGTCGATTGTAAATGTATTCTACACATTTGTTTAAACAAATGTTTGTCTTTTCTAGGGGCTCAGTTATGAAGTTCTTAATTTATATTTAAAAATAAAGGGCACACAAGCATTTGCTTCTGCCACGCAAAGTGTACATGATTATGTGTAATGAGATATTATTTGACTGAAGCTAAATAAACAGAACTGAACTGAATTAGCTAAATAAAACATTGCACCATAATAAAAACTGTTTCTCATGTTCTCTACTCGCTGTTTCATGTGTTGGTTCAACGCAAATCTGTGGGAATTAAAATTAGGCAGAAAAAGATTAGGCTCTTTTTTAAAAATTAGATCCTGTTCAAATCCTTCTAGTCAAGGAGTAATTCGAATAATACATAAATCACATAAATCACAATCCTAAGTGTGGTCTGGGGGAGCTCAACCAAGAGGTTTTCTGTTGCATTTGTTGCATTGCCACGCCAGCTGGATGCATCTCACGTTTTGTTTCATTCTTTCTTTCTTCTTTCTTTCTCAGGTTCTAATTACATTGAGAGAGAGAGAGAGAGCGAGAGAGAGAGAGAGAGCGAGAGAGAGAGAGAGCGAGAGCGAGAGAGAGAGAGAGAGAGAGAGGAGAGAGAGAGAGAGAGGAGAGGAGAGGCGAGAGAGAGAGAGAGCGAGAGAGAAGGGAGAGAGAAGAGAGAGAGAGCGCGAGAGAGAGAGAGAGGGAGAGAGAGCGAGAGGAGAGAGGAGCGACGAGAGAGAGAGAGTGAGAGAGAGAGGGGAGAGAGAGAAGAAGGAGAGAGAGAGAAGAGAGAGAGAGGAGAGAGAGAGAGGAGTCGAGAGAGCGACGAGACGCGAGAGAGAGGAAGAGAGAGGAGAGAGAGAGGAGGAACGAGAGAGAGAGCAGAGAGCAAGAGAGAGAGAGAGAGGAGAGAGCGAAGACGAGCAGGAGAGAGAGCAGAGAAGAGAGAGCGAGAGAGAGAGAAGAGCGGAGAGAGAGAGATGAGAGAGAGAGAGAGAGCGGAAAGAGAAGAGAGAGGGCGAGAGAGAGAGAAGAGAGAGAAGAGAGAGAGAGAGAGAGAGAGAGAGAAGGAGAGGAGAGAGAGCGAGAGAGAGAGGAGAAGCGAGAGAGAGAGAGCGAGAGAGAGAGAGAGAGAGAGAGCGAGAGAGCGAGAAGAGAGAGAGAGAGCTGGAGAGAGAGAGGGAGAGGAGCGAGAAGAGAGAGAGAGGCGAGAGAGAGAGAGAGCGAAGAGAGAGAGAGAGCGAGAGAGAGAGAGGGAGAGAGCGAGAGAGAGGCAAGAGAGAGAAGAGAGGGGAGGAGAGAGAAGGAGAGAGCGGAGAGAGAGAGAGGCGAGAGAGAAGAGAGGAGTGAGAGAGCGAGAGAGAGAGCGGGGAGAGAGGAGAGAGCGAGAGAGACGAGCGAGAGAGAGAGCGAGAGAGAGAGAGAGAGGGAGAGAGAGCGGAGCGAAGAGAGCGAGAGTGGAGCAAGAGAGAGAGAGAGAGGGAGGAGAGAAGAGGCGGCACGAGTGCGTGCAGAGACGACGCACGACGCGACGCACGAGCGCCGCGCGCAGGAGAGAGTGAGAGAGCCGAGAGAAGCAGAGAAGAGGAAAAAAACAGTGCGACGAGAGAAGGGCGGAGAGAGAGGAGAGAAGAAGAGAGAAGAGGGGAAGAGAGAAAGAGAGAGAGAGAGAGAGAGAGAAGCCGGAAGAGGAAGAGGAGGTGAGAGAGAAGGAGAGAGAGAGGAGAGAGGAGAGAGTTAGCGAGAGAGAGAGAAGAGTGAGAGAGCGAGAGAGAGGAGAGAGAGAGGAGAGAGAGAGCGAGAGAGAGAGCGAGAGAGAGAGAGAGAGAGCGAGAAGAGAGAGGCGAGAGAGAGAGCGAGAGAGAGAGAGAGAGAGAGAGAGAGAGAGTGAGAGGCGAGAGAGAGAGAGAGAGAGCGAGAGAGAGGCGAGAACGGAGAGCGAGGAAGAGAGAGAGAGTGTGTTGTGTAGAGAGAGAGAGAGAGAGAGAGAGAGCGAGAGAGAGAGAGAGTGAGAGGGAGAGAGACGAGAGAGAGAGCGAGAGAGAGAGCGAGAGAGAGAGAGAGAGAGCGAGAGAGAGAGCGAGAGAGAGAGCGAGAGAGAGAGAGAGAGAGAGAGAGCGCGACAACACTCTTGAGAGACGCTTGGTACTTTTGAATTGATAAAGAACTAAAGACAGAATGGCCTACTGTAGGCTCTTGTTTGATCGAAGAAGGAACAATGCAGCTGCCCATTCAATCCAAACTGCCCCGTCAGGTTGGTGCCCCTCGGAGCACTTGATGCCCCAAGCACAGCGCGTCAGAAATGAAGAAGGACTTGGATGAGTGACAAAATGTATTCACTCTAAAACCTTTGCCAATTTCTTTTGCAATAATAGTCAAGGCAAGTGAAATATGACAATACATTCACTGACACATCGAGCCACACTACCAGAGGTGTTTCTGCTACTATTGCTGCTTGCGTTTTACTCTTTTTATTGTCAAGAAGACAAACAAAGAGTGGAATTTACGGTTTATCACTTTCAATATTTGCTCATTAAATTTAACAATTCCAATAAGTGTTAGTTTTACCACCAATTATCGAACTGCCATAATTCAAATCATTCCAAGTTTTTCAGAACTGCATTAACTTCCATCTAACGGCCAGGGAAGTGCAATGGACTGTGAAGTGAAAATTAATTTATTGAGTGAAGCTCGGTGCCAAATATGGAATGAAATAGGTGATAATCTGACCATGCATTTTTTAGATGAAGTGCCATTTGGTCAGACGCCAAGTAAGAATCATTTACTCACAAAATGGCTCAGTTTGATGTTTAGAGCAGTGTTTTAGTGTTGTAGCTGTAATTACAGCACTGGCCTTCAAGTGTTCAGGTTCATAATAGCCAGAAAAATTGCCCATAAGTGTGATGAGCAGACTTTAGTAGTTAAAGTTTTGAAGAAAGTACACGTAATATAACAATATTTTGGAACGTTAATTTTTGATTTAGTCATGCAAGACAATCAACTGGTTTGTTCATTCTTACTGACCACGTCTGCACTGCATAAACATTATCCTTAATGAATCAGTTTGTCAATTATATTTTTTGTGTATTGACCTTAATTCTAGTGTTTCTTTTGCAGTTGTTGTTGAACCTAAATTGCAATGGTGAGTAAATCTACAGTTTATTGGTAAATTACACTATCCATGGGTCTAAAGCTGCTGATTTTTTTTGTCTTATAAGGATATTCATGGATGTTAAGTTTGTCTGAGCAAATATCAGGCTCCAGTCTGCGAATGAGAAAGTCACCGGAGTTGTACCGCACTGTGTTTTAGTGAATGTAGAAGCAAGTAATTGAAAGAGAAATGAGAAGATAAGGTCCCGTTCATGGCGGAGCTCCTCAGGTGCACTTTGAGGAGCGCTTGTGTTTACTGTTGGTCACATGTTTGACAAAGACTGATTTTAGACGCAAAGAGAGGATGGCTCACTCTGCGATCAAGATTCCAAAATATCAGACAGGCTTTATAAGTTGATATGTTATTAATGGTTTAATTCTCATGCCATTTATGACTGTATAGTGAAAAAGAGAGAACCTAACAGAAGTGGTTCACAATCCAAGTGAAAGAGTGATACAAACTGCAAGATAGCTTTGCCCGCAGCGCTTCTCAAGTCTCTCGTGGCTTGTGCAATGAGACAGCTCTTCTGTTCTGGCACGGAAACTCTATAAGGCAACAACACCTACAGCTCCTGCCAAACGTCCATTTACACCTGCAACCACAATACTGCTATCGACACGAAACCACTGGGGAGCACGTGCAGCAGACAGCAGGCTGGATCCATGCAGGTTCTTCTTTATACAGAAGTTTACGTCCAAATGTTGCATGTTTTATCATTCTCTTTTCCGAGTCAATATGCAAAAGTAGCATTGTACAAATACTAGTATTATTTGCTGGAAATCTTATTTGATTGTGATTTCTAGTTAAAGCGATATGCAATATGTAACTTTTCCAGAGGGCGGGTTCATCGCCTGATGTCTCCATGGAGATGGTATTCATTTGCCTGAATGTTCCACAAGTTGTTAAACTTCTCTCTCTTGCTTTTATTTATTTGCTGTGTTTGTATTGCTAAAAACTATTGAAATCCATGCACTATTGTAAGTGGCTCGCCTCTCCACAGATCTGACCTATTCATGGGTTTCAGTCACCTGACTTATTGTTTTCAGCACTTGTTTTGGCACCTGTGCACATATTGTGCCCTCCAGTGGTTTGGCTGAACAACGGACGACCTTTTCCACTGGGCTACACATGCAATTGAAAATGAAAAGGGTTAATTCTTCAAGAAAACAGAAGTTATGGGCTTTAACCCTTATCTACAGACACTTAAAAGCAGCGACAACTTGCCACAACAAACTTTTGTGGACATTTACATCTGCTCTTCCTCGTCCACAAGCCCTCTGCACCGGACGAGCCCTCAAAGCTTTCAAGAGCACAGACTGAGTGCGGGTGAGTGACTGTCTGAGCCTAAAAATATAACATAAGGACAGTTGGAAACTAGGCTCGTTAAAACTTGTCTGCAAGTAGGCTAACGTTTGTTAGCATAGCCACGCAATAATATGTAAACTAGCATTAGCCTGCTGCTAACGACCTGAGACAAACAGCTCAGCGCTCGAGCTGGAGTGATTTCTTAAGTCCACTGGTCCCTCCTGACCACAGGAATACATTTCTGGTGACATTCTGGAGATGTTAAATGGTAAATGGTCACATTTATACAGCACTTTACAGTCACCCATTCACACACACACATTCGCACACCAGTTGTTTGCAGACACTGGGGAAGAGGCAGGTTAAGTGTCTTGCCCAAGGACACAACAGCAGTTGTCGCCTGAGGCCGCTGCAATCATACCGCCAAGCTGTGGGTCAGTGGCTCTGACCACTCTTCAGGGAGAGAGCAATAGAGAGCAGGAGTCCTTTGTGTTGAGACATTTTGTTGGAACAACCCACAGTGAGTACGTGGCTTTCATCCTAATGATGGCGGCTGCAACGAGTGTGTCGCGTCACTTCGAACCATGAAAAGCGTTCCTGGTGGTGTCATCTGCTTGTCTCTATAACTTTGATAACATTTGTTGCAACATCCCTGGCAAAGCATCTCCATGGAGGCAAGAAACAGAAATGTTACCACCAGAAAAGTTACAAAGTGCACCTTGAACAAAAAGTGCCCCCCTCTAGTGCAAATAAAAGTATATTGATGAAAATTGTCCCATAAAGTCAATATTGATACATCTCTAGAGTGATTCTTGTGACATATCGATAAATAAAGCTCTTTCTTCATGGCTCTACTCTATCTTTCTGTCTTCTTCAATCCCCAGCACAGCTCTTTCCATCTCTGTCCACCTTTTCCCCGTTTGCTGCAGGTGAGTGGTGATTTAAACCAGTCATTTCTCCCTGTGTGTCGGCCGTACTGGCAGGCGGATATAGATAAAGTCAAGCGATGCACAGTGACTACAGGGGAGGGACGTCTGTAGCCGGTGGTGATCAATTAGACCCAGGCTTCTCCTCGCAGACTTAAGACCTGGGAAATTCTCCAGCATGGTTCAACCTTAAAAAATATAGAGATGATTTGTAGCACAGCAGGAGAACCAGCAGCTGCAACAACCCAGTGACTTATTTTATATTATAAATGCCTCGGCTAAATGAAACTCCAGGTGAACACTTTTTCTCGACGGCTACCTTGCACCAATTTCAAATCCAGTTTGGGCTGTCAAAAAAAGATTTCTCATTGTGTGATCAGTTTTGTGGTTCAATGGAGCTCAGGATTGTTTCGTCACAATTCGACAAATTCCCGGTTAGTCTAAGGGTAAACCAATGGAGACTTTATGACACCAACATGTTAAGTTAAGCCATTTTCCAGTAGTGACCCAATGATTTGATGATGATAGAAGATGCTCTGTGTGGCAAACTACATTAACAACCGATTGTTAAGTTTTTATTGTACGTTTATTTTTTCAGTTTACACAAAAATGACAGATTTCCCCCCAAAACATTCACGGTATAATTCTTATCTCTATTGATTTGGCTTGGAGTCACACAACACCTGCTTATGTTCACCAATAAATCTTTACAATTATGCGTAAAGACCGTGCTGAAGTTTTCAAATGGTTTTCATGGCTGATCTTTATTTGATTGATAATGACAATTCAGAAACAACAAAACTATACCAACAGTACTAAATGCTCCTAAAGTTCTGATCTAGCGTCTACGTGACTCTCCAGAATGCAAAAAAGTGTGTATCCTGGTACAAACTGTGTGTGTCGCTCCTGCTGCTGCCGTTTGGATTGGAGATGTCTACTTATTCAAATCCCCCGCGGCGCACCATGCAGTTTACTTTGTGTTTTTGGCCGTCTTGCTCCACAGCGACATGTCAGCTTTTCATGGCCCCCCCCCCCTTACTTTTACCATCCTCTGGAGCTTCTCTCACTCTCCCACTTGATCTCATTATAAAGACAACCACAGAAATAGATATCCCCCCAAAGATAGACTGAAAATCATGACAAACATTTCAACAAAGTATGTTTTTTTTTTTTTTGACAGTCATTACTATATTTGATTTGGAGGATATTACTTGGTGCCTTAGGGGTATTATGAACAAATATTTGAAGTGGATCCTTTAGATGGGTCATGGGGGATTTCTCGTCTGTAATGCAGTCATATCCCACCGCACAGTAAAATGTCAAATTGTAGATTGAACAAACCAATTTCTACAAAATACAATACTTAAATTATTGAATCTCTGTTATGAATTGATGTAGGCTCGTTACCACAGCAAAACACTGTTAAACTGTGGTCTTATGGTCAGGGATTCTGCCAAACTTGACTGCGCTCAGTAGGTTCAGCACTGGCCCACTAACTACAAGGGCTGGTGGTTCAATCCCCTTCTCTGCAAACTACCCTTGACCCTTTGCTAAGACATTTAACCATCTTAAAACTACTGCTCTGCTGTGTTAAAGGTACGTCACTTTTTGGCAAAAAAAAAAATAGACTAAAACAAATTCATGGTTTTGTTCATTTTGGATGGTTTTATTGCACTAAAATGTATTTTTTAAAAATACATTCTTATACAGTACTTCTCTATAAAATTGACCCTTATTGGCCTGAACATTCTATTTCCATGGGATTTTGCAGATGAATTTCCATCTCCTGAAAGTTGCATACGTTTAAGTACAAAACACTAATGACAGAAGCAAGATCCAATTTTGTTAGTTCATGACATCAAATGCATTTCAAAGATGAAAACTCAAAATATTCTATACTATATATATGTTTTTTTGTTTTTTTACTGAAACAACACCTGCTGGTCTCAGAGGACTTTTGATTGCTTTGACTGGAATGTTCCAGAGTATGGCATAAAACGTATTTATCTTTTCTAGTGGAAAGGCATGCTTGCTCACAATACATGTTGTTTTAAGGCAATAAAAAGCACTTGGCAGATACTAAATTTAATGCCATTCTGTGGAACATTTTAGGTAAACATACGACGTACACTCCAAGTTAAGCTGTTACCTGACACTAGGTACATTTACATGTCCAGAATGAATACATCTAAAAAACTTGAATAATCAGATAACCCATAATAAGGTCTGATTATTGCTGTGTGTTTACATGAGAAATATGATCATCATAAACACCTGTGGACACGTTTATCAGTGGATTTTTAGAGTTGTTTGTTGTATTTGGAAGACAAAATACAATTAATTTTAAAATAACTCTTTCCATCATTCACATTTCTCTGTGATGTTTATATTTGCCTCAGTAATTTTTTGTCCTTGTCAACGCGTGCACATGTGTGAACAATCAGAAAGAAATTTCTCTTAATCAGATGACAAGACAATAAACTGATAACTCCAGAATTCAGATCAAATCAGAAATGTAAAATTCAGGCTGCATTTTTTCAGATCCTGTCTGGTGATTTTTTGTAAATTTTCCATTGCTTCCACTCAGCACTTATATGACACATGACTCCCCCTTTCTCCTCAGCGGGAATAAAGCCTCAGCGTTGGCCCTGTCCAGGCTCACTGTGAACAGAGCAATCATCTCCTCTTACCATCCAATCACCCTGAGTCCAATACGCTGCTATGTCTCATATCACATCTGCTGCTGGTTCAATCTGGCCCTCAACCTGCAGTCTGCCACCTCATAACCTTATTTATTTACTTGAAATGAAATGGTCTAGAGTTTTCTGTATTTCAGAAAAAAAGAAGTCGCTAAAGTTGGCTTGTGTTTTCATGTACTATGCAAAGATTTCTGGTCGTGTTGACGCTCCGGGTGCAAACAGAATGGTGAGCAGAATTATATAAGTGACTGATAAAAAATAAAGTTCGAGTTATGGGAGGTTTGTGAAGGGGGCGCCCACTCTCGCAGCCTCCAGGGTCTGCAGGGACACGGAGACGAGTTTGATGTTACAGTAGAGGAACTGCATTTATTGGAGGGTACAATATCACTTAAAAAGAAGACAATGTTCTATTAAGTGAGTTGTGAGAGCCGACGTCAAGCATGCAACCTAACACACAATATTCAGACCGTACCCTAATCTTATTTTAAGTTACCGATGAGAATTGGACTGCACAATTTTTGGAAAAAAATAAATGAAAAATCTTTATTCTGTCAACTAGATATTCAATTTGGGCAATGCTTAATCACTACGATTATATTCACAGTTTTTACACATCCAGGAGCATTAAAGGGAACATATCATGCATAATAAACATTGTTTCATGTTCATTAGTTCACTACAAGTTGAGTTTTGATTGATTGAGAATTGAAAACATTTCTGTTTTCCCCTACCCCTAGTTTAGATCAATATTATGGTTTACAATGAACAAAATATAAAATGATGCTGCTCTTATGTTATAATTCAATACTAAGTACAAAAAAAGTTAAAATGCATAATATTTCTCTTTTAATATTGGACTGTAATATGCACTGCTAAACTAATTCAAGATGTCATCAGAAGTAATTTACAACAGTTGGAAAATTCTTTACCGTCTTTGTGATTTGACAATTGTAGTGTAAACATGAAAGCGGATTGTGAGAGGCGGCGGCGGAGTAAAAAGCTATTACAATGAAGGCCAAATATAGTTATATGGCATTACAATAATAAAGATCCAAAGGTTTCAAAATGTAGGAACAAAATCTCAAAACAACCAAGAATGTATAGTATAAATAATAAACGACATGATTTATGCTTCAGACCACTCGTTAATCAGGGTGGGCGAATGTCAATATTTTTGGAGTCTCCCGATAACAATATGCAGATGAGTTTATGTCGATCAGAAATGTGTTAAAACATGTCTTTAAATGTTTAAACGTAAAGTTAAATGATCAGACAAATGGTAAATATCTGTGTAATGAATCACAAAAGTGCAGAAATATCACCATATACCATTATTTGCAATTTTTAATCAGCTCTTTTTGTAACATTTATTTTGACTATAAATGATATACTCAATATTCAAACAACATTCACAATATTATTGAAATTGCTCCACGGAGATTTTTTAAAAGAGCACAAAACCACATCTTCTCTCTAAATTCATTTTCCCATTGCTCCCGCTGACATGGTGTTAGTGACAGACCATCAGATGTGCCAGTACAGCAGACTTCTCAGCTGGCCCCACTTTTAGCTACTCTAATTGGACTGTGGACAGGCCATTAGCTGTTAGCGCTCCCATCTGATAAAGGTCATCCCTGGAGCAGACTCCGGAGGTACAGTACCAGACAGATCTGCTTCAGGCTACACGGACCTAAGGAGTCTGAAACCACCCGAGACAATTTGACGGGACATTTAATTCCCCACTCTCTTGGTCTTTTGTCTCTTTCTACTCATTTTACACTTACTTTTTGCTTCAGAAAAATGGCAACTTGACGGTGCACACGGGTTTGTAGTAGCAGATCTTGGGTTGATGTTTTACTTAAATGTTATTGTTCTGTAGAAGCGTTTGTGCACTCACTGTGCAGTTTTAATCCCACTTTACATTTTGCACAATAGGTTTGAAAAGTTGTCTTCTAAATAGGACTGTCACACATTTTGAACTGTGATATATTGCTGAAGAAATTATAGACAATATTGTATAAAATACGAACTATTTTATGCCACTCACACAATAATCTTTAAGCAGGATAATAAAACAAAGATTAATATTGTTAACATTAATAATTAGCCAAATGAAACTCTTCATTTAGTTAGTATCTATAATGAGTCATACAAGTTGTTTATTCAACCGTCTACAGCTTATCGTCGTGCAGAAAATCTATCATTTATTGAACGATAAGTCAATAGTAATTATCATACCCTAGATTTTATCGTGTTATGAACTCTATCTCAAGGACTTTTGACCATTACAAAGAAATGTCTGGAGGTCAATGGAGGTGGTCGAGTGGTTAAGGTGGCAGCACACGTGCCAGGCTCCACTTGCATCCGGCCTCAGTGTTGTGAGTTTGAATCCCGGCTCCGACTATTTACTGCATCTCCTCCACATTTAAACTGTCCTCTCTAATGAAGCCTATGGGCCAAAAAATCCTTAAAAAATAGAAAAAAATGTGTGTGCTAAAGTCCCAATATTTCATCACTCTGTAACACCATTCAAATACATTCAAATGCAAGTATTATATCAGTAATTTCCCACTTCTACTTATCTTGCACAATTTAACCAGCACTCCTAAAACCACGTGTGGCAACTTTTGAAACTTCTCTTTCAGGTTTCCTTTTGAGTAAATTCTCACAAATTCTGTCAAATGCCTTTTGCTCCGTTGCATTGTGAAAGTTGACCTTCTCTCTCGGGGGTATCCAGACTGCATACATGCACTAAAAAGGCACACACTTGTAGGCTCATTTCACTGTGATTATGAAGGTGCTGTGCAGGTGCCGTGGCTGTCAAGACTGCGGTAATATGCACTGCCGGATGATTTAGTGTCCGCCGTGCAGCAGCTCATTAACGCTACAGAGGGGAGCAGGATGGCCCAGTGATTTATACAATTTTAAAGGAGGAAAATTGAATATAATGCAAATCAGATTTTAAGTTAACTAGGATTTACAAGGCGATAACATGCGGTAACAAAGGCTGAAAAAAAAGTCTACATTTTGACAAAAGGGAAAATTCAATTCATTCATTTTACTGTGAAATAAAGTGGCTTATTAAGGGAGGAGGGCTAGTGTTTCTATTTGGGAAGGGCAATATATCTGCTCAGGTATGGGTCGATACCATTAATTCAATTCAATTCATTTTTGTAGTGCCTAAAATCACAGTTGTCTATATGAGCTTCCCCAAATTGTTGATTTAACAAACAGAATGTCAGAGAAGAAGGTCCAATAAAACAGTAATTAGCAGATTAACAAGCATCCTCTGTTCTTGACCCTCCTTCTTGGCGAGAAAAACCCAATGGGGCAACGTTTTAATCCAGAGGAGAATCACAGTGAAGAAGAGACCCTACTCCCACCGACGGACGGGCTTCAGATGGTTCAGGACTGATGCACATCCATCCAGAGACTGTGGAGCCATGAGAAGTCAAGAGGGAGTGTATGTACTGTATATATACAGTATATTAAAAAAATTCTCCTCGCACCCTCCACGGGTGGTCTCATCCCTCCGTCTGAGCTGAAGTCGTCTCCCAGAGGCCAGGGAGCTTGAGGGTTCTGCACAGTGTCAGCTGCTCTGCTGCTCCTAGCACTGTTTCTGGACTGAGATGTCTGATTTTTTTCCAGTTATCTGCTGTAGTTTATTTTGTGATTTTCACTTCGACTTAAGATAGAATGCCTTGGTATGGATTTTTAAATCAAAATATCGATAATGGCTAATTTCGGTTATCAGACCCATCAATCAGCAAGCCAAATATTGGATTTCAGCAAAAAAAAAAGTTCATATCAGACCTAGTTTTTATGTTATCTGTGGCATATAATAACACAATTGTTTATACATCACAATGTCACGTGTACCAATTTCCAACCATGTAAACTCATTACTGATGAACATTTAATAACATATTGGGTCAGAGCCAGGCATCTTATATTAATTAAGCCTATAATACTCCCAGGTCCAATAGACCCATTCAAACTTTCCCACCTCTCATCTCAGGGCCTGTGTAAGCAAAACCTCTTCTGGCGCTGTCTTTCATCATCACCATGTATGTGCTCTAGCCCTCAAATTTACCCCAGTGTAGTTTTTGAAATGCAGATAAGTAAAGGTAAACTATATTCTAACACTTTAAAACAAGACAAATTGTATTTTGTTTTGTAAATCTGGTGTACCTGATTATTATTGTTTTGTAAATTAGTGAATTTTGTGTTTTCTTCCAAAAAGTATATTGTAAAATAAGCACTTTGTGACAAAATGAGACCACAGCACATTGTCTGCAGCTAATAAGTATTTTACTTCTTCAACCAGGAAGTAAGAGCCGAAAGCAGTGCTCCGATTGGCTGTGCTTAGGTGGTCCCTCCAGCTTCGGTTTCCCCTCTGGAAAAGCAATTCTAAAGCCGTGCACTCGCCTGAAAATTAATGCATGTAAATACAAAGGGTTTGTGAGCACTAGGGACGAATTAGATTGATTTAAAGTGTAGTTAACAGAAAGTCTTATCTGACATTGAATCATTGAGTATATTGACTGAATCTTTAAATAAACACATAAATATATGAATAAATAGACAATTATCCATAAAAAAATATAAAAATATTTTCAAAAATCTCTAATTAAAAAAGCAGATAACTAAAAAGTGCTTAATCAGTTAACCACTACCCCTTTTTATAATGACTGTACGGTGTCACTAATATCCAAAATACCTCAATAGCGTGCTATCTCTGTTGTCATTGTTCTGACTGACATGCATTGATTTCCTCTCAAAACTAACCTCATTCTGCTATAATCTGATGCTAATCAGTGTTTAATAGTGTGCGCCTTGTTGCCCACGAAGCCCTGAGACACATACTGGCGTGGCAATAGCATGGACTTGTGCCATCGATTTATGATAGAGAATTGCCTTCTGTCCCCCAAGGAGCTACTTAATTTAATTTCACACGAAGTCTCTTGAGCTGCAACAATAATTATATCTGTAGGCTGTTCCCAGTCCTGCCAATTCACTGATCCGCGATTGTAATCTTCATAATAACATTTATCATCTCAACCTTTATACAATGTGCAGCCTGTATCATATCTTGGTGCACATATGCTATCGCAGAGCATCAGTGTGTTAACTTGCTGTATTTTCCTCCTTTGGTTTTTCATTTGTAGGCCAGTAGACACATGTGGTGATCCCCGAAGGCCTGCATTAACTATTCATCAGTGGCAAGATGGCGTTCTCCTCATCAATTCTGTGTGATGTAGCAGATGCAGCCGTTCCACTGGCAGAGCGAGACCATGATTATATGGTTAAAATTTGGTGTTAGGTGTCAAAAGCAGGTCAAACTTTGTTCATAATGTCATGATCGAAACTTAGTGAAGGTGAAATGGAAGTTAACGGATCAGAGATAATGATTTCCCTTTTATGGAGCTACAAAAGGAAAAAAGAGTGAAAAGAGTGTAAACTATGAATGACAGCAGATAGATGTCCTTTGATTAATCCTTGTGAAGTGTTGTGTGGTGTCATTTGTAGCTTCCAGAAACTCTGTGCCAGTAGGATTACTCAAATAGGAGAGAATACAGCATACAACATGAGGTGTTTTTTATGAGGGAACATCGTTTTGTGAGCATACGGCCAATATACTTTTATAAGGTGATATGATGATCCCTAAATTAGCAGCAGCAGCCATTATTCTGTTGGCCCTGAACGTGTCATTCAGCTTTTATAATCATGTGCAATACTGTGACATCATGTCAATCATCCCTGTGCAATATTTTTCTGTCCATATGACAGCTGTAAATAAGAGTGTTATTATTATTATTATTATTATTATTATTATTATTATTATTATTATTATTATTATTATTATTATTATTATTATTATTATTATTATTATTATTTATTAATTATTAAGATTATAAGTTAAGGGTTTTCTTTTGTTTCTAAGTTATGTGTTTTTATTATTATACTGTGCCAAATCTGTTTCCTGTACCCTTTGTTGCAACACTGGAATATCCCCATTGTGGGACAAATAAAGGTGATCTTATCTTATCTTATTCTATAGTAAAATTCCTGGCTGAACCAACATAAATGTATGCCACAAACTTTTATTTTTTACAATTAATATACTGTAACTGTCTCAAGTACAGTATGTTTGATTTGCTGCTTTGACCCTTGCAAGTAAATGGCAGTGCAATATGAAATAAGATCATATCTGGCCAAGCATGCATCGGGAGCTGAGTCAGCACTCACCAGACAGACGTCTATTAAGTTACGTAAGCTGCAGAACCAAAGTCACCTTGCTGATGCCAAGATGGTGAGAGCGGGTATCTGTGCTGTGTCGTAGTGTGCTTGCTCCAGTCATTTGACCTGTTGTGTTTTCTATATAAATGTACACTTTCCCAGACTCTCTCTCTTCTGCAATATGCTCGGACTGGAGGCAATGAGGTGCTGCTGGGAAAGAATTTCTCAGACACTCAGACTATCAGCACAGGATCCCACAGGGCTGTGTACTTTATTCTGCTCTTCTCCCTGAACCCAAACTGCTGCACCTCAAGCCACGCCTCCGTAAAACTGATCAAATTTGCGAACGAAACCACCCTCATTAGGGTCATCTAGGACGGGGATGAAGTCACAGCCACCCAACCCCCCCCCACCCTGACAGACTGCCCCATCACCATCGTGGACTCCTTCCGCTTCCTCTGAACCACCATCATTCATTGGGAGCCCTCCATCAGCTCTCTCATCAAGAAGGCCCAGCAGAGAATGCACTTTCTGCGAAAGCTGAGGAAAGCCAAGCTGCCAGTGCAGATGATGGTGCAGTTTTGCACAGCCATCATTGAGTCCATCCTCACCTCCTCCATCACCGTGTGGTACGCTGGAGCCACAGCCAGGGACAAACAGAGACTACAGCGCATTGTGCGTTCTGCTGAGAAGGTGATCGGCTGCAGACTTCCATCTAACAATTATTCAAACCAATAACCAGAATTGTGCACTATTCACTTTTTGCACAATTCTGACCATGTAAATTGTATATATACTCAGACTAAGTCTATTTTTATTTTGCTATTATTCTTTTAATTTTATGCATGCCCTATTTGATATATTTTTGCTATTATTATTATTATTATTATGCATTGTTCTGTGTTGCACCTTAATGCCAATGCAAGTTTCTAGTTTGGGAATTTTGTTCACCATGGCAATAACCCTTTGTCTGATTCTGATTCTGCAATAAAAAGATAGTGTTTAGATATTTACTGATGGTAATACTTAACAATTAAATTAAATTAAATGCATTTGTAATGCCCGAAATCACAACAGTTGCCCCAAAGTGCGACAGTGAGAACAGATTAAACAATGTTCATAGGGACTAGCATCCCGTGTCCTTAGACAAATGTCCCAAGCTCCCTTCTCCTTAGACCCTCCTTTTCGGCAAGAAAAACTAACAAACCTCTTTGCGATAAAAGTGAGAACCTCAAGGAGTTCCACAGTGAAGGAAATATCTGTGTACAATCAGCATGTACTCAACTTTCCAATGTAGTAGAATTTGCTAATTTTCTGTAAAAACTATAGGTTGGTGAAAGTATTGAGTGGAAAGAGGAAGTAAAATAAAATCTTATCTTAACTTGCAGTAGATGTGAAACTTTTAAAGAATGGGGCCCTACAACAGAATTATGGGGAACACAAATAGGGAAGGTTTCCTGTTTTTTGTTTTGTTTTTTCCCCTTTTTTTAATGGTTTGGGAAAGGCGTGTTTAACCAAAATACAGCAGAGTAACGAAACTAGTATTTGCTGTTTTTGTCACTTCTAATGTACAAGGTTTGTTGTGGTAATACTACAAATACTTTTGCAAACATTTTCTTACATTGCCAAAGAGTTTTGACCAGCAGCCCAGAAGGTAAACCTAAAATCTTTTTTCTCATTCTATCTGAAATATCAGCAATTAATGTTTTAGAGGTATTTCCATTTCCCAATCAAAATACAATAAGTGCATGTTGTTATGAACTGTTCTTATTAGCTATTTGGGTTGTGCTTTTTAAAAAACAGAGCGTTTATTTGTAAATTTGCAGCTTATATTGCACTCAGCACTGTAGGTGTTGAAACACCTTAAGCCCTCAGGAACCACTGGTATCGTGTTTCACTTATCTTCAATAACACACCCAAACAGCCCGACCAAAGCCTCGCTGCTGTTCAGACTAAAGTGAGCACGGGACACAAGGGGAAGCACAGTATTTATTTTGGTAATGAGCTCCTGCCGTCATGTTTTCCTTTCCCAGCTGAGTCTTTTATTCAAATGTGTGGTTGTTTTAACAGAAAATTGACTGTGTTTTGAAAAGAGCTGTCAAGGATGTAGAAAAACAAGGTAGGAATCCGTCTCGGCATACATTTTTAGATTGTGGGGCACTATGTCTCTACAGTGACATGCTTTAATGGATCCTGTCAAATTGTCTCCAAATTATTCCTCCACGGCTGGCAGGTGAGAGAGAAATGGGACTCACCAGATGCACATGTAAATGCTACGAAATTAGGTTGTACTTAATTAAATCATGGCATGTTTTAGATAAAGAAAGTAGAGCTGAAGTATAGTACATTAAACTAACAGACAAGTATTGAGAAAACATACCATATAACATACTAAACATACTACAACAACTATAAGCATACACAGAGGCTGATGGTTCAAATATTTATGCAAAAAGAATAATCCTGTATTTTCATTGCAACCGCCAAATTGAGATTAATTTAGTGGGTTGCAGAAAAACTAGTGGGCAACCAGTGTAAACCTTTCCATCTTGATGATGCTCAGTCTCGTTTGAGACCGGAAGCTAAGCAGGGTTCAGCCGGGTTCAGGTCTTGATTGGGAGACCAGATAATAGGTCCCGAGGCACTTTACCCACCTTGCCTATATGAATGTGTGAGTGAGTGATTGGTGGCGGTCGTAGAGGCCGATTGTGCAGAATGGCAGCCTTGCTTCCGTAAGTCTACCGCTCAGTGTGAAGTGAGTTGAAAGATGATATATAAATCCAATGCATTACATTTATTATTTCCTGTGCATAGGAGTACTTTATCCCTGACCAAGAACTAGGCCTATTCCAGTCACAATGTGATGACTAGAAAGGTGTTGTGCATTTAAAAAAAAACATGACACTGAAATTCACATGCAAAAACAATACTTTGGATGAAACAAATATGAAACTTTGCTTTTTCCATTCACTGTTTACTAGAAATACACATAATTTGTTTTAATTTAAGTAGATTTTGTTTTGTTTTTCCTTTTCATAAGTGTCTCCATGGTTGTAGCCCAAGCAACCGTGAAGATATGAAGCAATCTCCCTTGAAAATATTTTTGTTCCATGCTGTGGCTCAAAGTTTTAAATTTAGACTGAAAGTACAAAAAGTGGTTCTCTTGCCACAGTTTGCCTCCATCAGCGCTCGTCCGAATGCCTCTGCGGACCACAAACACAAGGACATGAATGATTCAGCATCTGGCTCTTGCTCTTCTCTCAACATGATTCCACTGCTCAGAGATGAGCTAAAATCCCCTACTTTATCACTGTTACATGCTAGATCTAATGGAAGGGATAGTCCATGCAGTTGGTCATTCAGTGGAGGTATACGAATAGCATTGTTTGTCCTATTACATTTATATGCAGGTATATAAAGTTCTCTCATTATTTCTGACAACAATTTTGGCTGTGCCTAAAATAAACTTTTGCAGTTGGATCAATACCAGACAACCGTGTGCTGGACATAAATTTACTGCAATAACCTTTTTTATCATCAATTATTCTCCACTCCCTACCCTTTCTAAGGACACACAGTACAACAGAAAGCCTCTGTTTTGGAGTAGGGAACTTTAAACTGAACTGATCATCAGAGAAAGAAAAGTTGACGCGTCCATCAAAGTGGAATATGGGCACAGGTTAAAACAGACCGATAAGTTCGTATGAGGTGATGGTTATTTTACTGTCAAATGTTTGCATGTCAATGCCAGGGAAGTCTCCATAAAACTCATCAAACTAAAGGCATACTGTGAAAAACAATTAGTATTCTAGTAGTTTAGAAGTGATCAGTTTTTATACTTACCAGGGCCAATGTAAGTGTTATCGGTAAAATGTAGGCGTAACCAAACTAATAATACTGGTCTGTTGTCAGGCCCATTTAGTATCAAAATTTAGTTTAAAATGTTTGTATTGTGACACTACAACATATATAAATACATACTGTATATAAACATATACATACCAGTATACCAGGCACAAATGTAATTGTTATGCTAACTAACAAAAAAAATTGACAGTACATTAACCAATATTTTACATACTTTTTGTCTTAAATATTGAAATATTGTCCTCCATCTTGGCTTCTATAGAAGAAACAGCCAATCCGAGTCAGCGCATTCTAAAACACACAAAACAATGCATTCACAAAAGGTAAGAGTCTAGTAAAAAAACAAACCCCAAACAATAGCTTTTGTTCTGTCTCTCCCGTTTCCCTCCCAATAGTTGGACCGGGGGGAAATCTAATTGAGTTGTATCTCAAGGTTACACACATTGCATACATCAGGCTGCAAATCCATTACTCAGGATGTTTCCCGAGGCTGCTGCAGTGTTTTGTCACCCAAATGGAGACAGAAACCCAGAAACTAAGTATTATAAGGCTGTGTGCTATAACTGTCTCTACCTCCTACTGCGTCAGAACAAACCTGTGCGCTCAAGGTTGGACGTAAATGCCAAGTAATGAAATGATGAGTCACTGAGAAGAAAGTTGATAAATAAAGTTGTGCAAAAATTTTGAAGAATGTGTGTTTTGATTATGGATTTTTTACAGTTTTAAAGCAAATGCATGGACATTTGAAGGTGCTATAACTTTTCTGATGGTCTGCTTGTCTCCATGGAGGTGTTATTTATATCTTTACCAGGAATATTCCAAAGTCTGGCATTAAACTAAATCCATTTCCAAGGAGACGTAATTGGACGGAGGAGTAATTGATGCCACCAGGCCGAGTTAAAGGTCAGATCTGGAGCGGTGACCCCACGCACAGTAACATGCAGCCATACCTAGGAATTTACCTGGCATTTTACCAGAGGTGTGACATGTGAATGAAGCCAGAACTGAATTCCTTGTATTTTTTATTTGGCAATTTGCCAGGCAAATTTCCAGGACTAATGCAGGGGAGGTGAATGTGTGAATAATCCGATCACACTGTGCAGATAAGTTCTATTTTCCTTTGATTTAAATGATGCTGCACATTGTTGCAGTTGTAGTGTGCTGAGAGACAAAGGTTACGTGTGAACAGAGCTTGGCAATGTTCTGGGACTGAAGCCTGTGAGAATGAGCTGAGTGTTCTGGCAATCTGCACATGGCAATTTACTGGGAACAATGTGTGAATGGGCCTAAGAGTGGATGGTTTTAAAAGGCATGTTAAGCAATAAATATATGACCATATGTGACCAGACGACCACCTCAAAAATAATTTGAATCATTTAGTAGCGGTTAGAAGTTATTCTAAAATGTGTCAACATAGCAGTCATATTTGAGTCAGAGGACAGACAGCAGGATATTCTTTGGACTTTGGATAGTGTTGCTGAACCTAGACCTGACCAACTGCAACAACCTCAGATCCAGGTGGCAACTTTTTTTGGTCAGGCAGTGTATGACTTTGCAGTAAGAAAAAGAGAGGCTCGGTTCCATCCAACACTAAACAGTCTAATGAAATAATTGTCTTAACATAGGCCTAATTACTTGGAACAAACCACATACCCATCAAATTAGCATTGCACATGGCTAAGCAGAACGAGTGATCCCACAGTGAAGGTGAGCCCATGCAACCGTCAGAACTAAACAAACAGCACACAGTCAGCCACAAGGTTAAAATAAGCCAACAACGTGATGCGCCAAGAACCCTCTTACCTGGAATGGAGCTCAGGGACACTGATAGTAGGCAATCCCAACACATGGCAGCAGTACACAACTATAGCATACACCTGCTAGTTCAGTCACTGAATGAATGGAAACAGGCTACATCTCAGCACCTCAACTGCAAACGTAGCCTCCCGGCTCGCTGGATGTTAATAAAATAGTGACTTGGCAGACCAAACACTCCAGGCTGCAGCACTACAGCATGTTCGGCGTCAGAGGTGAAGGGTCAGGCCTTGTAAGCGACCCTCCACTATAGGGCGCTGCTTCACCTCTGCCATGTATATGCTAAATACATGCTCATTAGTACTGAAATACAGCAAATTTTTCAAGTTCACGTTTACCCAAAACAATACACCTTACTTAAGCTTATTGTCAGTTTAACTACAGTATAAAATATATGAATACGGCACCATGTAACAGAGGTGGCAAAAGAATCAGACTTCCCTCTACCCAGAAACTTCCCCAAGTGTTCCCAGGTCTGTTAAACACAGCCTTATCTTTATTTAATTGATTTATTACTTCAAATGTACCTCTTTTCTATCCTTAAATGTCATCTGGCTGCTTGACCTGGAGGAGGCGTCTGGGGGGAGTGCGGTCTATTGTAAAGATGACGGATATGGGCAGCAGATGGGCGTGTTTTACGACCTGTGCCGGCACTCCATTTAAGTGTGTAAAATTGATGGCCGAACATAATTGACCTCTATAGCCGACTGTACTGAAAGCTTTTCTACTTTGAAATAGCAAAGATTTTTTTTTACACTCTCTTTTCGACACATGGGGGTGTGTTTGATTTATGTAGCACGATGGCAGGTTGGCGTTTCAACATCTCAAGCTTCTGAGAGATATTTTGTTGTGTAGGAGCATATGAATATATATGTTTGAAGACAGGACAACCGGAAGTAAATGTCAGGTTCGAATTAAGATATAATGGAGATGAATTTAAAATGATGGGGATGAGAGTCTGGATGAGAATATCAATGGCAACTCATTTTTTCTCATCATCTAGGATTGTGCGTGATGGATACTGTCATCTTTATGTTGAGGTTGTTTATTATTGTTGAATGATTGTAGAATTGTTACAATGGAACACTCCTGGATGAATGAGGGATTACACCGAGTTGTTTATGATGTTATTAGACATTTATAGCCAGTGTGCAAGAAGACACAAAGGATGTGAGTTATGATTTTAATAAGTTTAGGGAAAAGCCAGAGCAGCCCTGGGATGGAGTGACTGAAGTGAGGCTGTATCATCCGCACATCCAACCACCTCTAACTCATTTGCGCAGCACAATTATTCAAGGTGAAATATATTGCTCAAGGACACAAGATTGCCAGAGAATGACACTTCTCATAATTTGGTATTAACTACTGTGAACACGTGAAAATTACTCAACAAGTCCTGGATTATGAAATGAAAAATACTAAAATGACACCTGTGTTGGCTCTCCCTGTTTCCGTCATGCTTGTCGAGTGTTGAAAAGGCTTCTCGGTGGGTGTCATTGATTGTTTGTGCTCAACAGCAGTTAGGTGTGATGAGCCTCTGACAGAGATGTGTCCTCAGACAATCTGCTCATTCTCTCTCTTTCTCTCTTTCTGTGTGGTAAAAACACAAGGCCTATATTTTATTTGAAATTGTTTTTGTTGTTAAAGTTCTTAAAAAATTTTGGACTTCCATGCACAGTTTGGGCTCTGGAAACCATCTCTTCGAGAGGGGCTGGACGTTCCACTTCTCTGGCATTGCCTGCGGAGAGGAACTGTGGGCCAGTGTGGGCTTGCTTATAGCATTGCAGCTCAGCCGCCATATGTTAGAGTTCACGCCAGTGAACAAGAGGGTCGCATCCTGCGCCTTTGGGTTGGGGACAGGTCTCTCATTGTTGTGTCGGACTATGGGCCTTCTTCAAGTCCCTGGGAGGCGTAGGTCATTGATCGATTTTGTTGTCATGTCATCTGAACTTCGGTCTCGACAATCGGTGAAGAGAGGGACAGCGCTGTCAACCAATCACCACCTGGGGGTGAGTTGTATTCACTGGAAGAGGAGGCAGCCGGACAGATTTGGCAGGCCCAAGCGCATCGTGAGGGTCTGTTGGGAATTTTGTGCAGAGCCCTCTGTCAGCAGAATATTCAAGTCGCACCTCCGGGAGAGCTTTTCTCAGAGCACTGGAGAGGAGAATCTGATTGTCGAACCTCAGATTCTGTAGCAGTAGTGTGGTTTTCGTCCTGGTCGTGATACGAGCTCCATCCTCTCCATCGGATGCTCGAGGGTTCAGGGAATATGAAGTCTTTTGCTCAGGGATGTCCGGTCCCTGTAAGCCAGAGCAGGAGTCATATCTGTTCCCAGTATATGTTGGAATCCGCCAGGGCTGCCTTTTCTCACCGGTTCTGTTCATTGTTTTTATGGACAGATTTTCTAGCCAGGGTTCTTAGGGTGTCCGGTGTGGGGACCACCTCGATCTCATCTCTGCTGTTTACAGATGATGTTGTCCTGATGGCCTTGCAACATGCACTGAGACGGTTTTCAGCCAAGTGTGAAGCAGCTGGGATGAAAATCAGCACCTCTAAATCCGAGGCCATGGTCCTCGACCGGAAAAAGGTGGCTTGAGTTCAAGTATCTCAGGGTTTTGTTCACAAGTGAGGGAAAGATGGGGCGTGAGACTAACAGGCAGATCAGTGCAGCGACTTCAGTGATGCAGTCGCTGTATCGGACCGTTGTGGTGAAGAAAGAGCTGAGTAGAAAAGTATAGCTCTCGATTTACCAGTGAATCTACGTTCCTACTCTTACCTATGGTCATGAGCTTTGGTAGAAATGAGTTTCCTCCACATGGCTCCCTTTGAGATAGGGTGAGTCACAAGGGAGGGCTCAGAGTAGAGCCGCTGCTCCTCGTGTCGAGAGGAGCCATCTGAAGTGGCTCGGGCATCTGTTTCAAGTGCCTCCTGGACGCTTCCTTGGGGAAGTGTTCCGGAAATGTCCCACTGGGCAGAGACCCCAGGGAAGACCCAGGACACAGAGGGTCTTTGTTTCTCAAGGAACGCCTCGGGATTCCCCCAGAAGAGCTGGGGGAAGTGTCTGGGCTGAGGGAAGTCTTGGAGTTCCTGCTTAGACTGCTGCCCCGGTGAACCAGCCTCAGATAAGTGGAAGAAGATGGATGGCTAACATAGCACACACGCTGCTACTTCTGTTGTCAACACCAAAAACATGGTGGATTATATTCACTACGGACAATCGTTTGAAGTCAGAATTAAAAGAAATCTTGTTTTTGAAGAGTTGTGATCTGACGTTGTAAATGTGTCCATTTTGATGCTTGTTTCTTTCGTTCACTTTAGTTAGCGCTTAGCTCGTGAAATGCTACCACAACATTGTAAACATTACCTCTGTTCTCTCATTGACTACTGTAAAGTGATTATGGATGTATCCGTGTTTATTGAACTGACATTGACATGTAAATGAGTCATGAAAAGGATCGTGACGCACACACGTTAATTAGTCTCACCACAGGCTTTCAAATTTGTTACTAGTTTTTTTTTTTTAGAATGTTGGGCCATAATTTCAGCCTTTAAAATTCATTGTTAGGAGGCAGAATAACCGTAAATTTCGCCTTAATAAACCCAATTTCAAATTAATATAGCCTGACTTATTTTACATTACTAAACATATCAGCAGTTTTTATCGGGTATCGGATTTGGCACCTTCAACTTCCTTGTATTCGCCTTATTCCAGAAGCCCATCTGGGCACCGCCATCTGACATAATCCTCCTTCCAGTTGCATTAGTTAACATAGGGCTGCCGACCTTGAGAGAAAATAAGCTCTGCACAGACTAAAAAGTGGTTTTCAGGCCGCCCAGGTAATTGGTGCATTGTTGACTTGTTGGTCACATGAACATTTTATATTTTACACAAATCAATCTACTTTATAGCATATTTTAGCAGCAAGACTTTTACCTTGTTGTCCACTCCACAAGTGAACAGAGTGCCATTACAACAGAAGGGCCGATCCGTGGCAAAAAGAGGTAAAGGTGAGCGGAATAAGGTGAATATCAGCCTTCTATAGGCCCCCCAAAATCTATATTGTTCGGGCCCTTCTTCAAAGTGGGCTCCTGTCTCAAGCTTGTGTGGGCTCTCTACACTTCCAAAGCTATAGTTCAGGATTGTTGCAAACAGGAGTTTTATTTTACTATTTAGGTTATAAAATTTTCCTATGACTCATTTGTTGAACACAGAGAAACCGAAATGAAATAACTTTATGCAAGATCTTCACATACAATATATTGCCTTTTATGTGTATTTTTTCCATATTATAATAATTGTGTTCACATACAAATTGTTACAACTGTGGCCCAGGTTGTTCTTGTCTGGTGGTTCAGTGATGAATGTTGGCTGATGCTGTAGTGAACAGGAGTGAGTGTCTTAAAGTGAAGATGGCACAGAGGGACAGAGCAGCACAGTACCAGCTGTGGGATATAGACTTCCAGGCCAGGCTCTACAGCTCATGGTAATTACTTAAAAATTATACTTATACTTACCTTTTGAACTTATCTTTACTTGATAAATTAACTACTGCCTATGTTAAGACCTCTGCATTTCAAAATTGACCATACAATGACCATTTCAGCACCTAAACTGTATTTTCTTAAAAGAAGACACATTATGCTGTTGTCTGCTATTTATTGTTTTATATTTTGGACATTTTAAATATTGATATTGATTTTTTAAAAAGTTCATTGTCTTTCTATTAAAAACTGCGTCTGATTTCCGCCTGCCGCTCTATGGCACGTCATCAACAAGGTGCAGCGCTGAGAGCACCACTGACAGGCCACGCCTATAGCTGCAAACAACAAACTTTACTTCTGTGGCATGTGGGCCTTTGATACCTAGTCTAAGTGACCCAATGAAAAGGAAAAAATATGCACCCTAGAATACTTCAAATAAATGTGTTAATGTATACTGTAAATAATGGTAAAGGTGTAGCAGTGCAACCAATGTTTACTGAAGCTTTACACTATTTTCCACAAATGCATCCTGTATTGTAAATCAAGGAGTCACATACATTTTTCAACAAGTAATACACTAAATGCATAGAACTGTGAAGTGTTTGAATTTATTTACATACTACTACACTGGTCTTCACACTGCAGGGTTCAGATTCCTAAACTAAATGTTACAGTTTTGTACACAATTCTGCATACACATAAATGAATAGTGTAATTCATAGAACAACCTGAATATGCATTTTATGAGAAACATTTATCTCCATCCTTAAACCACCAAATACTTCAGATATCACTGTAGAAAAGTAGTCACTTCCTTATCAGTGCATAAATGAAAGACATAATTATAACGTCATATACGATTTTTTTAGGTAGATTCACAAGGTAAGAGAAATTCACAATTGACACAGACACTAACAAGCACATCATCTATTCAGTAATATTCATTTCCTGGTGGATGATTATGCTTGTCTCTATGATTTTATTGCCAAAAATACATGGTCGTATGTATGTATGTATATACAGTATGCAGCTGTCAAATATATATATATATATATATATATATATATATATATATATATATATATATATAACTTGAACAGTAACTCTTGAGAGAACTCCTCTCCAGACAACTGTTTGGGCAAAACACTTCACTTGTATTTATTCACGGGCTGAACCTGCTGCGTCAGCTCAGGTTTGTCGCCTGGGAGCACAGATTTAGGCAGAGTCTGAGCCGTGTGCCCTTTGGAGGTGCTATCGCTTCAGTGTCAGAGAGAGGACTTTTCATGTTTATTTAATAGACCTGGAGATGGGAGTCACAACATTGTCCTCTGTGTCAAAACAAGGACAAGGTTTGGAACAAGACCGAAAATTATGGAAGTCACTAAACAGGCTTAACAATCACAACAAATCCTTACATTCTACCATATAGAATGCAGTCGAACTGCATAAGTAATACTTAGTTTGAAGTAACACAACTCTTAGTTAAAGGAAAAGTTTTGGAACTTTTAGTAAGTTTAGAAGTGACAAAGCTTTATGTTAACAATATTAAATTATTTGAACATTTACGTTTTTTGCATCTCTCTTTTATATATGATTTAGTTGATCTAATGTGTGTACCCTTTGAGAATACCAGATTGTGTTTGTTATTTCAGACCTTCAGTTACTTTTTAACTTCATGTTTTTCCTTGTTTTCTTTCAACTGAGCTCTATGTAACTCCACCATGCGCCTGTCCCCATTACCTTGCCTGAAATGTTCCAGACTATGTCCTTGAACTTCGAGATCATGCATTTATTCAATTACATGTGTTTTCTGGCTTGGAAATACCTTGAAAAACATGATATCTTACTTAAACTTGCTCGTTTCTCCACAGATCTAACCCGTAATTTGGTCACAAATTGAATTGTTTTACTTTGCTCAACTTCAGACAAAGCCAGGCAAAGTTGGAACGCCCCATACCCGTGAATGAAGTGTGTAAAAATGGTGGCAGTGCTGTCAGAGCGAGCCGAGCCAAGGCAAAGTGAAAGCTGCAGTTTGACAGGAGATAACAGGACGAGACTCACTGAGCAAATATAATGAACAGAAAAAAAGATGGACACTCTCCCATTCCGTCAACTTGATTGTTTTGTACAAATGCTGATGTTGAAGAAAAAAAGTTGCTGTTTAAGTTTGGTACCTTCCTTTATTTTGTGGTTGAATGAAGGTGAATATGTCATATCAAACAGGGAGACTATACTTACAGAGAAAAGAGCTGCCAATGGTGCTGAAATAAAATTGGCCAGTATTCCTTTTTTTAATGATCTTTTAAAATGTTGATATTATGCATTTTTTTTCTTCAGTTTTACATTTTAACATGATACTATCATTTTTTTATGTTAAATATTGATACTAAATTACCAGGAAATTATATGCTGCACACATATGACATCTGCCAATAGTACGCCGTACAACTGGCAAAATATTATTATTATTAAATTATTTGTAATTGTGTCTATGTGATTTAAAATCTTAATGTGCTTTGTATTTATTATTTCTTCTGCAATATAATTCTGTAGTCACAGTTTTGTGTTTCCTCAACACAGCTTCCTGTCTCTCTTCTCTCCACGTGACTGCACTGTAAACAGAACGCACTGTAATTGCTTTGAGGGGCAGCATTGTTTTGTGGGAGGGGTCTGTCTGTGGGCGGGGTCTGTCTGTCGGCAGGCTTTAGTGGTTTGTTACAGTTTGAAAAATATCCCCTGCAGCAGACTTTGTCCTGACAATCTGCTGTTGTCTGGACTCTGGGGGTCTATTTGAAAGGGTACGATTGAGTTTGTGGTTTACAGAGTTCTGTAAACCACAAACTGGTATTAAAGCAGAGGGGAGGAGCCTGTGTACATGCTTTTTAAAGGTACCAGAGCACCTAGAAGAAACCTACGCAGACACAGGAAGAACATGCAAACTCCACTCAGAAAGGCCACAAGCGGGATAGGGAATCGATCCCAGGACATTCTTGCTGTGGAACAAGAGCGCAAAGTTAACGTTGTGGAATTACCTCTACCTGTCATATTTGCTGATCATGTCAAACCAGGAAGTAACATTATAAGCGTCACCAAAATTGCCAAATGGGAGAAAAACAGGCAAAATGTTTTCGAAAATCTTGATAATATAATAGTAATATATCATATTCCCTTTGTTTTACAGAAAAGTGTAGTCTAATGGGGCATATACACTTTAAATTCTATGTTTGATATGGTTTACCCAAAGTTTACAATATGAAAAAATAGGGTTAGTGTGACAGTGTTCAGAATCAAGCCATGGTCTATTCAAACTAAACTCATTTTTTCCGGGTGCCTTCATATAAAGCATGCAAACAGTGATAAATATAAGATATAGCTTTTTATCTAATGGTAAATTACTGCACTGTGGGAAAGTCTCTGAACCCAGAATGAGTTTTGCCATCCTGGGTAAAACTAACAAACATTAGCATGGTAACACCACACTTCCTACATCTCTGAGAATAAAATGCTCTATAAATAGATAATTATTATTGCGATGTTTTTATGTAGCGCTTTTCCACCGTCCAGACACTCAACAAGCTTTACTAGGCAATTTATTAATTTTTTTTTTTAATTTACCTTTATTTAACCAGGAAAGGGCCACTGAGATGTACCATGTCTTTTTCAGGGGAAACCTGGCCCCAGAAGGCAGAAGCCTATTGTACATGTATTTAGTGGCAGAGGAAACCTACACAGACACAAAGAGAACACAGAAAGGCCGGGTAACATCTGAGAATCGACCCCAGCCCCTGGTGTTCCTGCAGTCTCCTGTCCAAGTACTGGCCAGGGCCCACCCTGCTTAGCTTCCTAGAGCTGACAAGATCAGGCACAGACAAGCAGGTTTGGCCATTCCTGATACAGTGAAAGCGCTGTTGTAAAAACTGTGAAAATCAGGTACAGCCCTTTTAACTAACTAAACCGTTTTTCTTTTTGAGACTGCTCATAAAGATTTGTTGTTATTTTCACTTATTTTCACTTCATCTATCTAATCTGAAATTTATAAGGGGCTTAAAATATGAATGACTACATGCACTCCATATTTTGTTCATGTCGCTTCTGACACCTTTTGTGAAGCTTTGGATACATGTTCTCCAGGCGTCAAAGTCACGAATTAGCAGCGCACGCAGCTGTTCAAGTCAAGAAGTTTGACTATATTTTTACACTTTGTCACAGAGTAAACTTTGGATGAAAAGGCAGCTGGGTTTTTATCGACCAAGCTATTTTATGTGTCCATTATTCATCATAAACTCATAATAAATACAGGTTTTTATTCAATACAAACTAATGTGATGGGTTTGCATGACCAAAGTACACATCAGTAAAAAATTATGGCTAGAAGTTTGTTGTGCGCTCTCTCACTACCTCAACACTCCAAAATAGTAAATGTTTACCCTGTTTAAAGATCCACCATGTAACCTTTTTGCCAAAGAAAAGACTGAAATAAAAGCATGGTTTTTGCGTTTTGCGTTTTGATCCTACTGATAAACATGTGTCCTTACTGTGACTGGACTTGCTTCTCCACAAACCTGACTAGAGGAGCCTTGCTTGTTTCCATGGAAAAGTTGTTTCCTTTGGCTATAATATTCCAAAGTAAGGAATAAAACATCTCAATGGAGAATGTTCTGCTGTAAGTTTTAACCTTCTATTTTCACAATCATGCTGGTGAGTTTCCACCTCCAGAAAGCTATGTTGTCTTGCTTTAAAGAAATTGTCACTTTTTTCAATATAATCACTGTATTAACATAAAACATAAATAAAATGATATTACCAACACAAAAGGTAGTTGATACGTCTTCATGTGACCCAAAAAGAATATATTTTAACACCCAATAATACTTAAATCTGCAGCTGCTACTGCACACGCTATGGTACAATATGGTGCAGCATGTTTTCTTTGTCTTTTAAACATATATCTGAGCAAACAGTCACACCAAATCCTTATGTTTGATTTGATTGACTGCTGCCGTCTGCTGTCTTCAATCCAACGTAGACAAAGTGATGACATGCCAATGCAAGCTTTATGCCAAATCATCTATCTTAGACCTGATAACAATATTTTCTCATGTTTCTTGGCAAAGCAGGTATCTCTACTGAATGCTGGCTTGTGGGTGTAGATGAAGTGGCACACAACTTGAAGATGCAAAGGGTTTTAAAACAATTTCACTGCGTGTACAGTATTTGTATATACCATTGGTCCAGACCATGACCAAAATGTCCACACATCTTCAAGACAGTGTGAGAGCTGAACCTGAAAGGACTTTGGAAATCAGATTATGTGAATTAGCATATGCAATGAATGGTCAAATAGAGGCAGAGTCCAACAAAACAATTTATTTAAAAAAAATATAAAACAAGAAAATAATTAATGCACCAAAACAAAAGTTTACAACCCCAAAGGGGTTGCAAACCCAAAGGAAGGAAACTAAATTAGACCAAAATACAATGGTAAATGCCCAGTGGCGTCTACAAAAACAAACACATGTTAGGTTCCAACATTTATCCCCCAGACTACTTGTGAAAAGTTCTAAAATATACACTACCAAAATACAATTAAGGCTGGCCTGGTACCAAATTGCAGATCCATCGGGACGTCAACTGGGCTGTGTTAAACAGCGTCCAAGAAGCACAGACAGAGGAAGGGGGGACAATTACCCCACGTGCACAACACTTACGAAGCCTACAGCATTCACTAGGGGACAACGATGGAGTTTTTTATTTTGGTTTTTTTTGCTGTGGGAGAGCAGCTGCACTTCCAGCTTCTGGCGTGCTTAAATGCAAGTGCAGTCGGTCACACATGGAAAAAGACATACTGTGACAGCAATAGCAATGTCACGAGTAATAATAATATTAGTAATTGCAACTCAAGTGTCGGCTTGAACAAGACATTTTCACCCCAACTCTTTAATTGTGTCAACTACCTTTCCTTTTACTTCAGACCTTTTGCCAACACTCAACAGACAAAATTAGTCTTACAAAGAGTTTCCTTTTTGTAATGGAAATGGCCATGTGTGTGCTCATGTGTGTAAACGGGTGCAGCTGTTTAGTGTGTCACATCTGGGCTCATATCAGAGGAGCAGACAAGACAACACACCCATATGGCTCTGTGAGGTGATCCACTGCTGCAGCTTCACTCAAGTAATGAGGAGTTTTAGGTAAGTGGAGACGTCTGGGTGGGCTGTTTTGACAATAAATGTACTCCATAACAAGGCATTCAAGCGTTTATACACACAAATGTACTCAAAAATAAATATTGAATTAATAATGAACAAATAATGAATCAAATCAAGGAGATTGAGAATGACACTTGGATGAAAGTCGAAACGTTTTATTTTTCTAAAACGGAGTCCAGATGACTACAACTGAATCTTTTTCTACAATGGAACACATAGTTAAGTTTAAGTAATGTAAACATTGGGATTAGAGCTGATGTTTTGAGTGGGCTTTACTTAATTTACTTAATGTCACACTTGGTGTTTCCCACGCCAGGAATTGACTTCTGGCTCCATCTACTGGCTGCAGCGGGAATTACATAGGGTGGGACAAACATTTGCCATCTTACCTCTGACATGCTAATGCAGCCACACAGTTGTAATGATTGTGATTTGAGGCAGAAATGCAAAGAACAAGTTATGGACTTAAAAACAGCGCAAACTGTGCTCTACTTATGACATTACAAATCAGTAAAATTCAGAATGGAGTGTTTTTGATGCCTGGATGGGAAAGAACTCTCTGAACAGGATTCATCAAACAAGCGCCAGGTGTACACTGACTCCGATGTGGGTGCGATTCGGGACCAAGACTAAATGAAATGCATCCTGTTGCAGTGCTGGCGCGGATCCAGAAGCCATACGGATCTGCAGAAAGAATCTGCAATGGACACCGCAAGTGATCTTGTCCGGTTTTCATGTCATTAGACAATTGTTCTCACGCAACACTAAGTGAATCGGCTCAGTGTTTGTCAAATATGGCCCACAGCCCCCTGGAGTTGGTGAACAGTAAATTCAGAAAGTATTCACACTCATACTTTTTCCACGTTTTATGTTAGAGCCTTTTTCCAAAATTGATTACATTTATTTGCACACCTGACATAAATGAAGCAACATTTTTGATGAGGGCACAGTGTTATAACATGGTTAAAAGCTAAAAAGTACATTTTGCATAATATGTGTCCTTCAGTGATTCGTTCTTTGATAGTTCATGATTAACCTGTGTTTGTAGATGTTTTACAGGTATGGCTTATTATTATGTTACCTAATTGGTTAGCTCTCCATGTTATACTTCTGTCGCGCCTGCCACTATTAGTCAGCTGTGTTTTGACACATTCATCAACCGTACTTCTCCAGCCCTGTGTGGCCCCCCTCCTCTCTGACATGTTCTTAATACACACACTCAGAGATTAAAAGGCAAAGAGCTGTATACCTCCAGCGTATGTGTCCTGTCTCATTGCTATTCTGTGGATTGGGAAAGGCCATTGTTCATTGCGGCGCCTGGAGGAACCTTGTCATACACTATACAGATCTTTGTTTGTTTGGCTTATCCTGACAGGTCCTATTCATCAGCGCTGCCCATGTTAGCTTTGCCTTCAGCACCGCCACCACAAGCACAGCAACTTCTACGGCAGAGAGGCTGCTTCCTCTTGCTCTGGTTGCCTGCCTATTTGCTTTTAGCTGTCCCTTATATCTTTGTATGCATCTTCTGGCTCATCTTTTCAGCGTATCCTTTTTATCTCCAATGATCTCCCTATACGATCCTTAGTGGTAGCTTGTCATTGCATGTAAGAATCGGTTGTGGGTCCAAATGGGTTGGTTGGAGATATTTCTTTCATACAAGTAATTGTCATACATTTTTCAGCTAGAAATACTTGTATTTTACTGGGAGAAAAATATTAACTTCATCATCACCATTTCATCATGTATCATACATAGGATGCATGTTTTGAAAATGATCTTTAGTTGGAGCCCCTCACAGTCAATAGTCGGATAACCGCTTATGTTACTGCAGTGCTTTTTTGTTTTTGCTCTGGGTGGAGTCTGCATGTTCTTCCCGTGTTACGGTGTTGTTCTCTCAGGCTTCTTCCAGTTCCTCTCACCGTCCAAAGACATGCATGTGTTAGGTAAATTTCCCCTTGTGAATGAATATGAGAGTGGTTGTCTGTGTGCCTATGTCTCTGTGTTAACCCAGCAATGAGCTGGCCCCGTTCCAGGGTGTACCCCGCCTAAGGCCCGAAGTCACTAGAATAGGCTCCAGTTAGGCAACACAATTGGATGAAAGACCCTATAAACACTGTTTTCACAGACTGTTGTAGTAATTATGAATAAAACACGTTGTAAAGTCAGTACCGTTGGCTGCGTACCTTAGCTTGTGCAGGTAAAAGAGCTACAGTTTCCCATCTGAGGCAAAAAGATGAGTAATCTACTCTCTTTTCTTCACTAATGTGAAAGCCAATAAACAATGCTCATAATATTAGTCCATAATTACTGCAGTTTCCCTCAGGTTTGCTCAGGGAGATAAATCTAATATTATTGGAGTTTCAGCTGACTTTTTTCACAATGACAGGGCCTCTCACAATTGTGTATTACAAGTATTATTAGAAAACATGGTGATGAAATGCACCAGTTAACTGAGTAAACTGTCTTCACTCGTATTTGGGGGCAATTAATTGGTTAATCAGAACACCCCTATACGTCATTCACAAATATGTATTGTAATTTGTGCTTTATTTGACCCAAGTATTTTTCTATTTATGCTACATGAATAACTTTGAAATGCATTATAATTTATTTTCTGCCCTTTGCTATCATATTGTAATGTGTGAGTTACTGTATCCATTCCCTTGTGGACCAATAAAGTTTGTCTAAGTCTAATCTAAAACATGTATATAATTTGACCAGTAGTTATTGTGGTAGAACTGGGATTTAACCACCGACCTTTTGGTTACTAGACAACCGTTCTATATCACCTGAGCCACTGTCACTGCAGGGTTGTTCTTGTTGTGATTAATATTGAAAGAAAAAATCCATTGTATTTTCTATGACATGATGGATGGACAATTATTGTTTTGCAGTGCAGAGATGGAAATCTTCAATCATAATAATAAGGAAAGAGGAGCGAGAGAAGGAAGTGCTGTTTTTGTGGAGACGTGTAATGATGACTTCTGGGACACAATGTCTTTGTCAGTTGTCTGGTTTTTTTGTATCATTTAAGCAAGGGCAATGGAGACAGTTTGATCTTTTTGATGTGATGTAGCAATAGGTACTATGTGTTTTCTTCAGCATAATTTTAAGTGATTTCATTCTGAATGGTCAGGTTTGTTTAAAGTCCACACAGACATAAAAAAACGGAATTTGTGCACTGAATTGACAACCACTGGACTAAGTAAATTAAACAATGAACTCAGCAAAATGTTTGCTAAAAGCCCACACACTGAGGATACATTTATTTTAAATCAACACTGCTGCAATGGAAAATGTTTTCGATCTGTTTCAGTTTACCAATTGTGAACAGTTTCCATTTTGATTACCATATGTAAAACATACATGATATAACTACACAATAAGCTTCATACTGGCCCCAAGCCTATGATTAATTGAAGGTTACATCATTATAGACCATGGTGTCCAAACTATGGCCTGGGGACCAAATGTGGTCCTCAGACCAATTTTTGTTGGCCCTCCAGCTTCCCTAAATTGGCCCAAATGATCATGGACATAGCTCTTTACTGCATATTTAATTAAGTCAACCATTATGCCACCAATAACAAATTGTAATTTAGCCCTAAAATTAAATTTTTCATTTCATTAAATTTCATTTTATTAAAAGTACAGTGTCTAAGATGTGCTAATCACACCATTTGAATGATCCACTCTGTGGCCCTCCACAATTTTTTGGGGGGAATCTTCTGGATGTGCTATATGTACTATATACTATAGACTATAACCATGTTATAAACTCATAGCGCTTTTAAAATCATACCATTTTGAAGGTGTACAGCGTAACTTTTTTTGTGGATATGTTTCCTGGAATATCCACAGTAAGCCATAAATATTTTTTCGAATTGATTTAAGGCTGGGCATTTTATTCCTCAAATATCTTGGGGGGGAAATGGTTTTAAAGTGCATTGCAGTTCTCCAACTTGTGAGCAAGAAGTAAATTCCTGCTTCTAGCTGTCTCCCTTCTGTAGCCTGATATTCATCCCGTCTGTTATGCAGTCATTCGCAACATCATCAATTCACTTGTTATGTTCTGCAGGTCAATCCGACAAGGACAACCTCCACTTTGGATTCTCCTCAGACCTGCCAACACTAATCTCTGTGTCTCTTTGGGTTTACACTGAGATTGATGGAGCAGGTCACACAAATATCAATCATTACACCTGCTGTTAATAGGTTTGTGCAATTAAAATGAACAAACTTCATTCTATGGCTGTGGTCTTTGTTTTGGTTCTTAAAGTAGTATTGTGTCCTGGGCAGCGGAGCATGTCGGGGCAGAGGTAGTGCTAAATTGGCCTTCAAGTCTAAATATGAAAGGAAAGAATGAATAAGGAAATTGGTTTTTTGAATGTGTACAATTTAAAATGAATAGTAATACTGTCTATGTCAAATTCAACACTGCAAAACAATGGAGAAGATTAATTTGGAGTACTTTGAGTATTAGGTCAAGATTATATGCTTTATCTGCCAAGCTCTGCCAGGAGATTCATTTGGGGGAAAAAAAGAAAGAAAATGTGTGTGTGTGTATATATATATATATATATATATATATATATATATATATATATATATATATATATGTATATGTATATATATATATAAAATATTTTCCCTTTTTTATTATGTTATTATTATTATTCAATACCATGTCTTGCTAAAACCCACACTATCATCTAATCGTCTAATATCATCTAATATTGTCGAACTATTTGTTGCAACATTTTCTCTTAAACTGTGCACTACAATTTAATTGATATTGATCATTCAGATGTGTAAAATGACCACAATCCTAACATGTAATAAATTCTCACTGGGACGCAGATTATTTGTTACAGTGCCCAGGTACAGTACAGTTTACAGAGTGGAAAGGTAAGAGGGGAAAAAGACAATTGCATAGCTATAATTTAATTAGTTGTTATATGGGTGTGCACAAAAAATTGTTTAATAAAAGGTGTACTCTTGAACATGGAAATTGTGCTCTTATCAATTCATACTTAATTTTATTTATTTTTTCCTCCTGGAAAAGGCTGTGCAGAAGGGGCAATACAGAAGTCATTATTAAAGTGGGTCCTTGCCAGCACCTTTTGTTGTGCCTCGGCCCCCTCCACTCAGGCTCCTTCAGCTGATTGCAGAGGGCAATGGGAATGATGTTTTCTCTCCGCTAACTCAAGCCTTGATTAAATGTATGAAAATAATGGGTCACTTGATTTTTCCCTACTTACCAGCACTGACTTGTCAAATCCTGATTATGACCATGAAACATTGCTACTGACTTTTGACACATGAAACTCTTCAGCTAATGACAAGAGCATGAATTAAAGATACCCTAAGATTCTTTTATCCAAAACTTTACCCCTTTTTAGGTGCAAGGACTTTTTTTTTTTAGCCCTATATGCAAGATATGTGACTTGCGAATCCTATTTCCTGACACATCTTGCACTATTTTCAGTTGTAGGATCTGGCAACCCAAACCAAGGAGTTCATCAGTTTTCCAATTGAATAATCAGCAAGAGAATCACAACCAAAGAACCCAAATGTTATGTCATGAGAATTTGTTTTGTTTTATTGAGAATAAATTAACAATACAACTGCTCACTGATCACTAAAAACAGTTTTTGGACATGATTTGTTTGAAAACACTTGATTGTCACGATAAACACAAATCAGTCGTTCCATAAATGAAAGCTGGAACAATATTTTTTTGGGCTCAGTATTTATTGTGTTTATTTTTTCTTTGGATTAGTGTGAATAATTGTTTTGTTGTAGTAATTACGTTTAAGATGAGGAGGCTCAAGTAATTAATGTATAACTCATCAATGATACTAACTACTAAGTGATTAATTTTGCTATTCATTTATTCCAGCTCATGTTTTTTCAAATGATATTAGATATTTTAAAAAGTAGTTTATTGGAAATAGTCTGCTTTATTGTTATTGTCTCAGTGGCATAAAGTACTTTCAATATTATTGTTTATTGTGATATTTTCTGTTACAGTATCACACTTGAAAAGGTGGCATTGTGACAGGCCTAGGAAACAATAATGTTTGTAAGATATTTTTCATATAATCTATACACCCTTTGCCAACATTTGGCATTGAACTAAGAACCTAGAACCAATCAATTTACAAATCATCGCACTCTAAAGGAAGATGGTCAGTTCTGGTAACTAGAATCCAGAAGGCAATGGCTTTAACATAAAACATGTATAAAGCCTCCACATACATTTCTATTCTCTATACAACATTGCGTGTCTTGCATCAGAGTCCAATCTCATTATCTTCTGTTTTCACTGGTGTTTTTTCCCCCAGACTCCTACAAACACACCACGGGGCTATATAAAGGACTTATTCACCACAGCGCCTGACTAAAAACTAACAGAGGGAAGTCTCATAATATCACACAGACTATCTTTTAGCAGCAGGAGCTGCTCTATACAGATACAGACACACAACATAAGCCAAAACAACCAAGCTGTGTAACAGGCTGAAGCAACACGGCAAATGTCAGCAGGCTTTATAAATGTAGTTACGGTGGCCCAGAAGGATCAACACGGTTTCCAAATGTAACAGGAATACAAATAAATATCCTAATCCAATCCAAAAAGATGTTGGCAGTTCTAAATATGTTTTCTTTCAGTAATGATGATGAGACAGGTTAGGTCAGGTTAGGTGTCTGTATTCGTACCCTTGGATAAATGTGTTTGCTGTGATTAAGAGACATCAAACATACAGTACATGCACACAACATAAAAACGGGGTGTTTTGGTGTCTGACATGCAGTGCATTTTGTTGGAATTCTTTGCAAATTAATTTGAAGGGGGGAAAAAAAGCACATAAGTATTCAAAATTGAGCTCAGGTACATAGTCGAAAAAGATTCAAATGTAGTCATCTTTTTGAAAAACAGTTTCATGTTTCGGCTCCCATCCAAGAGTCAATATCAATCTGTGGATCTGATCTGAGATTTCTGATATTTATCCTACACTGAGCTGGGCAAACCCTGCTCACAGAGCGGGACCTCCTGATATTAGCCTGTTTTGTTTATTTAATTGTTTGCCCTGCTTAAGTTTAACATCAGACTAATCTTCTTTGTCACCCTAAGAGTGGTTTGTGGCTTTAAGATGAAGATGCCCGGCCCGCTGCAATCCTGAATTTGGATGCCTTCAGTGTTGATGCATTCTTTTGTGAAGTGGCAGTTTAGTCTCAACAAAGAGTGACATGGGTGAGATTGGATTGGATCGATTGATTGGAGTCGACCTGTGGTAAATTTAGTTGATTGGACATGATTTGGAAAAGCATGCACCTATTGATGTAAGGTCCCACAGCACAAACCAATCCATGAAGTCCAAGGAATTGTCTGTAGACCTCTGAGACAGGATTGTATCCAGGCACAGATCTAGGGAAGGGTACAGAAACATGTCTGCAGCATTGAAGGTTTTTTGGTTTTTATTTTTGATACATTTGCAAAGAGTTAAAACAACCTTCTTTCACATTGTCAGGGTGGGGTATTGTTTGTAGAATGTTGAGGCAAATAATGAATTTAATCCATTTTGGATTAGTGGAACATGCACCCAAAACAGTTTCCCGAGCCACTCCAGCAGCTGGAGGACCAGCTCCTCTTGTGTGACTGAGCTCCTCACCGTATCTCTAAGAGAGCGCCAAGCCACCCCGTGGAGGAATCCCACAATCTTGTCCTTTCAGTCATTATCCAAAGCTCACGACCATAAGGTGTGGTCTGGCTTCAGGGGCCCTGGTAATACCAATCAGGGAAACATAACTGGTCTTGTGCTTGAACTCATCATAAGGAGCTTCTGGACCGCTCTTGGTCTGACCCGTCACCTAGGACCTGTTTACCTTGGGTGACCCTACCAGGGGCTACTAGGATCATAAGAGCGCTCAAACCACTCCTCCATGTTAAGGTGGTTGTTCAAGGAGGGGTAGTGCATAGTAATTGTAAAGCAAGTTGTCTGTGTCTGAAAAACGATATAAGACCAGTGCTTTAGTCTTATTATTATGATTATTGTAACTCAAATGAATTCTACAAACCAGATGCCGTAAAAGAGCAGAGACAGGAGAGGAGCAGAGACAGGAGAGGAGCAGAGACAGGAGAGGAGCAGACCTCCTGATGTGTGCTGATAACAAACACATGAAACACATGATGGAGCGAGTGGCGGACCGACCCAAAAGGTTTAAAGCTCACGGGTGATTCTCATGCAAAATGTATCTCCACCATCAGTCTGCTGCTGCCGACCACAAAGTAAGAGCTTGTTGGATTGGCTGGTTTGATTTGAACTTTGCTCTGAAAAATCCTTCAGTGGAGCGCTTGAAGTTTTCATACTGAATTGTACTCTGGTTCTCTGTCCAAAGTGAGTTCATGAAAAAGGGCTTTGAGGTAGAAGTTCTCGCATCAAAGTGAATTTGTCAGGCAATATAACTACCACTTGAATCTGTACTGCTATAAATACATTTTTACATTGATATTAAAAATGCTATTACAATGAGTTGTATTGTGGAGCGGGTGCAAGTATATATTTTGTTTCACCTGGATTTCATCAAGAGAAAAGAAAAAAAAAGTTCTTCTGTAATAGTCACACGGGCAGTGGGATGCAGCCTAGTTTATCTGTGTATCTCATCTTAATGATCTGTGGGGGTGATCTTTACTGCAGTGCTTTGTGAAGAGGTATATAAAAAGAAAAACATAAAACTAGTGGACACTTTTAAGTTGCCAATTTCTATATAAACTTAAATAACGAAAATGTATGTGCATAATTGGGTAAACACATCATTTCTTTGCTCTAGCTGTCCAAACAACTGACATTTCCCATTGCATTTCTCTTTTCTCCTGCTGACACACAGTTAGAAATGTAATGCGATGCTATTCCCCCATTTAAAATAAATGTAAAAGTTTTATGTTGCAAATAATAATTTTCCGCAATGCTTTTGGACAAGTTTGGTGACTGGGCAAGGGGGATACACAGCTAACATGAATATATCCTTGCTCCATGCATTATCAGAAGGTTGGTATTGCATGCTCCATTTGTGTCCATGTGCAAGAAGACATTTCACCCACTCTATATTTTTGAATGTGGTGTGTTTGAATTGGTTGTGGTTGGTTCGGCAGTTGGCGCCAGTCCAGCTGCCCTGGACTGGCTGATTGGTCTCCATCAGCCAGTCCAGGGCAGCTGTGGCTTAGGGCAGCAAGTGTGGGAATAGAATGGATATTTTCCTTAAAAGGTTATCAAAGTATTGCAATATACCAGAGGCTTCATAGGTGTACTGTCACTTTTCTGATTGTCTTGATTGTCTTGCTGGAGGAGTAATTGGTTGGCCTGTAATGTTCCGCTGTACGAAATTAAACAACGGGTGACCCCATTAGGCCAAGTTTCAGGTCCGATCTGTTGAGAGGTGACGTACACAGTAACAAATTATGTCTTTCAAAGTATTTTTCAGCTAAACAAATACTTGTAAATGCAAGATGGACAGGTTTAATGCAATACTTTAGTCAAAACAGTGACCTTTCCATGAAGACTAGAAGAATGGCAATGAAACAGGTCAACATCAGGTGAGTGGAGCAGAACTGGGGCGAGAAAATAACACTTACACTGCTAAATGTCATCTCAAATATTTAGTCTCTCCTGACAGATTTTTAGAGCTGATGCTTGTACATGCCTCTCGTCTTCACGCTTGGATACGGTCTAATATACATTCAACATTCACAGTAAATGCCTCAAAGCACTACGGGAAATATGCAGTTGTTTACAAGCCTGAGTCAAACAATGTGAGCTGTGTGGTAGTGGTACAGTAGTAGATAGAGTTCTATAGCGCAGCCCGGTCATCCAGAAAACTCAAAGAGAAAGATGTTTTTAGTGAGAGCCACTGAATAAAAGGTGATTCAGGCTCAATCCTCCAGTGGCAGTTCGCAATGGCTGGCTAAAAGCGGTCTGAGAGCCGAGACAGGAGCAGGCACCGGCAGGGAAACAGAATGCAGCCGAGGGTGGGTGGATTGTCACGATGCAGATGATGGAATAGTTGAGACTGATAAAATAGTACAAGGAGGATATATACGCGTTACTATGGAAAGTGGTTTGAAGAGCAATTTGTACACAAATGGTAACTAATGTTTTGAAAAGAAAAATACAACAAAAGGATGTTTTGTTTTGTGTATTATATCAATAACAATAGCTAAACAGTTTTGAATCCCCTTCTATAAAACTTCATAATTTACCCTTAAACTGGAGGTGTTTTGATGTTTTTTGCCTAAATCCACGTATCATTGAGGTAGTTTTGCATGAAAACTAAGTGTTGGTGCTCCCTTGTCTTTGCACTGTTTTATAACTAGCAACAGAATTAAAGCTTCTCCTTTTGCACTTTAACCCAGAGAATGTGAACCCTCTTTTGATCTCTACTGAACTGACTCTGATAAATGTGATACTGTGTTGTCAGTGTTTGAATTTTTCATCATTTTCAATCATTGTGCTTCTCAAGCTTGTTGGATGATCATTTCCCGCGCTCCTGTTTGGAACAAGCTCACATTTCCACAAAGGCCCATTGAGACCCAAACATTCACAGGGAAAACCACCAAGTGAAAGATGAAATCAGAAAAGTCTTGTTCAAACAAGGAAGTGCTGGAGTAAGAATCACTGTCTGCCTTGCTAACAATTACTGTGTGACTTTTCTGGTGGAGCGTTCACCAACTGCTTGTTTTCATGGCGATGTCACTGCTTTGCCGGAAATCTTGTACAGTAGCACTTTAAAATACAGCCCGTTACTTACTATAGGTATAGTGGAACTTATGAGATACTTTCAGTGGTACTTTCAGTAGTCGAGTGGTACTTTCGGTAGTAGAGTGGTACTTGTACTGATACTTATTGGATTCTTGCATTGGACATTATAGTACTAGACTATTATAAACAGTAGTCTGTGAGTAATGTATGTATAGTGGTAGGGTGGTGGTATTGGAGACCTCCACTGTTAGTGAAATCTAGAAATAATGATATCAACAGTAATGCAACCCAAATGGGGTGTTTAGAGCTTGTCCACTAAACCGAAAGTTTGGTTCAATCCCCACAACCTGCAAAGCGAACTATTGCGGTGCTATTGGGCAGCTGTGGCTACAAAAGAAATTTAACAAAGGGCCTATTTGACATGAATTTGGATGATTATTATCCCCTGGGGGAGTGGGGGAGTATGGGAGTGACTTTGGCTCAATAAACAAGCAATTGTTGTCCCACAAAGCCGAAGGTTGGCAGTTCAATCCCAGGTCCGACCAGAGCCTTGGGCAGGACTTCACCCATCTTGTCTGTATTATTTGAGAGTGAGTGTAATTAGTAGAGGTTGGAGGGGCCACTGTGACTATCCAGAGTTTGGATACGGAATAAATAATGCATACAATTGCAAAACAAATTTAAGTGTCTGCTCTACACAATATAAGACTGCTTTAGTCTTACATTACACTAATTAATTCTACAAACCAGTTGCAGTAAATGTTGCCGAGGAGCAGACCTCCTGATGTGTGCTGATAACACACATGAAACACATGATGGAGCGAGGAGCAGACCAGCCTGACAGGTTTAAACCAAACAGCTGATTCTCATGCAAAGGCTTTATCATCTGAGGACACAGAGTCTGCTGCTGCTGGCCACAGAATAAGAACCTGTTGGATTGGCTGGTTTGAGTTTTACTTTGCTCAAAAAAATCCTTCAGTGGAGCTCTTGAAGTTTTCATACTGAATAGTACTCTGGTTCTCACTCCAAAGCGGCTTTCATTGAGGAGGTTCTTGCATAATAGTACTGATATGACCATAGTTCATTTGACAGCTAATATACTGTCACTACCACTTGTAACTACTATACTGCCATAAATAGTAGTACTTTTCTACTGCTAATTATTTCTATCGATGTAAAAATACATAAGAATGAGTTGTATTTTGGAGTTGGCACGAGTATATTTTGTTTCAATTTGTTTCCATCAAGAGACTGAGGAAAACAGTGCAACTAATAACTGAACAGGTAATAATTAGGACAGTGGGATGCACCAGTTTATCTGTGTAGTTCATCTTAATCATATGTGGGTGTGCTCTTTACTGCAGTGCTTTTTGAAGAAGTGCAGGGAAATAAACTTATGGGAAGGACTAATTTGGCCTTGACGCTTCATCTATTAAACTTGTGCATTTTCTAACCACTGACCTTCCCCATTATACTTTAGTTTAGGGAGTTCACTTTTCTATTTGCTTGACTTTCTCAGCCAAAAAAGACCAATCCAGTATTATCTATGTATATCTTAATGGAGGACCACAAAATCTCATATTTGAAAAGAAGTCTGTTACAATATATATCAAGGTATTTTATAAAACCATGTCAAAGTGCACATTACTCACAGGGAAGTAGTTGTTGCTGGAGAAACTGTGACTGTAAAACCATGTATCTGGGACCAGTGGTGGACCCAAGGTGAAGTGTTTTTGATTCACCGTTTGTTCTGCATTTAATTATAAGATAACATTTTTTTACCTGTGGCCCTGGAATTTTTAACAGACATTGATGTAGATGGGGAAACTATATGGGGCAACAGCTCTGAAAAAACACACATTTACTTTATGGTCCATAACTAGTACAAAAACAAAACACAGCAATCAAATTAGTCCATAAAATTGTATTAATATAGAGTCTCTCAAATAAACATAGGAACATAAAATATTCAACATAATTAGTTAACTTTTAGGAGTAATCCATAGTCAATAATCAGTTATTTTTACAAAGTAATCTGACACTGCAGTGGAATTTATTAAGTAATACTGCATAGCCATGTATTAACTTTAAACATTCACCACTTTAATACAGAAAAAACTACATACTTTTAAAAATACACTATTTGAAGGATTTACCATACATCTATACTAATTGAGACCATTAAAAACGTCTTGCCATCACACAACAGATGTCTTTTCCGCTCCCTGTCCTTCCCCGTCCTTCCAGCAGGTGCAGCGTTGTGCTTCTCAAGCGCATTGGATGCTCATTTCACACGCTCGTGTTTGGAATATGCTCACATTAGCACAAATGACCATTGAGACCCAAACATTCACAGGGAAAACCGCCAAGTGACAGATGTTTCAATCAAGAAACTCATGCTCAAACAAGAATGTGCTGGAAAAACAGCTCAAATCTATCTGCTAACAACTGCATTTTTACTTGTCAGCTGCACATCCAATTTAAAGTTATAGACATTTCTCGGGAATACATTGGCAATATGATACAAAATCAAGATTTACTGTGTACAATGTGTAAATTTTCTCGTTGGAAGGGTCTGCCACTTGCTTGTCATCATGGTGATGGTCTACTGGAGCAGGAGCATCAGAGAGAAAGAGGAAGAAGCTGGACAAGGTCATCAGGAAGTCCAGCTCTGTCCTGGGCTGTGCTCCGGACTCCCTGCAGGCTTCCCTTTCTGCTCTGGAGAGCAGCTTCAGCGACAGACTTAACCACCCTCGCTCTGTGAAGGAGAGGTTTCACAGGTCTTTCCTTCTTGCTGCTGTCAGACTCTACAATGAACACTGCTAATGAACTCGATGATACAGTCTTCACAGTGAGAACACTAGTAGTCCTGCACATGTGTCATTCAGCTGTAAACTAATAAAACTTTATCAATCACCCTCCAAACCCACATTATATATAAATAAATAAAATTGATCAAAAGTAGTTATCATGTCCAATAGTATAATGTGAATCAGTGCACTTTTCATGCTATATATTCTTGTCCATAACCTGCACAGTACATAACCATAGTCATAGCCACTTATTGTACGTAATTCAATTCAATTCAATTTATTTTGGTAATGCCCAAATCACAACAGCAGTTGCCTCGAGGGGCAACAGTGAAAAACATAATAGTTATGTTCTAATTGTACATGGTCCATTTTTTTTATATATATATAAAGTATATTCTTTATTGTTTCTTTATTTAATTTCTGTTTGCATGTTTCCATTCTCCTGAGGTCCTTAAACTGTGCATTGCAACCATGGAATTTTCCCACTGTGGGGAAATTAAAGTTTTTGTTATTGCTTTGCCTTGTGTAAGATTCTAGTATTCAGGTGTTTTTTAATGCTCAAATACATTAAAAGCATACGTTGATAGTTTGATATGGCATTTTTTTTTATACAGGGACAGTGTACAATAAACATTGACTGAAAGGAAATATACATTGTACAGGTTGTAGCAGGAAATGCTCATTTTGTCCCTGGGCAGGTTAATATAACAATTTACAGACTTAGTATATGGATGCATGACCATGTCAACATACATTATCACTGTTAATTTAGTAAAAATTGTATTTCCCAAAAAAATCTCCTACATTAACCCTGCGACGAGCTGTGCACTGTCCAGGGTGTACCCTCCGCCTAAGGCCAAAGGCACTGGGATAGGCTCCAGTCACCCGCGACCCCTAACGGGAACAAGCGATAGAAAATGAATGAATGAAATGAATTTCCCACATTCAATCTCTTTATTTCAGGCAGTTCACACACAGCATCAGTCACTCTTCACACATGGGTACAGCTTTGTTTTTCCAAAAGTAATTTTCTTGGTCAGGCATGCAAATATTTTTTAGATTACTGCATGTTAGAATCTCTGTTGGTAATGAATCGTTGCAATGAAAGAGAAGGCAGGTCTTGCAAAGGATGTTCTACATTTTGGGACACTGCACTCAGGCGTGGAAGGTGAAGCCAGAAGTGGTGCCCGTGGGCAAAGGAGCACTCAGGGCAGTGACCCCTGAACTGGAGGAGTGGATACAGCAGATCCCTGGAAAAACATCAGACATCTCACTCCGGAAAAGTGCAGTGCAGGAACAGCAAAGATACTGTAAAGAACCCTCAAGCTCCCAGGCCTCTGGTAGAGGACCTTAGAGGAGCTTAGAGAAACGAGACCACCCACGGAGGGTGAGAAGGGAATTTTTCAAGTTCATATTTGGTTAAAATTGTACGGGTTGTACCGTTTCGTTTTTTTGTATTATGAATTTTGAGGGCACATTTGTGGATTAATTTGAGCGGCCTCAGAACTGTTTTAGAGCCCTATGACGAGCTTGATAGTGTTGAGATACTGTACAGATGGGATGCCTCTCTTTCTAAAATTGGCTAGATTAATCTAGATTCAAACACAGATTTTTACATGATTTTTTAACTTCAACTGAAGGGGCACTGGAAGAGCAATCAGTTCCTGCTCTTTGGTGCTAATCCATCCACTACAGCATAAGCAGGGAGTGATTAGAACAATACAATACAGAGCACAAGAGGTGCCCACCAGCTCAGAGGGCAAGAGGAAAGAGGAAAAACACTTCCGGAATGCTCTCTCAGCCTGTGGATACCCGACTTGGGCTCTGAACAAAGTGAAGAGAACCAAAAAGCAGGACAAAAGGGACAAAAGGGACAAAAGGGAAACAGAACCAAGAAGGAACAGTATCTCTATCCCTTATGTCTCGGGACTGTCAGAAAAACTGCAAAAAATGTTTAGACAACACGAAGTCCCTATTCATTTCAAACCAGGCAACATGTTAATGCAGTGGAGAAAGTTGTAAAGAGCGGTACATAGGGGAGACTAAACAGCCACTTCACAAGAGGCTTTATCAGCACAGAAGACACGCGAGTTTAGGACCCCAGAGCACCGTGCATCTTCATCTCAAAGCCACAAACCACTCAGGGCAATTCTGCAAAATTTTGGAAAACCGTTAAATCCTTATCGCAAAATTCTACTCCCTCTTTACCAAATTAAATGATTAAAGGTTCAATGAGCTTGACGACCAAAAAAGATCTTTGTGATGCGTTTAATCAGCACTTTGCTGAATCTGGAAATATCCTTGATGCTGCTGCTCCAGCTGTTGCTGCTACTCAAATACACGAAAATAGACATGATGATCAAGTATTTTCCCTTAAGCCCTTTACACAGTATGAAGTATTAAATATGTTGCGCTCTATAGATCGCAAAAAGTCCACTGGAGCTGACACCCTCGAACCTAGGTTACTTTTGAATGATTGAATGATTTGAATAATTTTCGTCCAATCTCAAAACTATCCTGCCTAGCAAAACTCTTAAGTAACCAGGTGCGTGCGTTCTTAACCAAATATGCCATTTTAAACAGCTACCCGTCTGGATTTAGACCAGGGCATTGCACTATCAATGCTGCTACCAAACTTATAAATTATATTGCTATTGCATTGGACATCTATGAGGAATGTGCTGCCATTTTTGTTGATTTGTCAAAGGCCTTTGATTCAGTAGGTCATTGTATTCTTTTAGAGCGTCTGGATGCTATTGGGTTTGATACCAATTCTAAGAAATGGTTTGCCGATTACCTCACAAATAGAGTTCAAGCTGTTTCTGCTGATGGCTTTCAATCTGAATTTTCTTACCTTAATAAAGGTGTTCTTCAAGGCTCTGTCCTTGGACCACTGTTATTTACAATTTATATAAACTCAATTGGGCATAATCTAAAACACAGTAACATACACTTGTATGCAGATGCTGCAATTCTGTATGCTAAGGCACCTTTTTGTGCCCAAGTGATTCAAAATATTCCAGTGGATTTTCACTCCATCCAACACAACTGTGTTCATTTAAAATGATTAATGAATTCAAATAAAACAAAATGTATGCTGTTCTCCAAAAGACTCAAAAAATATATCTATTCTCACGCTTGATGTTAATATGATTGAACAAGACCCCATTACAAATACTTGGGCATCTGGATCGATGATAAACTCTCCTTCAACAAACACGTACAAGAGCTGAAAAATAATCTTAAAGCCAGATTGTCATTCTTCTTTAGAAATAAAGAATGTTTTCCTCTTAATTATAGAAAACAGTTAATCCAGGCTACATTTCTCTCAGTTCTAGAGTATGGTGACATTATATATATGCATTCTACAGCAACAGTGTTCAAACCTCTGAACTTTTTCATTCAGCTCTAAGGTTTATTACAGGAGAAGGATACAGAACTCATCACTGTGAATTATATTCTAAAGTAGAATGGCAATCATTGGATGTACGAAGAGAACAGCACTGCCTTTTGTTTGTGTATAAAGCTCTAGTTGGCATTTTGCCGGATTATTTATCAAGTATATTGCACATCAGATCAGGTATTCACAGTTTGAGGTCTCAGGACATTTTTAGCTTACAGACCCATCGTTTTAACACAGAGACAGGAAAAAAGGCTTTCAGCAACTCTGCTCCCTCCCTGTGGAACAAAGCCCAGAGACTTGTTAAATTAAATCATTTTATGCTTTTTAATGATTTTAAAGCACTGGTCAAGGACTACCCGCAGTGCCGATGCACTTGTTTTATTTAATTTGATCTCATATTGTATGTATAAATGTGTTTTTATGTATTGGTTAATTTTATTGAATGTTTTATTTGTGTTTTAGTATCCTGTGTTTGTTGTTTATTTTTTGTTGTGTTTTGACAGGGTACTCATGAAAAAGATGAATTTTCTCATTGGGTTTTCCCTATATAAATAAAATAAAATGAAAAAAATGACAATGAATAATTGGTTGGAAAGATTGTAATTGGATGTTATGACATCAGAATGTCCAATCAGCAGCTCTGTTTTCATACATTTTGGACAATACTTGATAATCTGCTGTTTGTCTCTTGACTGGTACACAGGTGTTATTATTCCAATTTTCAGAGCAGTGGAAAAAGCACTATCCCTGATTGAGGGTAAGGTAACTTTAAGACGTGTGTGTGTGTGTGTGTGTGTGTGTGCGTGTGTGTGCGTGCGTTTTAAGTCTATCAATCTATCAAAAATGACTGTTATTTAATGTTCCAATAACCCAACCCAACTTTTCTTCACTTACAGGTGTTAGATTAAGGACCAACGAGTCGTTGGCTAAGGAGAAGTTGGTGCACAATGATGAAAAAAGATTGTGCCAATGTTTACATTGAATCAATAAAATGTTTCATTACAATAACCATTTGTATTTTTCTTTGTATTTAAGTTTCCAAATTATTTATGCACAACAATCTACTATTTCCTTCATTATTTGCTTCTGTTTCTTTTTCTGTTTTGTATCAAATAAACTTAGGGTGAGGGGGGTTGCCTCTCCACAGATGTTACCTTGGACTGGTAGCACCAGTTGCTTGTTTCCATGGAGATGGACGGAAGTTCAATGATTGTAATACAAAAAGCAGGACCAAACCGTCCTCCAACTAAGTTACAGTGGACCTAAGATTTAAATAATTGTTCCCCATGTCATTTGTAGCATACATTGTTATGGTTTAAGTTAAGGTTAAGGTTAAGGGCAAGGTTTAGGTTATCGGAAGGTTATGGTGCATTTTATTGTACCCATGGGGAAATTTGTCAGCTGCATTGGACCCATCCTTCAGTGCAGCTGGAGCAATCTGTCAAGACCAGTGGTGTTGCGCAGCACCAAGGCACCCATCTCCAGATCTTGAGCTAGGTTTGGCTAGGAATACAGTAGCTGGACAGATTTACCTAGTGTGCATGTTTTGGGTTGATGGGGGAAACTGAAGCCCGGAGGAAAATTGACAGGCATATGGTTGGATATGCTGGTTTTTATAGTAGAGTATGCTGTGGACCATGATTCAACACTAGCCCCATATTCTTGATCTTGATCATGTTGTTGGGTCTCTGGTCACCCACTGTTCCTTGTTGCACCCATTGAGGAGTTGGTCGAATAATAGAGGATACATTTCTTACATTGTCTTGATCCTAAATTCCAAACATGTTATACAGTAAGAAGGTATAGCTAAAATGTGCAACATCAACTAAAAAAAACATCACTAAGTTAAAATGTCACTTACTGCCAATGTGTAGCTACAATTGTACTTATTTATTTACCTTTATTTAACCTGTAAAGTCCCAACGAGGTTCAGCGTCTCTTTTTCAGGGAAGTCTTGTCAGAGCCTATTGTACATGTTTTTAGCCGTAGGGGAAACGGGAGCACTATGATAACCTACACAAGGGAGAACATGCAAACCCCACACTGCCCGGGAATCGATCCTGAGACCGCCGTGCTGTGAAGCGAGAGCGCCGCACTTAAAGCTAATTGAACTTGCCATCCCCAATAAAGACATTTTGTTTTTCATTCTGGCAGACAGTGTTTTGTACAAATAAATGATCGGTGTTCCCTCATACAAACCCTGTCACATTCACCAGCACAGAAGATGATGCTTCAAAGAGAACTACGTCAAATAAATTATTAAAATTTACGATGCAGAAAACATGATGCGCTGAAATACAGGAGGTGTATGCTGGCTGTGAACAAACAGTTTGAACAAACGAACATCCATAAAACATGTATGTAGATCTAATTTGTGAGGCTGGTGACATGTAGAGGACCCCTGGACTCTGAGCGCAGCTGGTGTTGAAAAATCCCAGTCTCTAATTGTCCCTGCCATGCCTCATTTGGAGATGTAATTGTGGCACTAAAATCTCTCTGTAAATATGAAGCTTTTCTCAGCACGAGCTAAATGTATAATGTTCTCTCAAAACAACTTGTTTTAATGTGTTGGAATTAAAACGCTCAGATTGTCCCTAACACACACAAACTCTTTGGCACATCTCAGGATAACAATCAATGTACACATGTTTATAGTATATTTATAATGTACAAACAAAATGTACAAATTCACATGAAAAATCTAACTTGCATCCAAAATATTGACGTGCATGAATTCTGCATGCACAGTTTTACAAAAGTTTTTGCCAACCAGTTGGTGTTGTACAGACTCTTGCGATCAAAATATTTTCATAGTAAGATGCAGACAGCAAGCAGCGTTATGATTTTGTCAAAAACGAATACTCTTTGGGGAACAAACAAAATTCTACTCATTCACACAATGACACAATTATGAGTCATAAATACTAAAAAGGCGGACGTTTTAGTTCTCAAAGAAATGCATACATTTTGCTTTGGTTCTTCTTGGTTCTACTTTTGAGTGAGGTGGTTTGAGCCTATTCACACAGTTTAGAATGATAAATTAACTTTTTTCTTTTACTTTTCACAATTTAGATTTACCAAATGACCTTCTCATGCATCTCATCTACATTATTGTAGTTGTGATGTTAGATCTGATCACTGTCTGCTGAAATATACTCTTCAAAATGCTGTAGATGAAATAAAAAACTATCAATATTTCTAAAACTCCCGATTTTGCTTTCCTCTTTCTGCTTTACACTGCTGCTGCCCTCTGAGACTGACAAACATCTCCTCATTATTATAATCTCGCTTCATCTTTTTGGAATACGTTGCCATTTAAAACCAGGCAAATTGAAAACAGAGAAACTAAAATTTGAGCTATATCAGGAGCCATTCTACTGAACAGTATCAATGCAAAATCTCAATAAATCATAATTTCACTGGAACAAAGATAACACCAGAACCTTTTTGTTGTTGTTTTTCTTTTACACATCGCTAGAGTTGGCATTTCTTACCAAAGAATTAGCCAGACCATGTTGCAAGTTTTTAAGGTTCACTTTTCTAGTGTTGTAAATGTTAATAATAATAAGAATAAATATCAAAGGTGACTTCACTCCATTGTTGTAGTTGTAGTAGTTAAGCCTTGACCAAATGCCTATGAAACCATCATGATTGTTTTTCTTTGCCAAATGTCCAGTGCAAGTAATTTTGTTGTAATTTAGTCATGCCTCAACATTTGGCAATGCTGGCAAGTCCGCCCTTTAAAAAAAAAAAAATAATAATATTTTTTTTTTAAAATACATGTATTTATTGCACATTAGGGAATCATTCAGTGTGTGCAGTGTACAGTGTGATTCTCAAACTGGAGGCTAACTCATAATTTTACAACAGATAATACAATACTTGGTCCAAAAATTGTTGTAAGATAATGTGAGGAACAAGTAATAACAATAAGTTCTTCATTAAGGCCAAATGGGAACCATTGCAAACATATTTAATTCATGACCAGTACCATGGCCAGCCACATGGGGGAAGTGAGAAGAATGATCCTATGCCTCCTTTCACACATTAAATATTTGTACTCTTGTATCCTTCATGTCCCAGTATGCACCAGGAAGCAGATACTTCTTTTCCAATTAAAGGAATTGTAAGTAGCGTGCGCTCTTCCTTGCTGTTTTAAAAAAGGTGAACCTGTGTTGCCTTCACCTGAAGATAGATCAATAGAAGTAACCCTAAACTACCCTTAACCCTTTCCTTCTCAGTTTAAATGTTGAGGGCAATTCTTATGTTCAGCGCAGAACTTACAGAATTCCAGGCTCAATAAGTGGCAGAGGCACTAGCACTGATTCATGATTGTAGCAGGTGCAGGGCTATTGACCATTCAGATCAGAGAGAGACTTTTAAGTTAAACCAACTGGATTTCAGCTTTGGAGCTGGAAACCTAAAATGAGAGACTCATGTGAGGCTTAGTCTGCTTTCTGACTGGATAATCATACTGAGAACCAAAACACCAAATTACAACACAAACAAGACCATCATGTCCAATGATAGAAATAATTACAATTGCTGATTTGAACATGTTTACTTGGGGAAACAGACAGGCCATGTTCATGAAATTATACATTTGGTTCCTTTAATGTAGATGCAGTGACACCACTCCAGTTTGACCTGGCATCCAAAATTAAAGTCTCTCTCTCTCTCTCTCTCTCTCTCTCTCTCTCTCTCTCTCTCTCTCTCTCTCTCTCTCTCTCTCTCTCACACACACACACGCCACAGTCTAAACAGACACAGCTAGATCAGGGGTAGCTTTGACTCGGCGTTTTCACAAGGAGCAAAATGGTCTTTAGATGAGGAAAATAGGCCTCATATTTAATTAAAACTGTGAAAAAGAGCGAATGAAACACAACATGCGATGCGACAAACCGTGGAGCTGACACGCCAGCGAGCGTAAAACCAAAGCGGTTCAACTTCTTACAAATGTCTAAATCATGTTTTCATGAATGCAACCGAGTGTAAAATAGTTTGCTGCTTTTCTAAAATTAAATTGAATCTAAAATGCACCAGAAAGCAGACATTATGCACATATAAATTAAATATATATGTTTTTAATACTTCCGAAATAGTGACCTCTAGGTTGCATTACAGATAACCCCTATTTATTTTGTACATGTTTGAAGTGAGTTGGTGACCTGTATTTCTGCTTAGGGCACCCAAATGGTCAAGGGTTCTTCTGAATTCTCTTTCATCACCTTTTCCTCGATTCCTCCATTCTTCACTTGTCATTTATGTCCCAACAACCAATGAGAGAGGGCCACAGAGGAAGTGACAGGTTGTTAATTGACTCAGTCCTCTCAAAGACTACGGTTGGCGGCTGAAGAACTGAGGAATCAACGATCATCTACTGATTGATACAAGTATTTATCATTTTCAAACTTCAACACAAAAGCAATTCATTACAAGTATATCAAACTTTATTTTACACTATTTGCCAATCAAAAATGTCATATGTCCATACTTTTCTTACTCTTATTGTAAAATAAATGGAGTCACAGTCTTTATCATCGCCTGTTCATTCCGCGGTGGTCCTCGTTGTCCTATATTGCTTTTTCTAGTGCTCATCTCAGTACGCTCAAGCCATGACGGATGAACCCACAGGCCAATAGTTTGAGAGGATTAGGTCTGGAGCTCGAGCCCTTGGACTGCAAATACATTCATAGTCTTCACACCAAGGATTATGCCAAATCAATTCTAAATCTATAAATAAAATCCCCAAACGTCACCACCTGGTTGTATGAGGCAGAGATAATACAGACGTTAAGGTAAGATTAGATCTCGCTGGAAACACGCCAACATCGCACAGTGTCATGGCCTTATCATGTAGTGGTGTAATGGAAACGACGTGTGGACGAGATTGCACACAAGGGGTTTATGACCTGCAAAACTGGATTTCAGCAGGAAAAGCAAGCAAATGCATATCCAGCGATGGTTCAAGTATTGATTTGTTGATATTGATAAGTGCTGTGATTATCCAGTTGTTTTGACTTGACATAAAAGCTCATTCCTGGAAGGGAAAACAAATCAACAAATTAAACGTTCATTGTTGATTTCACATAGAATTGCATAGACGTCCACATTAATTAGTGCACTTTTGCAAATGTGGTGTGGTATAAGGTAATTCAATTTCAGTCATTCTACTTTGTCGGATTTATTGGCTTAGTGTGTTATTGTTTCTCTTCCCCGTCTCATGTTTGTCCCTGTTTCCTTGTGTCCGGCTTTCTCACCTGTTCATCAGCAGTCAATTTACAGAAGCCTCTCTAACCTTGTGCCACAACCTCATAAGAAGCCCTCTCCAAAAGCCATTTCTCTTCAGATCTGTGGACAGCTCAGATTCAGCAATGAGTTTTTAAAGGATATTATACATATTGTGCTGAAATACCTTTATCTGCATTTGGTTCCCTTTTAGATCATTTTTAACATGATTATTTGTGCTTTATTTTTTTGTTTTTGTATGTATGTTTGAGTAATCCTGTATTGTTCTGCATTCAAGGCTTTGAGTGACCAAAATACATTTGGCCTTATCTCTGCCCCCAACTCTGTACTTTTGATTACCGTACTTGAAAACTATAGACTCTATATAAAATAGGTTAATAAATGTTGCATAGCCATCTTTCATAAATAACACCATCAATGAAAATCTTCTGTTTTGGTGAATTACCACAATGAAGAAGATGTTTTTTACCTCAATATTGTGCTTTATAATGAACAAAATGTAAAATAATGATCTACTATTGAGAACACTTATTGTTAAATACATAAAAGAAGCATTAATATAATGATATGTCCCCCTGAAGTCCTGTAGCTGCTTTGTTCTCTGTTTACAGTATAATGGCATTTTATGGAAAGTGCAGTCTAGATGTTCTTCAGGGAAAGCAATAACCTCCCCATGGGCACAAGATGGTGGCAGATCCGTCACACTGTTACATAATGCACTTTTAAGTCCATTGTCTTGGCATTGTCCTCCTGATTTCACGGCTTTGTTTTGCCTTTACACACTAGACCATGATTGCTTGTGCTGTACCTGTGTTTGCTGGAATAATATACAGGCCTTTCTTTACCTGCCCTTCCACACTGTGTGCCCTATACCACACACACACACACACACACACACACACACACACACACTCAGTCATGTCACGTACACTATAAACTTCAACAAATATACCACTTGGCTTTGTTCCAGCTCTTTTCTATAGCCTTAAAACATTACACTGAGAGGTAGCATGACTACTCTCACTCAGCCCGCCTCTCTCCCTCACTCACTGACATAGCATTTCACTTTGTATATAATGTAATCGCTTTAATATCCTGGGCAGGCCTTTCAACCCCGAGAATGCTGAGAGGGACGTTTTTAGTGTAATTGGCTCATAGATCAGGTCAGTGCTATACAGGTGGTACATCAGGAAGAGGGGTTTGGCGAGGGTGAGGGAGACAGGAGAGCATACAGTTAGGAGACACTTCAGGAGCAGAGGAGGGAGTGGAGAAGAAACCAACATCTTTCTTTGTTCAGTGGCTTTTACAGGAGAACAGGGATGACGTTATGTTTGACCTTGAAGGACTTAGCTGTAGCAGGGGCTACAGTATGTTGTTCAAATTTAATTTAGGGGTGATAGTTGTGTTAGAAGTTACTGATTGAGTTCTGATTATGTTTTTGGGTAAATAATGTCAATATGGAAACTTGAAATAAAACAAGACAAAACAGGTCTTGATAAAGAACCAAAACACAAAATTGGAAGGTACACTTTATTAATCCCTCATGAGGGAAATGCATTCTCTGTGTTGGACCCCATTCTTCAGTTCCTGCCAGAGCAACCTGTCAGGAGCAGTGAGCAGCGGCTCTGGGACATCTCCATCTCAGCTTGGTCAAGACCTGAGCTGGAGCATTTCACCAATGGTGCAAGTTTTGGATTGATGGGGGAAACCGGAGTGGCTGGAGGAAAACCATCCGGACAAGTGGTGAAACAAATGCCAATTCCATGCAGAAGACTTGAACCCACAACCTTTTTGCTGTGAGGTGAGAGTGCTTGACACTTACCCACCAACTTAACTTCAACTTAAACAGTTACGCACAATGTTATTGTAAGAAAAAATAAATAGTAAAAGTAAATGATTTGCTAATAACAATTTGCTTTTATCACACTGAGCACAGCTACACTCGGTCACTTAAAGTAGTCATGTCCATCTTCTAGGACTATTTTGACTTTTAAAATGTTTTATATAATAATTTTACATAAAGTGTTGTTTTCTTTTAGTCTTCATTGTATTATGTGTGTGGTGGTGTTGTGTGTGTGTGTGTGTGTGTGTGTGTGCGTGTGTGCGTGTGTGTGTGCGTGCGTGTGTGTGTGTGTGTGTGTGTGTCAGTGCTGCGTGCGTGTGTGTGTGTGTGTTGTGTGGTGTGTTGCGTGTGTGCTTGTGTGTGTGTGTGTGTGTGCGTGTGTGTGCGTGGTCTTGGCTGGTCAGGCAACATTGTTTTTAAGTCATTTTCAATGGTTGAAATGTTTTACAAATTCTGTCCGCAAGTTCTTCATTTGGGACTAAAATATTATTTTTTTATCTTTGGGGTTGCGAGGGTTAATTGTCCATTCCCTCAGCGAAAGCTTAACCGTTTTTGTTCTAATATTCCACATTTGAGGTGCGCTAAGCCTTACATCATCAGTCTCTGTGTGGGTCCAGACCTCACCAAACACATATTTAACCTCTCTGAACCTGAGCGTTTCACAGGGCGGCCGGCACCGACTCCAGCTAAAACAAAATACCTTCAACCAGCAGAGACATGACCTTCCAGAACGAGGATCAGCCTGGATTTAAACTCCCCCAAACTTTACAAATCAGGCCGCGCTCTCTAAGTCGGGGCAAATGCTAAGAGTAACCTTCACATCAGCACAAAGCCACGGAACATGCAATCTGCAAACGCCGGAGTCATGAATACAGCCAGAAAAATCTTCAATCAGGAAAAGGGTAGAAATAATAAAAATATCTATGGCAATCCTTTTTCTTTTCTTTTTTAAATGTACACACACACACAAATTAACCTTTGCCCTACAAGTTGTGTAATAATTTGAACAAGAACGGTCCGCAGTAAAAATGGTTTCAAAGTTTGTCATCTGAAAACTGTTTGTGAAATCAAGATGTTTCAACTGCCATCTGGAAGTCATTTTCAGACACTGATTATATTGTGTCACCTTTTTCCATTTTATGTTGATCCTAGGCAAATCATTTCATTTTTAGAATTATGTTAATTTAACATAAAACATTTAAATGGAAAAATGTGACATAGTATATTTATTTAGGTCAATGTATAATTTTAATTGCAATATAACTTGTTTAATTAAAGTATCAGTACTTTACAATAACTGCAGAAAACACAATTTTACATTATTGTGGCAATCAAAGGTAAAAAGCTGCCAGATACCTTTTTACATGAGTGATTTTTTGTTGTTGTAGTAATAGTATTAGCCGCCCTGTAGGTATGTTCTTCAAAAAGCAGAGCAAAAGTACCTTTATTTTTAACTTACAACTTTGACATGAGGATTATTGTTTCTGCATCTCCCCAGTCCATTTGTAAATGTGGTTGAATCATTAGTAGTAGCACATCAGTAGTAGTAGCACAGCAGCTTCTATACAGCATTAAAGGAAGAAGTAGTAATTGCAATTTAAGTAGAAGCTGAAGTAACCTTATTGGTATGAACTTTCCACTTTTTGGTCCACAACCATTTTTAGCCACGGCAGGTTTGACCCTTCTTACTTTCTGTTGGATGATGTGTGCATAAGGTGCAGAGGCAGTAATGAAGCTGCAGTAGAGAGTGTTCGAGTGCAAAGGCAGAACGGGGAGAGAATAATCCTTAATTAATTAAACCGTGATTGGAGCAGCGCGTTGACCAGCCTCTCAACTCCTGCAGGGACCAGCAGGGTACTCACAAAATACCCACATACAGTACCTACAAATACACCCAGTAGCTACTGCAGTCACCATGCAGGCACTGTCTGCTCAACTTCAATTTGCCACCTGTCTGAACTGCCCTCAACTGAATCCAACTTTAATTTCATAGGTGTCTACATTTCTTTGCTGAAGGTGTTCGTTTTAGTTTTCATGTGGTTCTCGGGAACTCTGGAAAATGTTTTTTCCCTGAATTGAAAAAATGCTCATGCATGCTTTGAGATGGACGAACATCAGCTAATCTGTTCATTTATTTTATATTTAAACATTTGAGCTCTTTGACTAAACATTAATAAATTGAGGAGCAACATATCTGTGCAAAAAGACCTGACACTACTGTTTATTTAAGATGTAATGTTAGCTATATAAGGTAAAACTAGTAGGATGTTTTCCAAAATAAATAACTAGCTAATGTTTATCTTTGGTTAACAACAACTAACAACAACAACAACAACAGCAACACTTACTGGTTAGCTCTATTAAACGCTGTTAAAAAGCGGACTTTGTGATTTTATTACCGGGCACATCAAACTCCCGACTTTCTGAGATAAAAAGCTCTTCGTCGGAACCTCGACATGTCATTTTACAAGAATTACAAACGCCCTAATACTGCACATTTTCCAGATATATTGGCGTGTACTGCGACCAATTCACAGATTCGATACTACACAGTATTTTTCTAAAGGAGGAAGCGTAGTTGAGCAGCTGTTACAGCTTATGGCTAATGTTACCACTAACATCCAGAGCAGCTGAAACACTGTGGAGGGTCTGCAGATGCTAAACACTCGTATATACGTCTGTGATGCCTTTATTTAGCCTTCGGAGTGGAAGCATAACTGATCAAATTAACTGCAGAGACTGTCTCCATGGGTTTTAAGTGTGATGAAAAATAAGCACAACTGCTATTGCAATTAATGATGCAAAACTAATTATAATATCTTTTGAATGGTGAAAAGTGCTCTCCTTATTTAGCTATCACGTCTTTTTATAGGCCTCACTGCTGTTTCTCATCCTCACACAGCATCTTCATATCAGCGGCTTCCGTGAGATTTAAAAATATGGTGCTCGTACAACCTTAGTTTGGAAATACAACTTCTTGTTCATTTGAATCAACTTAGAACTTTTATGCCTTTTATTTTTTTGCCGTTGTTTGTCTGTTTGTGAGGTGAATATTGTTAGAGTTTAGCCAACTGGTGCCATGGGAACTTGTTTCTTGTGGCATATTTGAATTATAACAAATGGCTTTAATCATACTTCATAGCTTGCCTTACATTTCAACACTCTCACACTAGTATACGTTTAAAAACACAGCCTTATGCTGATAACATAAGTATGCATAGTTACCATTATTCAAATGCATTTCAAATTCCTCCTGCACTCATAACTTTCGACACTGTCTTAGTGCTATAACACTCCTCCTCCAAGGTGCTTTTCCCACTCAGCCCATTGACAAAGTGAATCTTAAGTGCCTCATCTTCCACACGGTCCTATACAACTACAGGACTCGCTGCACTAGCATAAATTACATTGCAGTAAGCACTCATTTCTGCTCCCACAGAGGTTTTCTCTTAAAGCCTTCTTATCTACAAAGACTCCGGCCAGGCATCACCTTCTCCTCGACCTTGAAGAATGAAAATATATCTCGAGACATCAAGGTGAAAGTGGCTTAGTGTGTTTTCAGCGAGTCCCAGGACAGGGCCAGATCTGAGCAGACAGTTACAGGATGGAGCCGCCGATAGGTCAACAAGAGGACACACTGGAGTTAAGGATGAGCAGTGTCAAAGACTTTGGAGCAAAAAAAATCGATGTTGGTGGGCCCACATGTGTCAATCTAAGTGGAAGAAAACTCCAAAATGCATGCACTGTATGTACTCTACTACTACTACTGCACAGAGGTCGACAATCACTCCAATGATCATATTTGGTGCAAAAATAAATACAAAATAAATCATATTACCACATTCACGTACGACTGTGGGAGGAAGTTTGACGTCGTTTAATCCGCTCCCATTCTAATAAACATAACTTACTTAGAAACAGGAAAAAAACGTTCTCTCGTTCCAACCTTTCGTAACACAAACTAACATAACAAACATATAGTACATACATCGTGAAATCTGAGTCCTTTTGACTGTATAAATAATGAGTTGGTTTGATCTCTACCCTGCTTTATTAACTAATCGTATTGTTTTTTTGGTTTGCTTATTGGATGGACAAACGTTGCCTCTATTTATCATTTTAGTTCAGTTTTTACAAGGACATTGCGCAATATGTATATTGCCCAAACCAGAGATAGCTACAAGCTCTTTTCATCTGCAGTCCCTGGGCAAAGGCAGAGAGAGACGCTATTTGAATTGTGAGTGGGCTCAACTTGTTACTCGTTACTCATCTGGATAGATGCTTGTTACTCATCTGGATGGTTCCACAGTATATGCCATTCTGTGGAACTATCTAGGCAACTAATTTTAATAGTTTAAAAAGTACTCTGTTTTATTTTCTTTCTTATTTTCTTTCTTTTTTTGCATGAAAGATTTTTGTAAATGATACTGTTTTTGCAGAACGTGACCAGTCTATCAGTTATCTAAATAATGAATACTTTAAATAGCGGTAAATCACCTACAGATCAGTCACATTGACATAAATAATCACATTTCCACAGCAATGTCTCTCCGAGAAGACGCCACATGGGTCCTGAATACATTCATGCAGCAGTGATTTCAATTATAGATTCACATTTGAATGGTTCCCTGCCAGGATTATTAGGGTGTTAGTTTCTGTTAATGTGTAATTGCCTGGAAGATGACAGCTTCACGGTGCAAATATATGTCAGACACTTGAGCCTGAGTGTAAAGGAGGCGCACTCTGCGACTTTGGCCTAGTTCGAGCCACTATGATCAAAGTTATCAGCTCAGCATGTGTCATGGCCCAATTCTATACAATACGCCATGAATTAAATTGTTATGTACTAAAGCGAGGTAGTATGTTGGATCAGAATTAAACAAAAACTTCCCTCTGTAAAAGGATGGCCAGTTCATTTTATTTGCACATCATTCAGTCAATGTTCACCCTGCGGAAAGTTGGCCACTGTCCAGGGTGTACCCCACCTAAGGCCCAAAGGCACTGGGATAGGCTCCAGTCACCCACGACCCCTGACGGGAACAAGCGGTAGAAAGAAAAGAAAAAATAAAATGAATTCAGTCAATGTTTAGTTATGAGCAAGAAAAAAAAGACAAGAAATAAGAGTAAAAACAATAAATACATGATTAATTTCTGCACTAGTGTTTATACAATACCATCAAAACACTGCTGTTCCGCACTTGGTTCATGCATTTTTTTACTTATTATCACACATCTATTTTGGTCGAATCAACTTTTTAAAACGACTCTCCTGAACTCCTCGATACCGCTCTAGGCGAAAGCATTTAGATATTGACAATGCTCTTTCATTGTTGCCTTTTTATATGTCTCTGATTCACTCACAAAAGTTATTATAAAAGGACTGTGCCTGACATTTATTTTTTCTAGTGCAGGGAAAAGCATTTACTCTACACAGAGACTAGCCCGGGCAGTTGATTTCTCTGTCATGGTTCAACATCAAAGTGAGAGAAGGGGCTAAGTGGGCGGGGCTAATGTGAAGAAGAATATTCAGAAAATTAAGTGTGTACGTTCCAATTTTGACTTTATTTGGTGAAGTTATACCGGTGGAAAATGGCAGGAAGTGACTCACACTAGGGACACTCATTCCAGTCAAAGCTTATGCAAAATGTACACAAAGAAACATTTATCTCTAAATAATAATATAATAAATAATAAAGCTGCTCTCATATATTTTTATTTGTCAAATAAAAAAGTTGTGACATTAGAAGAGCTTTTGCCCCGTGTTTGCTGGGTAATTTCCTAGTGTGATGTCATCAATTTACAGGAAGTGAAACCTAAAAAAAAACCACTTTTAGCATTTTTAGCCAAATTCAAAATATATAGAAAATTAGTCGTCCAACCTGTCGGAGGCACTTCAAACATGTCCCGGTGAATATGTTACAATGCATACTGTATGTGCTCTTAATTCAGCTGTATTTTGATATGGTAATGTTTTGAAATATATGAGAATTTGGTGTATTCTTTTGCAAAATAAGCGTCACATCTTTTAGCGCAAGCTCCCAGTGCCTCAATGAACAACAATGATGTTAAGTGGACAAGCTCGTTTAGATTCAGCGCGGCACTGCCCTCTGACTCTCCTCCCACACAATACTTGGCCACGTTCTCCATCTCTGACTTTGCCTAATACAATTCCAATATGTGAGGGCATTTTTACCCTGATTATGCGTCCTGGTGCTTTCCACAGCAGCGCCGCCCCGCACTGAATGAATACAGTAGTCGAATAACCTAATTAGGATGTGGTTACAATGACTGTCAGAGCGTGTTAGCGTTGTGTCGACGCACCCGTGGGACACAAGGGTTAGAATCAGTGACAGAGACACAGTGTTTTAAATTGTGGGCCCAACAATTTACTCTATATCAACTCAATTGCACGTGTTAGTCTAAAACCTTGCCTGGCCAGCCAAGACCACACGCTTTTAGAATACGTTACAAAGGCAAATGTTCTGGAATCGTAATCCCGTCTCCTCCGCAGCGTGAGCCGTTTGTGTCTAAACAAACGTGAACGATTGCTAGTAAACTCCGTAAAGCTGACGAATAAAAAGTGATATATTTTGCTCTGAACGTTGTGAAGGTATTTGAGAGAAACCCTGCTACTCTGGAAGAATAATTGCATGACTAACGGTTGTTTATGTCGCATAACTTGTATACTATAATTTGCTTCAAACTAATCCTGAATATGTTCTGCATTCCTGCTGTCCAAACTATAAAATATATGAGCTGTATATTTTATTGTCATATTTAAATGAACAGCGGTACAAACTTACTATGTTGGAAACTGGCTTGCTGAACAAATAAGGACTGTTTTTCCATTCAGGCGGCATCTGTGCTTGAAAATCCCTGGCATTTAACAACTTAAAAAACACTCGAGTTGAATCTCATTTAGTTCCTGACAGCACTCTAGTGATTGTCAGTCTTTAACACCAAGATTAAGAGACTTTGTAGACCAAGAAAACAAGCTTAACCTTCACGTTTAAAAACACACAAGGACACAGCTCAAGGTGACGCGAATGTCGGAATAATTTCATTAAACCAAAAAGGCAATTACTGTGTGGTGTAGGAGGCATAATGTTGTCAACCTCTGGTCCGTGGGGTCAACAAGTGGACATCCCCATTCATTACAGTCCATCAGATAAAGTACAGGCTGTAGAAGTAAACTTTTAATGCTCTATTTAAAACAGCATCACTCAAAACGTTGAGATGCTAGTTGCCAATCATGTGCTGATAATCTATTTGCAGAAAATAGTTTTGAACATGGGAATGTTTTATGCCATTTAAATACCGAGCTCAGTAAGTCCATGTTTAACTATTCACCTTGAAAGGTAAATATTAAGTACACACGACCTGCTGACCCTGACAAATCCTGTTAAACTGCACACAAAGACACAAAGTTCTGTTCTGGCAACGTTAATATAAAAATCAAAACATAAATATTCAATTTATCTAAAAAATGTTCTCAAATATTTCATATTTAGCTAAATCATTATTTATTTCGGAAAAAGCCACAACGGATGGAGTGTGTATTAAAGGAGATGTATGCTAAATGGAGCTTTTGGAGCTTTTGGAGCCAAGTTCAGTATCTGCAGTTGTATTTAGCGACATTCATGCTTGTTTGTTGAGTCTGGTTTAGTACGTCTTCTTCCCTCTGAACACTCCAAATACCATGCTGCTGGGTGGAGTTATAACACAAATCCCGATGAGGGATCACCTCACAGATAAAAAGGTCAGTTATATAAAGTTTCAATAGATAGATTTGAAGTTTTTACCAAATAATGCATGTGTGCAATTTGAATGTTCTACCAAGTCAAATTTAGACATGTTGCCGGAGCTGCACCGTGGAGACGCTGACGGAGTCCAGTCCTTCTTGATTCAGTTTGCAGTTTCTACCAGAAGGAAGTGCAATAAAACTCAATACCATTTTTCCAGCTCTGACCTGACTCCAGGGCTCTATGGCAACCTTTGATTTCCGTCCAATGTCACCTGTAAATAGTATCGCCGTGTACAAACGTGAAAACTACAACAGTGCAGTACACAGTATAAACAAGCTAAAAAGTGTTTACACTGTCTCCAGATCACAGATTCCACTGAGCTGGCGGTTGTCGTCGGCGCTTGCGAGTAACAAAGACTGCTGTCCTTTCTCTTTCAGGACAACTTTGAGTATAAAATTCATTGAGCAGTTTATGGCTGCACCAGTCAGAAGAGCTGGGACAGACAATCCAATAGTGCTCTGCCGTCACAGCCCTGTGCGGACTCGTGATTATATCTTTGCAGACTTGGACACTACTTTATGGTGCCACATAAAACTTACTAGACACCAAACTAACAATGCAATTAACTTCAAGGAAAGCGGTTGGCAAGAAAAGACGACATTTTGCTTACTGTTCCATTGCACTTTTCTGCTGTGAGATTCGCGCTGCCGTATCCATGAGAAGAACAAAGCAATCTGCAATTAGGGCTCTAAACGGCTCATGAACAGAGCAGTTATTGATGGCTATTGTTGTTGAAATCGTGATTAGAAAATAGGGCAGTTGTAGTGCTAGAAATTTACTTCAAAGTAAAAAAAACATCTCTAAAGTGAAACAGTGTGTCAATGGGCCATAAATGAATAATGAACATAGTCGTGTGCCGTTGGACCCGCCCATCACAGACGAATAGGGCCAAAATTTGGCTGGAGTTCAGGCGTAAAACTTCTCCCGTTGTTGCAGTTTATAACCAGCTTTGTGCCTGCAGAAGTGAAAGGTTTCTGGAAGAGTGGGAAACGTCATGAGCTTAAAACCTTGTCCAGAAACTACCTTCAAAACCTTTGCTTCAATCGAAATATATTTATAAAAAATTGCTGTGTTTTAAATAACAGACATCCAACTGCTGTGATCAGCACCAGCCATTCCAATGTCCTCTCTCTCTTCCTCTCTCTTCCTCTCCCCTCTGTCTCTCTCTCTCACTTTATTTCCCTGACTCTCTCCCTCTATCTCTCTTTCTCTTACCCCCTGGCTCTCCCTCTCTCTCTCAATGTCTCTCCCTCTCTCTCGCTCTTCCTCTATCGCTCCTTCTCTCTCCCTGTCTCTTCCTCTATCTCTCCCTCTCTCTCTGCTCTTTCCTCTCCCTCCCTCTCTCCCTCTCCCTCCTCCTCTCTCTCTCCTCTCGCTCTTTCTTGCTCTCTCTCACTGTCTCTCTCTTGTCTTCCTCTCATTCTCTCACTCCCTCTCTCTACACTCTCTCCTCTCCCCCCCTCTCTCTCTCTCTCTCTCGCTCGGCCTGGGGCGCTCTTCTGTCCACTCGACCGTCACCACTTTCCATGTAACAGCCTGTGAGTGGGGCGCAGTGAGGTCCTTTGCTTTAAAAATCACACGCAGAAGAACATTTCTTTTCTGACAGAGGGATGCCTTCAAGCCACTCTCTTCTCTCTCTCTTTTGTTGATTTTAATAAATCATGATATTTATGGCACAGATACCTGCAAAACTACAGTCCATTTGGCTTAAGGGGGACACAGCGGAGCCAAGTTGTGCATGTGTCTTCTGCCAGGTCAAATAACATCATGTAAAGCTGTTCTTTTACATAGTGTCGTCAGTCCTATAAACAATGGTGATTTGATTATATTTTAAATACGGTTTGAGAGAGTACCACAAATGTCAGATATCCTCAGTCTAAATCATGGAGACTCTTTGCCCTCAATACAAATATAGACATGGCTTTACATGCATATTACATTTAATATTATATAGCCTGCTAAAGTCGGGTAAAATCCACAACCTCTGCACCGATATGACTTACTAACCCAGCATATGTGAGTTGGTTGGTTATTTGAAATGGGAAGGCTTTTAATATATTTTATTCATATCCCACTGGTTCAGAGAGCCATAAAAAAAATATTGATTTTCACCCTTTGTCCAGGTTTTATATGTTTTCAATTTAGTTGTGTAGAAATGGAATCAAACTTAAAGTAAAATACTTCACTGAGCAACAATTTAAAGGTCGCATTAATTTAATTGAATTATTCTGTGATTTGTGTTTGATTTCTTCTAATTCTCTTGTATTATTGTCTTTATTCAAATAAACGTGTGCATTTTTATTAGGTGAGGCTTGTTGGGAAGGATTAAAGCAACTGAAAACTACTTTCACAAAGCAACAAAGAAACAACAAAAAGCAATATAAATTACATAGCCTGAGATCTGATGGTGTTTACAGATAGCCTGTTTTATTTTTCTTTAATTTATGTTTTCCTTCAGGTCAGTCTACATATCCAGGCAGTTGGGACCAGGACACCCACTAAACCACAAACTCGCAGTTGAAAAACACTCTCAAAGGGATCAGCGTTGGTCTCCTGAGAGCGCGATGAAGTGATAATAAAGAAATCCAATCTTCATGGACGCGCCTCATCACAGCCCCGGCCCACCAGGATCAAAATGTTTTTATTATTGCCATGACAATGGCATATCAAACAAATACGGAACGTGCCCGAGACGCCATCGAGCTCATTACACAGCGGCTCTGATCGGAGGGGTCATTTACCTCAATTTAGATGAATGATAACGGAGCGGCCGGATTCCAGACCAAACTTAGAAGGATGTTGATGCAAAGTTATGGCGTAATAATGTCAAGTAGACCTTCAGCGCATTCAGGGCAATAATGTCTGAGGCAGCTTATCCAGCCACAAGACTTCCTATGCTTGCCTTCTCTTTGTGCTGGTAATATATTGGTAATAACAACTTTTTCATATATCAGTAGTGGTTTGATATGAAAATGTGGCTGTAAATTTGTTTATATAATTATCATAAAAAAGCAGTAAAAAGAAGCAATAGTTTATCCATCTCAGGGAAAGAGCACTTGTGCGCTCTCTGGTGGCCTCTTATTACTACATCGGAGAAGGCAAAAGAACTGCACCAGTTAACCAGGCAAAATGCTTTAACTCAGTTAAGTATTTAATGACAGTTAATTGGTTAATGCCCAAAGCTGCTGTCCCTGATAGTCTCCCTGTTTTTTTGATAATAAATTTTCTTCAATTAAAATGGTATTTATTCTTACTTTTTGGAATGACAAATGAACAACTTTAAACCTTGAACAAATCTTCAAATTATAGATCTTAATAGAAAATATCTTGCATGGTAGAGCTGACATTTTTTTAGTCATTATTATCAATATTCTTGGAGAGGAACAACAAAGTTGGGAGCTTTTGGGAGCTTTTAACCATGTTAAAATAGTTTCTCTTTGCTGCACGGTGGTGGCATGGATAGCATGTGTGTGCTCCATCTGAGCAACCTGCAGTATTGTGAGTTTAATTCCGGCTCTCGGCAGTTTGCAGCAGTGTCCTTCCCCAGTCTCATCTCCATTTCACACTATTTGACATTACATTTGTTTTTTTTCACACACATTTAAAATTTTATTAATGAAATAAACAAACTTAGTTTCCAGTGTAATAGTAATACTATGACTTAGAGGCAGATACCATTTGTGAAAAAATACCTTTGACATAAAATGACATTTCACGCTTTATAAAATGTCAGATTGTAAAGAGCAAAACAAAAATGTCAATGATACTGTGGTGTGTGCACTGACACAAAAGATGAGGCAGCGGCATGGAGTTTCAGAGTTTACTCGTTTGCTCTATTCAGGATATATTTTTATACAGACGTGCTGTGTTCGTTATCAGCGTATTCTATCGTATGCACACAACTCACTGTTACACATTCACGGACAGTCTGTATAAATGCTTTATGCTACAGTAAACATTACATCGCTCCTTTTTTTTTTTTTAACCGAACCTTTGTCTAAAATGGAAAAAAAAACATGACCATTGTATGCCAACAAATGTCGCTATGCATGTCTTACATCAAAATACATGTGAACGCAACACATAAGGTACTGTGTTTCTCCAAAGCAAATATAAACTTCCTACCAAAATGCCTGTAGACTACGTGGAGGTCCTAGGGCTGTAATCTCAAACCCCATCGTTCGATCCGTGCAGGTGGTTTGGAGCAAGGGTTGTTCCAGATCATCTCCAATGTCTTGTGGGCTGTAACAAGGGTAAAAGAATGTCCAAACAGATACAAATGAAAGTGTTCACAACTCCACACTATTGCAAGTGCTTCTCTCTCAGTCTGTGAGTAACGTCTTTCCATGTCACTGAGTGCACGGCTGGCATATGCTATTGTGAGTCTTTCCCCTTCTTTTCCGAGTTGATAAAGAATAGCCCCCAGACCAACAGGACTAGCATCAACGACAAGTTCTGTGTGCTTGAGTGGATCAAAATATGCCATGACCAGTTAAACTGTCTTTTAATGCGTGCAGAGCTTCAGCATGCTACGATTTCCAGTGCCAGGGTGTACCTTTCTTGCTTAAGTTGCGAAGTGGGGCCGAGATGGAGGCAAAGTCTTTTATGAAACGAGAGCAGTATGTGGCCATGCCAAGCAAACTTCTCACCTCTGAGGGGTTGTCTGGTGCGCTGACCTCTTTGATGGCGGCAACTTTCTTAGGGTCGGCGGAGATCCCACCAGCCTGGAAAATGAATCCAAAAGAACTCTAACCTGGATTTGATGAATTCGCATTTGTCTCTGTTGAGTTTGAGACCTTTTTCTTTCAGTCTGTGAAACACTGCAGTAAGGCTTTTGTCGTGATCAGCCTGTGTTTTCCCATGCACTATTATGTCATCACTGAGGTTCTTTACATCCTCAATGCCTTGCAGTGCCTGGCTGATTGCGTTTTGAAAGACTTCTGCTGCAGAGGAGATGCCGAAGTTCAGACATTTGTATCTCCTCAGACCTTGTGGGTGCTGAAGGTTGTGATATACCTGCTGTCAGGGTGGAGCTCCAACTGGTGATATCCGGCCCTCAAGTCGAGTTTTGAGAAAACTGTAGCTCCGTAGAGCTTGTGAATTACGTCATCCATGGTAGGTGTGATGTGATGCTCCGCTGCTGTATGGCGGTTAGCTTGTCTCATGTCAACACAGATCCTGACCTCTTCCGGGTTTTTTTGGGTTTGGGTGGAGTCACGATTGGTGAGACCCACGGTGTCGGACCTGTTACAGTCTCAATGATGTCACCGTCATGTAGTTTTTGTAGTTCTCTCTCAACTTTGTCTCTGATGTGGAATGGCACGCACCTGTGTGGCTGACAGGTGGGCTGAACAGTAGAGTCTATGTGGAGTTTCACTTGGAAATCCTTTAGCTTGCCTATTCCTTGGAAAAGCCCCAGGTGACTTTCCACCAGTTTGTCTGCAACTGTGGAGTGTGAGGGCGATACACTGTTGACTACTTTGATTAGGCCTAACTGTAGCTGTGTCGTAGCCTAACAGGGAACACCCTTTTCCTGTTTTCATGTAGAACTTGCACATAGTCCTTTTGTTGTTTGCCGCTGCCTCACAGGTGAACATGCCAGCTAGTGATAGTAGAATGGTACAGCTGTAAGAAAAGTCGTTAGTGTCTGCAGGAACTAACTGGTGCTGTGGTACTATCATGTTAAAAGCAGGCTCGCTAATGACGTTTACTGTGGCACCTGAATCTAGTATCACAGAAATGTCTACACCACCAACCTGTATCTGCATTGTTGGAGTGTGCCTCTTGGCAGCACTGGCAGTTACAAACACATATTCATCTTCACTGTTAGATGAGTTTTTACGATTACTTTGTATTGAACTAGTGACATTAAACACTTTCTTGTGTGGTTTGTATACCTGACTTTGGATTTTGGGTTTTACATCGTAGTTCTTTTGCTGCTTTTGTTTGGACCTACACTGCTTGGCAAAGTGGTTCAGCTTACCGCAGGCTTTACAGTCTTTTCCTCGTGCGGAGCAATCCCTGGCAATCCCCGCCACAGTTGCAGCACTGGCTGCTTGACTTGTTTCCATTCCCATGTGGGACGTTGTAGTTCTTGGTTGGACATCCCAGCATTAACAGACGCAGTTGCTCCTTGTTCCATGCCCGATGCTTGTTGTTCTGAAAGTTCCATAGGCCTCTCATAGCTGAGCAGATCCTCAAGACTCATGTCAGCCTCTCTGAGTGCCCGTCTACGCAGCCTAGCTGACGTGCAGCTCTGAGTAAACTGTCCTTTTATTTCCAAATCAACATTGGTGAAGTCACAGTGCTTGGCTAGCTTGCGAAGCCGTGTACAGTATGTGTCCAAGTTTTTGCCGGAGAGTTGAACTGCTTTTCTGAAGGAGTACACTTCATAAAAGGACATTTTTCTTTGGTGTATGTTACAAAGTACGTTTCTAGTTTTACTTTCACATCTGCGTACTTGTCTACAGTTGCCGCTAGCGTGTCATAGATATCATGCAAATGTTCACCAGCCAACTGTAACATCAGCGCTTTTAGCCTTCCATTTCCTGTTTTGAAAGCTGCCGTGTAGTTTTCAACTGCGTCAAATGCTGATAGAGCAGGCGTAGTTGTCAGCGACATGGCTATGGTTATTAGCTCGACTTGTTTTTCTGGTACGGTTAGCTCATCGGTACTTAGCTGATACGCATCGAGTCTGTCTTGTATTCATCGTCTTTTACTCCTCGTCGCCAATGTGGTGTGTACACTGACACAAAAGATGAGGCAGCAGCATGGAGTTTCAGAGTTTACTCGTTTTTCTCTATTCAGGATATATTATTGTACAGACAGACAACGTGTTGTGTTAGTTATCAGCGTATTCTATCGTATGCGCACATGCGCACAACTCACTGTTTTACACGTTCTCGGACAGTCCGTATAAATGCTTTATGCTACAGTAAACATTACAGATACTGTACCTTATAGTACAAGTACTACATTAAAAGAAAATAAAAAACACAAACAATTGTCAGTGCCTGTTTCATAAAAGAGAACAGACAACAAAACAAAAAGATCAGCGTCTAAGTGGCATTAGTTAACCTGAACTACATGTGTAACATTTTAAATTCTAGTAAGCCCGTTCACACCGTAGCAGTCAAATTCACGCTGGCCGCACAAATTGAATCAGTTTGCTTTGGTCCTTCTTCTGGGTTGTGCTTACGTACGTCACTGTCTTCCGGGTAGTGCGTAGGTACGTCACTGGAGCATAATCTCTGATTGGTTGCTTCGCCGCATCTGCCGCAAAAAAGTTTAGCTTTGTTTAACTTGCGGCCAGAGCAGCCTAAACGCCCCCGTCACACTGCATCCACCGCTCAAGACGCTGGATTCGCAGGTCGTGCGTCCACATAGACTTTGAATGTAAACTGGCCGCTTTGCCGCCGTGGTCTGAACACAGCTTTATATTTATTCATCACTGACAACATTGCTGTAGGGAAAGTTGTTCTTCAAGAAATGTCATTTATAGCATTCTTTGATGGGTTTTCTAATAGAGTTGGCATTATCCAACGTAACAAACTCAAAAAAACGCTCCTGTTTAGTGTGTTTGCAGTCAAGGTAACTTAGCACAAGTGGTTTGACACATCAGATGGCTCATTGTCTCGGATTGATAAGAAATCAGCCACGTTCACTTCATCACGAATATAGTTCAGAGGTGAACAGACTCACTTCCTCTTCCTCAGCAGGCCTGTGTACATGACAGTTTCTGGTGGTCAAAACAATTGTATTTTTTGTCGTATTTTAACCTTTTGTGAAAAATACTTATTTGTATTTTTGTATTATACAATTTAAAGGGTCCAGTGTTTTAAAGGTATGTTATCTTTGAGTTTACTATGAATGTAATGAAACTGTTAATACTAACTGCACTCTGCTTACAGTCTCAGTGCTGGTTGCAGTTTCTTATAGTTTATTTTATATATTTTTACTCGGTATAGTCTAATAGCCCTACAGTTGGTGTAGGTTGCTGGGGAGGATGGGGCTCACTTTAGAGGGTGACTTTATTTATAGTTATTGGTGATGGTGGCACTTGTTATTTTCTGTTATGCAAATGAATTGCTTGTTGCTAGTTTCTTTTTCACTAGTAGCATGCCCCTCTTTCCCTAGCTTTAGAGTGGAGTCTCAACAATGCAGTAACAGATCAATTAATCTCTACTTAATTCTCATTTGTTTTCTATTGTAAATAAAAGCTGCCTTAAGGCTGTTGGACGTTGTTATTAGAGCAAGCTTGCGATTCTTGAACACCTAACTAGTGTTACACTTACACTACAGATGCTCCGTTCAAATGCTCCTTTAGCACAGTGTCTAAGGAAAACTTGAAACTGACCGGTCCCCGCAAAATCCCTGGGTTGTCTCGTCATGATCCAGTAGTGTGGTGATGCCTTTCCCAATAAAGCTAATGTTACCGGCGCCAGCCCTAGGGGGGAGCTGGGCGGTAGCAAGAGGTACACAGCCAAGGTTAGACTGTGAAGCCTAAAGATAAAGTGCGGCTATGGAAAGACAGAGGAGATGTGTTAGTCTTAACACAGCTTGTTTTAATTCTGATAATCATTCAATTATCCCATACAATCAATATAAATAAAATTACAACTAGACAATACACTATACTGTGCAAATAAAAATACACACAACCAAATCTCCCTTACACCACTCACATGTACACACACGTACAGGATTAACTTTGAACCAACTTTCAGTCAATAACACAACTTTTATGATCGTACCTGTGGAAAGACGGAGGAGACGTGTTAGTCTTATGCGCCTGCGCATTGTCTCTCTCTAGCCCCCCACTGGAGCGCTTAGAGCACCCGCTACTGGCTGGATGTACCAAAAATAAAAGACAAATTAGCAAAAATACAAAAAATAAAAGGGGATGTCTGTTTCTGCATAAAACTTAAAATGTAGCCTTTTTCAACCTATTACACTAACTTCAGACAGTTATCCTTATGCATGTTTGTGTTTTTGTGTTTTCCGAGACAGTGTTTCATGTCCTGGAACACCATTTTCAGACTAAGCCCGGCTTAGTAAGCTTTTAGACAAAACATTGTTGAATATCATTTGACATTATGTCTGATTGACAGGAGGTTGTTTCGCCTTCTCATCTAACCGCTACAAGTTGTATTTAGAGTGATTCATGCATGTTTGAATAATTATGGACAAGACGCCATTGCTCCAACAGCCTTCAATTCACCGCTTCCCGTCTTACGCCTACAGATATTTACTTTCTTTATTTTCTTTATTTTCTTAAAACAGTGATACATGTAGGATTTGGCCGCCTCGTGTAGCCATTTTAATACAACTGTGTGTGAAATTTGGGATATCATTCTCTCCCTTTAGTTGTTACTAATTTGTTATGGATTAGATAAAGAAGACCTATTGTGGTGTTGTCTTGATCGTTTTAATCTACGACACCTGTAGATATTTGCGGCTAATATGGTCTAATCCTTGTATCGAGCTTTTCAGATTACATGTGGTGCTGCTCTATTTACCGAGTGCACACTGGTTTAGGCAAATGCATTTTAACGGCCCAATCTGAACTCCAGCGCCGGGCCTGATCAAGCTGACATTTAGTCTGAACGTGGAGGTCACAGAGGCTCCTCGCTAAATTGGACTTAAATGAGTTTCAAATCGAGGCTTACTCTATGTCTGAATGTATAGAGAAATTTGGACATCTGGGGAGTAGAAGGCGCACTTACAGAGAGAAGTTGTACTACAATTTCACTTGCAAATGCTCAAAAACACAGGGCTAAGTGCGGTCTGTAATTTGTTGCAGTTGTACACAAAGGTCAGATGTAGAAAATCTATTTGCCTTACGCGCTGAGAGGAGAGGTGATGATAAACATAGCTTGTTCACACCAAGACAATGTTCAATATGCTAACTAATCGAAAACTAGATTATTATTATTATAGACGAATAAGGATGTATGAAAGGTTACACTGAATGTCAATGTAACTTGCTCGGACTCGATCATTTACTTTGCTGATAAGGCCAATAGTTTCACCATCCATTAACAACAACAAAACAACAGCGGGCTCAAAAATATGTTTCACAGTTTTCAACAGTTTTTTAATAACATGCTCTTCTTATAATGCCACAGTGCCACGTCTAAATTGCAAATGAGGGTCGAGTATATGTGCAAAATATTTCAATGTAAATACTTCTCTACTTAAATAACAATCTACAAAAGTTACTCCTTGACCAGATTGGAATTATTTAGCATTTTCTTGTGCTAAGGCTTAAGCGAGGAGATGTGTTAAATGTAGCTATTAGCAAGGACTTAGTCACCTCCCTTCGGCGTGCTGTTAGTCTGTAAATGGAACAATCCACTGGTAATTGGGCTATAATTACCCTCCTGGAGAGAATTTTGTTATGATGGCAAAATTACCCCAAAAAAATCAAGCAGACCATTCCAAATGATACTGTTATTCACAACAAAACCACAAAATAAAGAATCATGAACACAATTTAAATTATCCCATTATCCCCAAACAGAGATCATTGATTTTATTGCTGCAGAGAATTGATTTTGATTTGGCAGGGGTTTTAAGCCGGATGCCCTTCTGAGAGCAAACCTCTCATCCATTTGTGCAGGTTTACAATCTGTGTTTCAAATATACAAATCATTTTCAATGTGTAATAAACAAATTAATAAGTAAACAATTTGTTATAAAGCACCCTTAATTCATTGCTGTTTATAACATTTGCTTCAGCTTTGAAAATCCACTTTTCATCTTCTTCCATCGCAAAATAATATCCCAGAGACAAATGCATATATTTTCTGATTCCGTTTCCAAACCATTTAACAACTCGCTTGGGACTTATTTAATCTAAAAGTTGTTATTCACAGACCCTGGTTTTGGAACACAAATGTATTTTTGTTGTCTGCATTCAGAGTTAAATTAAACAACATTGAAATGGATTTTTCAGCGGTTGGCAGCATGCAACTTCTGACAATAAATCAATGTTATTTCTATAAGCCACGGGCAAGACGGGGAAACTGCTGAGTCATGTCAAGAACAGGGAAAGCTAAACTCAGACATCCTCTACTGTACTGGAGGAGGCTGCCCAAGAGCTTTCAGAAATACTTCTGTCTTATGTTATGGTTTCTATAATAATCAGTGGATTTGAAACGATACAATGCTGATACAGCAAATGCTCAGAACCTCAGGACGTGTTGCTAAGTATTTAACCTCAGCTTAAGTAAACATTTAACTGGCCATGGTGCTGAAGGTCCCACAAAGTTGATATATCCTTAAACCTTTATCATGGGGCTTATTTTTCCTAAAACGCCTGATTCTGTGCCCCAATTCAACAATTTAGAGTACAAACAAATGGCTGGACTCTCTATGAAGCTGAGTGAAGCTATCGTTTTGTCCTCTGACGTTTGCTTTATTCAGATTAAGCTCTGCACAGAGGTATATTGGACAATTTCTCTTTCAAAGCGGAAGCTAATTTCACAAAAAATATGAATTAGGGACTAGTCCAGGCAGAATTTAAACTGGCTCACACCAGATTGATCTGTGTCTCACTCTGAATCGAGTTCTTCACAATAATCAATCTGGGAAGGCTCTTGCCGAAAGCCGTCGGGACATTAAAAAAATACATCACGCTGATTGGTCAAAGCGGCACACAACAGTCATTATGAGGTCGTCTTGGTAGAACTTTGAGGCAAATATTGAATTTAATCATTTTTGGAATAAGGCTGTGAATACTACTGCATGCACTGTACATGTATAAGACAATAAAGAATGAACTTACAAGGTAACTTCAGGTTGCTCTATCAATAGAGCCACAAAATTACAACACTTATTTTGACTACGTTCTTTTACTGTTTATTTTTACATTGTTGTCAACACGTATTGCACGTCTTCTACTGCATAAATTGTTAGGTGTTTAGGGTTAGGGTCTGCGCTACATGCATGAATGAAACAAAATACAACTCTGTCATTAAGGTACAACGCAGTAAAAACAAAAATAAAAAGCAGTGCAGAAACCAAATAGGATAACTGATGTGCGATGTGCCAATAAGGGAAAGATATCTTGCAACATTTTTGTCAAAACTCCTTTTCATCACCAAACTGCACAGTACTTCCACATCCCTGACAATCCCAACCGTAATTTCTTCATTGTCATTCTCCCCATTGCCTCTTGAAGCCGTGGATCTGTTGAAGAGCTTGGCACGCGCCGGTCTGTGGGCCGCTACACCTGAAGTGGCAACAGCTGTGCTTGAGTGAAAACCACCCCCACCCATCCACCAACACCGAGAGCCATACACTCTGAATGAGCTTAATATCCAGTGAATGAGAAATAAATGCGACTCTCAGCTGTCAGGAGTGTTCGGCAGATGTGTAAGGCCTGATTTTTAAAAGGTTTTGGATTGAGACTAGAGAGGATGTGAAATGGGTCTGCACAGCTAAACACCAGGACACACGTGTGACAAATCAGTTTTAGTATGATTTTCAGCATGTTCAGGCAAAATGCATCACAAAACAAAGTACTTACACACATTGTACAGCGACTACATTGGAACATGATGGATCAGAATTAGGGGTGTCACAATATCAAATTTGAGTTTTACAGTTATGGGAATTTTGCGATTATTCATGATTATGGACACGGTGACTGTTAAATCTTTAACTTTTTTCGTTCCCAGTGTCAAACAAATTAATATTCTTCAAGGATTCAGAACTAAGCCTTAGATTCCTAATAAAGCCTTTTCATTACAGAAGCTTAATTGGAGACATTTGCCCATTTATTAACGTACTGTACATTTTCATTTGTATTGGTGACAAGCATTGTTATGTCCTTGGGCAGGTCACTTCACCCACCTCTTATTTTTTATCAAATGAGTCCTGGCAATCGTTTTATTGGTGGTGTGAATGACATCTACAAATGAATAATGCAAAAAACTAGATAAGCATGTATTGGATTAAAGCAATTGTCTTCGGAAAAGGGGGGTCTCTGCATCTTTTCACGAAATTAGATTGAAGTCACTTTGCCCTTACAGCATCTTCAATGTCTCATGATCGCTGTTGAATTTTAATGTTGATTATAAACACCCCATAGAATAATAAGGTAGCTTTGTAAAATCCAGGCTCCTTGTCCTCCTCACCTGTTCAAGTCCATCATTCCTCTGGTCTCGGAGCACTTCATTAAACTGTACAACACGCTGTCATGTCTCCATCAGGCTCGCCGATGCACCAAGGGCTTTGTCCAGAACTACCATCCCCTTTCATACGCCTCCATTCGCTCTTTGGAGTTGCAGTTTTATTGATCAGAGTGGTGCTTCTCATCACTTTTTAAACATTGCATCATTCTGTTGTCATGGGGTTGTGTTTTCGCTCTTCAGTTGTTCATACTGTTAAAGTCCATGCACATTCACTGGATAATCAAACTGCTTTCACTCTGCAGCTAACCTGAAACAAAAGCTGACAGTACAAAATACCTATGCTGAAATGAGTAGTATTTACTGTCATATTATTTGTTGTGGCATAATTTCATCCCATAAGGGTCACTAACACAAGCTGCTTTCACTGTCCTGCTCAGCTATGATGGGCTCAGCTCCTCCTCTTACCACTCAACCAACCCGGTTTAAACTGAGCCCTCCACTTTTCCAGTCAGTGGTTCAGCTCACGCAGCCCCCCCCCTCCCCAGCTCCACCTATGCAGACGTCTTTATCAGTTTTCTTTTCTTACAGGTTTTTCTTTTCACCAACAACTTATTGTCTGTCTTTGAGTCTCTCCAGGTTGAAATCACATTCAGCCACAAGATTAATAATGCAAATGAATGGATCCAATCTGTTACAAAAAATGAACACAGGGGATTTTCTGTTTGCACTTTCTTTCAAAAACTGACAATTATTACACATAATAATATAATTTAAATGTCAAATTCTAGTATGATGTGGTCGCACCCTATATTTGGTTACCTGATAAACTCAATATGAAATAAAGTCATTTCTATTGCAGTCTTACTTAATTTCAGGAACAATCAAACCTTTAGCCCTATAAACACAGCAGGAGGAGAAACCATATACTGTAAGAAGACCAGCTGCTCGTATCTGAATATGAAAATCCCCTTCGCACTTGGTTTAGAATTAGACAGAGAGTCTTTTTCTGTGCATCAGGTGTAATGATAACATGACAACCATCAGCAGCTCCGGAGCAGTAAACTGTCGGCTGCATGGTCAGTCAAGTGCATAGCTTCGCGTCAGAGCTACACCTGTCAGAGAATGATGAATTAGCCGCTGCTCAAGGCTCGAGATTCCTACAACAGCATCCAGTGTAAGGTGTACAAGGAAAATACAAACAAGAGCGGCTCTGTGCAATGTGATGAAACGGAAGGGTTAGATAAATAATAAACAACATATTCAGTCATGTTGAAGACACGCCATGTATTCATGGAGACGCTGCTGTAAATTGAATTGCTGATTGCATTTGTGGTGTTTGTTTATCTAGAATCAATACATCAATACTCTCTAATATTTAACTTCAATTTGTATTATGATGAGTTAGTACATTTTGTATTATTTTAGCTCTTTGTGTATGTAATTTTTATACATTGTATTTTTAAGCTGTGTTTTAATTTCCCTTAGGTCTAAATGACGTGATCTGAGCATGATAATGATTCACATTATTTCATTTTTTTTAACAAAAACTCAAGTGTATCAGGTGAAACAATTATATGGCCGAGAGGTTTAACCAATGCACACATGTAAGGTCCAATGCCTCGGTGTGATAGACTCCTGACTTTTGCTGTATGTCTCTCCCCACTCTTCATTACACACAATACACACCCCTTACTAACTTGTACAATAAAATCTAAGGACCCTTTGATTTCACTTTGATTTTTTTTGCCACTTTTTTTGCCGCTGTGCCTGATTTTGGAAGTGTAGTTATTATAAAGTGGTACCAAAACCGATTATACTTTGTTCCATGAAAAGAATCGGGTACAGCCCCTTTAAATGTGTTTGCTTCTAAAATATAAAGCACTCCATTCACATTAGCACGTCTTCATTAGCAGAGACTCATGTTGCTATCAAATAAACTGTGTCTTCCTTTATCTATCCTCCTTTGTCGTTTGTGTTGCACTGCTTAAGCATAACCCAAGCCAGCGTGCATTGTTTTCCTGCACTTGAACTCTGCAGGACTGGAGGGGCTTTGACTAATATTCAAATGGAAGCCGAAATACCAAACAATACATAAATACATAAAAACATGAATAATATCGACCTCTGTGTCTCTGTGATAAAGTCTGTTTTGTGAATGCACATTAGCCTCCGCACAGACATCGTTTGGAGCGTGTGTCCTGGCCTGCAGCGGTGCATGTGGAGCTGTGCGAAAAGCTGAGCGAATCCCTGGAGACAGACACATGGCACAGGGCTAACTCAGCGCTGGTCTCTCATACTGAATGAATCGCTCCGAGCAGCATGTGTGGTCACTAGCCCAGCTGTTTCGCAATTTGTGTAGGTCAAATGTGGACAGAATGTGCAAGAAATCTAAATCTGCACATTGAAGTCGCTGACCACCGACGAGGCATTAATGTTCCACCATGCCGACTCGAAGACATGTGAAGTAGCTCGGCCTGAAGTAAATTCATAAACGGATTTGAAAATGTATCTGACAAGAACAGAAATTTTAAAAACAGAATATAATTTAAAGTTGCAATGTGTAAAATGTATGTGGGTGGTCCTCCACTTGATTGTCTCTATGGCGATGTTGTTGCTTTACCTGGTATGTTCCACGGCATTGCATTAAACGTATCTATCTTACATTTATACAATTACAGGTGTTTTAAAGCAAAAAACAAAACAAATATAAAAAAAAAATATTCTTACTGAGAACAATGTCGCTTCTCCACAGTTCTTACCAGTAGCTTGGCTTTGTGCTTGTTTCCGTGGAGATAAGTTCAACGCTAAACTTGGTGAAGAAATATATATATACAGAAATATACTAGCATTCAGTCATGGTCAAAACAATCACAACACAAGAGGAAATTCCTACTCATCACGGAATCCAATTGTATTCATCTCAAAACCCACTGGAAAAGATAAGTAATAATTCATTCGCGCTGAAATCGATTAGCAAGTACAGTATGAAAGCTCCTCCACTCCCTCCTCGTCATTTACCACACATTCTCATCCAAGAAGCACGACGCATGGGGCCTTAATGTGAGCTGATGTGCGATCGTTAGCGGTGCGCACGCTTCTTCTAATCGCCTAATAATTGGATGTGAGGGCAGGACGTAGGCTGTGCAGATGAATTACAGGGAGCCGGGGCTGAGCGCAGCAGGTAGGAGACAGATGCTTCAGGTGTGCAGTGTGTGAGCGGATCCCTGCTACGACTAATGCTCCAAGACTTGGAGGAGGAGGCACACATTTGCATACGTGCCGCTACATCCCGATTCAGTGCAGTATCAAAGTATTTATAAATAAGTATGGTTTGGCCTTGCCAGGTGGAAGTGAGAAAGGTTTAGTCCGTTGTACTAACAGTAGTTATAGCAGTAGTTATAAGTGGGATTGTAGCAGCAGAGGTTAGTTACTGTATTAGCTGTTGTGGTAGCAGCATGTACATAGCAGCAGCAATAATAATAGTAGTAATAGTTGTAGTCGCTGTAGTAGTAGCTGTAGTAGTAGTTGTTATAGTAGTAGTTGTTATAGTTGTTGTAGTTGTTGTTGTAATGTATAGGAGAAGCAAGTCATTTTGTACTTTATTTAAACTAAACCATTTGTTCTATTTTGCTTGTGCATTCTGACTATGTCATGGAGTGATTTCTTTTTTGTTTTGTTTTTGCCATCTAGTTTATTCTTAAATTAGCAATACAAAATGTAACAAAGTAAGGATTTTCTTTAAATTGTTTGTCCCTCTTTACATCCGCATTGCAGCAAAGGTTTTCATGTAAAATGTCCTTATTTTTTATATATCTTTTTTTTTTTTTTTTTTTTAAAAAATAAATAAACATAGCACATAGTATGACCAGAGAGCAAAAAAAGCCAGACGTAGACATCAAACAAAAAATTGATCAAGGCATATTCAAAATAAAATTGAAGTCCCATTTAGTCCAGTCGGTCGAATTTGTCCTTTTCCAAATTAAGTCTGAATGTCATTTCCTCTGTTTCATGGAGTGTTTTCAACTTGAGAAAAAGACAAATGTTCCAAAAACCATGCAGGAAATGAAAGTGCAGTGATGTATGGGGCTCAAATGTGCAGGTACTGATGTCCGAGCACACTCTGGAGGGAGAGGAAGCCAAGGTCAGCAGTTTAAGAGTCTTCAGTATCAGGGGGAAGCTCCGAGCACACGCTGGTCTGGCTACACACACGGATATGCACACCAATTATTGTATCATTTTGCCCAGAATGTAAGGCTCTACTATTTAGCCAAACATCTCCGAACTTCTTCAAAATGTATATATAATTTATGTCTTTATTTTCTATGGTTTGTTGTTCTGTAATCAGATGAATACAAATGAATACACGGTTTACATTATAATCTACTGCAGCACACACTTTTGAACCTCAAGAGAACGCAAGAAATGGACCATTTCAGTTTGTTAATTCATTGTTATTCTCAGTCTGTTGTCAGTGCAGGTTCCATTTTTAGAATCACAGATATGAAACAGCAGCATCACAATAAACGAGTTACAGCTATTCACCCACTATAACACTATTATGCTCCAGTGCTTTGTCACAGAGTATCGATAACGAACATGACCCTGTCGTGATTTGGACGCGCAACCTTCTAATCTGCAGTCAGTCGCGATACCGTTGCACCACAGAGTCAGAGACAAGCCATCGGTGTGATGGTAGAAATGCTCAAATTAGTCATCTGTTTTCAGAATCAGTTAAAGTTCAAGATTAAAAGTCAGAGACTTGTGCACTTTTGTTTATAATACATCAGATTATTGAACCTTGACAGAGATGACTGATGAGGCCAAGCATTTGATGATTCTTCTCAACCATAGCTCTCAGTAGGCCACGTCCAAACGGTAATAAAGAAGTTGAGTCTTAAATGCCAGCACACATTATGTTCATGAGAACTAATCCTCTTGCAATTAGACCAAGACAGAACTGTCTACACGTTTAACATTCCTCTTTTTATAGAGCTGTCATCTATGAGTCAAACTCAATAAAGCGTCATTTGCACAATTGGACCACTCTGATTTAAGTATTACAGTAATTACAATGGTTTAAATTATTCATTCACCAAATGGCAGTTAAACTTGTAAATGCCCACCATGTTTCATTTTGCATTTAAATAAAAAAAAAAGATTGCTACAATGAGGGGGGCTTTCTTCTTCTTCTTTTTTTTCATCCAATATTTTATTTTACCAAGACAATATGAGAATAATAAATCATTTTTTGGTTTTTAATTTCAAGGTGTATGTGCTCCTAAACAACCAACTACGCAGCAATGGTCAAAGCATATTTGGGAGCTGCAAAAATTGAGTTATGTTTCACATTGAGAAAATGTGGCTCAGCACAAATGCACAAACATAGTATGAAAATATTCATATGTAGCTGAGGGGCAGGATTTGGTGCATACTGCATTACCAATCCTAGTACAAAGAGGAATACACCAGCCATATTGACTGAAGAACTCAATGTTCCCTGGTTTCTTTCAGATGGTGAGGACATCTCCCTGGTGTTCACACTAATAACACACCTCCGCTTCACACACCTTTGCATTCTGACTGTAGGTTCATTTTTCACGTGATGGTCCTATTATAAATTCAGGATTCAAGGTTTCACAGAGTTACGAGTCTTTGAGTAGAATTAAGAAGTAAATTTAACTTGATTATTGATCTATTAACTTGATTATTGATCTATTTCAGGGTAGCCTGGTTAAATGCATTTGATTGTTCTGAAAGTTGATTTACCGCGGGGGGAACTTTAGGTAATACGGTGATACTTTATTTATGCATGCAATTACTTACAGTTTTAAAACATTCTCAACTCACACTTAGAGCTTGATCCATTTGATTTTGACACTTTTTCCTCACCCAGTCCACAATGGGCTCTGAGAGAGTGATAAGTGGATTTACAAATCACAGTGAAGTATTAAGAACAAGCAGAAATCTTTAGTTATCTCTAAAGACAGTACTGAAAACAAGTACATTACTTTTTCATTGTTGGTGTTGTTGTTTTTTTAACATATTGCCCTACTTTGTACTTAAGTTCAATTTCTAATAATTGTCTTCTCCAGGCTACATGTTTCCTACAACTAACTATTTGATCTTCAGTCAGTCTGTATTAAAGTGATCCTTGCTCATAACTATCTCTAAACACGTACACACGGCCTCATTTCTGGCACATTTCTCAGAGGTGACACATCACCAGAGGATGTATCAGCAGATGTCCTGATCGAGGGCACATGTTAGTGTGTTCCTGTTATGTTCACACCTAAATGGGCCGATGCCCCAAATTAACATTTTCTTATTTATATTATTTATTTTAATGAAAGAATTGGATTTCTGTCAAGAGCAGGCACTGGGATTTCAGCAAGAGCTCAAGTCTCAACCCAATTAGTGACCCCATTCACCAAGCACGTATCTTCTCTGTTCTGTTCACAATTTCTATTCACACAATTAGACCACAATTCTCTCATATTTTCATGTATTTATTATTACATTTTGTCTCAGTTAAACTACAAATTAGTCAGTATTATGTCATGGAGAGAGTGTTTAAAACAGACAGAAGCAATGTTATATTTGGGACTGTTGATGCCCCATATTTTACATTAGAATAATTTCTAATTTTACATCAGAGTCCAGAGAGGAACAAAGGGGAATAATGTTATGAGATTAGTTTGATTAGTTTGAAGGGTCTGTAAGGGTCTTTCCCAATTCGAAAGATATACACCACCTTCCAAATCATTATGCAAAGTGTCATAAAGGTACATTTTGAATATTTTCAAGTGAAACTCATGTATGGCATTGTTTCTCAGGGCTCTTTGGGTCAGTGAAATGAATTTCCGACACCTGTGCCAATTAGTTTGCTGGTAGGTCAAATTAAAGGACAAATTACTCAAGAAGGATGTTCCAGTTCCACATTATTAAACAAACCACCATTTTCAAGCAATATGGGGAAGAAAATGGATGTCTCTAGTGCCGAACAGCGTGAAATAGTTTAATGCCTTGGACAAGGTATAAAAACCTTAGATGTGTCACAGAAAGTTAAGCGTGATCATCGTACTATTAAGAGCTGATAGCTGATTCAGAGCATACACAGATTTGTGCAGATAAAGGCACAATGAGGAAGGTTTCTGCCAGACAAATACATCAGATTAAAAGAGCAGCTGCTAAAATTACATTACAAAGCAGCAAACAGGTATTTGAAGCTGCTGGCGCCTCTGCAGTTCCGCGAACATCAAGGTGCAGGATCCTCCAGAGGCTTGCATAAACCTTCTATTTGGCCACCCTTAACCAGTGGGTCCAGAAATACACGAATACTCATTTCAAACAGTTTTGTTCACTGATGAGTGCCATGCAACCCTGGATGGTCCAGATGGATGGAGTGGTGGATGGTTGGTGGACGGCCACTATGTCCCAAGAAGGTTGCGACTTCAGCAAGGAGGAGGTGTTTTGGGCCGGAATCATGGGAGAGAGCTGGTCGGCCCCTTTAGGGTTCCTCAAAGTGTGAAAATGACGTTTATGTATGTGGAGTTTCTGACTGACCACTTTCTTCCATGGTACAAAAAGAAGAACCATGCTTTCCGTAACAAAATCATCTTCATGCATGACCATGTACCAACTCATGCTGCTTGGAATACCTCTGCATCATTGGCTGCTATGGGCATAAAATCGTTGGTTGTAGATTTCAGAGTGAGAAAGGGACAGAAGATTAAAATTAGAATTTTTGTATGACTAAAGACAAGCTGCGATTTATATCAAACCTGTGCGATATTTTCGGATCTTCTGCCGTTGCTTCTACAATCAATCTCTGTCAAAAATTGAAGTACAGGCATACCTCCAAGTTCAGCACAAGAGCTCTACCGTGAACTTTTCATTAACCAACTAACCAACAAATGCAAAAATTCCGCTGCTTGTCTCAGCCAAGGTTGTAGGTTGGTTGTAGCCAAGACTGATCATGTGAACCATTGCACAATGTGACTGTGCTCTGTCTTACGATTGTAAATTCCTCATGCCTTGTAGTGTGACATCCATAAGTCTTATAAGACAGCCAAAATCATGCAGTTGTCACCAAGCTTAAGTTGCTAGACCTAAGAATTCAACTAAATTCAATTGTTTTTGTAACGCCCAAAATTTCATCCGCAGTTGCCTCGAGGGGCGACAGTAAAAAACAGAATAAAAACAGAATAAACAATGTTCATAGGAACTTGGTAATGTCCCAGCATCCCGTGTCCTTAGACCCTCCTTCTCGGCCAGGAAAAACTATCAAACCTTTTTGGGAAAAAGTAGAAACCTGTAGAAGTTCAACAGTGAAGGAGAGTTCCGACTCCCTTGGACTGACGCGCCTCAATTTGCAGCTAGACGGTGGAGCTGGACCGACTCAGGAGGAGAACCCATTCTTCGAGGCAGATGAAGAACCGTTCACATGGAATAGAGATCGTTTTTACAGGCAGACCGTTTCTCCAGGCAGTTGAGGAGCATCTGGATCCGCAGGTCATCAATGTCGGCGAAGTGGGAGAAGAAGAAGGAATAGCGATGAACAGATTTGCAAATGAAATAAAATGTTAAATATTGTTGATAGAAAAGTAATAAGAAGCAGAGAATAGTGCTCAAGCTGTCATACTTTCCCCAGCATAGTTGATCCTAGGGCAGTGTAGCTGGGAAATTGTAGGTTTTTATTAGCCTGACCATAAGCCATTTCAAAGAGGAACGTTTTAAGCCTGGTCTTAAATCAAGAGACTGTGTCTGCCTCTTTAACATGGCCAGGAAGATGATTCCATAACACAGGAGCTTGGTAGCCAAACGTTTTACCTTCTACTGTACTTTTAGAGAGTCTTGGGACCACCAGAAGTCCAGCATTTTGAGAGCTAAGTGCTCTGTTTGGATGATAAGGTACTATAGCATCTCTGAGGTAGGATGGGGCCATGTCATTTATGGCTTTGTAAGAATCTATTCATTTTAGCTGCCCACCATCTGTATTAAATATCATTGGGTGATGGAATGTTGTAATGTCACGTAAACGCAACCTATTGTTGTTTTATAGTCCTCTATTCAGCAATACAGTTTGAAAATAGCAGCTTTGACTGTTAATTGACTGTTAACATACATTTTCAAGTGCATTCTTCCTTAAAGATTGCTGTATTGCATACTCAAAGTTCCAACTTCTACACTGGAAGTTTACTTACATGACATATCTTTCTTTAACTTTTGATATTTCACCAAAGTGTGTCTTATATCCGCCGTATTCTTGAGGTTGACGCCACCATCCATTGTAATCCTCCTTCCGGGTATAATATTTAACATAGAGCTGCCGATCTCTATAGAAAATAAGTTCTACGCATACACAAAGTTGTTTTCAGGCCGCCCAGGGAATCTATAACCTGGTTCACGCCAGATTGATCTGTGTCTCACTCTGAATTGAGTTCTCTCACATGAATCAATCTGGGAATGCTCTCTCCAAAAGCCGTTGGGATGTTAAAAAAATACTTCACGCTGATTGGTCAAAACGCTTTGACACAGCAGTCATCTTTTTCATCCACAAATGTAGAAAGCGCCATTGTGTGAACGTTTTGAAAAACAAAAATAGTCTGTATTCCTCCTAAAATAGGCTGAAGTATGAGTTTGTTTTGGTTGAGGTTGTTCTGACTTCTGCCCAAACCACAATGCTGCTGTTAGATTGGTTCCAATCCCGCCTGCGGGCTCTAAATGCCATGTGATTGACCCGTTAAAACCACAAAATCTGTACATTGACTCGTTGGTGCACATGAACATTGAATTTTTTACACAAATCAATCTGCTGTATTTTGTATTTTAGCATCAAGACATTTCTCTCGTTCTCCACTTCGTGAACTCAACTGGAAGTGCCATTACAATGGAAGTGTCAATCTAAAGCAGAGAGCTGCAAAAATGGGCGGGGCAGAATAAGGTGAATAGGATACATTTGGAGCATTCTTCTGGCAGCAGGGAAAAAGGCCATTACCAAAAATGGATGACCCAAACTGACCCAACAATGAAGGACTGAACTGAAATTATAATGTACATCCGCAAAAATATTTTTTACTAAATTTATTAGACTTTGGACCAAATGGGACATATACATTTGACTACACTTAGGAATATATCAATTGTTTGTATGTACTCTCTGTGTCTTGTTTTGTTATATGTTCTATGTTTGTTTTTATTTTAAAAAGCTGGAAAGTGTTTCTTATCCATGGTTTTCAGTCATGGGACTTATTTGTTGTCACCGCCATGTTGAAGATGTCACCGCATGCTGTTGTCTATCTCCGCTGTTAGATAGTCACAAAAAACAGCGCATGAATTGAAAATGAAAAGGATTGATACTTTAAGAAAACAGAAGGGCTTTCATCCTTATCTACAGCTGTGAGTTGCTGACTGTTACACTTAAACGCAACGACAACTTGACACAACAAACTTTTGTGGACATTTACATCTGCTCTTCCTCGTCCACAAGCCCTCTGCACCGGACGAGCCCTCAAAGCTTTCAAGAGCACAGATTTTGTGTGCCGGTGAGTGACTGTCTGAGCCAAAAATTTAACATAAGGACAGTTGTAAATTAAGCTTGTTAAAACTGTCTGCAAGTACGCTAACGTTTGTCAGCATAGCCACGCAATAATTTGTAAACTAGAATTAGCCAGCTGCTAACTACAGGGAAAAAAAAGGCTCAGCGCTTTATTCATATGGGGTGCTATCTATATTGCTCGGTACCCATGTTCCCCGGTACCCATGTTCCCCGGTACCCATGTTCCCCGGTACCCATGTTGCCCGGTACCCATGTTCCCGGTACCTATGTTACCCCTTTTCTATGAATGAGGGAACTACAATACCTCATATTCAGAAACAACCCCGGTGCATCCATTCCTTGCATGTTGTTGAGTGTAGGACTGTTGTCTGGAATCTCCTCAAATTATAGAATAGGCTACTGGTTCACCCACATATATACGTTTCCACATATCTAATAGTTGTGCATAAAGGTATAGTTTTACAACATAACATATAGCAACATATTCATATTTTATTCATATATTTGATGCTAGACTGTATGGCTGGACACAGGTATCACATTTCACAATTGCTTTGGTATTTTAGTGACCTATTCTGCAACAGAGAACTATTACCACTCGGGTCCTGACTAGAACCAGGAAGTACGATCACATTAGTCCTGTGCTCAGGTCTCTGCACTGGCTCCCTGTGGCTCAGAGAATAGACTTCAAAGCAGCTCTGCTTGTATACAAGTCGCTCCATGGCCTAGCACCAAAGTACATCTCGGACATGTTAATGCCATATGAACCATCTCGGACTCTGAGGACCTCAGGGGCCGGCCTCCTGCTGGTGCCCAGAGTCAGGACTAAACATGGGGAATGTGCGTTTCAGTTTTATGCAGCTAAAATCTGGAACAGTCTTCCTGAGGATGTGAGAGGGGCCTCTACTCTGGCAGTGTTCAAATCTAAACTAAAAACTGTTTTGTTTAGCTGTGCATATGACTGAAATGCTTTTCTTTGCACTCTTCTCTTGTATGTCTTGAACTAAGATTGTGATTGTGATTTCTGCCATATCTTTGTGATTTTAATGCATTTTTTCCTGTTGTGTGAAGCACTTTGAATTGCCTTGTGTACGAATTGTGCTCTACAAATAAACTTGCCTTGCCTTGCCTTACCACACCTTGTAAATTTGTCTACACTGACTTAAAAAAAAAACTTGCAATAAGGCTTGGCACATCAAACCGAAGTTGAGATTCTAATTAGTAGTTTTTTCAAATCACACTTTATGTAGTTGTAGTGTAGTAATAATGGTGATCGGCTGCTTCTACTAGGACTATGGTTACAACTGTTACTTGTAACCATAGTTCTAGTAGAAGTAGCCGACCAACATCAAACTTACACACACGTTATAAGCAACACAACAATAGTTTGCCCTAGAGCAGTGTTTCCCAATCTTTTTCTCCCAACTACATCTGTTTTACCCATCTATACCTTTTGACCTGGAAACTGCCTTATTTAAAAAATCATTATTTTCTGGTTAATAAAGATGTTGAACAGAAATAATCATAAAATACGTAGAAGCATTCATATGCCATCCCTTCATTCATATAGTTTGTTCCTAGTTTCTTTGGCGAACCCTGAATATTTAGGGACCTAAATTTTGATCCAGGTTGTAGGTGGCCACTGTTGCCCCACTGTGCCACCATGATTTCCCAGTGGTGGTCTCCCATCCAAGTACTAACCAGGCTCTGCTCTGATTTGCCTCCGAGATCAGGCATTGATAAGGTGGTAGTAATACTGTAGATACTAAATTGTTGCAGTAGTTGCAGTAAAAGTAGTAACCGTAGTAAATGCCTCAGTTGTTGCAATAGTAGTTGAACATAATTAACTAAACACCCTTACTCATACTCACCTTGTGCTATTTTAATTTTGCAACTTTCTTTCCCTCTCTTTTTCAATTCCCCTCTTGCCTACCTGGAAACTAACACACTTCTCAATTCCAACTTTGGTGATTCCTACCTTCATAAGAAATGAGGTGCACTGAGCCATAAAGAAAGTGCTGCCAAGAGGGACCAGTGTGCAGCACCTGAGAGTGGAGCTGAAACAGAGACCACCGCTCTGGCTTGGGCCTTCCTCCAGCAAATACACACCTCACTCGGAGAAGAAAGGCCCCTATGTTCTGCCTAATGTTTGTTGTACATATCTGAGAGTTTGGCACTCATCAAAGTTCAGACTTAAGGGTCTGTTTACACTCATTTGCACAAGAAGTAGGCTGTTGTTTTTGACTCGGAGCCAGGAAGATCATTTTGGAAGGTACCCTAGTTTTTATAGGGTCTGCTTGTATGTATGAATGAATTCCCAGCACTTTTGGCTTTTACCTTTCCAGATGTCCCATTGGAATGACCCCACGATACTTTAATTACATCAGAGCTAAACAGTAATGTATTGTTTCAAGTTGAAAGACAGGATACATTCTAAAATTAAAGCAAGCACTACCAGAAACGTTTGGAATTACACTTTTAAGATAAGACCATTATAGATCGTATTCAAAGTTTCTATTGAATATAAACTGGCGGTCTGCTCATGTTTGTTTAACCAATGCCTAACCGTATCTGCCAATATTCCAAAGTAAAGAAATGCCAAAAAACTTAATAAAGTAAAATAAGTCACATTTGCTCAAAGTACCATTACAGCTTCTTTTCTGGTTGAAGCATAACCGGCATGAAGCATAACCGGATTAGCCTCATAGGGCTAAGTGTCCATATCTTAAAGTCGAATGTCAACTTGATAGTTTAACTGAGGGCTACTTTCAAATAAACATTTATAGCCTCAAACCTATTTAGTAATTCAGAATCTGCTCTTAAATTTGACTGTCTAGTCTCTCCTCTTATATCCTCTGACAATCACAGGGTCAAGAGTGGTGAGGCAGGGGGCTGATTTTTAAACTGCTTTAAGACCACCACCATTCTGCACATATAGCTTAAGAATGACATCGTGTTGCCTGAGCTTTGAAGGCTTCACATGTTTATCTCCTTTCAACAGCATTCAAGCAGCTTATACATTATTTATGCTGGGAAGTTCCTTACTTTGCCCTTCTGTGATCATGTAAGCGGCAGCGTAAATGATAGTTTTGAGTTTTATTATTGCCAACGGGTGCACTTTTAATAGCGCATTTCTTGCCCGTGTTGACACTTGCTGGGAACAGTTTATGATAATGACGGGCTGTACAAAACAAATGTCCTACTTGCAACAGCATGAAGAGTGTGATGTTTGGGGTTTATCACACTCTTTGTTGAAGAAACGACAGTTTAGCGCTCCATCTTCTGCCAGGGAGTAAAAATATGTGACAGGGTTTCTCATCTGAAAGAAGGTGAGGCAAGTGAATATGCTAAACTAATTTGGGATTCTCTGATTCCTCATCATGAAAATGTCAACTTAAAATTGTAGTTTACATTTCTTGGTACAAGGGGAGTCTATAATAATAATAATAATAATAATAATAATAATAACAAGCGGTAGAAAATGGATGGATAATAATAATAATAATAATATATGACAGGTTCCAGTCACCCGCGAAAGAAGTTTGTGGCCGCGGCAGTTCTGAAGGATAATATTGGTCTCTCATGTTTTTATAAATTGGAGTTGCCTGTGCTTTTCTTAATTTTTAATCAATGCAGCTCACTTTCTTTGAGCTCAAGATCTGGAGCTGGGTCCCCAGGCGCTGCACTGCAGCGACCACTTTCTCCTGACAGGTTGCCCCAGTAGCACTGGAAGAAAGATGGGTAAAATGCAGAGGACAAATTTCCCTATGGGGACAATAAAGGCTAATATAATCTAACTTCCTTGGTTAAACAAAGTTAAATCAGGTTAGTAGTCTCTTTAGTATACTCATCTTGACAACAACACTGTACTTTGGTCTCTGCTGAGAAAGGCACACTCTTTTTGATACATTATCAAGTGCTCCCTGGGTCGCAAACAAATCCCAATGTTAACGACAGTGATGTATGTTAGTTGTCAAAACTGTAGCCACAAGTGTCTGTTGGTTCAATATTGAGAGACCATTGCAGCTGCAATTTTGATTTTCTGCTTGAATTGCAGAGTGAGAGAGTAATCATTTGGAAACATGTCATAATTTTGACAAGTTGTCGTAGGAGAATTTCAATATGGCCGCCCCGAAACTGTCAAAGCCCAGATTAGAGCTTCTTCTGAACTGCTCTCCTGTTGGAGGACAGATGAAGTGTGTTCAAACACAACATGCTCAGCTACTGTGTGTTTGTCTCTCTTTCTCAATTCAATGACTTCACACCAATATTAACAAGGCATTTGTCCAAACAAAATGGTAGCTGATGGATGGTGTGGAAATGCATGTGTTTAGAAAAATGTTGTCATGACACTATTTATGCTTATATAAGGTGGTAGCATAGACCAGACAGAACTAGGCATTCACTCGAATGGGATGTTTCTGTTTTTGTTCAGAATTTCAAAATACGAAATGATGGATTCCAAGCCCAAACCCGTACCCATTTATCCAGTTTGGTGACCTGCATAAGGACCAAACAAAGAACAAACAAACTTCCATTTTGTACAATTTTGGCACTCTCTCATATATTTTTGTGACACCACTTTATAATACGTACATCTTATTCATGAACAAAGATGTGATTCATAATGAACTAATAGTTGATTAGGAATGTTTCAGGCTTAGCATGTTATGGGGTTATGGTAAAGGCATTAAAAGTTGTTGCAAAGCCTGAATTTTTGGAAATCCAACCCCAAAAAAGCTGCTGGACCAGACAGTGTTTCTCCTGCCACTTTAAGACACTGCGTAGGAGAGCTGGCTCCCGTCTTCACTGAAATTTTTAACACCTCCCTGGGGTCATGCCACGTCCCAGTTAATGACTACAGGCCTGTGGCGCTGTCGTCTGTCGTCATAAAGTCATTTGAGCCCCACCTCAAGTCCTTCACCTCCTCCCTGCTGGACCCCCTGGAGTTTGCCTGCAGAGCCAACAGGTTTGTAGACGACGCCATCAACCTGGCACTCCACTTCATCCTGCAGCATCTGGACTCGCCGGGAACCTACGCCAGGATCCTGGTTGTGGACTTCAGATTTGGGAAGGCAAAGCAAGGCAAGGCAAGTTTATTTGTAGAGCACAATTCGTACACAAGGCAATTCAAAGTGCTTCACATAACAGGAAAAAAATGCATTAAAATCACAAAGATGTGGCAGAAATCACAAAATCTTAATTCAAAAGTGCCATTTTCAGGCTATCCGTCAAATAGTTCAAGACATAAAAGAGAAGAGTGCAAAGAAAAGCATTTCAGTCATATGCACAGCCAAACAAAACAGTTTTTAGTTTAGCTTTGAACATTGCCAGAGTAGCGGCCTGTCTCACATCTTCAGGAAGACTGTTCCAGATTTTAGCTGAATAAAAATGAAACGCAGATTCCCCATGTTTAGTCCTGACTCTGGGCACCAGCAGGAGGCCGGTCCCTGAGGTCCTCAGAGTCCGAGATGGTTCATATGGCACTAACATGTCCGAGATGTACTTTGGTGCTAGGCCATGGAGAGACTTGTATACAAGCAGAGCTGCTTTGAAGTCTATTCTCTGAGCCAGTGCAGAGACCTGAGCACCGGACTAATGTGATCGTACTTCCTGGTTCTAGTCAGGACCCGAGCAGCAGCGTTCTGGATGTACTGCAGCTGTTTTACAGCTCGTTCGGAGAGGCCAGTGAGCAGGCCGTTACAGTAGTCTAATCTACTAGAGACAAATGCATGGATAAGTCTCTCCAAGTCTGGTTTAGACGCTGTAATTTTGATTTTTTTTTTAGATGGTAAAAAGCTGCTGATGACGTGGCTGTTAAAATTCAAATCTGAGTCCATTATTATCCCCAGATTTCTAACTTGATTCGTAGGTTTTAGAGCGAGACTCTGGAGGTGACTGTTAACACTTTCTCTTTGTTTCTCTGGGCCAAAGACGATGATTTTAGTCTTGTCTGAGTTCAGTTGGAGAAAGTTACTTTGCACACACTGATCTGTTGGATGCATCGACAGAGTGAATCCACTGGTCCATATTCACCTGCCGTCAGTGAAACATAGATTTGAGTGTCGTCTGCATAATTGTGATAGGACACATTCTCGCTGTGTATCAACTGACCTAACGGCAGCATGTAGAGGTTGAACAGAAGGGGTCCCAGGATTCACCCTTGGGGCACCCCACAGGTCAGGGGCATCTGGTCTGAGACACAGTTACCAATTTCGACAAAGAACTTCCTGTCTTCCAGATAGGACTTTAACCAGTTTAGGGCAGTACCAGTGATGCCCACCCAGTCCTCTAGTCTCTGTAAAAGTATCCCATGATCGACAGTGTCAAAAGCAGCACTCAGATCTAACAGAATTAAGACTGAGGCTTTGCCCGCGTCAGTGTTCAGGTGGATGTCATTTGTCACCTTGACAAGAGCAGTCTCAGTGCTGTGATGAGGTCTAAAACCTGACTGGAAAACATCAAAAGAGTTGTTTATTAAGAGGAAATCAGTGAGCTGTTTGGTAAACAACCTTTTCAAGGACTTTGCCCCAAAATGGCAGATTAGAGATGGGCCGGTAATTACTCAGTACTGCGGCATCAAGACTGCTCTTCTTTAGGAGAGGCTTTATGACCACCGTTTTCAAAGACATTGGGAATGTTCCAGATTGAAGCGACATGTTAACTGTGAGTGAGTGGTGCTAACAAACTGTTCAGCACTGACTTTAGAAATCTGGAGGGTAACACATTGAGGCAGCATGTAGATGAACTCAGACTGGTGATGATCTCCTGGACAGTTTTGTCAGTTACAGGTGCAAAGTGAGTCAGCTCTAAGTGTGTAGGTAGTTTGAGGGTTATTTTTTGCATTGTAGAATTTATACCATTTTTGATACCTAAACTTTGTCATTAAAGAATAATGCAAACTCATTACACTTGGATGTGGAAATGAGTTTCTAACGGCAGCTGAGCTGGAGGGTTTGTTAATCTGTTTACTGTGGCCAAACAGGACACGCGAGTTGTTACTGCAGCTTCCAATTATTTCAGAAAAATATCCTTCCCTAGTTCTATATAAAATTAGGTTGTACATGTACAGCTTCTCTCTGTAAATCTCTTTCTGAACCTGGAGCTTCGACTTGGGCCATTTTTGTTCGGCCCGGCGGCACTCCCTTTTCTGTGCCCTGACAGAATCAATCATTTCCTCCATGGCGCCTTCTGCTTATTTTTAACAATTTTAGCCTTCATAAGGGCAATGGTGTCGAGAACATTCAAAACACTAGATGTAACAGAGTTCAACAAATCATTTACATTAGAACATGAGATATTTTCAAAGTTAAACATTTCCATAAACAGTTTTCCCGTGCTGTCATTTATGTGTCTCCACCGAACAATTGCAGGACCAGCTGGTGGTTTGGGAAAAACAGATAGGTCAAAGAAGACACAGAAATGATCAGACAGATCAACATCGACCTTTTTTTAAATCAGAAAATTACTTATTTAAACAAAATCTGTCAAAATGTTGCGACCAGACCAAATTTCAGATCAGATCTGTGGAAAGATGACTCCGCTCACAGGAAGAATCATTGATTGTCAAACTTTTTTTATTTTTTGCAATAAATGCAAAATGGATGGTTCTCTATACAGACAAGTATGTTACAGGGAGAATATGTTAATAATATAAATGCTATAAATGCCTTGCACCATACACATATCATCTGCTACCGCTGAGATCATGAACCATATCAGCCGAGTACAGTCTGTCCTTGTACGTGAAGTAGGCCAATGCATTGGAACATACTTGACTGTTTTTTTTAAAGCCTATGAATAATAAAAACCCTACATACAGACTATTGGTTTGCAGTGTACTGGAAAGTTGTAATTCAAAACATTTATCCTCATAACTCAGGGGAATTAATTTACTAAAAGGTGCACAGTTTGCCTCAGCATTGGAAGTTGTTGGGGTTTCATGTGTAATTTCCACTTAAATGTGTAACTGACCTCCAGCCACCAATTTAGCACATGCCTGACACAAGACAGAGCCCAAAGGAATAAGCCCATGAGGAATGTCTGGAAATTCCAAAGGCGTAATATATCAGTCTGAAAAAAACTGGTTTGGGTGAATCTATGTAAAATACAGTAATAAATGTATTTACCAAAGGTGCTGATAATAATCACATTAGGCTATATATTGGAGTGGTATTCATTTGCCAAAACCACATTGCTTTTTCATATTTTGTGATATTCTGAGGTTAATTCCAGTTTCTCCATTGTAATTGGATTTTGGAAATATCACAATCAGAATCAGAAAGATTTGTATTGCCATTGTCAGTGAACAAAAGTCCCAGACATACTTGCTTTGGTGTTGAGGTGCAACATACAACAATTAACAATAACAAAAGCAAGATATGTCAAATAAGGCATGCATTAAAAAAAACAATAAAATGTACTAATAAGACAAAAAAAAATATTATTAGTCTGAATATATACACAAATTTACAGTCAAGTGCCTTTGACAGGTTGGACAATTCATTGAACAAAAATGCAGTTAAGATACAGTAAATATATTTAATGTTATCCCAGAATAGTAGAAGTTTTTAGGTCTATAATTTCACTTCCTGTTTGTTGCTGAAATTACCCTGTAAACAATGGGCAAAAATGTGACAAATAGCTTAATTTTGTTGAATTAATGTTTAGAAGGTCAAACAAGTTTTTTTAACTTTTCTCCACAAATACCTACTCGATTGGTCATCATTTACGGTAAATGTACAGCAAGTATAAATACACCAAAATAAAGTCAAAATACGCCCTTTAAATTCACAGATATCGTGCAGAAAGTGAACAGTGCATGAGCGGTTGTTGATTAAATTATAGTTAAAGCGATAGGTGTTAAGAAGTGTTCATGAGTCCAACGGCAGAGGGAACGAAACTGTTCTTGTGGCGGGAGGTTCTGGTCCGGATGGACCGTAGCCTCCTGCCTGAGGGGAGTGGTTCAAATAGACCATGTCCAGGTGAGAAGGGTCAGCTGTGATCCGACCTGCTCGTCCCAGAGCCCTGGAGACGTACAAATAGGAAAAAAAATCCCATTCTGACATAATTTTCTAAATGGTCAAATTTGAAAGACTTTGGACCAAATGGGCCATTTACTTTAGGGGATATTTGTTAGGCCTTTTTTAATTGTATTCTTATTTCCTGCTCTCTCTGTTCATGTTCTGTATTTTATATTGTAAAACAGTTTTTCCTCCATTCCAGAATTTAGACTATTAGTTTGCATAACTTTAAAGGCTTTATTTGTCGGCTTCGCATGTATTCATCCCGGTAACTGCCCGGGGAAAATAAGTTTACTTGCAGCTGTCAGTGGCTTTTTTAGTGTCGTCATGGTGACACGCCCCTCAGCTTCCAGCGCTCACATGGTACCCGCTGATTGGCTGCGGGCTGCTGTCAGTCACGCCCTCCGCCGTGGTTTCCTGTGCGAGCCTTGTGGACTCGCTCTGTCTGCGGAGTGTCTTCGTTATGGACAGCTGCTCCACTCCTCAACTTTTCCTGGAGACCTCAGCGCACGTATCCTCTTCACCGCAGCCTCCTCAGCGCCTAGACATGGATCTCTAAACGGGAACTGAGCCCGACTTGAGCGCGTACAAGCTGTTGAATTTATTTTCTGTGGAGTTTGTTGAAGGAAGTGGAGGAAAATGCCAGTTGCAACTCTTTTACCTTTCACCACGACTCCTAATAGGAAGTCCGCCAGCCCGACCTCCTTCAGGCTGACAGAAAAATTTATTTTGCTTTTAGTCTTTAGCGCTTTCATTACGTTATGTTTCGGGGCTATTTTCTTTTTGCCGGACTCGTCAAAGCTGCTCAGCGGAGTTTTCTTTCATTCCTCCGCCGTGGAGACCAACACTCGCAGGAACCCGGAGAGCAACGACTCTGGTTCGGCTGCGAATGACGAGAAGGTCCTGGCCAAGATCAGGAAAGACCACGAAAAGGCTCTGCTGGAGGCAAAGGATACGCTACAGAAACGTCCCGACGAGATCAAGCAGGACATTTTAGACGAGAAGGAGAAAGTTGTGAAGGGTCTCGGCGGCAAGGATGTCAATCATTTGCCCGTGGTCGAGTACCAGCAGCCACCTGGAGCCACGGGACGCGAGCCGGTGGACGCCGAGACCCGGGAAAGGCGGGCGAAGATCAAAGAGGTACGTGTCCTCCTGGGAGCTCGCGCGCTCGTTACGTTACACGCACAGCCCCATTCACCAGACCTGGCTACAAATCAGTCTTACATTTAAGTTCTTGACGCTTTTGCACACCTTTATAATCACGTTATGACCTTCACTTAAACTTTTAAGACATCTTTCATATGCAGTCTATAATTCGCCTCGGTTTAAACATATATGGACTGCTCAACGTGGTGTTCAGCCTTCTTAAGTGAGCTGTACATTTCCTGAACTAAACCGCAGTTCACCAGCAACACCGAACACAACACTATACGTTGCGTAATCATGGCCCGTGTGTGGTGGTATTGGAGGCTCTTTAGTGTGTACTCTGTAGGGAGCCTGGAATACAAAGTCTATTATTGGCAGACAGGTCTAGAAAGGAAAAGGAGGAATTTGTGTGGGTTTCACCAACGCCCCCTCCGAGCTGAACTACCTGTCTGGTAAGTTTCCGATGTCATAGCTGCAGCACAGTTTGGGGTTAAACATGAATTACCACTTTACAATACACCTGTGTCAGCCTAACGACCATCTTGTAACATGTAATGACTAACTCAATGGCTGAATAGGCTGCACAAGTGTGAACATGCCCAAATATTTTCATTTTAGTATCAACGGGTTCCAGAGAGATCTAGCATCACTCAAAAGTCTAAACAAATGATTAGATCTTTTGAATAGGGCATAGGCAATAGTCCCCAAAATATCACCTACTCAGGAATATACCGTACCAACTTGCTAAGCAGAGATGGGCCTGGTTAGTACTTTGATGGCAGACACTGGAATGCCCTGTGCCACAGTGGGGCCGTAGTCACCCACCTTCCTTCCAGTGTCCGTGTGTGCTGGTGTATGAAAGAGGTTGTGTTTGTGAGAGTGAATGCGGGACAACGGATGGAAATTAACTCATGGTTGCAATCCGGCGCACGTTTATATCATGTTCATTAACTGTCCCGGCCAAATAAACAAAAAGAAAGAAAGTTTAAGTGGGAAATACCTGCTAGACCTGTTTCTTTTAAAAAGGTAACACAATCACGCAGACTAAACGTGGCTTCAGGCTGCTTGAAGTGTTACCTCATTATCTATACCTACATTCTCTTATTTTACCATAGGAGATTAGAACGTTTGCTCAATATTTGTCATTTCCAAAGCGGAATGAACGTGAAAAAAGCTGTGTTTTAAGCCTTGTAAAAACTCCGGTACATGTTTTGTGGGTTTCAGTGCTAAGATTGAGCCAATTCAAATGCAGCCTGTAATGTTTCATCGAACCTTTGTATAGAAATACAATATCTGTCCCACAGTCTTTCACCTGGCAAGTATGTAGTAGACACTCCAATGTTACAGCGCAATAGGCGGTCCCTGATGCAAGAATGAATGGCACATCATCATGAATTCATAACATTTATTTACTGTTTTTTCCCTTAGCCTACTAACAAGCTAGCCTGTTGTGTGTTTTATGATTTTACCCTTTTGCGTTATATTTTGGAGAGCACTCTGGTTATGAAAGCATGTTTGATTGGAGCGTATTTTGTCTGAGAGCGCTTTAGTCCATATTGAGTGCGTCGCTGCTTTACAATAAAATCAACAAGCTGCTATCAACATGCAATTGAAAATCATTATGAAATATTATGTCCTTGTGACCTGGATTGGACGAGTTCAGGCGACGCTTTATTAAAAAGCCTTGGGAAATTTGTTTGACATAATAATCAATATCCCTCGTTGTCCTATTATTATTTAATTTTCTGCTTTGAGGTTTGAGACTTTTATCAGCAGTACTACTACCACAGTTTGAGAACCACTGACCTAATGCATCTTTGAATAATGTTAGAAAAAAAGACTGACTTAGCTAGTACAATTAGTGTTGTCACTATACAAACATTTAAACTCGATTTTGATACGCTATACCAATTTCGATGCATTTAAAAAATTTAAATCAAACAATAGACTGTAATTTTCAACACCAAAAAACAGCAGTGGATGTAATTAAGTACAAAAGTACTGTACTTAAGTAAAACATTTTAGGTATCAAAATACACTTGACAGTGGATACTTTTATCTTTTATTTCACAGCATATAAGAGGAGGTATCTGTACGTTCTACTCCACTAAATTTTTAATAATATATAACATATATAATCATGTTATATATTACCCTTATATAATATATAACATTATTATTATTAATATTATTAGCGTGTTTATGGAAACATGGTTTTGAGTTCAAGTCTTGACTTTGAGCAAACAAAAATATAGCCTACATATATAAAAAGTCTAGAAACAAAAACAAGAAATTGTTTGATAAAGAAATCTAGACAATTCTTTATCAACATTTCACTCTTTAAGCGTTATCAAGAATCTCTGCGAAATACTGTCAATAAAATAACGTTTTGTTTTTGATAAATGACAATGATTAAATCTGTATTATGTTCAGGAAATGTATACAGAAAGCTATTGTTGTAATAAATATGAATGCAATCGTGACTGAATAGAAAACCGTGATCTGATTTGTTTTTGTTACACCGCCCAACCCATTGAACCCATAACCACCCCGTTAACCAGATTAACCAGAACAAGTGACTTCACAAACGGTTAAAACTCTTGATGCGACGCCAGCTTTATGAAACGCAGCTCTCCAGTGTCGGACGCCACAGTGTTTATGAAAGAAGCAGCTGCGGCGCCTCGTCTCGCCGTGATATTAGCAAACCATGGATTGTCCTCAAACAGCATACAACATCACTAGACACAAGCTAAATTAATATTCTATTTAGTCACAGCCCACAGCTTGAATTACAGAACTGTCAATATTAGCCGTGGCCTTCTGTTCTGTGCCAGCCTATATCATGCTTTAAGTGAATGGCTCATGAGCTGGTCGACGCATATACTTTTGAAAGTTCCATCAGCCTTTTCTTCGCCTATACAGAGAAGAAATTTGACTGTTTTATTGATGTTGTTTGCATAATTTATCAGAGCTTCGCCGGGTAGCAATCTCTTGCTATTTTTTTTTTTTTAAATTCTGATGTTTCTTTCACAATGTGGAGAATGAATTGATTATTATAGGTTTACTTTTCACTGTAATGAGAATAATGCAAGCATACTCTGCTCGATCCCTCCATGTGTTTTCATTGCTTTCTTTCTCTTTTATTTATGTCACTGCTTGTCTACCATCGTCCGCCGGAACTACCACACTAAGCTGTCCCAAACAGGAAGTGCTTCAATCTAAAAGAATATTCTCTAAAAAAGCTATCTTTTCAAGTCTGTCTGTCTTCTAGAGACAACCTGCACTGACAATTGTCACCGTACAATGAAAACACTTGATGAAAATGTTCGTTTATCAAAGGAAAGATGAATGTTTGTTGTTCACTCAGCCTCTGGGATAAGTTGATGTGTTTTTTATGTGATTTTGGTGTCTGCTAATGTCTTCATTTGGGCGCTCTTCAAAACCAACTTCCTTTTTGCTGAACCGACAGTTATGTAAAGACACGACACGACGCAGCGTTGCAGTCAGGAAATATTAGAAGGAATAGGGAAGTCGGCAGCAAAACAGTGGTTTGCAATGTTTGTGGTTTGCAATGTTTGTGGTTTGCAATGTTTGTGGTTTGCATTGTTTGTTTTTGCGTTATTATGCGAGCAATTGAGGCAAGTACGTTTCCTCTGATTCTTTTAATAGGCTCATTATAATCAGATAAAAACGGGGAAACAACATTTAAATTATCAACAAGAAAGGTAAGGCAATGGAAGAAAAAATTAGTGACGCAATGAGTCTTTGAAAAAACAACCACTTAAAAGTAAAAACAATTTTTTACAACTTGCTGCATTTGTGCCGCAGAGCGCACGATTTTCACAAATTACAATGCATCATAGTAGAAGTGCATAAAAACAATTTCCACCTTTGACCTTGTTGTAAAATAACATGCTTCTGTGACATGTTAAGTTGTTATACAGTTAAATTTCATCTTCATAATAGTTGCTCCATTTAGGAACTGTCTGCACATCCTCTGGTGAAATTTGGGTCAATAGCTGCTGTTAATAGACTGGACTTGAGCCTCTCACTAAATGTATGACACTGCAGCTTGGCTTCAAAGCAGCGGAATAGAACAGATCAATTATCTTTGTTATGCAAGACTCCAGTATTACGTCGAAATGCCAAAACAAATGTGTATCTCCTACAAATGTGTTTGGAAATGCCTGTTCAACGATACCAGCCATTGGTGATGAAACAAAAGTCAAACGAAAAAGGGATGTGCGATTTGTTGGGTGTTACCAGTGATTTTAACAAAACCAAAAAAAATCCAGCCTAAGTCTCAGTTTGCCCAGTAGTACGCGTGGGCAAAAGCAATGCACCAAGTTTCCATATCAAAGCCACGTGGTTAGATGGATACCCAGACGGATGTACATGTTTTCTAATGCCGCTATCACCGCTGCTGAATAATTGACAACACGCAGAGCCGTGTACGCAGACATGTTGAGCACTGTGTAACCCAGGGCCTGATAATTGAACAGGCTGTGTATGAAGAGGATCGTGACATATCTGCGGAGGAGCCTCAGCAGACCGTCCCACGTTAATGCCATCGCTGCAGTGTCGACCTCAAAGACACATCCACACCAAAATACAACGCTCCTTATTATCAGTGCACCCTCAGCCCTGCACACCACTCGTATAGAGCTCAATATAACCCCTGTTACATACTGTTCCAGACCGCAGGCTTACAGGGTGAAATCACTTCTACTAATAATAACAACATGTAAGTAAACGCGTGGACCCATCGGAAGGCATAGATGTTCAACTTAATTTTTGGATTATAAACTCATCATAGCTGTGGGGTAATGGACATAATGGCATTGTGACATTGTGATTGTAGAGATGGAAATGAAGACATCCAATTTCTTGAAAAGGTCGGACATTCTTACCATTTCTGTTTTAAAGTAGTCATTTATTGTAGTATATATGTAGTAGAAGTTCACACGACTGAATAAACTATAATTCATTTTTTTAAAAAACTGTTTTTGTACAAAGCCTTACTTTGGGCTTTGGTCTCAGTGGATTCAAGTGGTTCCACGGGGCAATCCCAAAGGACATGGAGCAAATCGCTTCTTCGCACACAAAATTGACAATTATAGAAGCAATTCGCAGCCTGAAGACAAGTCATTTTTGACAAATCTTACAATGGAAATGGTTGTGAAGAGAAAGGTTATCTTTACATGCATTAAGCGTCCAGTCCATGGTCTGTCCCAAAACCCTATCTAGGTGTTTGTGAGGGAGACAGCATCAGACATCAGTAGCACCTCCGTGCTGGATAAATGTCTCGTCTTGAGCATCACCCGCACACTCCCCACAATAGTCTTAATCTGTTTGTTTGCACCAAAATCAAAGTCTCTCTTGAGATTGGCTCCCCGCCGTCTCCATTCCCAGCACTCACTGGTGTTCTGAAAGGCTTTGAACGCAGCGGCAGAGGGGGGGTCATAATGAAAAGCTTGTCCAATAAATAAAGAGTGGGAAAACAGGTAGATGGGAGCGATGCCGAAGAGGAGCACGGTGGCTTTATATCTCCTAGTACACACAGCATCTCCAGAGGTTTTGTCGGCTGGAATAAACTCGAACTTGCAGTCCACTATCACCTTATTAAGTGGGTCGTGCGTTGTCTGCACCGGATCATGTTTCAAGAGAATGGTGAACTAACAGGCCGAAGATCAGGTGGATAATAATGCAAGACGTGTTTACCTATGGTTGGTGCTAAATAAATACATTATACAAACTGAAACCGCGTGTATGAGAAGCTCTTGAGAAGGTCTTTCCATTGCTCGACTGTTTGAAGCTTTTCTGTTTAGCATGGTTTTGTTTAATGGTTACACACTCCTTATGGTTCCTGTTATTTTGAGTTCGCCTGTTCCTTAAAGTCTGTGGTTGATCTGGGCTTCTGTGGAAGGCAGGTTACCAAAACTTAACGCACAAGTATTCCCCCAAAACGGGAACAAAAACAAGGTAGAACAGGGGCTTTCCATGGCAGTTTCTTCCATCACACAAACCTGAAAAAGGAGACTACTTGAAATTCGTGTAGATCTCAATCCTGCTTTTGCATATGACAGGTTTTCTGGTTTGGCGGGATAGTACTTGTAGTAAAACTATCATAGTTTTACACCTGTAACGGTTAAACGAAGTTACTACAGGAAGTAAGCGCTGAGGTCTAAAAAGGATTCCCTATTTCGACCTCATCAATTCCCAAAATGCAGGGACAGTTTCACACAAGGAACACCTGACAGTTTCTCCATTTATAGGGAAAAAAAAAGTCTTGTTATTTATTTTCATTTGTCAATAACGGTGTACATTAGACAAGTTTTGGCCCCTATCGCGTATGCAATAGGTAACACTTTTGCCTGTATTCATGCCACACCTGCTGCCCATGTTTGTGGGTGTGGTTGTCATCGTCTCGTCTTGCAACCTGAATAAATACACTGTCAGTAGCAATGCACTCAATATGCAAAACTATAAACAAGCTTGTCTTAACATGGATGTCCTGGATTTAGATCATGGACACGATAGAAATCATGATTCATTATTTTTAGTCAAGGCTACATATCTAGTTGTCCACTCCAGGTGATCACGCTGCTTCTGCCCTTGCTTCCTGTCCACAAGTGTGTGTACATCTATGTGTGTCTGAAAAGTGATGAGGTGGCGCTTGTTCATTTAAAGTATGCTGATGAGATGCAAATAACCAGCCATAAGGACAGAGGAGAGCGTGCAATTTGCTCTCCTTCCCCTGCTGCCTCCCTTATCTCAAAGCATAAACGTTCCACTTCCTGTCAGCTGTCACCCTTGTCACAGAGTCATTTTTATGTACCTCAAATGTGTGCAAGACACAAGCTGGGATTGTGTTTGGGCCTTTAGATACTTGTGAATTACAGTCTGGTAAAAGGTCTGTTGCGGTCTTACATTGCTGACAAAGCCAACTGGGGAGTTAAAAATGAAACACCTTTTTTTTTTCTTTGCTGTTTTTGCTAGTTCATCCATCTCCTGTTCTTGTCGCCTTGTGTGAAGTGCCTTTTGAAACATGTCCAAGTACGACATCTTATTCAGGCAAAAATAATATCTCCTATTTCAAGATCAATTATACATGATTCCTCTTCTGTTCTTCGAAAGGCATTAGTAAAGATGGATATAGTGTTACAGAGACCTTCACCACCCACCAGCTGTGCAATAGTCTTATGGCAACATTATGGTCTGGTGTTGGTCAACACAGGTAAGACTGAAGACACAGACTGACTGTTGTAAAGAGATGTTTCACCATGGATATGATGGTTTTAAAAAAATATGATTCACTGTGTCAGAAATGACAAGCATGAAGCAGTGATGGGAGGAAAGTCTTTACCTTGAACAATTCCCCTCTACGATTCCATATTTAGGCTTGTTGAACTAGTTTTTGATGATTTATAATATTATACTCTGACTGGTTACAGTTAAAAAGCCTTTATTTAAACATGGCTTATGTAATTTAAATGCACCGACGCGTGTTAGCTCTGTCAAGCCTTCCTCAGGGTGGAGATATTATATATATATATATATATATATATATATATATATATATATATATATATATATATATATATATATATATATATATATATATATTTTAAACTTTTTTCAATCTTCAAATAATGCAAGGAAACAGTTTAATGTAATTCAGCCTGATCATTATTCGAGGAATGAATAACCACCTAATGACGTCCATTTCGTTCTTTTTTACAAGAAGAGACATTACATGAAAAATAGAATAACATGTATAAAAATACAGTTGTACACTCTAAACCGGCTCTTCAATGATACGACTGCAGCAACAGATATCCGGGTTCGTTCCTCGGGATGTCCCACGTAGACTTTATGAAGACAAATCACAGCTCAGCTCGAGCTCCTATGGCCTGTTCTCCTCAAGGACTACAGCGCCTCATGAATATTGTAACAGTGTAATAAAGTCACTGTAAATATATAGACCTAGTGCATAGCCTGAAAGGATTGGAGTATTTTAAATCCATACGTTTCCATGAGTTGTTGCGGAATATAGACTCTGCTGTTACTTATGGGGTTATGATGCACACCCATTCAATGCTCTGTGTCTCTTAGCCTTTCCACAAGCAACGTCGCCAACGGCAATTCCAGCTGCCCATTCTCTACTGGCCTGATAACGGGGAATGGTATATTGCACTTTATTCACAATTGAGCACATCCAAGTGGGAGGTTCACGCGGTTGTTTATCGGCGTGACTGTAGCCACTCGCGGTCTCCATTGCTGCTCATGCATAATCATTGAACATTGCTTTGGAGCAGTTTGGACCAAAATAAATTACGTGGATCATTATTACCATTACTGAAGATTTGTGGTGTAAGTCAAGTCATGGGCAAGGCTGGGTAAGTAGCACAACAACCAATGACTGAACATTAGCCTCTGAGTGAAAGAGCCCCAGGTCAGAATTGAAATGGAAAGTTATAGCAAAGATGTGCACTTCTAATGCCAGGGCCCTGATTCATTGTTCCAAACTGGCAAACTTTCAATCTCTTGTTGAGGTTGACGGCACTGGGCTAGAGGTCAAATGATGTGTTTGTCTTTGCTCTCTAACCTTTTAAATTTATCACACTGCAACTTGACTTAAGTTGAACAGCAAGATATGGCACGTATGTAAATAATGACATCAGGAACCTTTTCATATGTAATGCTATAAGTCAAAGGTTCATGCTTTGATGCCACCTTTGGATGTGGTTCTAGTACACCGTTTAATTACATTCTGTTAATTTAGTATATGCCTTAATAAATCATAAAAGAGAGTTCAAGATTCAAAAAGTTGTAAGTATTGAAGCAGCGCTACATAACTGTGGCACTACTCCCTCTCCTTTTCCAACACATTGCATTAGCCTCTAGCCAATATGGCTGTAATCATCATATGAGGATCTAAATGTCTAACCAATGCCTGTAACATTGCTTGCAAAGCACTAAACGGCAATGTAGTTGCTTATCTTCAATGTCAACCATAGGCCAATTGGCAGTCAAGTGCCAGTTTCCTTTGTGCTTTAATTTGTGTGTTATGATGCATGAAGGTGGCAGGTGAAGCTTTTTATAATGTTTTGGATGCTCGCTGTGTGGGTCTTTGGCTAAATTGATTTACAATGTTATGATGGTGTAGTTTAGACTGGGTACAAACTCGGTGGACTTTCAAATCATACCTTCAATTTCCTTAGCTATCCTCGTCAGTCATTGTACCACGCCTTTAGCTTAAACTAGACGGCAAAATTAGTGCCGGAAAAAGATAGCTAAATGAAACGTCAATACAAGGCCGTCAATAACGCTCCCAAGCTTCCTCCTCTGAACTAGTTTGTTGGCTCGGTTCACTCACCTCCACATACAGCTTGTTTTAAAACACCTCCATAGAGCTCAAGATGCAACCAACTTCAACATAATTATGCACTTTAACTGACAATAACATCTTATTCAAGGTGATGCAAAACAGAAATAGATAGATGTTGCAAAAGGAAAGTATGATGTAGTCTAAAAATTTTATAGAGAGACTTTCTGTGTCTTTCTGTGTCACACTCAGAATGTCCTCTCTTATGTTTTTGAAATATCACTACACAGCATGTGGCCACGACCTGAACAAGCTAATGGACCACGCATTTGAGTTACAGTGGACTGGCTCTTTAATCAACTCTTGTGTGTGTATTTTCTAGTTGTACTGCCTGAGAGGCCACTGAATCAACTGAATTGAGATTGTACCTTGATATTGTTGGACGTTTTATTCATTTTAATAAAAACAAATTGATTTATTGTGCTTGTTCTTAACAGCATTACCTCACACAGTAAATTTGAGGTTTGGGTTCCAGCAATCAGTTTCCTGTGTTAGAAGAAAGTAGTGTTTGATGTCACTAGGTCAGGTTAAGCACTGTTTCATTGTTAGATTTTCTGATAACAATTTTGTTCAGTCCTGTGAGGCAACTGCTGAAGGCAACACACTGAAGTAAGAGTACTGCTTCTTTAAAAATAGGGTCGTCAAAAGTAGAAATATGGTATAAATTCTAAAAATGTGACTTTTCCTGAACAGTTTTAGAAAAATCTTGAGCTTAATCAGAACTAGTCTAAGAATGCATTGTTTAATAAAGAAATAACCACTCTGTTGTATAAAAAATGCGAAAACCATGACCTAAAAACTATCCTTTTTTAAATTATCATCATGGCATGGTATCGAAATTGGTATCAAGAATCGAGTATATTCCTTAGTATCGAAATCAAGTTTGAAATTTTAGTATTTTGACAACACTATTTATTTACTAACCTTTATTTAACCAGTGAAGAACTGGAAGAAGTAATACAGTTAATGGCAGCTTGCGGAATAATGTGACTACGAAACACGGACGTTTTATGTGGAATAATGTGTGGGGAAACGCAATATAAAATGTGTACCCTCAACATGGAGGATAGAACAGCAGTTATTGTGTTAATAAGGAACCATACAATTCCCCCCCCCCCCTCATTTTCTTGACATTTAGCTGTCATTTTTGAGAATAAAACTGCTTTGAAATTGCTCTTTTTAGTTTCTGTTTTGTGTGTAAACGACAATGTGGAATTGACCTGAATAGTAACGCAAGGGACATTTCATATTTAATTAACACAACGCTGCCATTGAGCCAGGCTTATTTCTGAAGTGAAGACAAATCCCACCCTTAAGTATTGAGTTCTCCATTCAAAGCGAGTTATCACTTTCCAACGTTGATTTCACAAAGCCACACCACAGCACAGCATGCCTCATTCTGGTCCAGAGTTTGACTGTATTTTAAAGACCATTGACGACTTTGTGAAGGATGAAGAGAAGGTCCGGTCCAGGGCGGAGTTTCATCTAAGGCCTGCGTGCTCCTCGCTGCGTCATTAGCATCAGCAGTGGGATTGCTGCAGTGTTGGTATTCCTTTTGCTGCAGACAGTGATCTATGCAAAGCGGCACCTCTCGTGGTCCTCGCGGGGCGAACACACACGTGTAAATTCTACAGGCCAGTGCCGTCGCTAATGATTGTGCCTTGTGCGATTGTCACGGCGGCTGGATTAGTGATGGATTAGTGATGCTGGGACTGCCGTTTAGCTTGTCATGCTCAGAGCTACCCCACAGCGTACTCATTATTATTGAGAGGTTATGGATGTCTTTTGTGACGTCATCTTATTTTGTCCAGAGGAGTCATATTTTGGGGACATACTATCAAGTCGTTTTATTTGGAATGTAGTGTAAGTGTATTTGCAGATAATTTTTGTATTTTAAGAAATAATCATCTACTCCAGTCCCAGCTGGGGTGTTTTTTTTAAATGGGTTATGGGCAGATAAGACAAAGTTTGATATTGAAAAAAACTTAATTTTCCTTGTGGACCATAATTTTCTTCAAAAATTGAGGGACGCTTTTTGTGACAGTTTCTATGAATTGAAACGTTGGCTCCATTTGCCTTTCTTTCCTTTCTATATCTTTTGTGGAAGCCTGAACTTGGCCTTCATTATGAAAGAGCTATAAATGCGACCCTGCACTATACCAGTGATTAGTTGGCCGCACCTCGTCGTACATATTCACAAGCTCGCAACGCTGTGGCTGAACACTACACTGTGGCAGGCATTCGATCAACTGTCAGACCAACAATTCTCCTAAATAAATTGTAAATGGGTTTTATTTTGCTTAGTTTGACATCTGCTGGGAATTGGTCCAGCACTCATAAGTTTGTGCACGCATCTGGTATTTTGGCCTGGGCCTGGTGTATCAGCTGCATGTCAGTTTGACTATTGAAAAGCCCAGTAAACACAGGCAACATCTGACGCCTAAAACCGCGCTCTTCACAAAGTCAAGTTGAAGGACACTTGGCTCCGGTGTACTTCACATGTTTGTCAGTTCTCTTGCCTGACCTGAGAGGTATGCCCAAAAACAACAATCCAGGTGTGAAACGACATGCTTTACCCCTCCTGTTTAGTGCCCTACATTTCCAGATCTCAATGGCACAGTTCACTCCCAACAATGCCATTTGCAGACTGAGCAGTAGCAGTTGGTTAGCAAACTGAGACCTTTGTGCGCACTGTTCCATGCTATTCCTTGCCTTCTGTTCCCAACACTTGCGTAACAGTTCAATATCCTATACAGACAGACTCCTACACAGCAGTCCATTTCCTCTCTATGTAGGCTGTGCAGTATTTTGTGTCCACTGCCGATGGAGACAGATGCTGGAATGCCGTGTGGATATTCAATATTAACATGTCCCTGGCTCAGTGGGGGTCACTTCGAGCCGAATCACTCTGCCTAATCCAATTCATTCTAATGCCTACAATCAAAGTCTGTCAATCACATTTATTTTTCAATCTTCCACCCCCATTTTCGCTCCTCTATTTTCTTTGTGAGGACCAGCATTTTAACACTTGATTTTGCCTGCTGCGTATGGAAGGAACGACCCCTAACTCCTCGGTGAAATGGGAATTTTAGGAAGTATTCAAGCTTGTCTGGCTGTCCTTCAAGTCTCAAACCAACTGGGGATGAAAGTTGAGCCTCAATTGAAAGGATTTTATAATAAAAAGAAAAGAAGAATGTTACATTTGTTAAATTGTGTAGTTTTTTGTTGTAATTTGACTTTACCTTTTACTTAGTTTTTTTGGGATTATACATCCCTGCTTAGGAAGTATATTTACTTTTTTACTGATTATCTGTAGTGGAATTGTGCATCACATTGAGCAGCGTCAAACCAGTGGCGCTGCAAAATGAAATATGAGCTTTGCAAACCTTTTATAAAGGACTCAGTAGAGCTGGACCTCCAGACAGAGGACAACAATACAGCCCATAAACCCGGACCACCTCAGTACAAACCTATAACAAGAGAGTGCATTAGCACCTGAGTGAATGTCAGCTTTAACGACCTCACGGCCATTACTCCCTGTCCTGGACTGACTTTGGCCAGAGAAATATGTGCTCAGATTGTTCGATGAAGATTGAAGATGGCAATAGGCAATAGGCAATACTTACTTTTTGCCGAGACATTTTCCTATCATTTAAAGTAAAACAATTTTTGGTTATAGAAGTATTTCCCATTGTCTTGGGAACTAGTCTATAGAAATGTGCAATGTTCAAAAATCACATTCTAGAAAAACCCACTTTTAACGCTTAAAACTGCTGTCAACAGTGGTCTCATGTTCACTTTCCAGACGTTGTTTGTTTTGAACACTGCTCTGCATGATGGCCATGTATTCTGCCCAGTTTTTTTCTGGTAATTTCCCCTCAAAGCACCTGAAGCCGCTCGGACAAAGGTTTAACTCCAGAGGTCACGCCGCAGCTCTTTCCTTTTGTGATCCCCTCTTATGCGGCACATTGTTTTCCAGAGCCCTCGCACTTGTTCCTGTGTGGTTTGAACTCCAGCTTGTTGCGGTTTGTTTTGCTCCCCTTCTGTGTGATGTGGCGTGAGCCCGGTTCAATTTAGAGGCGAGAGAGGCAGGCCGTGTACACAAAATGAATTATTCAGCCATCATCCTGCAGCTACACCATGGAGGGCAAATGTGGAGGCTGTGGGGACTTCAAATAACGGCAACTACCGTTTTGGTTGCTTTATGTGTGGTCAAAATTATGCTTTAATAAGGTACTTGTCTGTTATGCAACTTTCTATGCCATGGGATCTAAATTATGACCTAGCTAACTAATGGTATTACAGCGATCTTGTTGGTAATAGTTTTAGATCTTCCTCAAATCAAAATCTAGATTAAAAAATACGCTTCCAATACTTGTCCATGATGCTAACACCAACTGTCTATCATTTTGTTTTAAATAAATACTCTGTAAATCACCCCAGTGGCCACTGAGGGCCCCAAAGGAGACGGTGCTTAACCTCTCATTTGTGATCCCACCTTTGCGGGATTAATGGAAGAGGCCTACTAATGCACTACTGCTGTTTAAAATATGAATAGAACAGCAAGTGTCTTATATCATTAAGTACAAACGAGGGCAATTCCAGGTCAGTCACATGTTCATAAATGGAGGTCTACTGAGGAGATTACTGCTTATTACTGAAAAAACAAAGCACATGTTTTAATACATGTAGATGTATAAATCAGAAAAGTGTGTGATAACAAAAAAACAAAAGCGAGACATTTGCCTGCTTTGAACTGAAAGTGCTGTCAATCGATAAATGTTTTAAAAATAAGATGAATCACTATTGAAATGTGATTAATCACAATTAATTGCATAGCATACTTTTTAAAGTGTTTACGCACATTTTATTAATACAATCAAATAGTCTAGGCTATCGTAATTTTCAGACTTTAAGCCGGTACTTTTTTTTTACCCCCCTTTGAACCCTGCAGCCCATACAACGGCGCTTCTAATTTATACATTTTTACTGGCTAATGGCCACCGAGGGGCACTCCAACAGGAAGTGCAAGCGTTTGATACACTGTAGAAGGAGACGTCCAGGGGAAACACCGTGTTCTCTGTATTTTAAGCTTCAAAACGCTGTGCGTTATTCACGGAAAAATGGGTCTAATGAGTAAGTGAATCTAGACTAGGCGAAATGCAAAGACATACATGGAGCACGGACTGCAGTTTAGAACCTGCCAAATTGAAATTAGACTTTGGCCCGACCTGACCCGGAGGGTCAAAAAACAATCCGTGCATCACTACCATGGACCATCTTTCTGTGTAAATATCTCATGTTACAACTTAACACTCACATGCTAAGCACAAGCTCAGGAGCAGATGAATCAGATGTGAAGGCACAGACACAGGTAAATCAGCTCACAAAGAGTAATCTCATGTTACAACGTGGCCACCTGTGGCTTAGGTATAATTGATTTTTTCTCTGTACATTTCGTTGGTGTGGCTTTTATTCAGGAGTGCTCTATAGCCCGGAAATTACAGTAATTATATAACAAATCAAAATATGATTTAAATGCCCAACTAACTTTTGTATTTCAATTGTATTTCATGTTGAATCTGATTGGCCACATGTTTCAGGTAAATGTACATGTCTAAACCCCAAGTTTAGTGGGTTGAAGGTGTAACAATGTAACTGGCTCTGATGGTGACAGAAGTCGCCTGGCTGTTGTAGATAGGTGAAATGTTTGGCTCATCTCACTCATTTACGTTGCAAGTTTTATTTGCGCACATTGTTCTCCATCGGTCTTTGGTTTGATCTAAAAATGCTTGGCTCTTAAAAACACTAACCTTTTACGTTTTCTAATGATGGGCTAAAATTATGATTTAACAACTCATAGCGTCTCATAAAGCCATTTCTGTGGGTAAGGATAAAGACCAGGAGAATCTTTCCACAAAAATAAAGTATCTAGTCCGTCCTCCTTTTCCCACAGCTGTAATCGTTACAAATGGAGGACTTTAAACTTGTTTAGGTGGCAAAGAAGATTCATTGGACTGCTGCCCAGTGAAGGGGCTTCCACAGAACTAAGACTACACAAACACACTTTGTGAAAGTAAAAAAGGATTTTTTTTTTTTGCTTGGCAGTTCCTGCCTTTGCAAAATTAAGACGACACTGTGCTACTTTTCTATAAATCAAAATTGGGTAAAACATTTAGGCACTCTAAAACAGAAATGGACTTCAAATTGAAGGTTTCGGGAGAAATGGCAATACTAGATGTATTTGCAAATGTTGTATGTGGTGTAATGACTTAAGTGGGCAGCCTTTTTTGAAGTGGTACAATTATGATATGACCATTTAAACGTTATTACACATAAATTGCTGGACTTGATTCAAATTGCATTCGGGAATAATGAGAAAAGGCTAATGTTACACTTTTTAATCCAGTAATGACATTAACAATCATTAAATATTAAAATTGTGTCTAACATATGCTCTCTCCAAACTCTACATCGTTTCCTATTTACCTGGTGATTGGTTTGAGCGTACACATCCTGGCATTCTCCCCTTTCATCTCTGCCAATTTCTGAAACAAATGACCAATGTTGTTTATCTGGCTGTCTGAGATGTTTTTGGGGTGTTTTGTCACTAAAACAAGAGTTGTAACTGAAAAAAATCAATTGGTCTTCTGCGAAGTCTTCATTATTTGCTTTTTGTCAAATGGCTCGGTCAAACCCAAAAGGACTGCTTCCGACCACCAGAAGAAAGGTCAAGTCAATAACTGTGTCTGATATATAGTTCAGTAGGGAGTACTTAGCACCTCGACAAATGTTGTGGAAGCGAAAGATGCCAGGGCCAATAGGTTGTTTTCAGAATTTAATGATGTAATAGTTTCAGCTGCAGGACACATGCCCATGTAACTCTAACTCTTTAAGTCTATGATCAGTATTTGTAACGTCCCAGCTCCACAAACTTACCATACTAAATTGGGTTGTTCCACAGCTGTTTTGTTTACTTTTTTAATATTGTTTTGCTTTAATGCATCTCCGGACATTTTTGAGGTTTGTACACAAACATGGCGGATTTTTTCCACATATAACGGTTGTTTTTTGACTTTCGATCCTGATCGGTTTACAAGTGATTAACTGAGCTTTACAAAAGATTGTAGTTAATATATGCACTGTTTAGCTCATATGTATTGGAGCTATTTGTCATACATTTTGCTCAGTAATGGACTATTTCATTTGCAGAATAGCCTGGGCACACAACCCAGACATTTTGGAAAATTATCGTCCAGCATTGTTTGCCCCAGGTTTACTGGTTTGACAGGGGTGGTTAGGTGCAAGCACATGCACAGGGTCGACCTTTCCTTCGCTCATGCTTCAGGGGAACTTTATAGGCTTATAGGTTTATAGTTGTTAATAATATTATTTGCTTTGGTTTGGTATTTAATGCTTTATAAAGTGATTAAATGTCTGTTTGTCAAGTTAATTTTATATTCAAGCCAGTGACATTATTCACCACCTTTTTACTGGCACTGCCCTAAACTGGTTAAAGTCCTATCTGGAAGACAGGAAGTACTTTGTTGAAATTGGTAGCTGTGTCTCAGACCAGATGCCCCTGACCTGTGGGGTGCCCCAAGGGTCAATCCTGGGACCCCTTCTATTCAACCTCTACATGCTGCCGTTAGGACACATTTTTGCTGCGTATCAACTGACCTATCACAATTATGCGGACGACACTCAGATCTATGTTTCACTGACGGCAGGCGAATAGGGACCAGTGGATTCACTCTGTCACTGCATCTAACAGATCAGTGTGTGGATGCAAAACAACTTTCTCCAGCTGAACTCAGACTGAAATCATCATCTTTGGCCCATCGAAACAAAGAGAAAGTGTTAGCAGTCACCTCCAGAGTCTCGCTCTAAAACCTAAAATCTGGGGGTAATAATGGACTCAGACTTGAACTTTAACAGCCATGTCAAATCAATAACATCAGCAGCTTTTTACCATCTAAAAAACATAGCCAAAATCAAAAGTATAGTGTCTAAACCAGACTTGGAGAGACTTATCCATGCGTTTGTCTCTAGTAGATTAGACTACTGTAACGGCCTGCTCACTTGCCTCTCTCTCTTGCCACTGTAAAACAGCTGCACTACATCCAGAACGCTGCTGCTCGGGTCCTAACTAGAACCAGGAAGTACCATCCAGGAAGTAGTCCTGTGCTCAGGTCTCTGCACTGGCTTCCTGTGGCTCAGAGAGTAGTCTTTAAAGCAGCTCTGCTTGTATACAAGTCTCTCCATGGCCTAGCACCAATGTACATCTCGGACATGTTAGTGCCATATGAACCATCTCGGACTCTGAGGACCTCAGGGACCGCTCCTGCTGGTGCCCAGAGTCAGGACTAAACATGGGGAATCTGCGTTTCAGTTTCATGCAGCTAAAATCTGGAAAAGTCTTCCTGAGTATGTGAGACAGGCCTCTACTCTGGCATTGTTCAAATCTAATCTAAAAACTGTTTTGTTTGGCTGTGCATATGACTGAAATTATTTTCCTTTGCACTCTTCTCTTTTATGTCTTAAACTAATTGAAGGATAGCCTGAAAATGGCCCGTTTTAAATGTCTTTAAATTAATGTTTTGTGATTTCTGTCTTGTTTTTGTGATTTTAATGATTTTTTTTTCCTGTTGTGTGAAGCACTTTGATTTGCCTTTGTATACGAATTGTGCTCTACAAATGAACTTGCCTTGCCTGTACTAAAAGGCCAGATTTAGTAACATTTTTATAGGTGATCTGCTATATGGTATATTTTCAACCAAAAAGTGTGCCGAGACTCAAAAAGCATTGAAAAACACTGGCATTGACTAGCTAAGCATGTCAAGGCATTATGTGATGACGGGAGCAGACTTGTGTGCCCTCTATACCTGTGAATATGGTGGATTACTGTATTGTACTTTATGTATAAAATCAGACGAAAAGCTAATGTTTGCTGTTATGCACTTGGCTTATCTTGCATGTCAGGGCTGTTGTGGTAAAACGGTGTGACCATTATGAAGTCGTAAATTCTGAATAGGATGTTTTGCTGCTCACTGTAAGCTTGGTAATAACTTGGACATGTCTGTGTAAATATCGTCTAAAAAACATGTTATTCTTAGGCGGCAGCAGCAGCAGCGGACATGACTGACACAGCAAGCCTGACCTGGCCACGAGATAATTATGTTCGCAATAAACCTTCGGGCATTACGGCCATTGTATTTATAACTCCCATATAACTGAACGGCTGTAGTTCATTGTCCGCCAAAGACAAGTCCATCATTATCCAGCAGCAGGTCAATATATCCAAGCCAATAACTATGAGGCCTTGCAGTTTGTGTGCTTCCTGGGCCTAACAAGCTCGTGCTAGATTCGCTGACCTAACACCAGGATTGTAAAAAGCTGCATCCCCAGTAGGCTGATTAGTGCTTAACCATGGTATGAGTTATAGTAATGTGGTCAACAGTGCAAAGCTAACAGGTGAACAACATCATGCGCTCATCAATATTAGCTGACTGGCAGCTGAGGATGTGGGCGGGTCCAGGAGACAGGAGAAATCCATATCTCACACAGACTGTTGGGTTCAAGCTCTGTTGTTGGGAACTCATTATTGGGAATGAAGATATTACACCAAAATACTGCTTGGGCATTGCGTTTGTTATCACGCTGTTTTGGATTTTAATTATGCTGCTGCAATCAAGGTATGACTGGCCGATGAAGACTGGTGGAAAGGAATGATTTACTACGGGGCAATAAAAAAAATATAAACTGTGAGATTGACTCTTGACTCTTCACACCATTTCATGCTATACTACCCTGTCCGTCAATCCAATCAGGTCCAAACCTCTTTAGATAGCCAGTAATGAACACAAAAAATGGCATTCTCTTTCTACAGTCAAAGTGTTCCCTTGCAGTAAAATGAGCACTGAAAGCATGCTGCAAAATTATATCGATGAAAATGCTAGCAATTTCTTACAGGGTTGTAGACCTTTAGTCGATGAATCTATTGATTTGTGTCTTGGTCGACCAAATTATTATTGGTCGACTAATTTTTGGCAGATTTTAAAGGATTTTAAAGGAAGGAACAGCCGAAAGGAGATGGGACATAGTGAGTTATCTTGAGATTTGAGACAGAATTGTGAGTTTATTCTGCCTTTTTACTGATAAATAAGTAATTGTTTTGTTCAAATGTGTGATTAATACTCTCCAGTAATCCTATGGTTATGTAGCATGTCTTTAGTGAAGCAAGGATTTCTTAATTTGACTACAGTCTGATCTCACAACGCTTTCAAAAGACTGTAGCTTCTGTCTTTCATACATTTTTCAGAGCATAGCTTGTTCTGAGCACTTTTGAGTTGGCTGTAGTCTTGTCCAGAACCCCTGTCCACAGCTCTCACAAGTGTGTGCATTTGAGGAAACTAATTGCCCACCTCTGCAATAGAGTGGGAGAGCTGTTTTTGTTCTTTTTTTTTTTTTTTTTTTTTTTTTTTTTTTTTTTTAAAGCCTGTAGTTAATAGTGACTCAACCAAGTCTTTTTGCCTCAACTGAGCCATTGTGCTGACTCACCGGGCCTTTCATACAGACAACTTCCTTGTTTGTTTTACATGATACACACAGCCTTTTGGTGTCACAGCGCATTGCTTATCAAACACTTTTGTGCCTAAACCTCACAAATATATACCGTTATCTGTGTAAATATGAGCATAAATCTTGGCAGTTAAAGTAATTCAGCCTTGATTTCTTATGAGACAAGAGACAGTTGCTACAAAATAAGACGAGATATGAGTCTGGATCCATGAGAACGAGATAAAACAGGATTTTTCATTTATATGGTGTGGTTTAATGTATGATTTTGGCTTTCGGATTTACTTTTTATACCATCTTGTGGCGCAAGATCTTGTCCCGTCATTATTTCATATAAATTCTACATTGCAAGTGCAGTGAAGCAGTTTAAATTAGGTTGAAAACTGTAGCTGCAGCTGCTGTAATGTTCTGTAGTGTGGCTGGGTGTCAGATTTTACAGATTTACCTACATTAAGGCAACTTCCGGCGCTAATTAAGTGATAAAGGTTTACTAAATCTGCTCTAGGCTTTAGTTTGTCCTTTCTTGGAATATTGTCGCAAGAGAGAGGTGTGAAAAGGCTAAAGTTGTCAGCTGCATGTGCACGGCTGGACACAGCGCAGGTGACCTCGATTTAACGATTTTTCACATCCCCAAATTAATTGAATTAATTCGATTTATCACCCAGCCCTAGTTCAGTTTTATGTTTTATTTATTTTGTATCAATTAGGGCATGACCGATATATTGTTTGGTTGATATATGGGAACTTTGAGAAATATTGGCCGGTCTGGCCTAGAGCTTAGAATACAACCATTTTATCCAATTTACTGACAGATTAAGGCCACAATATTTAGCGCAGTTCCATTTCTCTCTGCATTCGTTTGTATGTCTGAGATGCCGTAGTGCAGCTGAATGCTGCTCCACAGTGACGTTTGTGTGCGCCCTGACTCTTCATGGCTCTGAGTGAGGTAGCGCTGAACTCGGCTACAAACTCAAGGAGAGAGACCACTGCACAAATCCTTGTGCTCGTCCCAAACACTCTCACTGGGGTTCAGATCTGTAGTAGATCAGTTTCTGCTTCTCCTTCGATGTTTTCTCTGCTTGATGCCAATGATTTGACCCTTCTCAAACATACTGACATCTTTTCCATGACCACGGGATTTGTCTTTCCACATGGTTGTTCCAGAAATGAGAAGCCACTCACTGCATCAGATGGGATTAAATACCATGTTGCAGCTGAAAAACCGTCACCCATGCAGCAGTTAACCAGTAGAAGGAGAGGACCTACTATGCTTAGTTGAATTCAAGTAAAGACTTTTTTTTTGGACAGACAGTGAATAGCGGCTATCGGCACCTCCAACTTATATATCGGCCTCATATCAGCCCCCCGCCCCCAAAATCATTATCGGTCATGCCCTTGTATCAACATCTACTCAACTAAGTATATCCTTTTTGATACCACTTAAGTATCATGGTATACATTTTTGGCCTCCTTATTCACTAATACAACTGAGCATTCAGAATTCTTGTGAGAAGGCCCAAATATGAAGGATTCCTAAAATATAAATGAAACAAAACACCATGCCACGATGTAAAAATGCCATTTTAAATGTCATATTATAAGACCTTTAAGCGACATAGACCTCTAAGCGCTGCACAGTTAGACCCGCTGCCCTAAGCACACCGACTCATCCACTGTGTGAGGAAGCCAGGCAGAAAAGAAGGAGCTGGTGGTTTAGTTTCCAAACAGCACGGGTCAGAACACAGGTTTAGAAGCACAAATGTCAGAGCTTTTCAGAAATCCATTCCTCTATAGGATTTTTTTTGCGGCACACAGTGGTAGCAAAAAGCCTGTTTTCAGCTTAACTAAGTCAGCCCACAAGGGAGCTGTGCCTCTAATAAAAGGTTCATCACAGTGCTAAAGTCCTTAAAGCTAAACATATTTCATCAACACTCTTAATATCTTAATTGAGGGAACATTGAGCATTTTCTCATTCCGTTTTACCTGTGGAAAAGACATTTTTGCACTGTCGCCCCTGAACTTTTGTGCAATACTAAATTTATCCCATGTCCTCCCTAATTGTATTACATAACAAAGAGCTTTTTAAAAATGAGTGGTGGAGAGTTCAGTGCTCAGTGCAGTGTGGGAGAAATCACACCCGCTTGTAAATCGAACCATTTCAGCAAGTACGACTGGCTGCTTTACAAACTCATCTCTAATTCTGTATTTTGATAAGCACATATTTTATTCAAGCACCCATGTTCTCCTCGTTTGTGGATTCTTGTTGTGACTTAAGCCTGAAATAACTTCAAAGGCTGTGGTCTATAGGGCCTGGCTGGGCCAGGATTGTTTTTCTTCATATTGATCAATAATGATTTTCAATTAGGTTTTTATTTTTGTCTTATTAAAAACAAATAACAAAATGCCTTTCAGTGTTCATTTCCTGAACATAAAAAAACATAATACACATTTTCAGATAATTTCCATTTAACTGAAGAATAAATAAGTCAAATAAAAATAATAGATTCATCTCAAATTTAAACAGCTTCAAACCAAATACTTTCATAAACAGAAGACCCGGCTTTAGACTTCTCAACTCAAAAGACCTATGCGTATCATCATCAGAAGTGATGAAAATGATCTCAATTCTACAGACATAATCTATGGTTTAATGTCTTTTGGACTGTTCTAAGATGGAAGCAACCACCACAATAATACTACCACTTTTTACACATATTACTAGTTTGTTTATCAAGCATTTACCTAGAGTTGAGATTAAGACCAGTGATGCGCTCTGTATTTATTTCGGTTTGTTTATTTTATTCTTATTTTTTCAACCTGATTGGCTCAGTGTTTGTGACAGTGCAAGTGGTGTCTAATGGCCCTGCATTTACCGGCATAACCCCGTTGCTATGCTTTCCTTTTAGCAGCATAGTGGTACACAGCAATCACCTTCATCAGAAAAACACATCTATATGTTATGCACACAAGCACGAATGCAGTAATATCATAGGGCCTCTTTGACACTGACATATTTCTCTTTCATACTACCTGTTGCGTCTCGCAGCTTCTCTTCTTTTCAGTCAGCGGCTTCTCCTTCTGCATCATTGTGTTCCTGACGCTCAGCTCCTATGGCAGGTTCCCACCCGCTCCTTTATTCCTCCGTCACTAAGCCACATACAAGTCAAATTGCTGCACCTGGGTTACCATCATCCCCCGCGCATGTGTGAGAATAATTATTTGCACCGGAGCTCATTTGCATGCCAGCGTTTGGTTAATAAGGCGCACTCACAGGTGGGACAAAATGGCAATGCTTTGTGTTGTGCTTCTCTCTAATGAGCCTCTATTTGGACCTCCGCAGGTCTGGGTAATGGCACAGGTAATTGCTGAATGTATCTGCGGTGCCAGCAGCATTGCCTTGGTGTCTGGACCGGCCGCTGAAGGGGGGAAATCAATGTGATGCCATTATTGATTTTTACTAATTACCCAGCTCTTTATCAGAATTGGATGTGGTCATTTGGCTAAAAATACTTTCAGAGGCCGTGTCTTTTGGTGTACATTGTGACAAGAAGGTTTGACGATGTGGAAAACGACGAAAAGTCTATAAGGTGTGTTTTAGAGGTGGGCAATATATTGACATTTGGATAATATTCTGAAAGTTGTTTTTATAGATTTTTATATTAAGTTTGTCGTTTATAGTAAAGTTAGGTTGTAAACTTTCAAATAATTGTGTAAGATGATATTGCTGGACTTTTGTGATTCATTTTTACAGACATTTCACGTTTCTCTTCTACTTAAACCTTAAATAATGTTCAAGACATGTTTTAACACTGTTGGATTGGCATAATATCATCTGACTATCATTATCAGTGTTTAAGATCTAAACACTACACAGTATATTGTCATGAAAATATATGTCAATACCTCTTCTTTGCACCAAGTTTAGGCTTAGACAAACAAGCGTATTCAAAGTGCTTTAGCAAACATACACAGTATAACCACAAGAAAAACATGTTGTTCTGCGCTTTTAAACACAAACATGCTTACGTCTACACACTGGTTTGTGTAAAGTGAACGTACTTTTTTTCGGGATTCTGAAAAATGACTGAAGCACACTTTGAATGAAGTATTAAAAGTCAATGGTTTGTTGTTTTTCATAATATGAAATGATAGAGGGTCATTATAGGATACAAATTCAAACACTCAAATCCCCATCTGTAGAACTACATTTACATTTAACTATGCCCCCTTTCTTGGTATATTTATTAACAGTAGTTGTGAGCGCCTTCTTTCACCCAGTTGTTGGTACCAAACGGTGGTCCACTCAGGCCAGATCTAAACATCCCCAAAGTGATAACCCAGCATTGATTGGCCAGGCCGCGTTTTACTGCTGTTAGGACCGCGCCACAACGATGACTGCAAATCATTAACTGCACTTCACCGACCCTGAGGTTAATAACCCGATCTCTCTGGGGCGCACTTAGTAATGTGTAACTAGGATTCAATGTGTGTTAATGGAAATCAGTGCTAACTTTACCTCCCAAAAGTGCTGCTTTTAGTCTTGACAGAAAGACTGAAACTAAATCTTGGTCTCCGGAGGGGGCACTTGTGACCCTGGTAACGGCTCAGATAAATTACAGCATGTTTGTTAGTGAGATAAGGACAGGGAACAGCCAAAAAGCACGCTGGATTTACTAACACTGAGGAGTTGCTGCCAAAGAACGCTCCCCAGTGAGCCACAGACGAGTGCTGCTTGACTGCCTCACTCCCGGCTCAGATAAAGGCAGCCGGCAGTAGCACCACAAAGGTCACATCGAGTCCTGATAACACCAAAATCCACACACTTCACAGCTAAATTTAGAAGTGTATGTAACAACGACATTTGGGGTGGCTAGTATCTCCTGACCAAAAGTACAAAGTAATACATCACATCACATTACTTTGCCAATTATGGATGTCATTTTTAGGACTTTTGACACATTTTGCATCACTTGAATCCCATGAATATATGCGACTGTTTTCTCATGTTTTCAACAATTAGTTTGGCATGGTTTGACATGGTTTGACAATCTTTTGTGTTTCCATTGCATTAAGATGAAATTGAAGGTCAGCGATAGAAGTAGGCCCACTGTAGTCCAGGACTGGATACAAGCCCTGTTTTAATAATTCAACTTGGACTCTCAGGTCGCTCTGTTGAAATTGTGCCTCGACTGCGACAATGCTTGTGTTGATTGATTGATTGAGGTGTTAATCGAATAGTCCTTCTCATTAATGAGTCCTTCTCAGACGTTGTTCCATCCCTCCATTAGCCTTTTCACCCGAGGGTGCCTGGTGTGAAGTCTGTGTTGTGTGCAAGCTGTAGTGTGCTTGTGCCATTAGTGAACGCAACAGGGCTATCAGACCTACGGCAACAGCTGATCAGTAGACTGAGGACACAGGGAATTAAAAAGTAATAGGGAAGTAGGAGTTGTGGTTGGCATACACTGTCTGTAATGTTGCATGGCTTCAACAGGTGTGGGCGTACTTAAGATGGGGCCTCAAGATCGGACAAAGCCTGACCTAGAAAACTATTGCCCCTTATATACTGAGCCAATTAACATGCAGCGATTGTGGGTCAAAAATAGAACAGACTCCACATCCCAGCCTTGGAAATCCTTACGAGTAAATCCAATCTGTGTCAACACATAGAGCACCACAGCCTTTAATCCCATAATAGTTATCACACAGGACTGTCACCGTTCGTAAATGTAAACAACTGACAGCTCTGGCTATTACTATTTGATGAACACAATTTCATTTAAAGTCACAAATCTGCATGTGGAGGTAGTAAATAATGATGGGAGTGAAAATATTGGCACGTCCCAGCCTCCAATGCACTTTGTAGGGTTTTTTCTGTATGCGTAGGGCCCAAACTGGTAGCACTATAGTTTCAATACAATGTATGCAATCTCTAAAACATATAGTTTGCTTCAGCCTACTTTTATATCAATGGGTGAACCTGTTGGCTAAAGTGTCAAAATCCCAGTGGGTTTAACGTAGAATACATTAAAAAGAATAACATTAAATAGAAAAAGAAATGTCATTTTTAATTATGGCTCAACTGATTATAGGTGCTATAGTAGAGAATAGTAATACAATAAGAATAAACATAATCTTATAGTAGAGAAATATTGGCCATTGGCCACTTAGCAGATATGTTGAATATTATTTTTATATGTTGTAGATTGTTAAATGTTGTAGATTGTTAAAACCATTTCATAAGCAGAGTGAACACCATTATTACTTACTTATTACCAGCTAGCAGTAGTATTTGTCCATGTCAATATCAGCAATATAGTAGAGTTCAAATTAAAACTGTCATTTGACCTTTTTTAGTATATCATTATGGCAAACTCGATCACATAACTACGGTATGTTGTTTTGAGAATGGCACAAGGGCTTGCCTTTTTGTAGAGTACATATGCTGGCACTGGCAAATAAAGTCTTGAATGCGAATTTGTTACTCAACATAATGTTGTTTACTTGTTTATTAAAGTCCAGATGTTCAAGTTCAAGTTCAAATTCATCTTTGAGGCCTTTCTTAATCTCAGATCTAGTCTTCCCTTTACCAGCTCTGGGAGCCAAACAGCAGATTCTGGAGTACATGTCTTAGTGTGACACGCATATAGGAGCAGTAATTAGCAGGCTCACTAGCTCTAATTAGCCGGTTTAAATGGAAACAGGGTACTGCTAGCTGTCCTTTTGATGTGAGTGGGAGATGCTGTATGCAAATGCTTTTGTTGTTTTTGTATTTTCAACAGAAGTGCACTTGGACCCAAAGCAAAGGGTTTAGATCTTGTGAGACAGACCTATAAAGGGTCAAGACCAATGCTTGATCTCTAAATGAAAGTCTAGTTGCAATCCACAGATGAGGGCTAACTGCACTAATTATTTGTCTGTTGCTGTTTATTCTCCCATAAAAGCTTGAAGTCAGAGTCTGTTTGAGTGGTCTTCAGACTGAACCATCCTGAAATGAGCTGATGTTAGTTCTATGCATTTGGCATTTAAATTGTATAAAACCCAGTCCTATATGGAAGATATAAGAAGTCATGGCTCATGGATTAATTTATCAAAAGGTATAGTTTGGTTAGCACTACACTGATATCCTTGATCTTTTTTATCACTAAAACAATGAATGACTGTAATTACTGTCCAAATCCATTTTATTTAAACAGCACATTTTATGAACAAAAACAGTTTCCAAAGTGCTTTATTTACACAAAACAACACAAAACAACAAAAGGTGTAATCACGTTCTCAATTTGATTTTACTCATCCCAAAACAGTAAAAAAATCAAATCAAAACTGTGAAACCACATTGTTTTCAATAATCAGCTCCTTTGTGGTAAGATTGGTGAGGTCTCTTGTAATTGGGTTTGATCTCCCTGTGGCATATGCTTTTGGGAAAAAGATGAACCACCAGTTGTCCCCTATAATTTTTGTTTTGTTTTATTATTATTTTGAACGCATCTTCTGGTCAACACCTATAGCTATTTAGCCTGCATAACGGTTTCGTTCAGTATCACAATACAAACAAATAAAAACATAAATTGTCATTATACAATTCAATGTCGGAGAGAAGAGTGCAGATAAAGTTCTGTCAATCATATGCACAGTTAAACAGAATTTGAACGTTGTCAGAGTAAGCTCCATTCCTCAACAGTGATCAAACTTTGCTGATCAAACCCATTTACTTTTGCTTTCGCACAGCATTTAACTAATATAGTGTATGCAAAGTAAAGTCTTAAATTCTTAAACAGCGAACCTTCGTGCAACATGTATTGTACAGTTGTAGCCCTAAACTTCAGTCACTGCGATGCATTCTAGTGCACAAATCCTTGCACTTTGTGGTGATTGTCGCCGCTCTAATCTCTCCATGATACAACAGCACAGCCCCAGTGTGGACATGAATGTTACTGAGGTATGGGTAGTCTGTGTTGGGAAGATTTTATATCCGAAGGTGCAGGATAAAGAGGTTTAGTCTGTCTAATCTCTTGAACGACGCCATACAACCTGGATTAGAAACACACACACACACACACACACACACACACACACACACACACACAAGTGGCTGGTGGTGTAGTGGGAGCCATAATGTTGAGAGGTAACAACAAGCCTGCAGCCAAAACCGGATTAAAATCAAATCAAACTTGATTTCTCAAAATGCAATTGATTTCGGTGTCTTCATTCAAATCTCCAACATCCTGACTAGGACTGGGAATCGCAGGGACCCTCACGATTCGACACGATACACAATGCACGGCTCTCGATACGATAATATCACGAGTTTGTGATACATGCTATAACCGATATATTGCTCATGATATTCTACGATCTATCACCATTTTTTTTAAAGAACCCAATACATTTTAACAAAATGTGTCTTTGTTAAACCACAACCTGTACAGACTCAATATGAAATTTGAATCATCAAAATGCGTCCACAAGTTTCCTCTCTTTAAACAAGCAACAAAATTGTAGTGCAGTCACAAAATAATTCGGGAAATTATATAAAAATGACTCATGGCGATATATATTGATACAGCAGCCCACGATATCCATACTATATCACAAAATTTAGTATCACGATATATTGATATTTTGGCACACCCCTACTGCTGAAGTCTGTTTGTAGTCGTTTTACTTAGGGCTGCAGCTATCGATTATTTTAGTAATCGAGTAATCTATCGATTCTTTCCTTCGATTAATCGAGTAATCGGTTAATTTTTTTTTACATTCAGTAAACCATTTAAACGCATATTAAATAATTTTTTAGATAGACGTTATAGTTCATAGTAATAAACAAATACAAAATAAGGAATTTCTGCTTAAAATAACACATTCTTATCTTCAATATAAATGTGTCCCCAAACGGCAACATTTTCACATCAGTCCAAACTGTTCTGTTGTTATAAACGAATTATAAAGGACTTAATTAACTTGTATAGACTGTAAACAGTTACAGTAGCTCTGTCACAATCACTTAAATAAGACATTTGTAACGTTATGTTCGGTGGGCACCAGTGGTACTGGCGTTTTGAGCTTCTGCATTTTGCCAGTTTGTCACTTTGGCCTCCGCGTCTCGGAATTTTCTGTTTCACCAACAGATTGATTCTAACATAACCGCGGTCCTCAGTGCTGTTTCCAATGTGCATTGGCTGTTTAAAAGTACGACTGTGACTGGGAAGCCAGAGTTGTTGAGTGGGGGAGCGCGGGGGTCCGCGGTGGCATGGCGAAGGCGCGGGGGCTGGGGTGGGCGGAGCTAGATGCGGTGTTTAGAGTTGCAGCTCGGGATTATTATAATAGAGCCATCGCTTTCACTCATCAAAACTCTAATACATCCATGAGTCGCACTCGTGAGTTTCAAACGCGCCGCTCTCTTCCTGTTACGCCTTCGTCAGTGCGGAACAAGCTCCGTGTTAAACAAAAGCGCCACAAGTCGTTCCGCGCGCCACAGATTCACGTGTTTTTGATAAAATATGTAAATTAAACGAATCATCAAAGCAATAAAATAATAATCGAAGCTTTTTTGTAATCGAATTATTCGATTTACTTGAGTAATCGTTGCAGCCCTAGTATTACTGCTGCATGTCCTTTTGCCTCGCAGTATTTGCAGTAGAGATGACAAACTGCCACCCCTCCACCGCGGACTAGCACGCATCGTTAAGTTTTGATCCACCGCGTTAAAGTGAAAGTAATTACCGCATCATCGTGTTTGTTTGTGCTTCGGAGAACAAATAACTTGTGAATAGCGCGGCTCCAAGCAAATCTGAAAATCAACTGCTCAGCATAAATAAGATGACGCGTTTCTACTGTACGTTTGCCAAAAGTGTGGTTATATTTACGATCGGCATTTTTATTAGCAATGAAGCTGCAACGCTTTACTGCTAATGCTAAGTTAGTAGACGTCCTTAAACGTTGCTTGCACCCACTCGGTTCGTTTAGCTGCTGTAGACTGGGACAAGAGCGGTCTGAGAGTTTAGGGTAAAAGTCAAATTGAGTTTTGGTGGTTTGGCGCACTCGCCCTGAATGCATATTGTGAATACATTTTGTATCGTTGTAGATGAAAGAAATGTCACATGCAATATTTCTTGTTTTGCTATCTATTTGACTTGAGTTTAATAATGTGCTTTTCCACTTTTCCACACAGAAATATTGTAAGCAATATGATGTTTTGTTTGCAGCCTGAGAGCCTCCTGCCAATCATCCACTGGGGCATAATTGGTTGACAGAGTGGCTGAGTAGGTCATTAGCTCAGAGTATCATCATTAACGGAATAACAACTCCGATAAATCTTTATTTCTAACCAATGTGGAGGCTAATTTGTTTTTCGCGGAACACAAACACTGCCCAGGCCAAATAATAGACATCGATTCATAGCAGCAGTTTGTCTGATTTGGGATTGGATTTGGGGGAGTTATTGGCAGAAGAGTGCAGGCAGTGTGAGCAGGTAATCCCATATATTCAACAGAGATGCCGGCGGACAAATTTAGCATCACAATCAGAAGTAATATTGCATGAATCCATGTACAGCCAAATGCACACCACAAAACGAGAAGCGTTGGAATCCATCTTTTCCAGATTGATTGAATGGTGGCTGATGACCTTGTTTGTGTTGTAGACCTGCATCACCACAGCTGCTACACGACTTCCTGCAGTGGATTTCAGCTCCACAGTAAGGTCAGGAGATAGTTCGCAGGTTGTTACGAAGTTAGCTGTAAACATAAGGTTGAACCGATCTCACAGTGGGGAAACTCTTTTATCGAAGGGGACATGTCATGCCCAACTGACTTATATGCTATAACTTTGTTGAGATTTAAAGAAGTTATGAACAGATCAGACAGCCGAAAGCCGCCTACAGTTTTTAGGTCCATAAAACATAAAAACCACAGTTTAGCCTGAAATGTTCGCTGTTAGGCTCTGTATCAGTAACACACGTGTACCGTTGCCAAATAAATTGAAAATGGTGGTCACTAACTCAAAATTTCAGACATTCTTCCCTCTACAGTGGGTGTGTCCGTAGAAAGCCTCCACTTGAGGCGACTGTCCTGAGGCAAAAGTCTACAGTTGCAGGGCCTGCAGTCTCCCCTCTGCTGAGCTCCGGGCTGGAGCTGCTGCTGTTGTGAAGCGCATTTGCTCATCTACTTTCTAAACTTTTGAAAATGTTGTTACAGAAATGCTCCATCCATGACACTTCTGACTCCACTTCACATTTTAAACCGCTCAATGGGTGTTCGCTGTTGTTAGATATCGAACGTTGTGTAAGAAGTTGTTCGCCTGGGACACACTGTAGTTTATTATGCATGTTTTGTAATCAGCATTATTATTTTTTTTGCATTGTAACATAACCACACGATCAATATGCCAACACAAGTCAGAAATGAAGGCAGCTCCAATGGGATATATGCTTCAGAATATCTTTAAGGTGGTGTGTCAATATGTTGAAGAAGGACTGACCCGCTGAAAGATACACCAGATCAATGTTGTGAAAATACACAGTAGCTTTAAGGTCAATACAGGACTACGAGTGCCGTAGAGATTTTTGTCCATAGATGTCACAACAACAGCCCTTAGATTGTACCTGATATTATGAGGCAGAAACCATCACTTATCCTGTGTTTTGCTGCGCTGTTTATCTATTGATTTGTACCTATTGATTCTGCACCGCGTATCTCTGTTGGACGCAACATGTTATTATGTTGACATATATGTGACTATCTGTCTACTTTTCAGGCTATAGAGCACTCCTGAATAAAAGCAGCTACAACGAAATTTACAAAGAAACTAGAAATTATACATATGCAGGCCGCACGTGTCAATAAGTCGCAGGTGCCCACGTTGTAACATGAGATATTTACACACGCCTGGCTGTCTTTTGAACCAGAGGCCTCACCCGGCGCAGCGGAACGCGGGTGCGCCGCAAGTCTAATTAGACTAATTTCTCAGTGAATATGAGTTGGATTGTAATAAAACACGCAGCATTTTGACGCTTAACAAACAGAAAACCCATCACAGTTGTCCCTATTGTCCCCTCTGTCCTCGATTACTCAGCGAATGAGTGTTAAGTTGTAACATGAGTATTTACACAGAAAGATGGTCCATGGTATTGATGCAGCGGGCAGGTCTGGCCAAGAAAGTCTCATTTCAATGCAGTAGGTTCTAAACTGCAGATCGCAGTATATCAAATGTCCGCGCTCCGCGTGTGTCTTTGCGTTTCGCCCCATCTAGATTCACTTCCTCATTAGACACATTTCTCAGTGAATATGAGCCTGATTGTAATAAAACACACAACATTTGACGCTTAAAATACATTGACCACTGTCCACTGACGTCTCCTTCTACAGTGTGTCAAATGCATGCACTTCCTGCTTGAGTGCCCCCGGTGGCCGTTAGCCAGTAAAAATCTATTTAATTAACTGCACAGTTTTATGGGCCGCAGGCTTCAAAGCGTGGGAAAAAAGTAGTGGCTTAAAGTCCTAAAAGTACGGTGTATATATGACTTTTCACTCATGCGGCAAAGCATCCAGCATGCCTGATAATTATTGCAATTGTAGTGCTCTCACCTCACAGCAAGAAGGTCCTGGGTCCAACTCCTGGGCGGCATCAGGCCTTTCTGCGTGGAATTTGTATGTTCTTCCTGTGGGTGCTCTGGTTTCCTCTACCACTAAAAACATGTAATAATAAGCTCCTCCCCTCTGGGCCCATGAGTCCTCTGAAAAAGAGATTCTAAATATTCTTAAATAAAGCTCAATAAAACTAACAGAAAAGTCAATCATGTTACCTCTTTGATCGTCTTTATTTAGCCTTTGGAGTTAAAGCTAAACTTTGGTCAAATTCACTGCAGCGACTGCCTAACAGACTTTGTTTTTTCTGCATAATTAGCCATGTGCTCTGAAGATTTTACAGACCTCACCGTTGTTTTTATCCTACACACAGTGGTAGAAAAAGTAGAAGTACTTTACCTGCATCTACATTGGCGACCATCACAGACTTTGACCTTTTTAAATCAAGGCTCAGAAAGTATCTATTCAGACAGGCTTTTAACACTCAGTAATGTTGTTCCACTTTATTTTGTACAGTTTGATCACCTTGAGTCTTGAGTCTTGAGTGGCGCTTTTTCTGCAACTCTGTGGTATCGGACTGGTATCAATATTTTTAAAAATGGTATTAGAAAAACCTTAGTTATTATGGCAACTGTAATTTTCCCCATGTTGATACTTGATTCTTTAGCATTAGCAAATTATGAGCTATAGCAATGTTTCCTTCAGGTTTACACTGAATTTAATTGTTTAATTGTATTACCATTTTTGTGTTATAAATGTCACTTGTTGGCTCTACAGATAAAACAACAAACACTAATTACAGATACATACATATACTTTACTTCTATATGTTTATGACATTACCACAAGCAAAAAGTATCAGTTGTAACACCAATTTTAGTTCAGAATATTCTTACTGTGGGAGCTGCCATTGTTTCTTCTATTAATGGGAAAGTGCAACACACCGCCACTTAATAAAGTCTTCTCCAAAATATACATAAAATTACACAAAATCTTTGTGATCAGAATATTTGTACAATAGGAAACTCTGACTTGATTCGAAGACGCCTTTCCCCTGGTCCTCTTATCACGGCCTGGACACATCTTAATAGTTTGTCGCTGTAGTTGACTGCCCTCTAACACTCTGCTCTGCTCTCTGTTCTCCCCTTCAGATGATGAAGCACGCCTGGGACAGCTACCAGCGCTACGCTTGGGGTTCCAATGAGCTGCGGCCCGTCTCCAAGCAAGGCCACTCCAGCAATCTGTTTGGTGAGTCCTACACACAGAGTCAGACAGCACTCATCCCCAGCCGCCTTGGCCTTTGCGGTCCTCAGCTGACCGATCCATCCCCAGCGCCTTCCCAAATGTCAGTTTTATCATATTTAGATTGTGTTTGTGCTGCCTGTCAGTTTGTGGGGCTGTTAATGAGGTCAACGACAGCAGCATTCATTTCTGTCGCTTCTCCTTGGTTGTTTGTGCCACAAACAACAATTGCTGGTTGTTTGTGGCAAGGCATAAATACATAAGAAAAAAAGCAGCCCATTACAAATCAAAGCCAAGATCGATTTTACTCTGCAGCTTGGTCAGCCTGTTACTGTTGCTTAAGATTTGCATCATTTTCAGCTGCTCCTTTTGATGCTCCATTTTCTTTTCTTAAAGGATTTTTGTTTTGTTTTGGTAGACCTTATTTTTGACAGGGCAATATAGTATCCAAAATGGGAGAAGAGCAGGGAAGACTTTCAGCAAATTGACTTCACAAAGCTGAGGCTGCACAGAGTCTATTTGGCACATGTGCTGCTACTTAGACCACCAGGCAGATTGATGTCCTTCCTTATGCCACTTTTTTACTCTGTCTCACAGAAGACGTTTCAATCAGCAAATAAACCACAGGATATAGCTAGTTGTTGAATTGAAAAAGTAAAAGTGTGGACTCAGGATTTCAATTCAACCATTTCCACAAAATAGATGAACATTCTGGGGAAATCACTGCAGTAGGACACAAATCATTCTACATTTTAATTTAAACTGCACAGGCCAATTTTATAATGAATATCAACCAATGTAATTCAGTCGATCACTGTTTTTGTTGACACAATTTGCCCTTCGTCATCACTAAAAACCTGCGATAACTGAATAGACGGTATTATGTTTGCATCTATATGTAGAGCCTCTTTAGTCAATTATCTGAGCTGATTGGATTAATAGGCAGTATGATTTCTAAGTGGATAAGATCTTCTTCCTCTCTGCACCTAATTAAATCCTCAGTGTGAATGTTTAGATTGAGCTGCGAGTGTGAGTGCGTGGTGTGTGTTACGGTGTAGAGTAAAACCTGCCCTGCTTCAGATCAGATGCCGTTCATGCGTGAAACAAGTAAGTTTGGGCCTCTGACACGGCTGTTCCAAATAGTCTCCACTGCTGTAGTTCTCCTGTTGTGGTGTATTTTGAACCTTGAGAAAAGGTTTTTAGTTTGAGCTGCACCACCCACTTAGTCCCTTCTCTCACACTGACATTGCACCATGACAGAGAAACAACAGTCTGGGATAATCACAGGCAGTTGCTTCTAGATGGTCCTCATTAGGGCTGCACAATTAATTGCAATCAAATCGAAATCGTAGTTGAAATGGACGCAGTTGGCAAATCGTAAAGGCGGCATCATTTCCTCCACAAACGACAAAATATCCTGTTTTATGCCCCGTCCACCCAAAGCTAAACTCAGGCAAATTTGCAAAGATATTTTGTCTAAAACGGGTATTCTTCAGATGGAGCAGGCTTTCAGGAGTTTAATGACTGAACTTTTTGAAACCAGGTCCCACATTGCTGTTGTGAATGTGTTTTTGTGAATGTTGCACTTCTACTTAACGACGCATGCGCCAAACTCCGACAGCAACAACAATGGCGCCTTACTGCGTTGCGTACGTCCTGCAGACTTTTTCTCTTACCGATCTTTCGCTATGCGTTTCCCTTGGAGCCACCATGTTTGTTTTGTTTGTGTACAACCCACGTGCGCATTTTCTTTGTTACTTTTCAACAAGGCCACCAAGGAACCCGTCATATGTATTACAAGGTTTTGGTGTGGCCTTATTCTTTTCTCCTGGACGTGTTTAAAATGTGAACTTTGGATGGAATTCTATTGTTAAAACATAAATCACAAATCCAATACTTGGCGGAAACATTGTAATTCGATATTTTTCCCAAACTGCTGCCGTAGTTCTCATCGACAAACACGCCTCTTAAATTGCAAAGGGAATATCCTCCAGTTTTGTTTATACATTTTTCTCAAGCAGCGGCTTTTACAACACCCGTCATGATGTGAAGGGCATTTAAAGAAAACTGTATTCAGAGTTGTTGGAAAGATGCCGCTATTATTACCTTTTTAAATCCATTTGTTATTTCCCGTGATAATGTTTTATAATGTGTCTCTTCGGGCAGAGTGGATAGTTTCATTTGGTTGTCCAAACACATGCAGGTGAAAAGGATGGTTTCTCTCTACAGCTTTGCCCTGTAACAAAACACTTTTCATCTTTTGTATCATAGCCTGGAAAAGTGAGTTTCCACATCTAACAGGAAAAATATATTATATATTATATTGTTAGTGCTTTATTATCAACACCAATGAGGCACACAATGTCCTCTTTAATTTACCGTAATTGCTTTAAATATCTTTAAATGACATTGTTTTTTTTTCCCATCTAGTAAACATTATTCAGATGTTGCATGATAATAATGATGTACATATAAACAGCCTCTTTGCCCCCCACCTGGCCTCTATTATTAGGCCCCCTGTAAATATAAACATAACTCTGAGCTTGTTTGCTCTATAGGAAACCTGGAGGTGTCACTTCTTAGCTGCAGTTAACACTGTGTAATTAACTCTCACAGATTGCCACCGCGGGCTCGTTTACTTTGGCTGCAAACTTTCTGTTGTCACACCTTTTCATTGCGATCGACCTAATGAAAACAGTGTGTCTTTTTAGTTTACACAAAGCACATAATTAAAGCCAGGATTAGCTCCGTAAAAAGATTATTTTAGAGAGTCTTTGGTGGAGTTGGTGACAGTGTTATTATAGCTCTTATTTGTGTAGCTGTGGATTCTCTGATGAGATGCTCCTTTTGTCTGTCAATTCTCTTGTGTTTTGCAAATGTGACATGTTTAATTTTTGATCATTTTAATTTAATTTGATAAACCAACACAGTAACACTTCCTGAGAGTTTTTTGTGTATTCATAACTGTCTGAAATTATTAATTTACTCAAGACAAAGAGATGATATTTGAATACTTTTTTTTTTACATGATATTTCAGATCAAAGTAAACAATTCAAAGAGTTTTCATTGTTGTAGAATTCAAAGTATGTTTCAAACTGTACAACAATAAATGCTCTGGCAGAGACACATTTATTTTATTTTTTGATTATATAAAGTATTCATGCAGTATTCAGCGCAGGGTTCATCTTAAAGACCAGAGACTTCTGCCAAGGCACTGACCCAACTCTGATGTGTTACTAAAATGTGCCCTGCTTTGACATAATTCTCGAGTCTGAAGGTAAATGCTTAATCCTAACTCGATATCAACCGTAGAACACCTAGAATAACTGGAAAGTAAGTTGTCTCCGACTTATTTATTGTTGAATGTTTGTACTAACATGATACTATCCTTCGTTGCCTGTTTATGGAAGTTAGCATAAGGCTATAATCAGTCATATTCACAGTTCATTAATATGCATTGTCCCCCTTATAAATTGGAAATGCATATTCACTCAGGCTCAACTAATGCTGAAGTGAAATATTTTGAACTAGGGCTGCACAAAAGTATCAATATTGCAATATTGGCTAACAAAAGAATCTGTATTGCAATAAACTATACGTATCACAATAATATCCTACTGACTGGACGGCAGAGGGCATCCAACAGAGAATTAACCCTGACACCTCTTTTTAAAAAAAAAAAAAAAAAAAAAAAAAAAAAGAAAGAAAAAAGCCAGATTTATTCGTGATCTTTCATCTCAGTTCTTTTTTTTTTTGGACAGATTTTGACTAATACTAGGCATGGACATATTAGTTTTGATATAAGTGAAACGATTTCAACAAAAAGCAAGTATCTCAGTAATATGCACATCGCAATACTTAAACAGCCACATGTTTCGCAGTAATTTTGTTGTCAACGACACTGCCTCTTGAAAAGCGTCGTCAACTCAACCCGATTTGACCAATGTTATGAAACCCCGCAAATGACTCGAGACCTACACAAAGAGGATCAGGCGTTATTCCAGGACACAGCCAGGGTCCAGCTTTATGCCCTTAATTTAATTAGTCTAATGTAATGGCGGCAGTGTTTGACAAGGTAAATTGAGGTGTTTTATAGAGGTTCAAGTTCATAAAAAAGATTGCCCTGGAAACCTGTTTGGAGAAAAGCCAAGCCCCACACGCTTGGTCCGTCCTATTATAAAACATGGCAGATTTACCTTCTCATTTTTAATCATTACGTTTAATGAGGGAATTCAATCAGCTTTGTGTAAATTCCATCCACAGTTTCATTACCAGATTTGTAATGCGCAAAATATACAAGAGGAGAAGAAGTGGCGCGGTGAATGCTAATTGTTAGATTAGCTGTGCGCTCTGCGTCTACGGCTGCTGTCTGCGCCATAGGAAAAGTAAATAAAGTTTCAGTCGGCTGCGCACAGATCTTTTCCCATCAGTAAATAAAGACGGCACGGCCCCCAGGCGTTGTCAAGTCTGTTTCCAACCACGATTCAGAATGATGTATGACGAGGCAACTAGACTGACCTACAATATTATGCAACAAGGCTCTCTCGTTTTCCCTCTTTTACTCTCTCTTAAGCCCGGGGGTTGTTTTCCTGAAGGTCATTAGCTCGTTTCAGTGCTTGTGAAATAGCAGAGTTGAAGCATTTGTAGCTTTTGCGTTTCCTGTGACTCTTGTCTGACGTGCTAATGTTTACGGTAGCTAACGCCTAACCTCAGATGCACTCTATGACCTTACCTGAACTCTGGTAAACACTCGCTGCTAAACATTAAAGACTGCTGCTCTATGAGCACATCGCTAACAACATACTCTTCCACTTATTATATCAAATGTATCGCAAACTTCTTCTATTTTTCTTTTTCTCTTTTTTTACGCTCTTACTACACACGTGTTATTTATTGATTCATTTTTCCTTTTTTAGTTCTGGATTAATGAATAATTGTGCATCTATCTAACACAGGCATGTCCAAACTACAGTCCGGGGGCCAAAGGCGGCCCTCTGACCAGTTTTTGTTGGCCCTCCGGCCTCCTGCTAAGTTGGTCCAAAGAACAAAAGTAGTACTTTTTACAAGAAAATTGGGAAAAAATCAAGCATTTTGATGTAATACCAACCCTAATATTAATGTTCCAAGTCTTATTAAAGGTATAAGCGCTGGGAGGCTCATCGAAATAATGTCAAATGCAAAATTTGGAATGATTCACTTCATTGTCAGGTTGTCTATGGCCCTCCGCTCCGTATATGTTTCAAAATGCGGTCCTCGGTGAAAAATGTTTGGACACCCCTGATCTCAACAGGTTTAAAATAAATAAATGCATAGTTTTGCTTATTTTATTGTATTTGGTGAATAAGCAATTTTTCTTTTTCTTTTGCATACCATTTTTTATTTCTGAATCCCTACGATGAGCTGTCCCCTGATGGGAACAAGGATAGAAAATGACTGAAATTAATGTTTATTTCTGCTCATTGGTGAAGTCACTGTCAAACTTGAAATTCTAAAAAAAAAAAAAAAGAAAAAAGAATTTTGACAATTTCAACCCATTTAGATTTACAGTATTCTGTTGACTGCTCAATAACTGAGAATTTTCCCCACACTTTCCTTTTGACCTCTTGTCAAGTCTTACTTTTAATAGTGGATCGGTGCTATGTGGAACATCAGTAGCGTATTTCTAAATGCTTTAGATGTTTGTTCATCTTGTGTGAAGAGGACGTTTATGTACTGCCTGTTTCCTGACAGAAGATCAATGTTAGTGGAGGCCAGAGCAGCTCATTTCCTCCATTCTGCTGTGAGGATGTGGATAGACCCTGTTCAATGTGTCTGCGCTGAACACATCCTAAACGCTGGGCTTTTATTTTTTATCAAAGATGCAACTTTCATAACATTTATTTTCAAGAGAGTCAGGAATTGTGTTTGGTTTTTTTAAAACTGCGCAACACAAACAAGCGTTACTGGTGTACGAGTTATTTAGCAACTGAAGTGAGATAGAATGTGTAGTTTTTAAGCAAAATAAAAACCCATTTTGATTTCCATGGAAGGAGTGGCGACCTCAAACCAAACCACACATTTATTAAATTCTGACTCATGCTTAATATCAAAAACACATCGATTTTGTAACTGAAGAGGAGATGGATTTTGTCTTAGTTCCAGACACACACACTGCTGTAGCACAGTAGATGCATATCTGTGTCTCTTACTTCATTCTGCTCTGCTCTGATAATATAAAGCCCACATGAGTACTCTGCATTGATCAAAACTGAAGATATGACATGTTAATCATTTTAAAAGTAAGCTGTTGGATATAATGGAATACTGTTCAGCAATTGTTGTTTTGGAGATTTGCAAAATGTGTCGAGTTGCTCTGATCAGGATATTTGATGTCGATCAGCGATCACCAATTATCTGACATTTTGATCTGCTGACACTGATCACAGTGACTTTGTGTCCAAAACATTTGTTTTTATTAATAATAATAATCAATAAGTAATAATAATAATAATAATAATAATAATAATAATAATAATAATAATAGTTTATATTAAATGTATATCATTTATTATAATTTATACTTTTGATAATATGAAACTTGACCAAGTCTATCTCCTTTATAAGATCAATGTAGTTTCCTTGGCAATTTTAGTCACTAATGTGCTTCTGTCCATCAATTAACCACGTGGGTTAAATTAATACTTGTGCTGTTCATGTCTGCATCATGCAGCGGTGCAGCGGTGCATCAGCCAAAAACAAGTGAATATAGAAGCAGGCTTTAATCCTCTGACAGTTTGCAGTTTGAGGAAGGAAAAGGTGCAGAAAAGAGCAGCAAGGACGACTACAGTGTTTGTGAGGTGCCACTTTGACAAAACCATTAAGTGCTTCGCAGTTTCACTTTCCATACGCAGCCTTTTGGTAATGGCGCAGCTTCAAAAAGCACATTTTCTTTGCAAAATAAGATTTTTAATTATTTATCGCTTTTTAATGAGTAAATCACCAGTGTGTGCGTACCTGTAGATGCAGTGGGCTCAGTCTGAGCGCATCACTTTGTACGGCTGATAGATGACACATTTGGCTCTCAAACTCCATTATGTTTTTAACTGAAAAGACTAGTGGGTGCGCGCTCGTAGTTCTGTGTGTGTTGTTGCGTGCAAGCGGGGAGCAGACGGTGGATATATCGAGACTTAAAGGACCACATGAGAGCAATTTAACCAAGAGGGTTTCATAAGGAGCCGGCAGCCGATCCTTTAAACATATGAATATTGAGTATAACATCCTATCATTAAAACTATTAAAAATGACAGCAACAAGAACTGATTAACTATAATGAACTGAAACATCTAGAGTAATCATCCAAACATGGGTTTAAAATGATATTCCTGCCCCCTTGTGGTCCATTTTCTGGCCATTTACATGTTTTTCGTGATACTTCAACCTCAAACGCGACATTTACAGGCAGATTTTCACACATTCCTGATGCTTTGTGATAATACTGTCTCAATATCATTATTGAGATGCAAAACAAAATTTACAGGGAGATTCATTTTTGTCAATATTGCCCACCCCTTTGTACAGCCAAAATAGTTGGAAAAATATTCAAATTAGCGCGACGACCGCTTCCTTTCTCCTAAATGTTTAATTAGTGGATTTGTAGAGAATCCACTGGACTTTCTGAGCTCGTTCATTAACCCTCCACTTGAACTCCTGCACTGAAGGCCTTTTTGCCAGATGTCATGCACCGCAACACTGAAATGTTAAATATCCCCTGGAAGAACTCACATTGCAAGCTCATTAGGAAGTCTCTTACATCTGGGTGGGAGGACTTTTCTCTTTAGCCTTAAGCTGCGTTCTGATTGACATTATGGCTTTTTAAATGAACATCAGCGTCGTTATGCTCCAGTGAGACGGAGCAGAGTTTGTACTGAGGGCTGAATTTGGAAATTGCTTATGATCTCGACAAAGTTTTAATGAAATGACCTGACATTTTAAAAGCCAAAACAGCTGAGTCAACTCCACACAAAGGTACTCGGAAAATTATGAAAAAAGACGATTGTTTTGTGAGCCAGTCCTAATCTATGCCTTACACGGCTCAATGTATGGCTCATAAGTTTTATTAAACAGTAAAGCATGACGTGGGGGTGAGACATTCGGCAAATTCAAAGTCACCACTCAGATTCAGGCTTGTTGCTCTGACTATTATATGCAATCTATTACTAGAGCTGTCACGATACTAAAATTTCAATTTCAACACCATGGAAAACACGACATTTTTTAGACAATTGACATTTTCAACACAAAATAAATGTCCTTTCTTTATCAAAAACTGGTCTTGTACTAGTTCTGAAAAAGATCAAGATCAATTTAAATATATTCACATATATATATTGTCTTGTTAATGTGATTTTATTTATATATTAATACTTCAAATTAATATATTTCGATACTAGTTTTAGTATCAATTAGTATTTGATTTAGTATTAGTATCTAACCTTGTGGACCTCTTAAAATACTGTGTCATCAGATTGTTCTAAAATCCGGAATAAAGGAGGCCAAATTCTCATTCTTTTAATATTTTGTGATATTCTGAGATTAATCCCAGTTTCTTTGAAATCACATTATGTTCCTTTTCACTTTTTCTGCCCAGTCTTTCCTCCTTTCTTCCCCCCTTGTTCTCACACCCAAAGGCCAGCGCTGGTGTGTTCAGCTTTGCAGTAAACCCTTCAGGCTATGTGCTCGTCTGTGTGCACTCTGCCAGTCTGTGTCCACTAATGGTCAACACGGAAGAGGACTCAAAATCTGTCCAAGTGGGTGGGAGTGAATGGACTGGGCATGCACTGTATCGCTTTTGACTTCTGCTTTGGACGCTGGATAAACAGTTCAAACTCAATTTCAAGCTCATCCAAGTGCACTCTTTTTTTTTTCTCTGCAACCTTCTCAGATAAACAAAATGTTGCTGGTAAATTTAGGATTCTTATCAGAAATGTATTTTTGCGTCATACCTTGACTCTGCTGTCTTCCTCATGGCTTTTAACCATATTGTGATTGTTTCCCCTTCTCATTAAACCACCAGAAGTTGTAACTAGCATGTTTGTCATCTGTATTCTTCACGCTCCCCGTGTCTCACACACACACACACACACACACACCGATATTTACTTACTTCGGTCTTCAAATGTATTTTCTTTAACGGTGACACGCGTAGGATTCGGCTGCCTTGCGTAGTCATTATGGCACAAATGAAAAAGAAATCCTCTGCCGACCAGACGCGATAATACAGATCTGACAAGTATCCCAAACTTATTAAAAACGTGAAGACCTAATGAATCTGATCAGAATAATATGTCGCTGGTTTATGGCAAAAAGCTGTTGAAGGAAGATGTTTTAACTGGTATTATTTTGACTGATAGCTACTTTACAGTGCTAACATCTTTTTTTTGAAGTGTCTTTGAAGTGTCTGCTTTTATCGTGAAGACGTCTCTCTATTTCCTCTGTACGTGTGGTGATTGCAGGACATCTGAATGGGACAGAGCAGGCAGAGCTGTTCTGAAGAGAGGCGTGTTTATCTGTCGAGGCGGGTCAACGGTAGCAGAGGTTATCGGTGTGCCCGCAGGCGATGAATGGAAGTGCTGCCACAGTCGCCTCCAGAGCTCAGATGCTTTTTTCCCCCATTATGTTGTTTTTGAGCCTTGTCTCCTGTGGGCTTTCCTCCGATCTGACACTCTCCATGGCTCATGATTCTCTTGAGTAAAGCTGCAGCAACTTCTATCACTTTATTCGACCAGAAATTACATAGTGTGTCCAAATACGATACAACGTAGCGACACTGTATTTTGGAGATGTTTTAGAAGTAAAATTAAAACTGAAAGGATCACATTGCAGGTTTCTGTGACAAACGTTGCCATTATGCCAGATGCCGTAACATATATCCTCCATCTATCTAAGCTTGGACTTCTTATGACCCCTTCTCGAGCACCAATGCTTGTTCTGAAAATGGCAGCATCACAGTATAGCGATGGGCGATATATTGATCCCAGTATTTGTAGTGACCAATATACCGAAATCGGATGAAGATTGTGTGCACATGTGCACACAGACTCAGTTCATGTGTCAGATATGTCTTTTTGAACATACACATTTGTACAAATGAAAATATTGCAGCAATTAGGCTATAAATATGGTCGTATGTTTGCACAATCATGCTACAAATAATTTTGTACCTCAGATAATTATTTTTAATAACCTTACAATGGATTTTAAAGTCTAAACATTGATATCAGCGAATATTGGTTATCCAATACAATCCAATTTCTATAGCACATTTTACAAATAGAGCTGTTTCCAAAGTGCTGCACATGGTAAAATAAAATCTGCAACACAATAAATAACTATAAAATAAAATGGAAACTATAAAACACGATAAAAGCAACTACAGTAGGCATGAATAAAATCAACAAAAATAAATTGGCCTTAGCATCAATGCAAACATTGGATGTCTGTATCGGCTCAAAAACCAAAACAAATCCATCCCTACCACAGTGTTTACCTTTCTGATGCCACCCTTTATCCAGGTTTGGGATGGGCACAAATTTGCTTGTTGACTCCATTGGTGAAGTGCATTATGCTTTGTAATGCCTGATGGAGACTTGCCTACAGATTTTTAAACACTGTAGTGGACAAACTCAAATAGCTGAGTCATTCTGAACTGAAAATGAGCAAACATGGACTGTCAATGTGCAAAATGGTGATTCATGAAGAGCAGGGGCCCAATTGCTCCAGCTCCCAGATCTCCCAGGTCTGCCATTGGCTCGGACATTCAACTGCACTTTCCAAACCACTTTAACTGTTGGAGACTGGAGCTCTTGCATTCTCATTTTGTTAGCCATATCCCTCTATGTTGAAATTCTCACAAATGTGAAATGGCAATCTTAAATACCTCCTTGCATTCATTCTAAAGCATTACTGGTACAAATGTTTCGACTTTGACGTTAATCCACTGGTCTAAGTGTAAATCCACTGGGCTTTGGCTCCATCACGCCTCTGCCAGAAGTGATTTCGGTTGTTGGTTTGATTCCAACACAGATGTCTATTTAACCACCGCTCAATGTCTCACAGCTGGCCCCCTCTGAGCCTGTTTGGACCATGCCCTTGATTTTCGACATTGGTCTTCATTTACAGAAAAGACGGATTGGGCCAATGCTGCTAATATAATTTAAAAAGACTCTCTCTAGTTTATCGGCGCTGTACATCCCGAATGAGTTTCCCCAAACAGTCTGAAAGAGTGCTGTGGCTTTGAACAGTTAAATCAATGAAAGAGAGAGGGATTGAGCTTTTTAATCAGATCTTTATAATGCCATCCACTTGTGCTCAAGGACTTTGGGGGAATGAACTTAGCCAGGACTATAGTTTCACAGCAGCGACAAGGCTTTCGTCATCGGCTGGATACTTTCTATTCTCCAGTATTGCCTTTGAAGAGAGTCTAGACATAGTTCTTCAGTTATTCATCAGATTTGGTTTATTGCATTTATTCTTGTCCTTTGCTTTGCTACGTTTAAATATAGTTGTTTTGTAGCCATTTTTAGAAAGTTGCGTAAGTAATTCTTCCATTGGTTGTGCACAGTTTGTAAATTAAGATGGAGGTTTTTTAAAAGTACACAGGCTTAATGATGACTTTGTAGTTGTCTTAGCGGTGACTCGGACTGATATTTTTTAGGTGCTTGTCTCTGTCTTTCACTTGGATACATTTGTTTTGGGAGCCTCTCGTCGTTGCCGCCTGGGTTACAAACACATTTATCGCCCACCACTCGGAAGGCTAATATTTTTGTTGTCGTACTGCTTCCAGATAACTCATTTAGCTGGTGATGTAATTTGACAAGGAGTCCTGGCCCTGCATGTGTCTGGATCAGATATTTGCTTTGGGTAATTGAAATAGATGGAGTAATTCCGCCGTTGCCCTCCCTTAGGTTCCTGTGTTGCTGGCAGTGCACGGATTATCTCTGTTGATGTAAATAGTTAGGACAGACATGGAAACCAGTGCTGGAATGGGAATATACAACATCTAAATAGATTGTATTTGGTATATCATCTTAGAATTAAATTAATTTTATTTCTTAAGCACAATAAAAGCTTCAGAATTGCATTGAGAAAAAAATTTGTCCCTCAGGTTGATTCAGATTAGTGTTTTATTATTTCTGGTTTTGACTTGATTGAGTTCTGCATTGTCCCCAGTTTTGTTTTGGGTTTGACCAGTTTTAAACATCTTTTTTTTCCTGGTTTTGTTTCTGATTTAGACTTGATGTTTAGTTTCTATCTGTTCTAAAACTCACCTCACCAACTCTTCTTTTCTTTTTACCCAGAGAGGTGGGCAGTTTAATGAAATGTAAATAATGAATATGTAATTTATGTTAGAAAATTGAAAATTGAAAATTGAAATATCGAATATAACGTTTATAGTAAATAAATAAGGGTGATATAATATGTATGTATTTTGTATACATTTCACATTTGGATTGACATAATATCGTCTGAATATTGTCATCAGGATACTCGAGATATTCATTTTTATTAATTTTGCCCACCCCTACGATTGCCTCTTATTCTTTTGTTTCTGTCTGTCCTGAATGGTGAAGCGTTTTTGAGTGTCATGCAAATTGCTATACAAGTGTTTGAATATGTATTATCTAACTTAATTTAAAGTGACACTTATTGAGATTATCTTAATGTCTCAATTATATTGTTGCCAATAGTCCCCACACTGTTAACGATCTGTTTCAAAATGGCTAAATATCCACCACATAACTTGTATTTTGCAGTTCTGCTCGAGCTCAGTGCTGTGTCAGTATTAATTAATCATCTACACACCCTTGAGCAGAACAACAAGTCTATCCACCTGGGCTTCAGGTCCCCTCAAGGCCTGGAACACGACACACTGCAGCTCCCACCCACTACTCAAATGAGCACACTTCCATAGACTCTGAGCGGCAGCCTCCAGGGCAACAGGGAATAAATAAATAAAGAGGCAATGCTGCAGGGACCAGACCTGCACTGCCGGAGAGGTCACTGCAAAAGGCTGGAACAGTCGCTCAGCCCCTGTAGACTCACAAGTTTGGACACAAATAAATAACTGCAGACTTTTCAAGACTGGACTTTAGAGTTTGAGATGATCTGAGAAACTTTAAAGAAAAGAAAAAAAAAACAATTTCTGGCAAGTTCGGATTAGTTTGTCTACTTTAGGATAACATCATTAATCACAGAATATCATTTTCTTAGAAAGTTAGAAAGACAATACATTGCTGCCCAGTAGGCTCTGTGCCGGCCTTAACGCTCTGCAATTTGTCCCCCCTGCTCCTCACCCCCTTTCACTACATTGTCCTATTAAATAAAGCATACAGGCTAAAAAAAACCAACAGAGAAAGTACAATTTGTGTCATTTGAGAAATGTAATAAACAAGGAAAGTAGCCTAAATATTTGAAGAGATAGTGAAATATGTATTTTTACATTGTCAATTCATAGGGTCCCCATTTAAACATGTTGGCTGCTAAAAGAATTGTTACAGTTGTCTCTATTCAGTGTCTGTGTATGTAGCAAAGACGAAGTAAACAAGAAAACGGCAAATCTCCAGCATCAGCTCTAATCCTTTTTGTAATTCTTACTCAGCACATTATAACAGCTTTGCCTGAAATCCCCCCCCCCACACCCACACCTCATCACAGTTCTATATCAGCGCTAACGCCTTTGAGTTCGACCTTGACTAAAGTGTTGACGCTTGAGTCTCTGGCAGCAGGAGCCAAAAGGTTAATACACTTTGGGGACCGTGTGCGTTTGTGTGTGTCGAGTTGTTTTTTTTTTCCCTTCTACCCTAACGCGATTAGCCAAAAAGCTTCGCCATCACTTTTGCGTTCCTCCCATCCAACCACTCGGTGCTGTACTGTGTGGTTTGGAGGAGTAGACGAGGGCGAAATGGGATCACCAATCTGAGCTGACTATGTCGAGATCTGGATCAAAATGTCGGATTAGGGATTAGACCTGGAGTTTGCAAGGGAGTTAGCATTACCAAACAGGACCGAGAGCCATTCTGGGATAAGAAAGTGCAGCCATCTGAGGGAAACTTTCATGGATTTATTTTTTTTACGCACTGTCTTAAAATGCAATAGAGAAGTGTAGAATCTTCTCCTCAAAGACGGTTTTGCTCTCAGAATTTTGAAAACTGAATGTCAGATGTAGTTTTGGATTGCTGAGTCAGGGTTAAGCGCCGTAATAATATTTCCTCAGTATAAGCAAAACTCTTTACACACTTCCAAGCTAAACTTTTGTAACGAAGATTGTGACTATTGGGTAACATTCTTGTTACTCCAGAACGTATAGATAATTATTTTATATGTTTCAGCCATTTTATATCACAGTTTTCACAGCCACATCCTGATTTTGGTTTTATCACGATTCATGTACACTCTTCATGTATCTTTATATTGCCTTTAGAGAAGTAGATATAATCTGCTTCTTATGAGAGGAAATTGGTTAAATACACCTCTCTCACTCAGCCTAACAGAGGTTGACCAATACAGGGAGTGGGTGGGGAAAAGTGTCCATGTTTGAACATTAAGTAAGTACATTTTATTTGTATTGCACCTTTCAGACAGAAGTCACAAAGTTCTTCACAAAAACAGAGAATAAAATAATAAAACACAACATTTACAGTGAGAAATGCATATACAACAATATGCAGTATACAGTCCCTAAAGCAACTGTAATTAAAAGACCTGACTTAATAAAAAGGTTTTGAGCTGGCCCTTAACAGCAACAACAGAATCCAGTGACCGCAGGGAGAGTGAAAGATCATTCCAGAGTCTAGGCGCAACGGCCTGGAAGGATCAGTCTCCTCTGGTCCAAAAACGAGTGCGAGGAACCACCAGCAGTTTCTGATCCAAAAAGACTTCAGTGAGTGAGGGGGCGTGTAAGGTTTGACCAGATCGCTGATGTACAAAGGAACCTGACCATGCAAGGCTCTGAAAGTCAGAACTAAAATTCTAAATTGTAATCGGTAGGACACCAGCAGCCAGTGAAGGGCTTTGAGAATGGGTGAAATGTGAGCCCTTCTATTTGTGCGGGTCAAGATCCTTGCTGCACCATTTTCCTGAGTTTAGAGATTTTCCTCAACTGAAAGAAACAGTTCCTAGTAAACTGCTTAGAGTGGTGCTCTAAAGACACGTCTTTGTAAAAGAAAACACCCAAGTTTCTAAGACTTGGTTTAGCAGACTGGCCTAGATCACCCAAATACTGGTTTAGCCCTGGATGGGCATCATCAGGGGCAATAATCAGTGTTTCTGTTTTGTCTGAATTTAGCTGCAACGAGTTGTTACTCAGCTATTGTTTTATTTGCACTGAACAACTGACTAAGTTCAGCTTCTGGATCTCAGAAGGCTTAAAAGAGCAATATAGCTGAATATCATCAGCGAACAGGTAGTAGGAGACATCACTAAACTCTTTCCCATATAAAGCAAAAATAGGACAGGACCCAAAACGGAACCCTGAGGAACTCCGCACAACAAATCAGCTGACTCAGATGTTATACGATTTGCAGCAACACTAAAACTCCGACCAGATAAATATGAGGAAAACCAATGAAGAACTGACCCTGATAGTCCAATCGGGTCCCTCAATTTTTTTAACAGTATATGATGGTCGACAGTGTCAAAGGCTGCAGAAAGATCCAACAGAAAAGCTGCACCAACTGTCACATGTATAAACTCACAGTTCGATTTTATCAATCTATTGCTCAGGCTTAGGTTCCAGCTTCCTGTTAGGTTACATTTTGACCATTCAAAAAATGTATAATACCTAGTTTTGAAATCTTTATTGCTATTTTTAAATTGTCATCACGCTGAAACTCATGGATACATTTCCCCCTTTTATGCAAAATTACAAACTTATCAACTGGATGTTCTGAATAGATTGTCAATTATATCCAATTACAAAAGTATTTAAATGACCCTGATACTATATTTTGGAGTTTTAAACTGAAGCAGAAAGAAGTAATTTCTTTGTGTATTGTGCATGTGCAAAAACCCAAACAGCAGCTGAGCAAAAATGTTGTTCAACATGCTCTTTAGACCTTGGCACATGATTTGTTGTGCGAGCCAATAAAAGACAGATTGAAATATCTTGTGATGCTGTAGCTAGACATTGAAAATCTATTATTATTTTGAGACGTCTGATATTTTGCACTGTGTTTTATCTAGGGCTGCAGCTATTGATTATTTTAGTAATCGAGTAATCTATCGATGCTTTTCTTCGATTAATCGAGTAATCACACCTCTGATATTGGTGGATAGCAGTGCAAACAAAGAAAGCGGTAGGACATAGGAGTGCGGCGTGACCCTGAGCTGGAGGTCATAGCGGAGTGCGGAGGTCAGGGTTTGGGCCATTGTAAAGACTGAAGTTAATTTCGCTATAATTTTTGCATTCTTTTAATGACCGTATTCAAACAATAATATGGCAATCTATCAGAAAGAGGTTAAAATGCGTCTGACTATTGACAACATGAACTGCAGAAAGTGCAGAAATACTTAATACCTAAACTTTATGCCTTTATTTGAATGATTATCTTTCTTTTTTTACTATGATGTTTTTAATCCCACCTCTACTATGGCAGGTGTTTTGTTGTATGGCAAACAGTGGCTACTCCTACTATACACAATTTCATGGCTCTCTTACACCTGATAAGTAGTATTAGAGAAAAAAAAGGTCTGTATATTAGTATATTCTGGATTTCTGGAATGCCTATTCCTATCATTCAAACTGCAAGGTAGAGGGCATTTTGCCAAACAACAGAGGAGCTACAGAATGCTACATCTGATCTGTGAGAAAATGTACAAAACAAGTTACACTATGTACAGTTTCTTCTTTCTGGCAAATGAAAAACTATGCATGTTCTAAAAGCACTCTTTGAATGTGTCTTTTTAATGTGTGAAAGCATTGTCAGCCTCTCAATCACTTGCTGACTGATTGGGTAAAGTAGAGGTTATTTCCTTGTGAACGCACCGCTGTCACTTAAGTAGTTTGTCAGAATCCAGCTGAACAGATGATTTAGTGCAGGGCTATTCAACTTATAACACATTTTCCTGAGGGCCAGATTTCTCAGAGGACCAAAGCCTCTGGGCCGGAGGTGCACAACACGTCACTGTAACTACTGTAATTTGGATCGCACAAAATATCCCCAATACTGTTTCAATAAATAGAGTTAGTTCAATAAAATAATTACTGATAGATTAGATTTTTGTGAGAAATAACAAACAATGCTTTGCAAAATTGCCCTGAACAAGAATTAAATTAGAACTGGACTAGTACCAACCAGGTCTGAACCAGGACTAACACTGAATCAAAACAGGTCTAAAGCTGAGTTAAACAGGGACTAAACAAAGACCAAACAAGATCGAAACTAGTGCTAATCCAGAATTAAACCAGTAAACCAGTAAATCTATATATACATATACATACATATACATACATATATATATATATATATATATATATATAATATATATTATATATTATATATATTATATATATATATATATATATATATATATATATATATATAGTATTCTATTATTATTTTTTCTATATTTGGAAGTTGAGGGGGCTGATTTGGCCCACGGCCTGATGTTGAATAGCCATGATTTAGTGGTTTGAAAAAATTGCATGTCATTTTCACATTTCTGAACACTTTGCACCATCAGCATCGTGTTAAGAACATTTCAGTACTAAGGAAAAGGCCTGAACACAAAATTGTTTCTTATATAATACCATTATATAACCATCAAGACTTTTCTGAAACTATTTAGGAAAGGCACAACTTTGTCTTTTTTTAATGTTGTTTTTACCCATTCAAAGAGTAGTTTTGATAATAAAAAACAAAAAACTTTGCCAAATGGAAAGTAAGTGTCTAATTCAGACTTGCAGAGACTTATCCATGCATTTGTCTCCAGTAGATTAGACTACTGTATAGGCTGCAGCTATCGATTATTTTAGTAATCGAGTAATCTATCGATTCTTTTCTTCGATTAATCGAGTAATCGGTTAATTTTTTGTACATTCAGTAAACATTTAAACACATTTAAAATCATTTTTTAGATAAACGTTATAGTTCATAGTAACAAACAAATACAAAATAAGGAATTTCTGCTTAAAATAACGCATTTTATTCGTAATTTCATATAAATTTGTCCCCAAAACAGCAACATTTCACTTCAGTCCAAACTGTTCTGTTTGTATATAAAGAATATATATAAAGGACTAATTAACTTGTCATAGACTGTAAACAGTTACAGTAGCTCTGTCACATCACTTAAATAAGACATTTGTAAAACGTTATGTTGGGTGGGCCCGGTGGTCCGGGCGTTTTGAGCATTTTGCGTTTAGCCGTTTTTGGCTCTGTGTGACTTTGCCCTCCGCGTCTCGGGCTTTCTGTTTCACAACAGATTATTCAAACATAACCGCAGTCCTCGTGCTGTTTCCATGTGCATTGGCTGTTTAAAAGTACGACTGTGACTGGAAGCAGAGTTGTTGAGTGGGGGAGCGCGGGGGTCCGCGGTGGCGTGTCGACGGCGCGGGGCTGGGGTGGGCGAGCTAGATGCGGTGTTTAGAGTTGCAGCTCGGGATTATTATAATAGATCCATGGCTCTTTCACTCATCAAAACTCTTTAAAACTCTTTAAAACTCTTTAAAACGCGCCGCTCTCTTCCTTGTTGCGCCTTCGTCAGAGCGGAACAAGCTCCGTGTGAAACAAAAGCGCCACAAGTCGTTCCGTGCGCTCTGCGCCACAGACGTGTTTTTGATTAAATATGTAAATTAAACGAATAATCGAAGCAATAAAATAATAATCGAAGCTTTTTTGTAATCGAATTATTCGATTTACTCGAGTAATCGTTGCAGCCCTACTACTGTAACAGCCTGCTCACTGGACTGTCCAAACAAGCTGTAAAACAGCTCGGGTCCTGACTAGAAAGTACGATCACTTTAGTCCTGTGCTCAGGTCTCTGCACTGGCTTCCTGTGGCTCAGATAATAGACTTTAAAGCAGCTTTGCTTGTGTACAAGTTTCTCCATGGCCTAGCACCAAGGTACATCTCGGACATGTTAGTGCCATATGAACCATCTCAGACTCTCAGGACCACAGGGACCGACCTCCTGCTGGTGCCCAGAGTTAGGACTAAACATGGGGAATCTACATTTCAGTTGATGCTATGATGCTAAAATCTTGAACAGTCTTCCTGAGTATGTGAGACAGGCCCCTACTCTGGCAATGTTCAAATCTAAGCTAAAACAGTTTTGTTTAGCTGTGCATGACTGAAATTATTTTATTTGCACTTTTCTATTTTATGTCTTGAACAATTTTTGATTTCTGTCATGTCTTTGTGATTTTAGTGCAGTTTTTCCTGTTGTGTGAAGCACTTTGAATTGTTGTTTGAGTATTGCGTTTTTAAAATGGCCGCATGTATTTGAATATGGAGATGAGTGCGCTGTAATACTATTAAAGCTGGGTTATTGACGCCACTGTTGCCTCTAAACCTAATCCAAAAGTTTCCAAACTTTCGAAGTAAAAGAATTTCCTGAAGCCATCCCTGAGTCATTGCATTCACCAGAGACAGACAGACAAATGGACAACCCCAGGACCGATCCCGCAGCCCGAGACATCCACAGCTCAGAGGCAGAAATATAAAAAGTGCCTTCAGAAGACAGGAGCCATTATCCTGGCGGATGGAGGGGAAGCGCAGGAACAGGGAAACGTAAAGCCCAGAAGTCGTTAGCGAACAGCATCAGGGCCTCCATTACTGTGTCCCAAAAGACCATCTATCACATTGTTCTGTACCAATACGTCCATGTGCTCCCTAACGACACATCCATCTTCACCTCCAGCTATTGTTTTATTTTTAAAAGAAGTTTTGTTTTTTTCAATTGCTCCAATTCTTTTTCTGTGTCTTCCATGACAGCCAATCCCAAACTTGTATATGAAAAGGAAACAGATAAAACTTTTTACTTAGAAAAGAACACCCAAAACAACTAAGAATTAAAAAAAAAATTATACAGCAGAAAAACAGTGCAATTTTTCCTGGGACATGCTCCATTGACTCCAGTCCTGATGCTACACTCTCACCGCTGACCAGTTCATGTAAATTTTACAGTATGCAGACCAAAAATAAAAATACAAAAAGGCCTTTTATAAGAAATACCGTAGCATTATTAAAAGAGAAATAATAAACAATTTCATCAATCAGGTCTCTCTCTAGAAGCCTTCAGTCAGCATATTTCATCCTCTATTTGATTGACAATGTATTTTAAAAGTCTAATTTTACAATAGAAGTAATCGTTTGACAAGTTGACTTATCACAAAAAAAAAAGCTGACTAGTTTACGACAAAAATAAATGTTAGTTAGTAGTTAGTACAGTATACCTTACATTTATAGTCTACTAAGGTTGGCCTGGACACAAATTAATTTCGCTATCATTTTTGCATTCTATTTATTTATTTTTTATTTTATTTCTACAAGGGAAAACCAAATGACAGAATCTAATTTCATTGATACCCTGTCAAATACAAAATACAAAATAAAACAAATGAACACATGGTATCCTGATAAAATGCAGATAAAACATCCAATAAAGCAATACATTTGATATTTTTACAAATATCAAAAAACACACAAATACTAAATGGGAGCAAAGTTCCTGAAAGCCCTTTTCCCTAGCTCTGTATTGATTCAGTGTGACTCTTAAATAAGAATGTCCTGAGACCTTAATGGACTAATACTTGATCTGATGTTTAGCAAACATATTAAATAATCAGGCAAGATCCCAAAGAGAGCCTTATAAATAAACGTAATGCAGTGCTGTTCTCCTCCAATAATTGCCATCCTACTTTACAATATAATTGACAGTGGTGGTTCATTCTCCTGTAATGAACCTTAATTCTTAAAGTCTATATGACAGGTTTGACCACACATTTTAAAACGCAGTGAACACAATTATATTTCAGATTTTACTAAGTATTTTGCGCATTTGTCCCCATTTTTGTAAAGTTTATAATGTTCCTTTCTGGTTAGACATGGGCAGCAACTATGACATAGGTAGAGGTAACTCCACAACTGTTGCCTAGCAACCATACTGAAAACAAGCACCAAAATCCATATAGATTAAACAATAGTTATGATTTGACAAACAATATAACACATTTTGTTGAATGAATGTTTAAACTGTCAAATTGTGTCAGTTCCGTGTAAATTGGCTGTGTCTGAATGTCTGAATGTCCACTCGTCCCCTGACCCCTCAGCTGAGTATCCGAATCGAAGTGATTGAGTGCACTATATAGCCTGCAAAATAATGCAGTTTTGCTTACTTCTGTGTTTTCAATGGCACGTCGCACATTGACTTTACAGAGGGATTCTGTTTTAGAACTCAGCTCTACTTCCTGTCATTTTCCTTCTTTTTAGATAGACAGGAAAACCTGTCATATAGGCTTTTATGATAGTATTAAAACAATATTATAGCAATCGATTATAAATATGCTAAAATGTGCCTGCAAATGTTGAGTAATGTTTTGTTCAGTTTCGTTTTTTAATTTAAGCCATTTACTCGGTTGGCGTGTTCCCCTTTTAAAATCTTACCATATTTTGCAACTTGATCTTCTCAAATGTGCCCAAAGAGCATCCACAACTAAAACAGTATCCACTATAATGCATTAGTTATAGATTAATATGTTGTTTTCTTAATGGTGGATATCGTCTCCAGTTTGAATGTTTGCTCCGTCCATCTTGATCTTGCTCTTGTCAATCTCTTGGATGTGGCTCTCGTGTCTGTCCGCTTAAAGCCCTTGCTCGCAGTTGATCCCCTCACATACCTCACTCTTCACCAAACGACCACAGAAGAGCTCTTCCCAGTCACTGCTATTTCATGTTGAACACAAGTACCACACACCCTGCCATCTGCTCCTTCAGCAGACTCCACTCTTTCTGGCCACCACCGATATCCCTGCATGCACTTTGGTCTTGCAGCCTATACTTGCAGACTGCAACTGAATTCCCCATTGAAATCTGTCCATCTGGAGTCCACTCCACAGTCTGGTGCTGACAGGGAGCAGGTTTTTATAAAAGTCTTACAATTTATCTTTTTTAGACTTGCAAATCATCACGACTAAAAGCCTAATCTGACCTCATCTCCTGACAACCAACCACACACAGCACTCATCCAAGGCGCTGGCCGCAGTTATTACTATTATCTATTTCCCTGCATGCTTTTTTTAAAATGGTCTACTTGGGTACCATACTTGATTTGTGAGAACATTTTACTGCCCTGAAACAGAATCAACTCTCAAATTCTGTCTGCACATGTGAAAGATTTGGCAGAAATTAACAATGGATTTTGAGACAAACTGTACAGAACATTGTTTATTTTTTATTCATGCCAATTGCGCTGTAGAGTTTTCGAAATTGTAATGATCAGTTTACTCGCTTATATTTACTAATTAATACGTGTTGGAGGATGCATTGTGCTAGGTTGCAGTGCTAATTTCCACCTGTATTCCCTGGACAGGCTGATGTTTAAAGTTCATCAAATCAAACATCACACCCAGTTCTCTCTGTAGCATCAAATCATCTTTCATGTCCGTCCTAATTGGGCATTTCCTTAATAATAACAGTTACTTTCATTTAGATTGTAAGGATTTACAAGAGCAGAAAGTTGAAGATATGAGACTGAATCGTGAGTTTAATCTGTTTTTTTCCCTTAGTACTTTCCTGTATAAATATCTTTTTTGGCATGAACTCCTGTGCGTTTGTAGTCTTGTGAGTGCAGTATGGGTTTAGTCCCGTTTAGTCGACAAATAATGCCATTAGTCGACTAAGAATACACACAACCCTAAAAATTACCACAAATGCAAACGGCCAAAACAAAACTTTAAAATTAAATGAACAGAAGAGGAAGAGAAACCCCCGCAGTCCTCGTAGATTTGAGCTGCCGACTTTGAGTTGAGATAAAAGCTGGAGGATTGTTGTTGCGGTGTGAATTCTTGGCGCTTATGTCTGGGTAAAGTGGTGGGAGGACTTAAACACGACTAAAAGCTTTCCATTAGAGTCTGAATCACCCACCACTAACACAGAGCCAGCGCTGCCCTTCAAAACTTTGCCCACTGTCAACAATGGAGCACTAACACAACTGAGCTATTCATTTTGTGTTGAGAAAGCAAACGTTTCCTGTGAATATAGCTTTTTTCCCCCCTATTTCTGGACTCCTGTTTATCACACTAATAGTGAGAAGATCATGTCCTCTATATATTATTGAGTGCGTTTCCTTCCAGGCTGCTGCTGCTGCTGCCCTTGCTGAGTCTATGTGATGTACAGATGGCTAGAGAGTGAAGTGAATAGTAATGTCTTCAAGGAAAAAAGACAAAGGAGAAGAAAAAAATACTAATCTTGAAAGAATCCAAACAGATGGTGGTTTTTTTCACATTATCTGAAATGGATTCCACATGTCCAACTGCTTACAATAAATACGGATGTGACGCCTTTTTATCAGTGGAGAAATGGAGATATTTTGAGGTTCGCTTGTTGCGTTAGCATAACAGTTAAAAGTGGAGTGGTGGTTAGTTACGTGTTGATTTGACTCTAGTTGACACCTTTTAATGTGAGAGAATCCTGACCAACTTCACAGGGGAAATAAACGTGTCTGGCATAAGGGGGATTTTATCATGATATGCAAAGTAGCTTTATATGATCTCTAAGGGATTACTACAACCGGCTTCTTCAGCTAGTTCACACGTCACCTTCAAATCCAACTGTCACTCACTCTGACCATGATGGAGGCTAACCAGTAAGAGGAGGTGTTGTGTGTGGCAAAGCACTAAGCAGTGAATCACAATATGACAATATCTTTATTTAATTTTTTTAACAAAACAGACAATAACAGCACCTAAAATGTTCAAGTTGTTCAGGTTATATGTCCCATTTAGTCCAAAATCTTTAGTCCGATTTTTACAAATGTGAATTATAATCTGTGTCCAATCCATTTTCTTGTGATGGCCTTCTTTCCTGAGGTCAGTAGTATGCTCCAACGGGATATCCATTTATTGTGTCCATGGAGTTTTGAGGCCCAGACCGAAAACAAAAAGTCTGCAGTGTTAATCGCCAAGTCCAATATTTAAGGACAATAGAGCTTTCCCAAAACACCTAAAAATGATAAGCCAAAGTGCGAATAGTGAGCTCTTTGACATGGTGTTATAAAATAAAATACTGTGATACATTTTTCCAACAGAATTCTTTCAATTTTGTGGTCCTCTATTGAGATGTGTTTGTATGTTCGCATTCCATTTCTGTCAAAACAAAACCTCCCTCTTTTTTACCCTCTTATTTTTAATACAACTTGTAGAATTGTTGTTTTCTATATCATTCCCCTTGAAATTGCTACAATACGGCAATATCACTAAAATAACACATCATCACAGTGCTCAGATCATGATTTTATTTTTATTTAATTGTCCTGTTTTTGTCTGTAAAAACAAACCAGGAACTCGTAGTAGGTAGTGCAAAGCAGTTTCTCTGAATGTGTTTTGAAAGTATCCATTGGAGTATTATTGCTTGAACTTCAAACCCAGCTTTGTGATTAGTTTGTCCACGTCTTTGGACCATTTTAGTTTTGCCTGTGGCTCTTTACAGGCCTTTCTACTTACTTTGCCCTGAACACTTTCACCTGTCTGAGACGGCGTTCAGAGCTGCAGGCCTCATTAGTGTTTGGAGTAAAGACTCCTCGCTCGGTGTCTGCCTCCTGCTTCTGGCTAATCACTGGAGACGAGCTGCACTCCTGACGTTTCATCAGCACTCATAATCGCAGTCTGCTCCATCTGCCGAGAAAAATAACTCATTTTTTTAAACTTGTAAACATAACTTCTGCAGTTTACTTCCCTGCCAGCGCACGTCATTTCTGCTTTAAAAGTATCAACAGTTTCTAAGTTTATTCTTAGAGTGTGAATGGTATTTTCTGTCTGTAGAATATGTAAAGGTCTATGGTCTGAGATGTCTGCTTTCTCTGTTTGTTGCAGGAAGTATAAAGGGCGCGACAATAGTGGATGCCTTGGATACGCTCTACATCATGGGGATGTTTGAGGAGTTTGACGTCGCCACAGACTGGGTGGAGAAGAACCTCGACTTCAATGTGGTAAGAATTTTCACTTTGACATAGGCCTAGAAATCCATTTATGCCGTAAAAATATAAGGCACTGTTCGTTGGTTGGTTATATCAGGGGTGGGCAACCAATCGATCGCGATCCACTGGTCGATTTTGGCGACTAAACGAGACGAGCTTCGTTATTGTTAGTTCAAACTTCTTAGCAACAGACAAGCTGAGTGTGAGTTTGGAAATCCACTCCCCTGAGTGTTACCTTGGTGAACCTGAAATAATTAAAATTACGTAAAATAGCTGCCGAAAGGAGAGCTTTGACAAAAATGCTACACAGATATGTACAATATTTATTTGGGACTATGTGATAAATGAATAAAACAGGCATTATAGACTTAATATCAATCAGGTCCCATGTCTTACAGCAACACATTACAACACATCGAATATGAAATTATAAATAAAAATTATTTCACCAATTTGTATTTGTGTTTTATTTATATATTCCTTTTATTATAGATCTTATTTTGAATATTTAATATTTTATGCATAATTATGACCCTTTAAACACCATCCCTTGCACCATAATACAAATATACTGGGACTTTACTGGGCCGAAAAGTAGATCTCGGGCCGAACAAGCTGCTGTATTTACTGTACTACCTTTATTTATAGGAACAAATTCTTCTATCTTTGGATTTGACTATTGAGTATTAGGGAGCTCGGTAACTGCCAAATCCCTCATGGGGGGAATATCACACATGTATTCCAAAAAAAATAGTGCAGCAAAATTTCCAGGTTCAACTTTTAATTTTGTCCTATTTGTGTGATTTTTTTTGTTTTGTTAAAAATGCCAATTGAAAACTAAAATGATTGAAAACCTTGCTAATTGCTGTGGAGATTTTTCTTTCTTTTCTTGCTTTATAATAAACAAGTTGCTTTTTGAATCTCCCAAATCTTCTTTTCCTATTTTCTTTAGTGACAAAACACTTGCTTAAACATTGTCCACACTGATATACATTTCAAAGATGCTGAGAAGATTGCTCTAAGGAAGTTGATTAAACTAATCCACTTTTTAGTGTGTTGTTTACTGTCAACAGCCGCAATTGAAGTTCTTCAGGCAAAGGTAAGTTTACAGTCAAGTGATTGAATCCAAGCACTCTCCTGCTCCATTGTGTCCACAGCTGAATATGTAATTAAACCTCAGGCTCACAGATGAGATGCATTGTAACTGTCGCTTTGGTTTTAAAAAGCTTTCACTCCACCTTTCCCCAAACAACAGAGGCACGGCTCATTACAACTCTAAGGATTTCCTCAAAGCTCTCCGCCAAGGACACACACCACACACTGCACTCCCAGGGCCTGTAAAAGTCGGATTATGAGCTTGTCAAGTGGAGAGAATGAGTATTTACAACAGCCACAATGCCACTTTTGTAGATAAAACTTCATGGGTTGGAGGGAAACTTTTGAGTGCTCTTTCTAGTCAGAGAGCTAGAGCATCGGCAAAGTCACAGGCAAGTTGTAAAAGTTTATCCTCAAGATTGGAGTAAGTTAGGTAAATATTGCACTTATTTACTCTGTCAATCTGTTGTGTCTGCACTTAAATGGGTATGCCATTACAGGTATACCATACAGAGAATTATTCATATACCAGTATAGTTTAGTTTAATTCAACTTTGTGATCAAAACTAGACACTAGAAGACACAAAGCTTTCAGACCCACTTGACTGAATACTGTAGGTTTGTTTGAATTGACACTTGAAATTTAAGATAAAATAAATAGAAAACACAAATTATGAAAATTACGGATACTCAAGTTTTGTGATCAGGGAAATAACCACATCTAGCTTTTTCACTGCTTTAAACCAGGGTTAGGTAGTTATTTTTCCTCCAAGGGCCATATTGGAACTCAGGCAAGTGGCGGAGGGCCGGCCGCGATCATTGGTGTAAAAATTAATTCATCATTATAAGCACTTTTCTGTAAAATACTGGCTACTGAATCTATTATTCATTCATTTCATGTCATCTTTATTAAGGACACAAGTGCAGGCACATACGTTACAGCGCCAAGACAGTTAAAGAGAAAAGAAACTAAGAGTGAAACACATATGATCCCTAGGGGAGGGGGGCCGGATTAAAACAGGCCAGGGCCTGATTTGGGCCCCCGGGGGAGGCAAATACCCAGGTGTTGCTTAAACGGATGTGAAAATGAAGGATAATTATTCATTTTCTCACAATTTCAAAAACTTTGAGGCTCATTTCTGCATCTCAATTTTAGACTTTAATGTAATTTGGCTTTGTTTGGAGACATAGGATTTATCTTGTCTTCACTTGCCTGAATGGGTTAGTGAGAACCCTGTGTGATAATCTTTACTTCGGCCTTGTCGTCGTCGTCTTCTCTTTCTGTTTGTTCATCCACTGGTGATGTGTTCTGACAAATAGTGCCTCCAACCGCCGCACAATATCTGCTCTCAGTTTTATGTCCTAAAATGGCATTTTCAAAGCTGTAGCTCCACTTTAAGGACACAACTGTAGATGCAGACAGCTCTGTATAAAACATATAAAAGCATGTGATTTTTTTTCCTGCTTCACAAGTCACTTCTTGTTTGTAGTGCTCTGAGATACAAATCCTCCTGGATACTGTCAGATCTGTCAGATCCTTTCTCCACTGTCCTCTGCCTTGCTGATTTTAGCAACGTTTTTTGCTATTCTCAACTCATCAGAACTTTTTGAATTGGATTTATTTGGTTGGTTGGTTGTTTTGTATGTGTTAATCTGTCATCAGGATAACCTAAAGGTGGAGACAATGGAGACAAGCATGTCCAGAAAAGTTGCATATTGCTGAATTTGGAGGCTTTTCACTGAGCAACTTTCATCGCGGTTTTAAAATAACAGCCATCTTCTTTCTTCATGCAAAAATGGCTTACTGGAAAGCACAGGTTGTCATAGTTGTACGTTGCAAAGTGATCTCGCTTCAGAGCCAAGGGGAAAACAATGGCTTCCCCACAGAGACCGAACAGCTTGAGTGACAGGACAACTGCTGGCAAACGCATACGAATAAGGCGAGATTATGCACAGAAAGCTGGAAATGTATGCATGAAATAACAGGTTGAAAAGGGTACAGTAAATAGACTGAAGCGCTTCTTGACGGTATTGGAGGTTACATAGTGATCGATGAACACGCTTTTGGAGTCAGCCCTTGTCTTAGAACTGTAAACATAGTCATATTTGTATTCAGAAGTGAAATCCTGTGTCTTTCTAATGAGGAGCTTGAAGCATAATTAGGCTGGTTCGACAATGCAGGGCAACTTCAAAGAGGAGAAAGCTGTCTATGTACTTGTGGGTCTTATCAGCAGTAAGGGTGAGTTTGAAGATGTTGAATTTCAGTGTAGTTTTTGATTGGTGCGAAATGGTTTAGAGAAGATCAAAGATGAAGATGTTTTGGTTGTGTAGAAGTAGTCATTAGCACGATTCACAGTCGAACCGTGTCATTTAAACAGAAATGACTGATTTACAAGTATAAGCTGATAGAAACAAGAATATGGGCTTGTCAAAGTGATCTGCTACATCGAGGTGCACTTAAACGCTGTGAGGAACAGATAATCGGTCATCAGATGTATTTGAGTCCCGGTCTATTAAAATGCTTATGAGAGCAGGCTGCGATGAGGTCAAAGAGACAAATGTTCATTGCGGAAAATAAATATTTGCTCTGAGGATTTGACCTGCTACTTTGGAGACGTGTCACCGCTCGTCAGTCGCCGCGAGGCTCGGACTGGAATAAGTGACCTCAACTCACCCCAAACCCCATTTGTGTCTTCGAACATGAAAAACCGCTTCAGACACACCAACTATATAAATAATGACATGCCGTGTGTATAGTATATGGAGATCCTCACGATTAGTTACAGCCGATGCACGTACAAAAGTGTTTTCTTCGGCGTAGATCACCAGAGACCAGACTTTTGTCCTTGCCTCGCGTTGCCAAAACGTCAGTTATTTTTATGACAGGAAGTGTTGACTTTTCCTTTCTCGCTCTGACACAGCTGAAGATCATAAGTTTTCCTTGCGAGCGCTTCATTTCTGACAGGCCATCTCTCTGGAGGCTTATAAAACCTGTTCTCTTGCTTCTCGTCTTTAAATAGATTTAAAGGTGTTGCTCCGTTTGGCTGGAAATAAATGACAGTGACCTGCTGTGTAATGTGCAGGGGTTTTTTGTGTGGCTTTCAGCTACACTGGACTCACATTTTCTTAAGCTGTGTCTTTGTCTGAAGATGACTGTCCGTCCCTAAAGCTATTTGGGATATTTAAAGAGCTCCTTCATCTCTTGTGTTTGATTGTGTTTCCAAGGCTGACAAATCTAGAAAACCCTAGCCCTGGATGTTATTGATAACATTGTAAAACATGAGCCTGGGCAATGCATTAATTTCCCTTTATAATGTCTCATGACTTGTTACACAATTAAGGCCATTCAAACCACAAAAACTTTACATCTCACTATAGCTAAAAGTAGCCAAAAAAAACAAAAAATAAACTTATTTCTTATTATAGACCCCCTTATGCTGTTTTTAATGTCATATTCTTGCCTGTCTTCACATTTGAATTCACAAACAAACCTGTCCAATCTTGCAAAAACATCCGTTTTATGACTGAATAACACATCCGCACTATATTTAGCTTCTCTTTGTCTTACAAACTGGCGATCTCTGCAGTACAGTGGCATTATTCTTGTCCAAAAAATGTCACACTGCATTGACTCGTTCCGGACTTATTCAGGTCTGTGGAGGAAACAGCAGTGCTTAGTCAGTTCCTGTTCCACTGTGTAAGGCTGAAAGTTGCAGCATCAGGAGACAGAAGTGCCCCAAACCCATCGTTTGTCAGGCCCCACTGATAACGCCAGTCTACTGCTTATTCAGAGTCTGACACCACGACTTTTCACCAACACAAGTCTATTTCAGCTGTTCAAAGTGGGCTTCTAAATAGTTTGTTTTTGAGAATCTAACCAGAGAACATAAACCTATACATTTCTTGGCATCATCCTTTTTTTTTTTTTCATGACCAGTTAGCAAAAACTCGCTTAAGAAAATGTCTGACTACCCACACTTTTTATATCTTTGCTGTCAGTGGGAAGTCATCATTTTTGCATTCTATTATACGCAAGAAGAATGCATGCAATTAAATTATAATGAATGGACTGCATTGTCTGACTGCTCAAAAGCCACCGAAACACATTTAAATACAGGAACATTTTGTCTTAATAGTTTTCTCTCTCTATTGTCCTATCGCTTCTCGACAGCAGTGAATTATGAGAGCTGTCACTCCAACATCAAATTCGCAATTGTCCATAAAAGGCCCCCATTTTTATGCAGCTAAGACAAATGGCTTTTCACTTCCATTTCTTTGATTTTTCACAATCTCCTCTTCGAACACACGTCAAAGGAAAGAAGCGGCGCATCCACTTTCTACTGCCGCCATTAAAGGCCAGAGTGCGTAATGGGTTTTACTTCTTTAAATTTAGTCTTAATGTTGTGACGTGTGAGTACTCGGTGTTCTTTAGTGGATACTTTTTTCATGAAAGATATTTGAACTTCAAAATATGCTGTGCACTTAAGCTGTTTGATTACTTACTTACTCTTCTTACTGAGAACTTAAACTAAGAGCACGTTTATATGCACCCGCACGAGTGACAGATTTCAAACAAGTCCGGATTAAGAAAGGTTGTTTGTCGAATTGGACAGTTAAACATTTCAAGTAATATAGATTCGATTTGAAAACAAAAACTGTCTCGTCGTCAGCCAATACAATGAAAACCATAAAGTCATATTGTTCATACATCCAAGATCTCCAGTCTTTGGTACAGCTTTAAAGAGTCCAGTCTACCAGCAGCCAGACTGGACTTACTGACTTTATTATATTTTATTTAGATTTTTAATGGTTGATTACGGTCTATAGAGTGCCTTTTTAACTTTTGTGTTTGTTTTAGCAAATTGATTTATTTTTCTTTACATGCAGAGCGAATTTATCTTACTAAAACTGTAGCGGTGTGTTTTGTTTTTACCATTAATATTACAAATCATAAGCTCGCCTCAGAGATAAAGTCACTGCAGCGGCTTCACTAATGACGATCTATGCAATGTAAACACAGTCGGATGTTCTGTTGACCGACAAGACCGTCATCTGTGTGTGTGGTCAAGGAATATGTGTTTCTTCTCATCTGTTGCCTATTATTTTTCTCTGTGTGGCAGAATGCGGAGGTGTCGGTGTTTGAGGTGAACATCCGTTTTGTCGAGGCCTGCTCTCCGCCTACTACTGTCTGGCAAAGAGGTAAGGACTCTGGACCTTTTATCTTCACATCTGCGAGTAAGAAGAAAGTAAGAGTGAGTGCCAATGAAGCTGACTGTGCAATGGTGGACAGTGAGATTGAGGAAAGGCCAAAAATTTTAAAACAAGCCTGCGATTGCGATGTATTTTAGTTGTTTAGTAATAATATTACATTGGTCAATTTGTTAAAAAAAAAGTGAAAGGGTTCAACTTGACTGTTTTTTATGAAGTCTAAAGCATTTTGCTACTACAATATAGACCCTGACTAGAGCTGGACGTGTTTGCAAAGTATCTAATTGCAATTTTTCCGACAAACATCATGATTTAGAGTTGCAATTATGTTATTATTGTTGGATTCTGTTCAAAGTGCAAGTATTAAACGCATTGGAGAAGCATCGACATTTGAGAGAAGACTGAAATTCTGAACTGCTAAACTAATCGAAGATTCACATGCAAGAATCTAAACTTCAGTAGCTCTTTATACTTACATATAATTTTTGTGTTGCAAAAATGTAAATTTAGATTGAATAATTGCAATCCTGCGATTTGTTTTATTGCGACCTTTCAATTTTTATTCGTTGTTGATAAACTCCTGCATCCTGACTATAAAACATTAGGGTTACCTTTTATTAATCTTATAGTGGAAAGTACGTATGGATGAGTAAAATATCATTGTATGTGCAATTTTGTCAACCGCTGTTACTCATATAGCGTTAGACAGACTGTCCAAATCCAAAATTGTAATGCTTTTAAAGCCGAAAGCTCTTGACAATGACTGAAGCTCTTAATAGTAAATTGTGATTTGTGATATTTATGCGGCACCTTTCTTCTGAAAAAGCTTTTAAGTCTCTCCGTCTGGTTTTGGGAGACTTCAGTCCACCAAAGCTCCTTCAAACACTGATAATGTGAAAAGATTACCCCCGAGCAGAAGATAGTGTTGTTTTGTTTTCCTCACACATTTAATCTCACATCTCTGACAACACCGGCGAACTCGGGGTGGCCTTAGAACTGTCATTTTTCACTTTTGTACTTTTTGTACTGCTGAGTTTCGGGGGGAGAAGGTGGATTCGCTCAGCCTTAGGGGGCACAGTTTGTCATGGAGCGTGCAAGTGCTGACAAATCACTGCCTCAGATGAGATTTATACGAAAAAATGAGAGGGAAGTCATTGTGTGGCACTGTCTGTAGCCGACTGTGTTCAATGTGCTTAGCGACAAGAGACTGTGAAAATGACATCAGCAGGGTATTAGCTCTGATCTGCTCCTGCCAATAGAGGCTTTCACGTAAACCTTTAAAAAAACAAACTGTATTGTCTATTTTACATTTCAGAGCTTGCCAAAACACCTGCATAATAAGCCTTTCTGAGTTTGCCATTCGATAGACGCTGAACGGTTGTGACGCAGCTGAAACATTGTCTGACAGACACAATAAGCCCTGTAGTGAGAGCAGCGGGGAGCTAAGAAGCTCTGCCAGGCTAAGTGCTTTAGAGGTGAATAGATGTACACAGGAAGCAGAAAACTAGAGAACAATTATATGAGAAATATGAGATGGAAATCATATTGGGAGACTGTATGTCGTGCTAAAGGTTGGATATATATCTCAAAAGTTGTTTTGCAGATATGAAAAAAGTGAATATTGAGTGTATAAAATGCACAAAAAAGCTGATTGAAATAAACAGAACTAGAACCGTTTAGTGTCAGCTCCCAAGACTTTTTCCTGTCCTTTTCTGGTTCATTTTAGAGTCCAGTCATGTGTGCAATCAACCCAGACATGTACAGTCACATTTTAGCACATTCCCAAAGCATGTGATTGTTATTGAGATACTGGAAGAGAATTGTTGTCAATTTCGCCCTGCCCTACTCTAGGCTATGGGCCATCTCTGGGTTTCAGCGTGATAAAAAATTAGACCTGTTGCCCTTAACAGTTATGTCATTTGAATGATCAAAATGGTGCCTATAGCCCATTCTCAGTGACATCACATTCTTTTTGTACTGTGTGGCTAAAAGCTACCTATTAAACAGCTGTTTCTTTCATTTAGAGCTGAGGGCACAATTTTAGCACAATTTTCCTCTGATTTGATGTCTAGCGTAGTCAGTCCCAGTCATCTCTAGTTGAAAACCGCTGCAGCTGTTTTAGTCTCGTAGGTTGGAGCTGTTACAACTGGACTTGCATCAACGTGTGCACTGCAGAAACACATGACTAGAGCCCTGTAACAGGCATTTAAACATATAATAAAGATGATTTTGGCTGTGCGCCGGTCATGCTGGACATGCTGGAAACAGCCTCTGGTCTATTTGATCTATTTTCATCTTTTTAGAAGATGAAGATACACAACCAATAAGAGGGAGGCACATAGCGATATTTCTGCCTAAACACCAAATGTATAATGCAAAACTTTTTTTTCCTTTTACGCTTATAACCAAAGCTAAAGCTTATCACACATAAATGATGGCACTCACTGTGTAAATCAACCCTCCTCCTCTGCGTCTCACGCCCTCGTCTGTTTGGACACAGCTCCATTAGAAGTGTGTCCAACTTCTTCACCTCTGTCCACACTTTTAATGTCCATTTTAGAGACTCCTGGGTGAGTTAGCATCACAGCTAGCCCAGCGCCACAATTCTTTGGTTTTGGCCAGCAAGTGATCACATGAAGCTGTTTAACCAATGAAAAGTCAGGAAACGCGTCGCCTCATGTGTCAACAGTGGCCGTGCAGATGAGTTTCAGGAGAAAACGTGACCAGTACCAATTGAGCGGACACTGTTGTAGCTGTGCACTCTATCCTTTTTGCCACCAGCGACCCTGGGGTCTCGCTATGTACATACAGGCCTGCCATCCGATTTGACACGGGGGGAAAATAAACCATCCCTAAAACCCAACTTCATCCCATATTTTAGGCAGCGCCATCATTAAAATGCTACTTTAAAAAAAGTCTTGAAAACGCTGTGTATTTTATTACAATCAGACTCATATTCACGGAGAGATTAGTTTAATGAGGAAGTGAATGTAGACGCGGCAGAATACAAAGACACAGAACGCGCACCTGCGATAAACGACGATCTGCCACATTGAAATGAAACTTTGTTGACCAGACCTGACTCACGGGTCAAAAGACAACATGTGTATCACTACACAGATACACAGAGTCTACAGTTGTTATTTTGTCCGCTTTCTCAGTGAGTTTTGGAAGGAGCACAACACCGCGTGAGCCGACAACACGTCTGAAGCCCCTCCTCCCAGCGTTACCATGGAGCTTATCTTACTATAATAACTAATATTATAGTTACAGAGAGCTTCAAGTGAGGTGATTATAAACTCAACCTTCTAATATTTAGTCTAGTTATTATTTTATTTTCTCTTCCTTGCTTTATATTGCATGTCTATACATAATAAAATATTATTATATAGGCCTATATAGTGCTAATAGTATGCTTAGGGTGCATGCACTTTTTGAAATAATGAAGGTACATTAAACCATCCTTGAAGGAAAATGCAACCCCATATGAGGCATAGTTACCGTCCCGTTAAAAGATTCTGGGGAGAGCACTGCGAACGTCACTTATTTGCATCAGTCATGGAATCAAGGGTTGAGAATGGTCTGTACACGGGAAACTGAATATATCTTGTCTTTCACTTGTGTGGAAGGAGACAATTGTGATTTAGGTTTACTATTTATGTTTAAGAAGGAGACATCAACTTTATTCAAAATCTAGTTGAACAGTTCGCATTTTCTCGTGTGAAAGTGAACAAAGTAGAAGCACAATTGCAACATAAAGATTCTCACTGTATTATCACGTTGAATTTAAAAGTGCACTTTTGTGATTAATGTTACAGACGTTTCACATATGTCTGATAATTAAACCTCAACTAATACGTTGAAAGACATGTTCTAACACATTTCTGTTTACAGACATAATATCATCTGACTATTGTTAACAGGATACACCAAAAATATATATTATATTATTTTCATGTTTGTCAATGTATAGTATGTGCTGGTTACTTCTGTATATTGCACCTTGCCCGTCACAGTGACTTGACATCGTCATGCTGGATAATAATAATTTCCTCCAGAATCACAACAACTGCAGAGAGTTCTACTTAAAATGACAACGTACATTTTTTAAAACCTCTGACGTCTCAAAATGAGTCAAAAACAGCGCTACACCTCTTGACATGTGTGAGACAGTGTTCATTATCAGCTCCGCTCTCGACCCCACATGCACTTAAGTGACACATCTCTGTCTGATGATCTGAAGCAATAATCTCCTCCACATGAAGGACGGGTCGCGGATTTCTCATCATTTCCCAACAGTCGCTTCAACTTCATTTCTTTTTTTAATGAGAGTCAATCAGTCGCAGGCTTTCATCACCGGTGCAGAGACGACACCGCGGGTCAGGGAGCAGAGGCGGATGGATGGGCTCGAAGAATGGCAAATGGGTGGCCTCGTGTGACTGTGGAGAGATTAAGATGACTGTATAATACCACTGCTGCTGATTGACCTCATCTGAAAAGTGACTGGTATCTTTCCGGTTCAGTGTTTTCGGCTTTTGCTCAGGGTTATGAGGGTGTCACTAAAAGGAATATCACTACGTCATCATTTTTTATCCCAATTATATTATAACAACTGTGAGATAAAATGTTTGTCCATAAAAAACGTGCCTTTTAGAAGTCTTACTTAGATGTCTTAGATGAATTATTGCTCTCGAAGTGAAAGGGCTGTAAAAATAACCAGATAGAAAGATAACAGTTAATATAATTTTATACCAATTTCTTTTTCTTTTTTTTCATCAGCTCTTCATGCAGCAGAAAAACTACAATTTTGATCAAATTGATGCACTTTCCGGGATGTTTTGTGCAATAACTACCCCAAAAACTGCAGAATTTTTCATTTGTGGGCAAGATTCATTGTTGTGTACATAGTTTCTGTCTGATAGCTTGTAGTTAGAAGACTCTCTGAAGGTATAAAAGAGGATTGTAGCCGGATGCAAGCACATTTTTAACGCTTTATTTTTAAAACTTTTCAAAGAGCTGGATTAAAGATAGGTTTTATTAAAATTCAAACAAAAAAAGTAAACTGTAATTGTATTATACATCTACATCACTAGTTTTTTCAACCAACACTTTAGCATTGTATTTTGCAAGCACCTCTGCTAAAAAAAACAACATCAAATAAGACGCTTTTGGTAATAAAATGATCTAATTAAACTGTTATGTAACTCCTGTTTGGAGTATATTCTCCTGAGAAAGTCTGAACGCAACCTACGAGTCATTCACAATTGTGGCCTCTTCATCTCCTCTCAGCCCTCTGCATTTATTACAATGAAAAGGCAGGGAAATATCAACAAGAACAGAGTTAAAGTGCCATTTTATGTCTTGGCATGGGACCTGGAGTTTTGATGAAAATTTGATCAGTAAAAGTACTAGTGCTGCAGACTGCACTGGCAGGCTTTTAACATCCTCATCTGAGAAATGTCTTCTGAAAGGCAGGTGAGAGTGTAGACAAGGTAAAAGTGGAGTCATCTCAGTGAACCAGGACATCTCATCATAAAATTGTAATAGGGTGTACGTAGAATCATTTGGAGGATAACTTAATAGTAATTATTTTTGGGCATTTGGTGGACTGAAAAATAAACCTATTCAGTGACAATGTTTCTCAAAGACACATGTTTATTTGGTTGAAGCGAGCCATTGTGAGGACTGAATAATTTTGTATTGGCGATTACGATTCAATTCGATACCATTTAAGATAGTTAGATTCTGTTCAAGGTTGACATTTGACAGACGGGAATCTGAACAGCAAAACTAATACAAGAATCCCATGAGAAGGTTAGCAGTTCTTCAGTTTTACACGATACGACAGAAAAACAACTTGAGCTTGCTAAATAATTGCTGTCCTTGTGATTTGCTAATTGCGACTAAATTATGATTTCCATTCGACGTTCTTCCCTAATTGTGAGACTAGATCGTTGCCTTGGCATTGGGCTCTCTTTTGTAATTTCAAGCTCAATTTTTCACAGACATGACACAAAAAGCATATCATCCTAGGTATTTTTTTTGAATGAACTTTATTTCAGACACAAAGTTGGTCCATAATTAAATATAGAATTTAGACGGTATGAGGTCACAATTCACTCTTTTAGACACATTTCGTGAACACTCTATACTCTGTATCTTCTGTATGACTGTCCAGAATGAATGAATGAAATAAAAATGGTTGTACAAAGTCTCCTGTGTCGTACCACAACTCTTTTTATGTTGACTTTTGGTTCGGGATCTCGTGGCTTGACAGAGATGGTCGAGCCCCAGTTGCCCGCTCTTGGTGTTAACTGATTGGTGGCGTTCCAAGCACGTACTGTACCTCTGCTGCTCTCCGCTCTGCAATCAGCCCTGTATTCATCGTCTGTCTGATGTAGCTTTCATGATCAGATCGCACAATTACCCATCACCACGACTGTTTGAAATGGACTGTGGAGGACTGCGGACCACAATGGGGACTCATTATCTCAGGGCTTTTGAACAAAATAAGAGCTTTCATCTCAAGGATATGAGGTTACACTCCAAAACTCATTCTTGTCATGCTGTGGACGCCATGAGCAAACAATATTTTATTAATTAAAAAAAAACGATTTTGGGATTCATGGACAACCCTGCAAAGTATGTTTTTTTATTTATTATTTATAATTTTTTATTAAATTCTAAGTTTTGACTCAAGGTTCACAAATTTCTACAAATGCTACGAGACCAAAATTCACAGACCGACAAACTGGACACAACCTAATTTACAGGTAAAGTCCTTGGCCAGTCGATTCCATATTAGAATTACCTAGTTTCTAAACCCCACACTTAAGCCTCTCTACTTAAGACCCCTGACTTCTAACATCGGCTTTACTCTTGTACAAGATTAGAAGGAAGGACAACGTGTACCTTGTATCACTAGACTATAATGTTCAAACATTTGCATGAAAACTCCCTAAAAATGGGTTTCAACTCTACACCATTCCCATAAATTATTGTGGAACCCAATTTTATCAATTTATATTGTGCTGACAAACTTCTATACATTCATTCATTTTCTACCGCTTGTTCCCGTTAGGGGTCGCGGATGACTGGAGCCTGTCCCAGTGACTTTGGGCCTTAGGCGGGATACACCCTGGACAGTGGCCAACTCGTTGCAGGGTTAACTTCTATACATCATGAAATAATTTGGGTCAATTGGTCTAACAAGAGCATTTGTTTAGCTTGTATTTTGTAATATTTCCAAACACTGGTCACTAGCTATGCACACAGGCGTGAATACAGTATACTGGGTGGAGCCGAGTCCTCTCTCTCTATGCGCAGGAAATCCCATCCACTCGCTGAGAAAATTGGCTTTGCCCGAGGCGTGCACAGAAAAAAAACAGCCTCGCTCTCCCTTCCCGTTGGCGCTCCCCGGTGCTCCCTGCTGAGTTCAAGTGAAGGCGTCTTATACATCTTCACTCACGGTGAGCTCACTGTAGCTTATTTACCAACTGTAGAGAATGAGTTTTGTGGATTTCTATCTTAATCTGCTTCCAAACTGGTGTAATCTGTTGAGAGATAGAAGTGGGATGAGTTTTAGGGCCGGAGAAACTAAGAACCCTGTTATTTTTAAAAAACATCACTGCATTTCATCTGATTTTTTCTTGCAGAATTTATTTTGCCTTTCTTTTTTTTGCAAGAAAGGCCATGGAAAGCAAAACTTGAAATGTTGTCAAGTAAGATCATCCAAGAAGCAACTGTCAAAATCCTTCTTTTATGCCAAGTTATGTATGGAACAGAGTTTCTATACTGATGCATGATGTGCCCAAGGATGCACATTCCAGCCACTGGGGGTCAGTAATGAAAAAAGTTTTAATCCTTTTTTAATTTTATGATTTGATATAAATGCATCTAGGCACAAGTAAAATATAATTTACCACAAGTATTTTGAGTTACGTGCAACAGAAGTAACAAGTTAAAGTGATATATTGCATTTTTCAGTTCCGCAGTAATATAACGCATTACTGAGTTGAAAATGGGTACAATTTTCCTCGTTACAATCCCAGTAACATAAGTTACAAGGACATTTTATTATGCACTGTGCTTGGCACAAACATTTCCCGTAGCAGTACTAGGGCTTCTCCAGGCGGCCGTGTGCTGTAGGCGGGGCCTGTGCTTCCGAGCGCTGCACGGCTCATCATTCAAACCCGCTCCAGCACTTCTGCTCCTCTGCTCCTACAGTGTTCTTTACATGCGCGCTCATCCTCTCACAGCCCACTGACTGTCCTGCTCCATGTCTCATGTCAGTCCACGCCTTTCCCTCTCTTCCAAATCGCACTCTTGTATTCAGTGCCCTGGCTCATTACGCAGCGACGAGAGAGGCAAACACTGGGCTAAACTTGAAGACTGACTGATCCTAACTCAGAAATGTCTCAAAAGAGGACAGGAATGCGTCCTATGTTAGTTTTCTTCATAATTTGCTTTAAATGGCTGTAATTGACCATGATAAACCCAAAATTAAGGCGAGTAGAATAACTCATTTTCTGTTTAGTTTCTAGCACTATAACTAGTAATATATAATGTATTACAATTTCAGAGTAACTTAGCCAACACTGTTTACCTCTTGAACATGGCCTAAAAGATGCCCTAGAGACGTACTCTTTTTGGACAGTCTGTTCTCTCCAACATCTGGAACAGCCAATCCCTCATCACAAGAGAATGCCCTACTTGAAGCACTTTTTAAAATCAACTTCAAATCTGAGTCGAATCCTATCAACATTGTTCTCACCATTGTTCTCACTAGAGAAGATGCACTCTGTACTCTATGAGCCTGTCTCATGCACATAAAGCACATGACTTGTTTTTAATGCAGCTCACTAATTATCAATATCTTACTTTACAATGAATGCTTATATTTTTGTGTCTTTTTTTAAATAAAAGATTTATAAACAAAAATATATACATAAATATATACATAACACAGAACACAAAACGACCAGAAAAAAGAAAAGAAAACACACATAGATTTTAACTTAACATAAACCCAAACAAATTCATGGCCTTTTTAAATTAAAATAAGAGTCATATTTGTATGTCTTGTCTGTTGCCATCACCTCTTCACCTTGCCCAGGGGCAGTGGAAAATGAAAAGCTAAAACTTGCACATTTACAGAAATATTCATTAAGTGCATTGCCCCTGTTCAAATAAATAAATACATGAATAAAATACCTTGTGTTTTCCATGGCAAGACAAGGCCAGGTGGTGATCTCTTACCTCACATTTTAACATTATTTAAGAGAAAAGAATGGCACTGTTTTGTTATTGGTGTGTTATATTTGCCTTGTCCAATCACACAGCACATCTCCACAATTTCTTCTTTTATTTTTCATTTGAAGGACATTGCATTGTCTTTTTGTACCTTGTAAATCATGGGATATTGTGAAGTTGTGTAGAGTTTGGTCGATTTATCTTTGTAGATGAAGAGTTGGCTCCTTTATTATCTCTGTGGAAGTGAGCTGTGACTTATTCTGTTTATCTGTACACTTAGGGAGTTGGGTTCTCTTTTGAGGCTGAGTGACCAATCCTATTTCAGATTAAACCGCTGTTCAGTGGCTCAGAAGATGGAGAAAACACACACTCAAACACATCTTTCTATCTTTAAGAGGATGTCACCGCTTTTCCAAGTCCCCTTTCGAATCTTAACTATCACAAGTGAATATGCGACCCCATTTTTAACCCCATTAAAAGTTATGCGGTGTCTATTTGGTGTTAACTTCGGATTAAATTAGTCTGCGCTGCCTACTCCGCTGTGCAATAGCCTGTGCGCTGAGATTTAAAGGTCAGGAAGATATAAAATAATTGTTTGGATCACTGCTCACGTCAAGAAGTCGAAATAAGACAAGGCTGTTAAAGTGAATAAGAAGTATTTAACACATCTGTTTGTTGCCGCTACATTTGTAAAGGGTTATATAAATGCCATGATTTGTGATCCAGTAAAGTACCCCTGTTAATTCATTAATGGGGGATTTATAGGGTTTACTGCGAAAAGGTTATATGTTTATAAGATATTGTGGAAGCCTTAAGTTCTGGTGTCAAATGTTTCAAGGTTTCTTTTATTAGTACCAGTGGGTAAATCTGTTTGCAGAATTGACCACAGCAGTCTACTAACATTAAAATCAAGACAAACACATGACATAAATGACGCAGATACATACAGCAATCGACACAAGTCTTCCTACAGCCTCCAATAATCAGTCTGCTATAGTCCACATGCAGCAGAAGGCTAAGGTACAGCTTGGGGTGGGGTCCACTTAAACACCACTCCTGTTCAGTGTGCGGATAGCTGCAGGTACAAAACTATCCCTGTAGTGATTAGCTTTTCCCAGAGTGACCATGTAGTGTCGGGCAGAGCAATGAAGCTCCATGTGCAGCGGGGGTGCTGGGGTCCATAGTGATAGGCCTGGCCTTACGCCATAGCTGAGTGGAGTACAGGTCTGACGCACTGAGCTGGGGCTGGCCCACCAGTCTACTCGCTCAATTCACCACCTGCTGTAGAGAGTTTCTATCTGTGTTTAACTTCAGTTTTGTTAGATGTTTTAGAATACACATATTATGCATTATTGTGTCTTGTTAGTGGCCTTTAAAGATGCTCTTAAGTTCCTCTGCCTTTGCATCTCATGTTTTAGAACAAAAAGATAATGTGTCTACTGAAAGTACACATTACTTTATATTGTTGAGGCAATCCCTCATCAGGATTTGTCTTATCATGGGTCAATTATAAAAAAGCTAGCTTTCCATTAACATGCTAATGTAAGCATGCGGTAATGAAGGCAATTTGACGACAGAAATGTCATTGTAATTTTAAATCTCATTAAACTGGAAAACTTGGAACCAAGTGTTTTCTGAGGCTCAGAGGGGAGAGGACTTAAGATTGGAGTATACTATCCACATGTAAATTCCGCATGGACATCATCATGGGTGCTGCCCGGAGGTCGAGCGGTTAAGGCATCAGCACACATATGCCAGGCTCCAAGTGCAGCAGGCCGCAGTGTTGTGTGTTCAAGTCCCGACTCCCGACTCCAACAATGTACTGCATGTCCTCCCTTCTCTCTCATCCCCATTTCATGGTTAAACTTTCATGTCTAATAAAACCTTCGGGCCAAAAAAGCGTTGGAAAAAAAAAAGGACATGATAGGCAGAGCAGCGGAGAAGACGTTGGCATAGTATTTATAGTATGCGCGGGTTCATGCTGTGTCGACAGTAGAAATCAGAGCTAGCTGCTGAGAAATCCTGCTCATTTCCATGTGGAACCATCCGCATAGTAAACAATGTTTCCCTGACGCTGATGCGGAAAATCAGGTCCGTAAAAAAATTGCAACATTTTGCCACGGGGACCTTGCGGGCGCATCAAGCTACAAAAGTCAAGTTTGCGTAATATGTGTCCTTTAAGTGAACCAAACATTGTATTAACAGTTATTGTGTGTATTTCACAAGGACATTTTACAGTGTACAAGTTACCAAATAATCATTACCACTTTGCCTTGGGGACTTTGAATATTGAGATTATCATCAATAATAAAATCTTTTAAAAAGGCTGGAAATTCCATATTAAATTTGCAGTATATACCTCCCATCCCTATATTATTTTTCAAAATGTATTATAAGATGATGAACTACAGAAGTTTTATCTGTTATTGTGTTTGAAACCACAGGCAACATGTTTTCTTTTTGTTTATTACCAGAACAAAGACACTGGTCTCTAATAAGGCACGCTGTATCTATTATCCCTGTACACTTAGCTGTATGTCGGGCCCTTCGCTGGTACTCAAGGGGCTGCTGGGAGGTTGTTTCCCTTTTACACAGGAAGAACACTCTTTTCTATAGAAGCAACACACAACACGGCTAGCAGCCTTGGTTTGCTTGACAAGAAGAAAATTGGTTTGTCAACAGGGTCGCTCATGCTCTATGGCTGTTTATTCTTACTTTTATCATTCAGAGTATTTCGGGTGGCTTTGGCTTCCACTCTAATGTACACAAATCAAGCTTTTGCTGGCTCTTTCCTTTGACAGACTGTAATTGTCCCGTCTCATGGTCGCCCTATGTCCTCCATCTTGGTAAAGTGCTTACACACACAGGCTACTAGGTAGGTTACTATAGCGCCATATTTTCATCCTGCTTAACATTTGAACCACCGCCAGCAGAAGCAGCTCTTGACAAAACATGAAATAGGACCACCATTCACAATAATGCATTTATCGGAAACATTTAGCTTTGTTGGCAGTGTCTTTTTGGTTTTTGTTGACACTTTTATGCTACATGATTCCCAAAAATGCTATGATGGTCCTTTTTTATGAATTATTCAGGCTTTTTAAACTTGATATACCACTAGGGTGATTCAAAATATATGTCTTGGGAAATACTTCAAACCCTTTAGTATCATTAAACGTGTCTGTAAAGTTGTCTAAAAGGTGAAGTAGTTAATGTGAAGCTTAAAAATAATGGTTGCTATATTGTCAAAGAGCGATTTCTACTTAACAACATGGAAACACTGACATGTAAGTCATAGAGCCACACATTTATACTAAATTCTATTCCCTTTTTAGAGAAATTAAATTTTAATGTTGCAGTAGTTATGAAGCCTGCAGAAGCACCAATGATGCAATATTTGTAAAGGATCTCTCTGACTTTCTACCCTCTCAACGCACTGCACTCTTTAATAATTAAGAGGCTAAATATGAATATGTGGGCTTTTTTTTTTGTGCATAAACAAAGAATAATTATTTATGGGTTGGTTTTTATTGGTCTAATTCTAAAATCTGCAGAGTTGAAAAAGGGATCATATATGTTTGCATTGCTGATAATGTTCATTGTGGTTTAATTGTTCAAATAAACTTTTCTATGATTGTGTGCTTGTAGTAGTGTACGTATGTGTGTACATTTAGCTCTAAATCCATCCGCTTCCCCTTTTCCCTGTTGTAAACTCTATATTGATGTATAAATACAATAGAAATAGCTCTCGGTCCCTGTGGTCTTTTGAATGGCTGTTGCAGCGTGTTAGTTATTGTTGGAAACACTCCAAGATCCCCGGAGTTCACGTGCTTTGGCTTTGTTTCTCGATCCTTGTAGTCGGCCCTCGGGGAGACACTTGGCCTCCCTAAACTCGCTCTCATTGGCCCTTATCTCACTCCCTTCGAGGAAGATAAGAGGAAGAAGCGATTTGCCTTGTTAATCGACTCCCCTTCCGCTGCATCGGGCACATGTTGGTCTTTGAGTGACAGCGAAGGCACAGCACAAGTGGCCTCCTGCTGCTCTAACATTTGAGTTTATCATTGTATTATCACTCCTTAGCATTTAGCTCGGATGTGCCAATTGTTTTGTCTTCCAAAACGCACCATCAGTTTTCTTTTATAATCTGATTTCACACTATGAAGTATGAAGTAACACAATAACAAAAACGTAATATAATTTTCACAGCTTCTAATGAATTAATATTATTTCCTTGTCTGATTGACTTTTAACAAAATTATGCTTTGTTTCAAAATATTTTTTGTCTTACTCCCTTATTGCTTGGTTCAAAATCAACGGATTAAATTGGCGTAAAAGTTTGAAATGCAACAAATTTGCATGACCCCAAATTCCTCACTATAATTTTTGACTTGTGGATGTAAGGGATATCATGTTATCACATTTTAGTGTTACAATTATTTTGAAAAAATTATTATTTACCATTACTTAAAACAGTGAAATCTTTCATTTTCTTTCTGTTGTCTAACTCGTTATATTCCTCAAGTTTGTGACCAGCTTTACGAAATCAATCTTTCTCAATGTTAATGTGACAAAAACAGCCAGATTATTATTATTATTATTATTATTATTATTATTATTATTATTATTATTATTATTATTATTATTATTATTATTATTATTATTAACCTTTATTTATACAGGAGAAACCAGTTGAGAGTTGAGAGGAAGCATTTTCAATTTCGAATAAATACTATTAAACACAAAAAAGTCAGTCGCTTTGACTGACTTCTATGTGTCGCTTTGACTGGCAAAGGCACTGGGATAGGCTCCAGTCACGATTCCAGTCGCAACCCCTAACGGGAACAAGCGGTAGAAAATGAATGAATGACTGAAAAGTCAGTCAAAGCATATACAGTTTGAATTAATCTTTCAAAAGACATTTAACATTTTTGATTAACCAAAGAGTCTACACATCTCTAGTGGGCGTGAACATCCCAAAAAAACAAGATCAAAATCAAAATTGCAATGTTGTCAATAGTGAAACGCCTTGGTTTTTGCCCTGTCCAAGTTCAAGATCCCATTGAATCATTCCCACTAGACAAGTTTTTGGTTGCCTCCACCTTTGTCCCCTTTGGTCCCATTGAGCCTGTCTACATCTGATGTACTGAAAACCTACAGCATGAGTAATTATGCAGCATGGCGATAAATCTGTTTTTTTAAACATTTAAAAGTGTTTATAGACCCCAAACTTCAGCAACATAGAAAGACGACAAAACCCATTTTAATTTACCCAATGTAATTATTATAATGTATGTGTTATCCACCTAGTCCAGTATTTTAGCTTCAGGTTTTTACTTTCTCATTTCTGCCAAGTTTCTGCAAATGGTCTGATTAAAAAGCTATTGACCCAAAGTGGTTGGTGTGGTGTTCTCTACCACAGACTGTGAAATGCCATGGCAGCGTAGCTTCATTTTTTAATTGCACATTAAGTAAGCTGCTGTAAACGCTGTAAATGGAGATTCAGCTGGCACTGCTCAGCCACGTGAAAAGACCATGAGTTTCCTTGGGCTAAGCTTTGGGTGCTGCAGCCTTCACTGTTCAGCAGACCCATCTGAGCCAGCAGCAGTTTGAAAATGGTTTTAGTTTTGGCGAAGAGCAGCGATAGGCAGATGGAGTTTTAGAATGTCTACAAGCCATGGAACAATATTGCTTTTGGAAAATGTAAAGTTGAACACATGAGAAATATGTTTGCGCATTTAAGTACCCTTTTGGTAGCAATTTCCCTTGTGTGATCCTAAATCTAATTCCTATATCTGTCACATATGCTGGTTTAGTTTGAACTAAAGCTGCACACACACACACTCAATTGAAATTGCGATTATATTTTCTAATCAGAATTCAGTTACTAGTGCAAATTTTACACACATCACATCACATAAAACTTCTAAACTATTACACAAAGCCCATGTATTTTATGCCATAAAAAAGAATACTTGTTTGGAGGTTACATTTTACATTATTAATTGCAAGCTTTGGCATCAATTCAATTTGTGATGTTGATTCATTTACATTTTATACAGCCCTGCTTCCCAAAGTTCCCAAAACAGGATGTGGAGCCCCCTGGGTAACGTCAGAGGTACTACAAAGCGGCCCTCAAAGGTTGCCATCACAACAAGAACAAAACATTTTTACAGACTATATTTGTTTAAATGTTCTACTTGAAGTGAGTATTAAATCCACAGGGATTATTATTTGCATTTTGATAGGCAAACCTAAAAGGCAAAACATTGAATATTCTTTTGAATGAAATATTATTATTGGGCTGCAGTGCTACAGAGTTTGGGAATGGCAGGTTTACTGTAATCATTAGGCGAAACAATTTCCTTTTATGTATCATAGAACCTACCACTGTGCGACAAAATGAACCGTCTTCAATCTAAATCTGGCAGTAAATTTGGAGATAAGACCAGAGCATTATAATAACGCCCCCGTCTCCATTCATTTCCACAGCTCATGTCCTTGATATTCTGCGGTGACCTGTGCTGCACTGCTTGAACAGAACAAAGCTCTTTGGGGTTAGCTCTGATTTGACACAGGTCAAGTCTTTGAATTGTCTTGTCTTTTACCTGGGGGCGACAATGGCCTGTGCCCTGCGGCTTATTGCTCAATATCATTGCCCAGTTCTGCAGCAGACCACTCGTCTCTGCAAAGTCCTTATAATCCAATTACATCAGCCCCAGAATCACTTCGTTTCTTCAGGCATGTGATAGTGTCCAAACCCCTCTGAAGTCTTTTTGATGCTTTTGAGGGCTATTGCAGCAGGCCCTGTCTTTGCGCGCAGTCCACCCTGCCTCTGTAAGAGAAGGAAGTACTTAACAAGTGTTGCACAGTGTGGGAGCCGTCTCCACACAGAGATCTGACGATGTGAAGGCTTTTTCCCCACCTTTATGAGACGGGGGTTTGACTGTAGCATTGTTGCACACTCATACTGCTCTCAGTCTGAAAGCTCGTCACTGTTTTTGACTGACTGGCTCATTATGCATTTGGAGTTTTTTTTGTTTTCCCTGCTTATTTACAATACAGGGAGACGTGTGAACTGTAGATAGTATTTAATGTTATTGCTTATTCAAGCAATAACAATTGCTTGTTCAATAAATAATAGCTTAAACAATATTTTTGGGATCTTAATATATATCATGTGTACATTTTCTTTGTACTAGTGGATAAAAAACAAAAAAAAGTCGCCACTTGGATTCAACTAAGCAAATACAGTATTTGGGATGAGCTGGAGAAGGCTTTGTGCAGTGGTCTCTCTCTCACATCATCAATACAAGATCTGTGTGAAGAATAATGCTACTCTGGATGGAAATAAATACTTTAATATTGCAGAAGCTTATTGAAACTACAGTATGCCACAGCAAATGTGTGCTGTAATCAAAGATAAAAGCGGACCTCTGACACTATAATCACACTCAGTACAGTCGTGGCGTGTGGACCCTCCTCAACATTCTAAATCGTTCACAACTGGAAAGTCATGCTGTGTGTCCCCATCTTAAATTGAGAATGATAATAATCATGTGTAGCATTAAACACGCTTAATGACACGTAGGCCCTATTTGCTGTCATTTTATTAGAGTTTCTTAGCGTTTTTTCAAGTCCTCGTGTCTTGCTGGTTTCGCTCTTGCTCTCCTCAGCTGCACTGTAGAACGAGTCACACACATGCACCCCGCGCACACATGCACCCCGCGCACACATGCACCCCGCGCACACATGCACCCCGCGCACACATGCACCCTGCGCACACATGCACCCCGCGCACACAGGCACCCCGCGCACACAATACTGAGCAGGGGACTTATGTGAGACTACGATGAGGCAGAGGAGGGATAACGGGATATTAGCGCTCCTCTTAGTTAATTTAATCATTTACTCTGTGTTTTGGTTTTTGTTGCTGTTCTTGTGCTTGTGCGTGTGCTTGTTCTTGTGCTTGTGCTTTGTGTTTGTGCTTGTTCTTGTTGATCTAATGCACTAAAAACAGACATAACTTGTCGCTGTTAAAGGGCAGAGCCTCAGTCATCGTAACTTCAAACAGAGAAGGTTTTTATTTTCTCTCTTTGCCTCATTTTTTAAGTTATATGTGTAATCACTGCAATAATGGGGCTAGATAACAATTACTATGTATTTTGTTTTAATTTATCGTAGTTTCGGGCTATAGAGCACTCCTGAACAACATTTACAAAGAAAAAGAAATTGTACGTATATTGTCAATAAGCCGCAGGTGCCCATGTTGTACAAAACATGTGTCAAACTCAAGGCCCGCGGGCCAGATGTGGCCCGCCAGACGTTTCATCTGGCCCGCCGAACGTTTCTAGTTTATAATTATTCATTTCCAATAGATATATCGCGTTTTTATCGCTAGAACTACAATTCCCACAATCCTTTGCAGCGGCGGCCCCTCCCCCGCGCTCTCCCCCGCGCTGTGTGCTGCCAGCTCAAGTGCCGAGGATAGCGACCAGCGACACTCATCGCAGCAGGTTTAAAATCGAACACACCGGCAGCGATGACCTGTCGCGCCCAGCGACAGCTTCACACGTGGCGCTCTGCTCCAGGGCAGATCGTGGGAAACACGAGGAATAAAGAAAAGAGGCGGTTTTGTGGACGTTAGAGCTGTGCTAAAAGCGGCGCTAATGTGAAGCTAACAACAAGAAAACAAACTTCTTTGCTGACAACTCTGTGAGGAAAAAATCCAAACCAGTGCAAAACCTGGACAGATCATGAGCCACAGGTAAAAACACAGGTCAGAGTGTAATAAGTCTGAACATGACAGAGTGAAGCTGCTGTGAGCTCTCATTTGATTCACCACATGAATCATTTGTCACTAAAATAAGCTTAACTGTAAAAATAGTGAGCTCATATTGAGTTTGTGCAGCAACATTAACATGTCTGTGATACAAACATTTAATATCAGAATCATATCAGAAGTCCATGTTCCTGCTCCTGCTGCTGCTGCATGAATATGGACTCAGTCTTTCACCTGCTGCACATTTGTGCAACAGTGTCCACAATAGAACTATTACTAGGCTACTATATAACATTTGTTATATTTTTTATTGTTTTATTTTTTACATTATGTTCGGCCCGCGACCCAGCCTGAGCGTCGAAAAGCGGCCCCTGGCCCAAAATGAGTTTGACACCCCTGTTGTAACATGAGATATTTACACAGAAAGATAGTCCACAATTGTGAATTCTCATTACAGTGCGGGGCGGGTTATAAAATGCAGACTGCTATATCATATGTCCCTGCGTCCAAATTCAGTTCCTCATTAGACTCATTTCTCAGCAAATATGAGTGGGATTGTAATAAAACACACAGCATTTTGAAGTTTAACATACATAGAACACCTACTGTCCTTGATTACTCTTTGTGCGCTAATTTACCTGTGTTTGTGTCTTCACATCTGATTCATCTGCTCCTGAGCTTGTGCTTAGCAAGTGAGTATTCCATTGTAACATGAGATATTTACACAGAAAGGTGGTCCATGGTAGTGATGCAGGGTTATCTTTTGACCCGCATAAAATATGCACTAAATTAACCATTGGGCTTATTTGAGAATCAAAAAAGTAACTTCTATAACAAATTACAAATACTAACTAATAACTTTTGTATTTGTTGCAGCTCATGTTTTTCAGTGGTACTGAAGATTTAGAAAATGGTTTACTGAGATTCTGCAGCTTACAGTAGTACATACATTAGTTCCATTTGATGTGGCAATATATCGCATATTATATATATAGCAGTCTGCACATATATATATATAATTTTATTTTTAAAATTTTATTTTTATTTTTTACTCACATTTTATCACGATTCCTGAACACAAATTTATTCTAAAAGGTTTCCTTTAAGAGGTCATCTGCTGGTTCTGAGAATTCACTGTGAGTGGTTAAATCCACCTGTCACTCACTCAGAGCATGACAGAGGCTGGTCAATAGGAGTGTGTGAGGCAAAGTGTCAGTGTTTGATCTGTATTAAACAGAACCACATGGAATCAAGATGGATTTTCCACTTAAATGGCATATCAACACAGGGATCAGATTACAGTTCACTTCAGTTTGTATTGTCATATCACACAGCCCCACAAGAAGGAAGGAGTTTATAATTGCATAGTAGGGACACGTAAGACCCACATTATGGCAGTTTTGTGTTGTATCTCAAAAGATTTAGTATCTCAATGTTTTAAACTTACTATTATCACGAAGTACCAGTATGTACCCAAACATTTGAACCCACACTTTATTAGAGCTCTTATATCCTTTCTATCAAGTTTTATCCGGTTTATCAGATGCCCATAATTAGTGACAGTGTCACGTTCTTGTCATATCATTAAAAAAAAACTTTTATTTATCCTTTCAAAACTCACAAAACGTCAATGTGTCAAATCCACTAGAGACACTTATGTCTATATTTATCCACGCTAAATAAAGCGCTTATCTCTGTGGACTCACTGTGTTCCAAGGCAACACTTTTCTACAGTATTTCTAAAAGCTTGTGGGTTGAACAGTGAATATTGAACTGTCAAAAAAGCTTTTATAGGATTTATAAGGTTAGGGCACTTACATGGCACGTATTTTCTAAGTTTCTGCCATGTTCCCATCAGATGCTTTTTCAAAAAGCATATTCCTCTAAATGATTGATTAAAATCAGAAGAGGATGCTCTATTTTCAACCTTCAGTTCAAAAAGGAGTTCAAAAAGGAGTTCAAAAACCAAAAGAACTCCTCAAATCCAGAACTATTTTGATAGGCTTATTTTCAGGAGCTGTGTCAGTCTGTCCCACGACCAATCTGTACTTACGTCTCATAGAAAGTAATGTGAATGTGCTAATATATACACACAGTACATTAAAGGTGCTGTGCCAGACTTTTATATTCTTTGCAGCAGTCCACATGTTTGGCAACTCATGGTTGCATTCAGAGTGAAGCTAACAACAACAACTAGCATGCTAACAGTGCACTTCCTTCTTCGTGGAGAATAAAACTGTCTATCACTAGATTCGAATAGAAATAAGGTACAGCCCCTTTAATCAATTGACAGAAAACTGACAAAATGGAGGGAAAGAGGAGCCGTGGACGATAACGGTAAAAACTGACAGTCTCGGCAGATGCTTGGGTACATCTACCATCGTGCTTTGGAGCAACATCAGAAATAGGGAGATCGTTCCATCATCGACGTTCTTGACAATGACCTGCTTCAAAATATATTTTGCTCTTGCTTCGCGGACTCCACCAGAAAAGGGATGTTGTTTTTATATTCCCCCCTTCGCTTGTATGCAAATCTCCATATTGAGATTCCTCCCCTGATCCGTCTGGCCTGACAATAAAAGGCAGGTTTTGTTTTGTCAGCAGATGTATTCTTCCCCGAGAAAAGGCCTCTGAATATGAGCTGTGCGCCACAATCTAATCAGGAGGGCCCACTTGAGATGGCGCTAAAATGTCAGGTGCGGATTTGATTGTGTCTCAGCTGCTCCTCTACACAATGTGAAGATAATATACCAGCAGAGAACGACTTTATTCTCCCCCCAGATGCGTAACTTGCCTCTCGCGTAGTTATTCAATACTCACTCAATGCACGATGTTCACTAAAACACCCATATTAAAGCCAATTTCCAAATGACACAGCGTTAAATTAAATTCCGCTTGTTGCTTACACTGCACTTTTCCAAACCCCGGCATATCTCTGTGCTCACCGCCGCAACTTTCCTACGGAGACGGCAATTTTATATGTTAATGCACTTCGCTGCCGTCCTGTTCATTTTCATAGCAACTCGAAAGGACTGACAGTCAAAAGGATGTCGAGTCAGCAGAGACCACCGAATATTATCAGGGCTCACCGCAGACGGGATGTGTTGTCAGTTTCGCCAGGCTAGGCTAATGCTAAAAGGCCATAAGCAGCATTTGTAGTTATTTTTTTCCCCCCCGCCTGTCAGAATGTGAGGTTTCCAGACTAGCAGCGAGCTGAGGAGCAGAGGAAGACATGAAGCTGTCATCGGGTTAGCGACAGCTGCATGGAGAGACTACAGTGGAACTGCTCTGCTATTGGGGATTGTAGGGTTGAATTAAGTTCAGTCTTTTGGCTCACATTCGAATTGGTCAATGTCATTTAATGTCCTCGTGAAATATCAATGTTAAAAAATATCAAACGTTTTAAGTTCTGAATTCCAATGTGAGTAAATTTGGGTACGTTATATCCAGTACCTGAAATTGCACCCAAATAGAATTATTTTCAAACTTGTGCTACCAGCCCTCCTTCTGAAGTAAATAAAAGCAGCCAAAGACATTTAAAAATACATTTGAATAACAAAATCTTAATCTTTAATTTATTGACAAACCATTTAAAAAGTAACTGATATCTCACAGTTTGCCCTTTGAAAGGGCTTAGTTTTATTTTTCCCAAGGTACACTCTGAAAATACCTGCAAAATTCTAACATTTTGCAGCCAAGAATTAATAACTTTTGAACAAACAGTGTTATTTATGAGCCAGACGGCCAAAGCAAAGTAAAACAAACTTTGTTGTGTGCATGAGCAGATTCAGGATGTTTTGGACCTGGCTGAGGCAACTTCTGTGAAATTCTAAATGTGGACATGGTTTAAAGAGAGTCTTTTGCCTAGTGTTGCGAGGCACTTCATCATCTCATCTCAAAAATAAATATTCTCTCCCCTTCTTTAAACTTACAACACATCTGAAGATCAGAGCTTCAATTAACTAAAGACCATTATGTAATGTAATTGTGGCTCGAGGTCAGATGTTTGGTCAATTTCTGACTGAAAAACTCAAATCAAAGGTTTTTCAGAATACAGGCTACAGCTAAAGTTTTTGATAAAATAAACATTTACTAGTATTTTTGGCTTTAGCTTTTATGCAATGTGGACATAACAGTGTTTTTCTGTTTTGTTTTTATAAAGCGATTTGTTTACAACTGAATTGTCTCTATTTTGTATTGCTATTTACCCCGCCGCGTTCCACTGTCTGACCCCTTCACCCTGACGCTGTAGTGGGCATCGGCTACATTCAAATACAAACGTCTCAAAGGTAATAGAACAGTTGCCAGCCAAGCTGGAGGAGTTTGTGGACAAACTACACATCTCCAGGTACAGACCGTGACCCGCCGCCTGCTGCTTTAATGCATTTTCTCTGGGTCACTGTAGTGTTAAATGGAGGATCTTTCCGCCTATGAATACCTTTTACTGTCCAAAATAATTACAGTCTAGCCCCGGCTGGATGAGTAGAGAGTGTCTGAATGTAAATGAGAGAAGAACCGAGAGGAGGAGCAGAGGGTTTTGTGGGTATGGCGCGTGGGGCACCTGTCAGCTGTGATAAAACAGAAAAGGACACGCAGCCTTTGAGTCTGAGGTGAGGACACAATGGGACAAAGAGGGGGCGCTGGAGAGAACAATGTCAGGGTCTATGCTGAGTTTAAAAAGGTGACTAGGATAAAGGCTCTTAATATACATTGAAGCACCGTCATCTGTCAAACCGCTGCAATTTCCATATTCTTAAGAAGACTGAAGCTTTTGGACACACCATTGCTCATTGCTCATTCGGCACAACGTTCACCCACAGTCCCAAAGGTCAGTGAGTCTATCCCGGGTTCCACCAATCCATAGCATTTAGCCTCCAGTGACTGTGCACAATGGTGTATGAATATGCCTGTGGCTGGGTCCTGATGTAAAACGCTTTCAGTGTAGGTTAAAATGCTATTTGATTTCCAATTAATTTGGTTTTATGACCAATATAGTTGTGTTAACACAGGCATTATGAGACAAGCCTGTCACAGAGACATTTCAGAGAAATATCTGAAATGATGAATAATCAGGATTTTTCTGCTAACCAACAATGTATTCCTATATACACGCCACTGTTATACAGTGGCGTGCGGTCAGGGCAATCAAGGCAATCAGTGACTGGCCAATAAAATCTAAAATGACCATGTGTCACAACTATATATGAATTGTTCCAAAATATATCCAAATATTGTGTCTTTTACTAGCCATTATAGGCCGCTGGGCATTACTGCGTGGGAAGCATGGTTCTGCTTTTACCACAGTGGCGCTACCTGAGGCCACACGCTGTGTGGGAACCAAGGATGTTCGCAGGTTTTGCCTTAACTGCACATGTGCAGGGAAAAGCAAAGCAACAGCAGCGCCAGCAAACTGACTTAAAAACGATCTTCTTAGTCTTTGTTCATGTTTCCAATGACTCGGTGTTAGTTAGAAATACAGTCATTTAACAACATAGAACGCTAATTTGATAAAGTGATCTTATTTATCCATTTAGCACATTAATATGGTTTGTGAGTTCAGCTCTTTAGGATAGGTGTTTGCCCTTCACGTGGGAGGCCTAGGTTTGACGCCCACCCTTGCATTTCCCCACCCCCCCACACTTTTCTTTTATCCACTTAATATTAATGAACACCCCAGGTCTTTTTGCCCATCCATAAAAGTCACCGCACGCCACTGAGGTATAATATCAAAGGCTGATTAAAATCATCTCTCCAGTTATTAATATCAATCAGCATCGCAAACCGTGAATGGAGTAACATATGGCTCATCACAAGTCAAGAAAGTCACTTCAATTTCCACTCCTCCTTCTTGTGTATCAAAGACATTTCCATGCAAACTTTCCTTATGTTGAGTCTGTCTAGAAAAGTTTTTGTCCGCCTTAGTTCGTACTAAACTGAATTGAAAACACGGCTCCCAACTCCAAGTGAATCGCCAGCCCTTGCCTTTCACAATTTGACCATCTTCGTGACACTGTCAATGTATTAAACCCAGAAAGTCATCCAGCAGGGACACATTGCCCACAACAGTAAGACAAGAGGCCCATTCACAGTTGAAGTATGGTGCGTGTTAGGAGTGCTGACTTGGCCTGTGAACCGTCTGTTTGTCTCTACAGCTGTCACAGGCGCACTGAGGCTCGCATCAGTCTGCGCCGCTCAAGCACATGCATTATTCATCCTCTGAAATATAACACGTCTGGACCACACAGCCACACTTGAAATTGAATACAATGAAATGGATCATCAGTTTTTCACTCCAAAAAATAAACATGAAATATTTAGACAGCAGAAATATAGTTCCAGAAAAAATTTGGTTTTACTGCTGATTTATGTATACTTCATAATATACAGCTGTCTTGCTTCATAATATTCAGTGTGTTTGTCCTGCAAATGTTTCACCATTGAAAGGTTAAAATGTCTGAGGAAGCAATTAGTGTGAATATTTGACAATTCCTTCTAAAAAGCTAAATTATAAAATAAAAAAAATTCAACTTAAATAAGGGTCACTTGAACACTGAACTAAAGTTTTAAGCCAGAAACTTTTGTGGAGTTGAAATATCACTCGGTGAGGTCAAGTTACTTAATTGAAAAGTCATAACAGAACATGACAAAGTGACACAGAATACATTTAGTTGACTTTACATTAGAAATTGTACCTTCTATAACAAGCAGTGCCTACCAACCGAATGTGACAATGCAACACTTTTAGATTTGAAAATGAAATCAAAGCATGTCGATGTGTATAACTCTGCTTACGCTTTAGTGTTGCTGATCGGGTTCGGTGACCGAGTGCATTTTCGAGGGTTTTATTGGGAGCGAGCAGAGCAGTGTGTCCCAAAGGTGCTGCTGTAATCTGGGCCACATGTCACAGCGGGAGCAGGTCACCCACAGCCGGCGCCGGGACATTCGTCTTACTTAGGGAGCCGTCCAGGCGTCTCCAGGAGCACGGCAACATCTCATTGTAGCTGTTGGACTCATAGTTCTACCTCGGAAACGGGAATTCTGACCTGCTCACAAGCTCACAAACACTACGGAAATGGTTGAAATTGCATATTTTCGGTAAAAGGTTATCAAAGAGTTGAGTCAACGTCTTTGTTTGGGAAGTCTTTTTGCTTCACTGGCTTTTTGCTTCGAACTGAACCAATCAAAACTGTTAACGTTAATGTGATTTGGTGCATTTTTGTGTCCTTTTGCAAGACACCCACCTTGTGCAAAACATTTTTTTACTATAAGCCAATTCTCTCCTTCACGTTCCTATCACATGACTTTTAGGTGCAACAAAAGCTTGACATTAACATTGACTGACCTAAAGGTGCACTGTAAGTGTCGGCCACCTTTTCACAACAGAGAGGTTATTTCTTTGTCTAGAATGTTCCACAGTATGGCATTAAACCTATCTGTGAGGAAGTGGCGCTGTTCACAGTAAGAAGGCATGTTTTCAATCAAACACTTGTAATTAAGACTGTAAGATTAATCGCAAGTCGAATGGACGCAAACACCTCCACAATTTCCTCCACAAACAACCACAAATCCTGTCTTATTCAGCCTAAAAACTGTCTACACTGTAGTCTAGATCCGTTCAAACCTGTTCTGAAATACATGTGATTCTTTTATTTGTTCGTCATTTCAGATTTCAGTAAAATTTTTCCTGGACACGCTTAAAATGTGAACTTTGAACCGATCATTAAGACACAAACCGCAAAACATTTCTGTGCAAACGGTGAGAACAGATCCACATCCTTCAGGAAGTCCTCTGTCACGTCTTTGTTGAAATAGTATCGACTTATTTGATGTACGCACACTTCCTCGTTCACTTAAGCCTATTTGATGACAGCCTTGCAGTTCATTTACACCTGGCTCTCCTGAATATTTGAATGAATATAATGGTCATTCTCGCAGAATGAATCAATGCTCTGTTTCTTTTCCATTCCGTTTCAGAGTGGTGATGCATTAGGCTTTAATAACATAAGACACCACTCTCTCAAGCTTGTTAAAAAGCATAGGGATAGTAAAAAGTAAACAAAGACAAACGCATTTTCCCTTGACGTGCAAAATAATGCTCGTCTTGTCCTGCCTTATATCGAGCTTGTTTGAGAACCAGAGCAGCCTGTTTGTATTATCAAGGGACAGAGCGTCTTTGGTCTGTCAAAGATAAGCCGAGGAGAATGTGTAACAACATCCCATAAGACGCCAGCAGTCTGTATTAAATTAGGTGCTGTTGTCACTGGATAAAACTTCACATATGGGTCGAGGTAGGAATTACAATGAAAGTAGTGTAGTTTGGGAAGGCCTCCTCGTAAAACTACTTCTTCAAAACCATGTGAACCCTTTGAGTAATTGACTTTCTTAGCAAGCTGATAAGGGTCTGGAGATTCAACCAAAAACATCATGATTTGTTTGAGATTTTGGAATCAAAAGGTGAAAGGTTTACCCAGCAAGCAAGTGTGCATTTACTGTGTATCTACCATTGCATAGCTCATATTATAAAATCAAAAGACATTGAATATGGGTGTATTTCAGGCCACAATGCCAAGTAGTTTGCTCATTTCCATAAAATAAATATAAATATGGGATAAAAGCCAAGCAAGCTATAATTTTGACTACTAGTTTTGTTCAGATAGTAGCTCTCTAAACTTACATAAATTAAAAAAATGGCTACCTAATCCACAATGTGACCAGCTTTAGAGCAAACCAGAGCTCCCCAGTGGCAGTAACTCTCTCATATTGGCTGGTACGACTGCAGTGCATTGTAAAGGCGTGAACTCAGGCAGCACTCGTAACCAGGCGTCAGATCCCACTGATGAATGCCTTTAATAATGCCAAGAGCACACTGAGGGGAAGAATAAAAGCGCTCCCCAGGCCACACAGTCGAATAAATTAAACACGCCCCATGTCCAGAGCCATCAAGCAAACTGCCAACAAGCTTTAATAAGCAACTGAATTATACAGACCCCTGGATCAGGCCTGGTGGTGTCATCAGCGAAAAATTTGTTCATATAATGACGTTTCCCAACTGTTTGGCCCTGGATCAACATGCAGCCGTGACTTTCATAATCCTCAACTTTATGTGTTTTAGCATATTTCGAATACTTAAATTAATGACTACGTTTAAGGTACAAGGGCCGTAACAATGAATTCATTAAAGGTGACGAGTTGACTATATAAAAAATGATTGTATTTAGACTATAAAGACTCTAAAGCACTTACAAAAATACCTTACTGAACAAAGACATTAGCATTATTAAATCAAAATGTCCAAAACTAATTTCAGATTTTAAAAAAAATTACACTCTATTTGTCAATTGTCACCATCTAGAAGCTTAATCTAGATTTTAAAAAATCACGTTCAAAAACATAATCGCTGACTAGTCAACTACTAAAATAATCCCTAGTGACAGGCCTATAAGATATACTTGTAAATACAAAAATGTAATTAGTGAGGACAAAACGACAAACTGTAACTAAATCAGGACAGCTACTGGACTAAAACAAACCAAACAGTGGAACCTAGAGTATTTACCCCTGAACACAAGGCACATTTGACATCAGTTCAACTTCCCTGTTCCCTAGTGAATGAATGTGAGAGGGAATGGTGGTCTATGTGTCTCTGCCTCTGGCGTCTAACATTGTTTGGTTCAACAAGCTGAGCTCCCTCTGAAGTCCACCGCTCCTCTTCTTTCACTGCCCACAATCTCTCGTTTGCACACACAGAGCAAACGGTACTTCAGAAATGTGGCAGCCCCTGGAGACGCAGCGGGGTGTGAGAGACGGGGCAGAGGCGAGAAAGTATGGGGAAGAAGCGAGGCTCAGGAGGACACTTGTCAGAACAATATGGCATCCCCCGCTGCTGCCCCTTCAAGAGTCCAGGCCGTAAAGAGGTTACAGAACGAGAGCAGAAAAATGAACTGTGCTCGGCGGCGACAGTAGTGAGGCTGTCTGTAGGAATATCTATCAAGTGACGAGATACAGCGTGCCAAACAATAGGATATGTGATACGCAATGTTTTCTACAGCGATAACGACAATATTTGGTCATGTATAAACCGTAAATATTTACCACTCAAGATGCTTGTGGTTATACAAAACACAATTAAATGCTACATTTTCTCTGTGTAATTTCCATTTTTCATATAACGCTTCAAATACACTGCCAGATAATTGCTGCCATCATTATTTTTCTCCTGCAGTACATTGCATTTGGTAATAATGTAATAAAAATCCATTCTACTTCAATCAACTTTAATTACAAAAGCAAAGTATTGTTTTAATTCTTGTATTTGGCTAGAAACATGTTTTGTTCAGTGCTTTCGTCAATGATTTTTGATTGTGTGTTAGATGTATTGGGCTTTGTGGATGAGTGAATGAAGAGAATTTGGTAGAAGCTACGTAGATTTGAGTGAATCAAGCGCTTGTTGAGTTCGAATACTTTGATAAAGTGAGACGATGGCCGCAACAGGTTTGGACTTTGTGAAGGTAGAATGGCATCAAAAGTTCCTCCTGTGCGTTTGTCTTTGTCAGTGACCTCTTTATGCAGCAGCAGACAAACCCATGGGGCGCTTTAGAAGAAAGTACATTTTAAGTGTCCTGTTCACGGACATAACGCCACAGTGAATCCAGGACCTGCATTTACTGTCATCCACTTTCAGTCCTAGATTCTGTGTTTTTCCTGGCTCTCCTCCGATCGCTGAATATTCATGCAGTTTATTTAAAGCAGAGCAGGTCTTTCATTTGCTGCTGGTTTAGGAGCAACTTCAAACTGTAGATCTTTGAGTATGCTTGTCTGTGCCAGCTACAGTTTATGCACAATGTTGTTCTGGACACAAAGGTTATTCTCTGTTATATTCCTTTTTTAAATCTGTTTTCAAAATGTTTGTACAAAGAAATTATTTGTCGTGCATTGATTTAAAGCTGAATAATCTCACGATTTACTCTCAATATTCCAGCCAACTTTCTCCTTTCTGCTGGTCCATATACCTCTTAAGTATCAGTAAAGTAATTGGTTAACTGATCAAAATATTGATCAACTAAGACACCATCGACCGATTAATGGACCAAACGACTAAAGGCTTACACCCTTAAACTCTAATGAAGGTACAGTAGGTCGGAGAGGGAAATGAATTACAAAATAAGTCTGTGTAATCCCTCATTCGTCCAGGAGCGTTCCATTGTAGGAAAAGGCTTACACAGAGGAGGATTTAAAACCTGAGTTCCCAGACTCGATCCGCAGATTGAGAATGACTCTTGGATGAGAGTCGAAACGTTTAGTTTTTCTAAAAACAGAGTCCAGATGACTACAACTGAAACTTTTTCTACAATCATTTCAAAATACTGTCCAATAATGAAGTCGATTTGTTTCTCCAAATGTTGTATGCAGTATGAATGAAATAGATATCTCCAAACTGCAGTAAACGCAGAGTAATTAGGTCTACGAATTAGGTCTACGCTCGAATTTGAACACTCCTTTCTTAATGTTTTGTCTGTGTTTTGTCAGGTCTTCCGCAGAAAAGCTGTGGAGCTGGGAGAGAAGCTGCTGCCAGCCTTCAAGACGCCCACCGGGATCCCCTGGGCCCTGCTCAACCTGAAGAGGTAGGTCCTGCACCCGCCCACTCTGTGTCTGCCTCCATCAAGGAAACACTGTATGTTCAGAGCAACAACAAAAAACACTCTCAATATCACAATCTGGGAGAGTACAAAATAGAAACTGCACAAAATAAATGCGTAGTCTCGTTTTCTTATCTCTATCCCAAAGAATGTCTTATGTAACAGTAACTCTCATCTCTGTTATGCCTTTTGAGTTATTATATCTTTAAACATCAATGTCTAAATAACCTTCTCAACACAGAAAATAATAATTTAGTAGTAGCCAGCATTTGTCTCTGAACTAGACCACCCCTGGTTCTAGTTTGAATCTGGCCACACAGTCCCTGTAGCCCATATTAATGTTAATTTTAAAAATGTGTTCCTCAATTTCCTAAATCTCAAACTGTGGTACGTGTACGTTCAGGTGGTACCAGAGGACTCCTCATGCAGTTCTTATATTTTCTGAATTAAAAGTCAATTGAATCCACATATATGTCCTCTTTTGGGTTAGTTCTTGTTTACAGCTAGTTTGTAATCCTTTTTATACCTTTTTATACCTTTATACCGTTTAGTCCTAAAATACTTATCTGCCTGTTTTTTTTCTGGTGTTACTCAGGAAGCCAAATATTTCCTTAGGTGGTACTTCCCATTACCTTTACTTCAAATGTCATTGACCACAAACCAAACTCATATCATTGTTGATTGTTTATCAAATGTATATGACCTTTGATTACCCTGGTAAGTTATTAGTTACATGTACAATAACGACGTAATGCCACAAAAACAGACAAAGTAACTGCAAATATGTTAACAAGTAATACTTTATAATTCACTTTTTTTTTTTTTTTTTTTTTAAAGACCACTCTCTCAACCTTCCTTATCACATTTTCAACACTCTGGCCGTGTTTGCTCGCCGAGTCTGGGGTCTCATTTGCGAGTCCACGTCAGAGGCTGTCTCTAAAACTGAACCAAACTAAACTTTTGAGCGCTGTGACAGGGTGAGAGGGCACGGACGCTCTTATTATTACACTGTGTCTCTCTGACAGGACTGTCCCAATAATGTCCCACTGCTACACAACAGCCTCGCGCCGGAGCTGCCCCCAATATCAACCACTTTAGCTCTATATTATTGCCAGGCACCTCTTTGAATATTAATTGAGCTGGATGCGGAAAATTATTGTGAAAATAATAGATATGTACTTGTCTCTACAGCTGTTAGAGCTACCACTTCAAAGCAAACTTATAAGAGTCCAAAGTTTCTCAAAGCTGAAGATTTTTTTGCCCTCTTATTCTCGTGAGACTGTCTACAACTTTATTTTAAAAGAGTCATCAGTTTGCCATTCACTACATTCTACGCCCCAGTAGAAGTAAAATTAAAATCAAAAGGGAAAAAGTAACATTGTTAACGTCCAAATAAGGATATAATGTGATACTTCTGCACTTTTATGATTCATTTTACAGACATTTTACATTTGTCTGATAATGAAACCTCAACTAAAAGTTTCAAGACATGTTTTAACGTTGTTTCTCTTGGACTGACATAATATTGTCTACCGTTGGGATTGTCAATATCGCTCAGCCCTACGTGCCACTATAACTGTTATAAAAGTTTATTTTTGTATAAAGGACAACACAAAAACCAACACTACACTGTCAATATGAGACCTTCATGTCAAAGATCAACATCGCAAACAAAAAATAATACAAATACACGATGCAAATGTATAATAGAATCCAACTCCAAAACATGACACAGAGAGAGCTAAAAATAAACAAAAGCAACATGGCACATCCTATCTATGGTACAAGTCCCACCTTCTGTCGAAAAGATCCAGCTTCAAATTAAATCTGAATGTCACTTTGGTCCATCTGTCGAATGTCAGTTACAATTTCGGTCCTGTGTTTTTGAAGAATGTGCAGAAGATATCCATTTATTGTGTCCATGGCAGGGGTTTTGAAGCCCGGTTACGTACTCCTGAAATCAAGTGCAAAGCCAGTGTCCGATTTGCAGTGCTCTATTGATATCTCTGAACAGTCGGACAGTCCCAAAACCTAAGGTAATGGCGGGCCACTTGGCATCCACAGTTTCTCCAGCAAGCAGTATTTCTCTGTGAATAGTAGGCACTTTGACATGGTGTTATGAAAAAGCGTGATATATTTTTCCAACAGAACAAACGTGTGATTTGGTGGTCCTACACTGTGATTACCTTCTCTTTCTCTTTTGATTGTAATATCTTTAGTAGAACGGCTGTCCAGATTATTAATGCATTTATATAATTTAGATATTATTCCGATTGAAAGTGCTGATTTATAAGCTTTAATCAGAGGGTTATAAAATTAACACTTTTTCTGGGTAACATTGTTTTGAACTAGATTTAAAATGTTCCTGATTTGTATTATGCAGATATTAGTTTTATGCCTTGACAATTGCATAATCGCTCCACATTTAATCACAGTGTGAGACTCTGCTGTAATAATACTTACAGTATAGTATTAATCCATAGAAACAGAAGGTATTAAGCTTTATGTAGCAGTTGGAGCCCCCTGCAATGCACTTCAGTCGCCCTGTCACTCAAACCTCATGGATCCGAGCCCGATTCACTTTAATTTTATTTTTGTCCCTAGAGAAAGAGACAGCCCTCCTCTGTTTGTCAGCCGGTAATTAAAAGGCGGCTTGTCAGGACGATAAACGCGGCGTAACAAATTAATTTTCTCTGGCGTCGGAATGGGTGAGTGGACTCGGCCCCCGCTGTCATTCTCTCGGGGGCAGGTATGGAGGAGGCGCCCGTCGAGAGAGCCTTCTGTTGGTGTTACCTGCACCACTATGAGAGCACCCGCCAGGTTGTCCCGAGGGGGCCGGAGCAGATTGGAGACCATGATGACTTTATCTGCTTGAGTGAGCGCCGATAGCCGGCTGCTAACTCGCACGTCACAGCCCCGTGAACACGCCGAGCTCTGCAAATGAAGATCCAACCTACAGCTGATTTAAACTGGGTTCTCCTATAGGACACAGAAGAGACCCGACTGTAAGTAAGGAGAGATTTACTTGTACGATGAAGTGGTTTATTCAGTCTTTTGTTCGCGTGCAGCATCCAAACTGTGAAAAGGTTATAGTTACACAGCATCATTTGGCAGTAATGACCTTGGATTGGTTTAACATTTGGTCACTTTTCTATTAAAATCCTGTTTTTAAAGCAACAATCGCGACGACAGGACAAGGCAGCATGGTCCCTTTACATCGTGAAGGCCCCTAATTTAGTTTTGATTAAGGTACAATATTACAATTACCTGCTTAATCCTTGGACCATGTTTTGGTTGATATTTGGCTGCGTATCATCACAATTGAATCAAAATCGCAGTCGGGGCTATCATCAGATCACAATGGCTGCAGTTATTTAGATCATAGAATGTCCTCTGCAACAAAAATATTCTGTCTTTTTATTTAAAAAAATGAATCTCATACCTGTAGTTTAGACCTACAAACATGCACTAGAACGCAGGGGATTCTTGTATTAGTTTATCAGTTCATATTTCAGTCTTATCTCAAACGTTAACGCTCCCGGAGTTGTTTTACAATGTGCTGTTTGACCAGAATCGTGCTTATAAAACTTGTCGCAGAAGCTGGCCTCGTACAAGTTTTTCGTCGCCGTACACATTGCTACCGTCCTCGCCCAAAGCTTCTTTCGCTTCGACGGTAACCAAAACGAGTCTCGTCAAACAGAGTGAATGTCAAATGAAAGACTTTGAGATTGAGGAGACTTTGCTAAACGCTAAAAATGAAGGGATAAACGGAGAGAGGGAGACAAAGACTGAATAAGCGTCAAGAGAAAAAGTTTTGAATAAGTTTCACATCTCTTTTTTCTACTTCGGTGGTCATATAAAGGTTTGGATTAAGATTATTAGTGTGTTTTTGCAGTTCCTAGAAATGGACCTTGAAAGAAAAACAGATTTGGAGCTCTGGCGTGTAGACTGTGTAAATGCAGTGTAACGAGACTAGAGAAACCAAACGAACATTGTCGGATATAATTGGGACTCCACGCCTCTTGCAGAAGTTTTTCTGACGCGACCTGCTTCGGGAGTTAACCATAGCGAACAGTTTCTCCATAACCTTGACCCAGATGTCTGCAGAATGAACAAGACATGCTCGACCCAATTACTCCCTCCCCCCAGTACTCCTCTGTACTCGTGTAAATACTTCCTGTACGTCCTCTGAGATACTGAGGTTTTTCTTCCCACATTCTCGACCTCGTCCATCCATCTTGATTGGACTGACCCAGTATCTCGTTCAGGACGTCCACTTCGGTCCTGTCCCTCGTCTGCGTCCCGCTTTCACCATAGCTTCACCCATAGCTATCGGCAAAACCACCAGGGAGCGTTCGGAAACGGGGACACAGTTTTGCCTACAAAATAGTCATTAAAACTGTAATAGGAACCATTCATAAACGCAACAAGGTACCTTTGGTCAACATGCAGGTTTTACCACTGCAGGACAAAGTTGTGGCTTTCTCACTTCGTTTTTTGTTATTGCCATAGATTTTTTTTTGCAGCCAGACTTTATGAGCTATATGACATTTAATCGTAGGCTTGGTTTTGATCTCCAATTTTGTTGATAGCGTTTATTGGCAGCAGGGCCCTAAACCAGTCACAGTGTGCGCTCACGGCCATTGATGGACACAAACTGAGCGGAAAATGCAGCTAAGATTCAATTGATTTGTCTTATTGATCTTCACTTCGGACTGAGGCCACACCAACAGCAAGCGGACCAAAACACTGCATTTTAAGTTAGAAACCACCTTCTAGTTCAGCAAGTTATTTTCCCTAGCCTTTACCTGACAACTCATTACGTTTGGCTGGTGCATCTCTCAGTGTTTCCATTAACATTCAGGCCGATAACGTTCTTAAATCACTCCTACCACACTTCGCGCTGACTGCCTTTAATGGGATGAGCCTGTGTGTCTGTGCCAGCGATTTGCTTTTAAAATGCTGGTCTATCACCGCTCCGCTCAAATGTATTTTCATCTCATCTCACCATCCGACACTTTACCCACAGTGCACCTGGACCAGGGTTGGTTTAGATCTCAATAGGTCATTATTGGATGCTGTTTACAAATGAGCAAATGTTCAAGGGAGATTAGGAGCGACGGGTCAGGCAGAGGTCTGTGAACGTGTGAAATAATAAACTAGGAAAGGTGTCTGGTGATTTTTATTTTTCTTCAATAATCAGCAATGGCAAATTTATTTTCACTTCTTGCTCAATTAAAACAAATTTTAAATAGTAGTAAATTGGGTTTGATACGCAGGTTTGATACGGATTTTGATTCATGGATCACAATATTGATAAGATTCAGAAAGAACAAACACAAATGTTTCCTCTTATTTCTATGGATATTATAAATAAACATAACATTTTATTCACGTACACCATGACTATAAAAATATAGCAGTGTTAAGCCTTTAAAGAGCTGTTTTCTTACGCACCAGCAAAAGTGTGGCACAATAAATGTGCTGGAATATTGACATGTGCATTGAGTCACTCATGTGTATTATAGTGATGTGAGGATCATATTAAACAGATAATTATTATATTTAGTACTGTTGCATCCTAGGGCTTCAACTAACGATTATTTTGATAGGGTTCTTGCATTTTATTTAATGCATTTCTGGAAAACACAACTCACATGCACTTAATGAACATACTGGGCTTATTTTATACAGATCAAATGTTATTATTTCTGTGAAATTAACAAAGAATGAGGTAACATATCATCACCATTTGTACAACATTCAAGTAAAAAACAAATATAAATTTAATTGTAAAAAGTAAATAAGTGCCTGTATAATTATTTAAAATATGGTATGTTATGAGATGCTGTTTAAAATATGACTTAATGTCATATGATAATATGACATTTTATGTTATGAAGGGAATGGTCTATCTGTTAGATCATTCCCTAACAGTTAGATCACTCAAGTGATTTTCAACGTTTCAGACTGATTTAGTGTGGCATGGAAGCGATGTTGTGCTCCATTACCACGGTAAATCAGTCTTGCAAACATTGAATTGCAAATCTTTTACATTTAGCGCAAAGTGCTCCCACACTTTGGAAGATTCTGTTTGTGTTTTTCCCTTTCCTCCATCTTTTTTGTGTTTACTTATTGCTGCCTCCAAACTTTTGGCCTCCCTCATTTTGTATAAACTGCACGAGTGAGTGAGGAGGGCTCATGGTTGGCTAATCGCCACTTCTACTGTACTGGTAGATCACGCCATCAAAATGCTCACTACCGCCACGCTTTGGATGGCGATAAGTGCTAAAAAGTGCAGCTGACGGTAAAGATTTTTTATAAGACAACTAATCGATGACCAAATCAGTTGACAACAATTTTAATAATTGATTTTAATCAATTCAATGTATTAATGCAGCCTTATTGCATCCCTTGTAGTAAAGATAAAAGAAGCAGGGTGTTAAGCTTTCCACAAACGACCACAGGATCTGCAGTTCAAAAAACCTCACCTACTACTGTGCCTCCTTTGTGTCCGGATGTCGAATTGAAAGATCACAACGTTTTCAATACTTGATTTTCTTTGTAATATAAAGAACATCATTTTTTTAAGCACCAACACTGCATGCCATGTAAAGTGCAATAAATGAGCCAAAGTCCTACTAGTCTGCTGTTCTTTTACTGATGGAAATTGTAGGTTCTTGTTTCAAACTTTCCAGGTATAAACCATTAAAATGTAGTCACCACTGCATTCCTTCCTCTTGCTTACAGTAGCCCATTGTTCCAGCTGCTACTCTTTAAAGCTCATAAACCTGACCAGACTCTGCACTTTATTCCCAATTAGCAGTAAAGTGGAAACACGTGTTGTTCTTTAACTCGATGGAGGAGCTCTGATCTCTTCCTGCTTTGAGGTCTGCTCTGAGTGTGACTGACAGCTGTTGAAGCCCTAGACCTCATTATTATGATAAGATGTGGCTGGTTCAGTGGGTTCTTCCTCTGTGTACTGATTTATGAATAATTGTCTTCCCGAGGACAAACAAGTCAGATTATTTTTCCATTTCCAAAACTAGTTCTGTTAATATTTGTCACCCAAAAATATTTGCAGATGTAATTATTTGTGTACTGTAACTTGTGACCGTTGGCATCCATACACAGTAAAGATGTTTGGTGATCATACTGTACCATAACTACCACTATGACAATTTTGGATTAATTATAGATGACATGTTATGCTTTGGCTTGTCTATATAGTTATAATCTATGACACCTATGGACCATTATTTCATATTTCTATTACATAGCAATATTGATCTAATACAAATCAATAGAAGAAACAAGTCCACTGAGGTGTGTCACCTTAAACGTCATAACAGCAAAGTGCTGTCTATACTTCATAGATTACGATAGCAAGCAGCAGATTGTGGGTGTATACCAGAGGCTGTATAAAAATGGGAAATTGTGGAACAATGGAGTCTTGATTTCAGGAGAATAAATATTACTCAAACGTGCATGAATCCCTCTGAATACAACTTTGAGTGGATAAAACAACTGTAACATTAGCACAACAGTATTTTGTATGGTATGTCCCCTTTAAGATTACATTTACTGATTCCAGGTGTCCCAGAGCATAAACAGTTCACAAAAGACTGAAATATGAAGGGCTAAACTAATACAAGAATCACATGCACTTCAGAGCAGTTTATACATTACAATGTTGGAACGTTTTATGCAAAAGACATGGAGAAGACATTACATTACAAAAATAATTCAAGCCTTTCCAATCATCTAATTGTGATTATGCCCATTATGCTGGTCAAAAGCCTTTATAAACAAAGAGGAGTCAGGAAAAGCATCTGCCGCATGCTAGGACACAACTGATTCTCTCTGGCAACTCTAGACCAGAAAACCTAAAGAAACAAACTAAAATAACACCATTCTTTTGTTAGACTTCGAATGAGCTATGTTAGTAGATGGACAAAAGTACTCTTCTATATTAAAGTGCTCTCTTTGAACGTCTGGCTTCATGCTCTGTTAAGGCAGAAAGCCCGGCTCTTCTCCCACAAACGCGCGCTGCACGGCTCCTCCGCAGCAGTATCCTCAGGCACTGAAACCCAGCCGTGATTTAAAGCCTCTAATTAAGTTGCTAACTGTGAATCTATGGCAATTCACATTTTCTGCTCGCTCTCAAGCTGCAGAAGTCCCATGGATTTTAAGACGGGAGGGAAGAAGAACAGCGCGAGAAAAAAAATGTGCGGTCACGGTGCTGGTTTGTGGTTTTCAAGCTGTGGGCCAGGTACAACAACCCCCGGACTCTGTGGCAGCTAAGACAGTGTGTGGAGAGCAAATACTTTCGGAAATAAAGAAACGATTTGAAGTCTAGAATGACGAGTCAAAAGTGGTGGCGGATGGAAATGGAAAAACAAATTGCGCAAAGTGACGGAGATAGAATTTTCTGCGTTTAAAGAGATGCGTAGTCAAGTCTCAAACTCCAGTGGCCAGAGGTGTGCCCGCGGCTGCCTCCGAGCTCTTGAATAATGGGAGACTTGGACAAAGGACAAAACAGACAGAGCAAAGAGAGGAAAAAACGGGCAGAACATATCCCATAACGTGTGAACCTGATCATTCACTCTGGCATCAGCCTCGGTGGCCTACATTTTTCTGGGTCAACTCTTTGGAACTGTCACTTTCAGGCCGCGGTTTAGGATTGTCAGACAAACGGCGGTGAAGGGCGGAAACCGGGGCAATTAGGATTAACGCCTCAATTCAAAACCAAATTTAAAACCGCAGGGATTATTTACAGATCATGTGTTTTTGTTGTCGCATTTGACTAGGTGGGAGAAGGCAGTAAAAAAAAAAACATATTTTTCCTCACAATCTCAATTATATCACCTTCACCAGATTACTAAAGCCACAGTGTTTTCTTTTTACGAGCGTTAACACTTTACTTAAATCTTAAATCCACCTTTCAGTCACTCTTGATGAAGATTCTCTAATAGAAGTAATGGGCGAAGGATGTTTTTGATTTGAGGTTTTCATTAAGTCCATCCTAGACAGCTATATAATACTTAATGTAGAATCTATTCAGTTTCATGCTGTTCCTTTTGTTAAGTCCATTAGTACATCTGCGAACACACATGAGAGTCCTTCAGCACACCGGTTAATAGAGCTGTATTGTATCTGTGCAAATAAGCAATCCTTTTTCAGCCTCAGACTCGAAGCAGCCGTAACAAAAGTCTCCATCAGAGAACGACCCTCGGTGTGCTGTTATTGAAACTCTATTTGGATGCTCTGCACATAATCTGACCCATTGGTTATAATAGTCTCACCAGCAGCATCTCAGTCACGATTTACTCCCGGTATACACGCACAGCTCGTTTTCACCACGTCCATTTGACAAGTGGACATGAGGTTTAGTCGACAAGCGGTGGAAGGGGTTTGGATTTCTGCCAGCATCGTTACTAAAATGTACATGTTTTATTCCAATTTAAGTAGATGTTTTTAGAAGTGTTTTTTGAGGCGACACTGAATGGAAGGTGTTTCTACAGCATTCTAGGGTTGCATGTTTACTTTGTCTAATTATGCAAACAACTTGAAATTCAATATTTGGCATGCGAATATTGTTATCAAGATGAGCTGTACTTAAAAGTGCGCTTTGTAGCCATTTTCCACTTGCTTAATCTTTTCCACATTATAGCATCAAACTTATCTCCATGGAGACAAGTAGGTAACATCACCAGCCCAAGTGTGTGGAGAAGCGACCCTAAGAATTTGTGTTTTTGAAGGTATTTTTGTGCAAATAAAGACTAATTGCAAGATACGTTTAAGACCAGAGATGAAGCAATAACATCTCCATGGAGACAAGCAGGCTGCAGACCCCTCACCTGAAAAAAAGTTACATTGAGCACATTTTAACCGTTTTTTAACAGTTTTTTCGTCCGTCATCCTCACCAATCAAACCAACACTTCTGCCAACACTTCAGTCTTGTATCATAGTAAGACTCTATTATAATGCATTGTGTTTTGCGTAAGAACTTTGGGCTCAATCTCTTATCCCACCACAGTCTCTCTGGAAAATCAGCTGACTCCCTGGACCGTCATTTTTCCGATAAATACACTTTAATGCGTCCGGATGTGCGTGGTGTTTGTCAGTTTTACACGCCGCTGCCGTCCTGCTGGGTGGTGTTGATTCTCTTAAACAGGGATTTAGTGTTGCTCACAGAGGGGTTTCAGTGGGATTCTGGAGGAGTGACGCGAATATAGAAGGCGTGTTATTGCTATTCCGACACATACTAAACAGGATTTGTTGTTTATCACCGCGGTTGTAAAAGATTTGAGGGGAAAAAAAGTCGTTACCAGAATAATGTAGGCATAAAACGGGATTAAAGTACTACTACGAGAAAGTGCGAAGTGTGTATTTTTTGCAAAGCTCTGCCACAACTATTATTTGCTGTCTTATTTTTCTGTGGCCAGCTTGCCTTTATGGATGTGAGAGTGAGTAATGCTGGTGGTCAGAGAAACCAAAGGAGGACAATGGCAGCTGTGTTTATACCAGTCGACCCCTGTAATGTTCCAGAAATCATCACGAGCAACAATAATATTGAAATAATATCGTGAAAAGTATTGGCTGTAATGAATACAAGGCCGGATTAAACACTTAAGTAGTTAGTTAGTATCATTCATTCAACCATCTACTGCTGAAATGTTAGTATATTACCAAGAAATGACAAACACTTCCTGTTGGTGCAAAGAAAAGATAGATCGAATCACTGTATGAACAATAAGGCGGTTTTATCTTGACTGGTCCAGCAAAAGTAGCAGTGGATGAATGAAAAATGAATATGAAAGTATCTCCAAGTGTCAGAAAAGTGTCATATAAATCCAGGGTGGATTTATTTTTACTCGTTGAAGCTTCCATATTGAGAAACTCTGGCTGAAAAGATTGACAATATGAAGTATTATATTTGCAATGGGCTCCTATGGATTCTTGCCATCTTTTAAATAATTGAGATGAAACCTTTGATTTGAGAAGAGGCCTTGTACATTATACATGATTATATATAAATAGAAATGAATGTATTCAACCAGATCTTCATCCTGCCTTCTTTGTCGATTGCCCTTCGTGCACCAATGCCACCCGACGCTTCTGTGAATAGTACATGTTCCCCCCGAAGCACTGCCTTCTCACTCATCCATCATTGGCCTGGATGCAATCACTCAGTGCCTCCTCCTAAAGGCTCTGGTCTTCTGTCCTTGTCCCGGGTACTGATCAGACTCAGGGCTCCGTGACAGCAGCAGGACGAACAGGAGACAGATATGACTGACACTTGACGGATGCAAACAGCAAACACCAACATTAGTCTTGATCAACTGCGTCACTTCATGGGTTTCCGCTTCCTTTTTTATCTCTGACTTTTTCCCATTCAAAAGAGGTACAAATTTGTTTTCAATTGTCAATCACTATGGCAACAGTCCTAATATTTCTTATTTCTTATTTTTTTAAACCCATGGACAGCACAGATTTTGTTTTGTTTTTTAAAAAAAAAGGAATTTATTGGAAAGCTGTGCAAGTTTTTTCTATTGGGGTGATTTTTAAAGGTGCATTGTGTAACCTAGCCACCTGCTAGTCTCCTGCTTTGCCTGAAATGTTCCACAGTATGACATTAAACTTATCTATCATCTGCATTTTTTTCAAGTGTGTTATTACGTACTTCCTTCCTCTGAGCAGGCTTGCCTCTCCACATATCTGACTTGTAACATGACCTGCTGATGTCGCCAAGGGGAAAGACACATTTTTGGCCATACCTACTGTTGGGACTTTCCAGGAGAATTGCAGGTGGAAGACTAGTACAAGACAAGTTAGATGCTGCCCCTTTTGATGTGAATTCAATATAGACTTTTTGAAGTTTTCTTCGTCACTGTAGATCAGGCCCAAGATACTCACTCTAACAAGAAGTCAGTGATGTTTAAATTCAATCTTTCATCTTATATTCAATCTTGACATGAAATCATTTGAAATGTCCTTAACGTACTGGAAATACTTCAAGGGAATGAACCACTTCATCACCAAACTGAAACAACAGAGCAGAGTAAGAGGGAGCTTTCTTGTTGTGGCTCCAGAGTTCATCTGCTCACCTGCTCCCCCTGGAGGCTGGCTGTGGTGTGGCTCTACTACTCTCATCAAACTGCCCCGACACACTATCTGCTGACTCTACTTGACAAGTCCTTCTGTTAAACTGCACAAAAACTACTGTTTGGGCCATTTATTATTGTTTAATTGTTACTGCTCAATGTGCTCAAATCGCCCCTCAGGGATAAATAAAGTTATATTGAATTGAATTGATGCACAGAAATTTGAGAAGTGATTCATTTGTCGGTTGTTTGTCGTTGTCTTGCAGCGGTATTGGCAGAAACTGGCCGTGGGCATCAGGTGGGAGCAGCATCCTGGCCGAATATGGCACGCTGCATTTGGAGTTTATGCATCTCAGCAAACTGTCAGGAAACCCGGAGTTCGCTCAGAAGGTAAACGTCTCTCTTTTTATTCTGTCTGTGTTTCATGAATGTTCAAAAATCCTTCCTCGAACACTGTTTTCCCTTCAAAGGTGATGAATATCCGAAAAGTGCTGAATCGACTGGACAAACCACAAGGACTGTATCCAAACTACCTGAACCCAAACAGCGGCCAGTGGGGGCAGCGTAAGTCTTACTACAGTGCAATACTTTTCAATCTGAGTGTACTGCAGGCTACAGCGTTCAAGTTTGTATTAGAATCTCAGCTTAAAATTTAAAATGTGCCCGTAGATCATTGGTTAAACATGTTCTGTGCTGGTAGGCTGGACCGTAATCATTTGCATAGCACTTGGAAATGTCACAAGCCTGTACTTCTCCTCCGACATGGAAATTGTAGTGAATTCAAGCGGCTTGTCTGATTTAGTGCTCTTCAGAGTCTCTAAGAGAAACTTTCTGCACCTGTAATTTGTTCTGACAGAAACCGCTGCTTCCTGTCAGTCTTGTTATTAAAATCGCCCTTCCCTGTGAATTTAAAGAGCTGAAGACGTTGGAACTAAATCTGTAATTGTTTTTATAATGCTCAGTCAACATTTTTCCTATTACTTTGATTTCGGTTCCCAATCCAACATGTAGATTTAGGTTTTCCCCACAATACTGATAATGCATTAGTCTTTTACAGCTCTTTTCTAGGCCTGTGGTGTCCTTTTATATTCAATAGTATTGTTTCTTATTTAAAAACATATAAAATGGCTTTCAGTATTACATTCCACATTTGTGGAAATAAACAAGACAAACATTTAGACTGTGCCATTTAATCCAATGTAATTCCCCTGAACTCAGACGTTTAGGCAGCTATTGCATGTGTGCAATTTGTTATTCTGTTTGCAACTAAATGACAAGATACTCGTTTAATTCTAAAAGCAAACAATTGTGGGACTATTCAAAGAGGAAATCTTTGCTTTTTGGTGTTTACTTGTGGCTAAGAGACCTTTTGGGTCCTTGACATGTTTACGTTTTGACTTACAACCAGTGCTTCTAAAAATAATAGAAAATGTTGTTACGAATCATCACAAGAAATAGAAATTTTCAATGAATTAAGATTGTTTTTCCTGTCAGACATTTATTTTCGCTTTCATCCTTAAGCTTTTCTCTGTCAACAACAACCAACATATCAGTGGTTTGTAGACGTGGGCTTACACGTTTCTGTATGAGCTGTAAAACGTCTATGTCACGTCCTGATGTTAAACGTTGACACAGCGATTTGTGCTTTCAAAGTGCTTCGTCCCGACAGCAGCGGGAAAATGGAATAGCGCTACGAGACTTTTGTTGCTATTGTCACTTTCATTATCTCCTCAGACAACACTTTCCTCAAAAACATGACAAGCGGGATCACGCCAAGCTTTTAAGCGATACATTTTCCTCCCCGGACTTCACTATACCAGCTTTGTTCAACTTTATACGTGTGAACGCTTCCCTCTGGTCGCGCCTCTCTTTCCTCATTTCTCGTTGGGCATCGTAGCGCTGAGGAGTTTAGATAATGGGTTTCAAATTATGCCCCCGTTGCTGTGGTTTGTCAGCAACTCGGCGATGCAAAAAGACTCAGGTCAAAGATGGTATTAAAAGTCTGCTTTTTTATCACTTAGTACTGGTATTAAAGCAATATATTTGTATTGCAAAGTGTTCACAAAGAAGGGAATTGTCATAGATTACACGCATTTGTCTGTTTCGAAGGGAATTTTTAGAATGAGGCGTGAGAAAAATCTTAACAGAAGGCTCAAGGCAAACTGAGCCGTAAAGAAACATGAAATAACGCCATATCAGTTCAATTGTATCTATGTTTTGCTCTCTCAAGAGTTATCAGAGAAAAAATAATGCATGTCGTTGGATACGGTTTCAAAACATAGATAACGTTCCCAAGCCACAAGGAGACGGAGTAAGAAAATTCTATTTGTTTCATTGTATATTGTAAATGTAAAGCATTTTCTCTGTTTCTCTGTTTATCTTTACCTTTGCACGCCATGAGCCCAGCGAAGATCTTCTTAATGTGACTGATGATTGGACACAGTAGACAGTTGAACGGCTATTTCTGTCTCCATTTCATACATTGAAATATGTAGTATCTCCTCAGCCGAACACGCTGATGTGATTTGATGGAAGTATTGAATAAACCTTTGAAATCTCCCTGGCAATGGCCGACATACAGCGCGTGAATCGGTCTGGGTTTTTTTGTTTTCATGCAAATCGCAGCACATTCAATTAGGCACAGTGAATAGAGATGACAAGTTTCGCAAATATGGCGGAAAAGAATAGTTCACAAAAAGGCTTTATGGCCTTTTGAGGCTGAGGTTTTCGTCTTGAAAGATATAACCGAGTGGAGCTGGGAATGCTTGTGTTGAATAAATGATGACCTGCGGATGTTTGCAGCCTAATGTTCTCAGGAAAATATCTGCTACCCTCAGTTTCTTGGACATGTTTAACTTGGATGTACATACACTTTTAACTTGAATCCGTCGTACGTTAGTCTCAGACGCACACTTAGAAACGAAATTAAAATGCTAAAATGTCTGCACGGAATGTTGACCAAAGACAAAAGCTGGGAAAGTAGTCGCGAACAAGTCTGATTGTGACACCTCATTATTCAACCTTTATCAGTCAACCTGTGTGCTAAAAGCCAGTCTGAATAAATATGTTTTGAGCCTAGATTTAAAAAGGCTAAAGTCTGTGATGGTTGTGCATGTCGGGGGGCCAATGGAGGGCAAAAAGAACTGGGGTGATGCGCTGACGTCTGGGTGTGTGGGTTAGAAAACGAGCCGCACCATTTAATAGCACTTGGAGGTGAATTATCTTACTTTTCCGGCGTTTTGCCTGGATTGTTCCGCAATATGGCATTATCGAGTTGTATTGAGAGGGATTCCACCAGGCCAAGTTCCGGGTCATACTTGTAGAAAGCCAAGACCACTCACTGTAAGAATGCATGTTTTTCAAGGTGTTTTTTAGCAATAAGAACACCTGTAATTGAATAAATGCAGGATAGATACATGTAATGCCATATTGTGGAGCATTCTAGGCAAAGCAAGGAGACAAGCAGGTGTCAGACCCCCTCTAGGAAAGTTACACAGTTCAGTTTTCACAGAACTAACAAAGTCGCTATGATTTTGCTCCTAACTTTTGCAGTGTTTCTCATTACTGTTCACGATTGTCGACCAAACAACATTGAAATCCTTCATTTTAATTTCACAATTAACCAAATAATCTTGACATCTGTATTTGTGACGGCCCTTGCGTATAATTTATGCTTTAACAGTCATGCTTATTTTTGGCTTCACTATTAAAACTGTAGAACCTTTTCCGTAACGTTATCTCTGTTTCTTGCATCTGTCGTCCATCTCTGCAGCCTTTTCCCTGCGCATTACCATCAGCCACAAGTGGGCAGGTTCACAAATGTGGCTTTAAACCCTGAGCATGTTTAGCGCTGTCCTCCTCTCCTTTTCAAAATGATGGCGTTTGACATTTAATCTGTGGGCTGCACGCACTGTCTGGACTCTCATAATGACACATGCATATGAATGAGGCTTCAGGTCAAACCCAGGCCTTTCCAGTGTTGTCACGTTGTAGATTGTTGTAGATTATTATGACCCTTGCACAAATGGGACTCGGTTATAAAAGCGGTTCGAGTTTGAATGTTTGTCTTGCTTTGCAGATCACGTGTCGGTGGGCGGACTCGGCGACAGCTTCTACGAGTATCTGCTCAAGGCCTGGCTCATGTCGGACAAAACGGACGAGGAGGGCAAGAAGCTGTACTACGATGCATTACAGGTAGACAAATGCATAGTAAATGTCGAGACGAATCATAGTAATTCGAGACGAATCCATATATTTAAAAATGATAATAATAATTAATTAATTGTTAGCCCTGCACGAGTTGGCCATGTCCAGGGTGTTACCCCGCCTAAGGCCCAAAGGCACTGGGATAGGCTCCAGTCACCCCGACCCCAAACTGGGAACGAGCGGTAGGAAAATGGATGGATGGATGAATAATAATAATAGATATGGAATAGCAGTAGTGTGCATTAAAGTTCCCACAAGCAATAGAAATTATATTGGAGAGAAAATGACATCAGTATGAAGTATTATTGTGACTGTGTTCCTCCTCTGCACATTACGCACTCGGCGGATGAGCTGTTCCAACGCGCTGAGCTCAAGCAACAGCGCGATGTTCTGCTTTTCTCTTAAGATGAAATATTTAACACCCAAGATAAAGTTGGTTAACTGTGCAATGGGAGGGTAAAAGAGACGTAAATGCGGGTGGCACCTGCGTGGGGTTTTAGGAGAGGAGAGAGGAGAAGACGCACTTGGGTCGGGCTGGATGTTCAATGCCTGATCTTCACACGCTGCTTGAGCTGAGTTCAAACACGTGTGACGATGTCTGCGTGGAAGAGCGCTAACGTCAGAGCAGGTGTCTCGGCTTTTTTGCCTTTGATTTCCCAGAAGTAGTGTCATCATCACGACGCGCATGTGTGCTTTTATGATAAATTAATGCCTAATGTTCATCCAGAAGTGCTCAACAGGGCTTATGTAGGCTTCTCCAGTTTGAGCAATCATGTAATAGGGTGTATAAAGTAACAGGCACCTAGTTCCACAAAGACGCAAAGTTTTACCCAAATGTTCAAATACTTTTCAAGAATTTTCCTCACACAAATTCCTGTAATATAATGTAAAACACCAGAAACAGGACATGGAATCTGAAATGTCCAAGCGGGACCTCCAGAGCAGCCTTTCGCCTTCCTCCTAATCACCTGTTTTCATGGCTCTGGGCTCATTATATTACAAGCTGCTGTCTGTAAGTTCCATTTAGATCAAGGCTATTTCTTAAAAACTTATATTTTTTGGTCATAACTCCATAATGTACAAGTATACTTCTGTGGTTATAATATTGGAGTAGGAGAAATGCTCCTTCATGTCTCCCTTTGATAGTTTTTAATTAAATGTGCAGTAATCCTATTTCCTCTACCTTGGAGTACCTCCCACTACATACGTTAACTCTTCTTAATGCCCATGGCTCTGGGCTCATCAAACTAGGCTGTATTTCATTAGTGTCATTTAGATCAAGTCTATACCGCAAAACAAATGTCCTTGTGTTTGTAGAAAATGTTACACAAGCAAATTGCAGCATTATTATTATATTATTAATGTTTTAAAACAGCATTTATTTTGACTATGAAATATTTTCTAGTTAATGGATTATTTTTTTTGCTTGAACCCCTGTCTAAGGACAAGGGATGCTCTGGGCAGTTATTCATTGCTTAATTCCTGTGAACGCTGGTTAATCGCTTCTCTATTGGCCAATATTTCACTGTTTGGTTCTCTTACTTTCTGTTGGTTAAATCAACAACTCTGGGACGCTCACCAAGGCCACTACTGTTGGGATTTTGGGCATTGCAAAATTGAATTGAACTAAATAAATGGTCTGCATAAGAAAATGAGCAATGTGCTGCATACTAGCGCTGGGTTTCGCCTTGGTAACCGATGCTACAATACTTCTGATACTCTGAGTTTGATACACTGTCTGATACATGGAGATCCCTTAAACCAATGTTAAAGGTTCACTGCAGTTGTCAGCAGGGCTGTACTCAAAATATCAATACACACATTTATTGTGACGCACTTCTTGGCAAAAGATGCATTGATACAGAGATGTGTAACGCAATGTACATTTATTATATATTGTAGTTTTAGACACCTATTTCTTTTTCTGATATTAAGGACATTGTGAAATTCTAATGCATGTTATTAATCCACACAATAAAAACATTATTTAGTAAACGTTTTTCACAGGTTAGGAGTATCCCTGTATCAGGCGAATAGTCAGCAGGTTAAAGTGTATAAGTTTGCAATTTATATCGTTAAAAGTATCTCTTTATCGATACAACATATTGCCAAGTCCGTCATGATAATCTGTATTGTTGTTGTTTGTTTTGTTTTAGTCAGCCTTACTACAAAAAAAACAGTTTGTTCTATAAATTGCCCTTTCATCTTCTTTTGGCCCTTATGTGACGACTCTCATGCACAACGATGATCAAAAACAAAGAGATGATGTATGGATTCTGTGCATTCGGCCATAACTTAGACACACAATAAACTATAGACTAGAGTGCTTTGCATAGATTTTCTCCACAGCACGACCCCCTCTTAATCCAAATCAAAGGCTGTTGGATGATAGTGCCCTGAAAAGATGGCAAACCTCCTTGTCCCCCGCTTGTTCAAATCATAGGGAACAGTATTGGATTTCTAGGCTGCTCTTTTATGCTCCAGTTAAACACCGTACTATATGTTTTACACTGAGAATAACATGTCTTTACTGCTATCTTGAGAAGTTGGCAGATGGGAGACAAACGTAGACAGCGCAGGGGGAAACTTATTTGTAGAAGACGGATGAGCTTGAGCTAACAAACCCACTCTACTGAAGTGAACACATTTGGAGAAGGGCAAAAGGCCCTAAACAAATGTAAGAAGTGGTTACTTATGCTGGATCCCAGCTGGAGGAGGCGGATTGGCTGCTGATTATGTCACTCAGAGAAACCAACAGTGACCCCTAAATCACACACGCTACACAAAGTTGAAACTTAAATGATATAGTACAACTGTGGCTCGGTGGTTAGAGCCATTCGCCCGTAAATCTGAACGTCCCAGTTTGGCTTCATATACAGATCTTGTGGTGTAGTTGTATAAATATGAAATAGTGAGTCAGTGCAATACCTCATTTATCCATGTTTCAAAGATAATCACCTGGAAATCTATTATTTATACTGCCCTGAGCTAGATTATTCCTGCCCTAAGGGAAAGAACAATAAGTTTGCACAGTCGGAAACTGGGCCTTCAGGTAATCGAAGTCAGAGCAGCTTCAGGTTTAAACTCCTCCTTTAGGGCAGGACTAATCCAGGCTCGGGGCAATATAAATACTATATTCTCAGACCAGTGCCTTCAGTTTGAAAATGACTTCCAGATGGCAGTCGAAACATCTAGATTTCAAAAACACTGTCCTGATGACAACCTTTGAAACCTTCTGAAATAGTGTTGTCACAACGCAAACATTTCAAACTGAGTTATTCTAAGGAGAAAGCTGGATACAGACTTTAATACTACAATAATAAATAGCACTATTCTTTTAGAAAATGTAATGTCATTTTCCACACAAATAATGACTCTCTTTAAATAATGTCTCTTTTACATTGCCACGTGGTTCTGATAAACGTCAAGATCACTCGAAAACTATTCAAGAAAGGTCAAGTTTTGTCCTATTTATGTGGTTTTTGTCAGTATTGATATTGAGTATAGAGTAGTATTGATTCGTACCTGAATTAAAACTGCCTTAAATGAATTGGACCAGGCGTGTGGAGGAAGGCGGCATGATGAGGAGACAATGTCAAGAGTAAAGTTTTAGCCTGACAACTCTAGACAAAACGGTTAACGCTAGCTCTAGCTCATTTACCCGAGATAATATAGAATACAGTAAATAAACTCTTTCGCTCTCCATTGTAGGCGATCGAGACCAACCTGATGAGGAAGTCGAGCAGCGGCCTGACGTACATAGCGGAGTGGAAGGGCGGGCTGCTGGAGCATAAGATGGGGCACCTCACCTGTTTCGCTGGAGGCATGATCGCGCTGGGAGCCGACGGAGCGCCCAACGACAAGACCGGCCACCAGATGGAGCTAGCAGCCGAGATTGCCCGCACCTGCCACGAGTCGTACGCCCGCACAGGTCACTCTCTACGTACCTGCTCAGTTTGTGCGGCTAGACGGGTCGGTTAAGACTCGGCTTGTGGAAGGGAATTTGTTCCGTCTGATTTTGAATTTTAAATACTACTGAATTTCTACCTCTGAATATTTAACCCTGAATACATTTATTATTTGCTCTGCTTAATTCACTGTGAATTTTATGCTCAGAATTTAAAATTGCGGGCATAAAATCAAAACACAATGCAAATGTACACTGCAAAATTCAAGCAATTGAAATTCTAAATTAAAATTCCAACATGTTTTTCCAGGGTTAAAGCAGAACTAAGTAACATTTTCACCTTAAATATGTATTTTTGGGGCATTTGAAGTGTCTGTCGTCGCCCCCTGCTGTCCTTGGGTGGTAAACCATCCTTGCAACATTTCCCGACATCAACCTGAAGAGAACTCTGCTGAACTCGCCTGTGTGATTATACCGTCTTGTTATGATAAAGAAAAGAAAAAAAGAAAAACTTTTGCATCACAAGGGAGCTGCAGGGGAAGCTCTATCGTCAAGGTTACTTTGATTAGATAAATCATCTTTTATACTGGTTTAGTCTGTTTTGGTCCTGTCAGGATATCATAGTGCAGTGAAATTCATTGGCCATGAAAAATTTGAACGTTCATTCTAGTTTTTATTGGACCATTTATCATACAGTTGCACATGTTCTTAGATGCGAGGTATATGCTTGGTGACTATTATTTTTTCAACATCTTTCAGCTATTAAATCAGAGCGGGTGCTGCTGATTCACTGCAATCTCTTCAGTAATGGCTGACGTTCTTTTGATGACGTTTTATCTTTTTAGCTTTGAAGTTGGGTCCAGAGGCTTTCCGTTTTGATGGAGGAGTGGAGGCCATCGCCACTCGACAGAACGAGAAGTACTTCATCCTGCGCCCAGAAGTCATCGAGACGTACATGTACATGTGGAGGTTCACACACGACCCCAAGTACAGGGAGTGGGGCTGGGAGGCTGTGCAGGTGAGACGACTGTGTGTGTGTGTGTGTGTGTGTGTGTGCGCGAGTGTGTGTGCGTGTGTGTGCGGGCGGGTGTGTGCAGTTGCGTGTGTGTGTATGTATGTGTCAGACCTGGGGGTCACACAATATCTAAATTGTGCGAATGTTGTTTTGAAGGTATCCAAAATTTGAATATTGATTATGATTCATAGTTAAAAATGCTACAAAAAGAGGTGATTAGAAATTTAAAATATATAAGTATAAGGTGATATTTCAGCACTTTTCTGATTAATTTGACAGACTTTTCACGTTTGTCTGATACTTGAACCTCGACTAGTACATTTAAAGACATGTTTTACCACATTTCTGTTATATTGCCTGAATATTGTTATCAGGATACACAGAAAAAATAGCGAAATATTCGTTTTTGTCACGATTGCCCTGCCCTAGCTATATGGAGGATTCATTGTGCCCAAATTAAATACATAAATAAATACACAATTGAATTGAATGCCATCAAATAATGAAAAATGTAAATACATGTTTGATTAATTAATTGATAATTCCATGTTTCCATGATTATTTTAAAAAGTTATGAAATTATTAAACGTGTCAAATAATTTTATGAAGCATAGCTTGACCTTTCAAGCATCACAACTGTCCATTCAATTGGCTAATGTTTGACACTTTAAAACATTTAAAAACCTTTGAACTACACCATTAAATTAACTATTTTAGCACATTTGTGTTTGATATTATAGTTATTCACCTCTTCTGTGTTACATTCTGATCTGCTGTTCCTGTCACACTATTCTGTAGGAAATATTATATTGCAGATCTCACCCATTTCTCCAAATATTGAAATGGAAAATGGCTACATTATCTGCAGTCAAAGGCAGTGAGCAAAGCATAAACGTCAGACAGCTTTACTGTTATTGCTTAAGGAAGAGTACAGTAAAACGGTTTCAACCACAAATGCTCAAAGTTGATTTTCCCATTCATTGTAAAGTTATAGCTCACTGTATGGCTGTATTTCTGTCTCGTTCAGGCTTTGGAGCAGCACTGTAAAGTAGAAGGCGGCTACAGTGGACTGAGGGACGTCTACGCCACCAGTCCAAACCACGACGACGTTCAGCAGAGCTTCTACTTAGCCGAAACACTCAAGTAAGACCTGTCTGTCCCTTTCACTCACGTATGATTGTCCTGTCGCTGCATTTTTACCACAGGACAGCGCTCCTCGAATCACCGTGACAGCCTATCCCACATGTCAAGTGCACAGTGTTGGACTCATGAAGCCCTGCGGGGAAGTCTAGACTCTGAAAGACTTTGACAAACTTTAAAAGATAAGTTGTAGTGAATCATTCCAAGCAGGGTTTGTGGACGAAGAAGCTTAGATGTAAATGTCCACAAAACAAATGAATTCATTGCACTATTCACACAGAAAAGTTGACTCGACTTATACTGCAGCTGAAATACAATTCTGAGTCTCCAAAAAAGTATTTTAAGGATCTTTTTGTGATGGAAAAGCAAACTCACTGAAATTTCTACCCTGGAATTTCAAAAATGTTGCTTATTTTTGTTGATCTGATGTGGGTTAATCTTTGAAAACGTTTTACGGTTTACTTCATTTTGCCTCCTGTCAAACTTTCTGAAGACCGTATTTTAAACCGTCTAATGCCACCAACTGCAACACTTCTGCAACACTCATTTACACTCATTAATCATTTATACTCACATGAAGTCGCCCTCTGTTACCCTGCTGTGATTGAAGTCAGAAATATTTTCAAAAAGGTAGCTCATGTGGAGGTGTTTCCGGTTCCCAATGTCCCCAATTGATCAAACGTCATCATGTCAGATGTTTGAACTTATCACCTTCTTCAAACGGTGCTTCATATTTTGACTTGAGAGTTGTTCATGTTTTTTTTTTCGTGGGCATGCGGGGTGTGAGTGTGGTGTCACTATAAATGTGTCACCAGCCTCGCAGCGGGACGTCCTCTGGCTCTTTGAGTTTTCCTTCTCCGATAGAACAGAGAATTGACTCTTTAAAACGAGTACCAAGAATAAATGTCCTCGAAATCACTTCCAGTTATTTGGGTCTACCATCCATAAAGCGTAATGGTAACGGCTTTGGTAGCAACGCGCATGCCGAGTTCTGTGTCTGCCTCAGCGTTTTGAGATCCATCCCCGGTTCTGGCAATTTCCTGAATCTTTCTCCCCACTCTACGCCCACTTGTCAAACCAAACAGTTCCAAATGAAAACATGTTCTTAAAATCACCGAAATATTAGCCCATCAAACAATAATAAAAAAAACATAGATCTTGCATCCACACCTTACAATTTGATATCAAAAAGCGTATTAGTTGATATTTTTAAGGAAGTATTAAACAACGAGCAGCTGAAGTGCATTAAAACAGTTTAACTCACAGATCCGATTTGTTTAATGCGCGTAACCAAGGACACAGACTGAAACCCTCTTCACTGTCTCTAAATGTTTGAGTTATTTATTTAGATTGTTTTCATGAAGCTAGTCCCTCACACCAGTTGAGCATTTGTTTACATGTTGCTATGGTGATAGCCGCAGCGCAGTGATATAGAATGTGTCCGAATGTCCACACTGTTCCCTACTTAAAGCAGTAAATAGGGGTCACGCCATTTTTTTAGTGCCGTCCGAATGTCCAGCAGGTGACAAAGTAGTGCACTCAAAATATCCCACAATGCACCTGGAAAAGTAGTGTCGAGCGCTATAGACCACAGCAAACAGCGACAGGTCTTTAACTGGACACAACACGAGTTAAAACTAAGCACCGCTGACCCATAAAACTCTCCTAAATAAATAAAGGTCAGCTGTACATTTGCTAGCGTTAGCCGTTTACCTTCGCTTGAGCTGTAAAAAAAAGATCACAATCGCAGGCAAAAATATATTGAATAACCCAGTTTGCTTGATGTTTAACTTGCATGATGATTGTTAGTCCTTAAATATGTGGAGACAGGTTTGACCATTTATAACATTTATGACCATTGAGTTTTTTTCCCCTTCCTTCCTGGGGACTTTTTTTTTTTTTTTTCTCCCAGACGCGAGAGTCTGGGGAAAGTAGTGAGCTGAGTGTCCGAAACGCTCCGTGATTGAGTGCACTATAAAGTCTGCTGAATAGGGCAGAACTATGTAGTGATTGAGAGGTTAGGGGGGCAAATGTTGACTTTTTTTTTTAATAAACTACTTTAAACACACAGGCAACTTTTTCACTTCTAAGGTTCTAAGGTTTCCTGTCCGCACTCGTCTACAGATGAGGACACTGACTCAAAGTTAAATGAACAAACACGCTGAAAAGAAGCTGCCTTTCATCTTCACGGATAATGCCTGATTCGACGTACTCTTTGTCAAATCTGTTGGCGGGTTTCTCATCTCTTCTTGGACAGGGGCCGACTCCCAAGTCACGTCCCAAAATCAACATGAAATATTTCTGTTGTTTATGCATGAATGTTTCCCGATGGAAAAGCAGCAAATGGAAACGTCTCATTACCATCATTTCACATTAAGCGCTGCCCGTGGACAACTAAAGGGGGGCTATATGGCAGCAATTGACCACCGGCCTGGACATCACCACAATAATTGCCCCATCAGTCAACGGGCATCATAACGGCGATAACAACATCACGGACCCCGCTAGACGTTAGAAACGATCCATCCATTTAGCACCAGACCGTAACTTCAATGTTTTTCTGGGGCTTTGAGCGCGGACATGTCCCGAATTCATCTCTGTCTCCGTCGAGGATGAACTTCACTCGGCGCTCAATAACTCAACACTTTAGCCACTAGAGGCACTGGCGCACAGAGACAGAGGAATGGGGCCAAAAATACTATACGAGTCAACAATTTCAGTCTTTGCGGTTTGTATATGTAAAGTAGGGCTGCAGTAGAAAGTGTCCTGTAGTAATATGTGCAATACTGTAACATTAGGTTGATTATGTCTGGTCATTTCAGTCACTTTACCTGCCATTTAATCGTGCATAGTTTTTTTATTTTTATAATATGTTGTTATTTGTCTTGATTTTTATGGCATGTTTCTATCCCCCTGCTGACTAGTCGACTATAAAAAAAAAATTCATAGTCGTACGTATTTTGATGATGGTAATGCAAAATTAACTTTTTATACCTGTCAAGTGTATTACTGTTTTAACTGCGCTGGCCCCCACACTTGAAGAGGGGGTACCCACAATTTGAAGTCAGAGCTGAATTTGCTCAGACGTAGCCTTTAGATATATTTCCACTTTTTAATTTTGCAGATCCATTGGCATCACAAACCTGGTGAAAACCTTCAGACAGACAGTACACCAGTGTCAATCTTTTACAGTGTTAAAACTAGCATAAAGAGAACCGCTATCAATCAATTAATTTAGCAGTATCAAAAATAGAATATATAAATATTTTACACAACACACCCAAATAATTCATCACATTAGCAGCATTAGACACCCATATTTAACAACTATAAAATACAATTATAAAATACAAACTCCAATTAATAAATACAACAATTTACTTTAACTTACTATTTACTTAGATGTACAAATATTTTGATTGCACAATAGCCCACTGAAATAAATGCCAAATACATCAAACCACAATATAGCACCTAAGTTATTTCATTCATATTAAAAGGTGAAAAGTAATAACAATTTCTGACTTTTACCATAAATAAAGTCTCTCGCCGTTTTGTTGTAAAAGTCATTACAAGACTGACCACAGGATTACATCACTCCATCTTTCATAAACTCGTCTCCCGTGACAATTCGTCTTCAGCGCCAACATCACTTTCATCACTTGTTTTATGGCGCACCCCCATGATGCAATCTACAATAAATAGTGCAAACTCTTGACCTCAGAAGTGCATCAGACGCTGGGCTGTGATTAGAAAACTTTCATCTTGTCCTGGATCATATTTTCAAAGTCACATTGTTTTCCTTTGTCCACTCCACACATAAAAACATACATTGTGGGCCGTGTTAAGAAGGAAGGGCTTTATTTTATGGGTAGCGTGAAAGGGGGGGACATTCAGCATATTGTCAGAACTGTAAATCGATCTGACGATGACCAGAGCGGCTTCAACTTAGAGACCACTCTAGTACAGGGCAACAACATTTTTTGTATTTATTTTTTCCCTTTTTTTAACCAAATGTTTTCATATTTTTGGTTGAATTGGTTAACTAAAAGACTGACAACATAAAATAGTTTAGTGAAGCTCCTTTTTATTTCAGTCTCTATTCAAACATGTTACCTAGAGGTGGGCAATATATTTAAATGTAGTTTATGTTGTGAAGAAATGCTAGCCGAATATCGAGTATGTATTTTATAGTAAAAACTGCTGCATGAGGAGATATTTCTGCACTTTTGTGATGAATTGTACAGACGTTTCACATTTGTCTGATAATTAAACCTCAACCAATACATTTAAAGACATGTTTTAACACATTTCTATTGGTTTGACATAATATCGTCGGACTATCGTCATCTGGATACTCAAAAAGAATATTAAGATGGTCAGTATTACCCAACCCTAACGTCATCTTTCAGCTTGGGAACATTTGATCCCTTTTCTTTCATGAACGTGCCAGGAGTCTGCAAACTCGCGAGGACTACCGTTTTTCACTCGCGTAGATCACAATGATCTTGTTGCGTCACGCGTCCCCGGGGCTTTACGAGCTGTCGAACATGACTATTTGTTTCACGCTGACGCGCGGGAGCAGCCGGTCGGTCTGCACACGTCCCGGTCTCTCTCATCCACATACGGGGCCGTGACATTTAGCGGGAAAAGGGCAGCAGGCGGCGGAGTACAGACGACAGGCCGTGCAGATACATAAAATCACCCTCCGCGCACTGGGGTCCTACATATATCAGGATGGAAGAGCGTGTGCGCAGGCATTATCATTCTGCGGTGGTAATTAAAATGATTCACTTGCATCCACAGATCCTATTATATACGCTCTAAACTGTAACATATTAGCTGTGATGTGACTCATAGCGGAATAGTTTGGATGGCAGCGTCGGTGATTTCATTAAAAGACGTGTGGAAGATGGGTTAGAATTAGTAGCATTGTTTTCTTGTAAATGATGTTGATGTTATTCAGTTATGTATTGTTTTGTTATATAACGGGGCATTTTGAACTACATTACACTCGCTTTGGTTACAGTGCTACCAAACTGTTAACCCTTCTTTCAATACTTACTTAAAATACTTCTGCAGACGCTTCCAGGAGTGATGTGTGGAAGGAAGCAAAATAAAATCCTGTTTGTTTATGACGTTTTAGACCACAGAAGCAGATGGCCGTATTAAGAGTCGATAGCTAGTGGTGCTTGATGAAATAAATGTAATTGTCTAATCCTGAGCTATTCAACTTAAGGCCCGGGGGCTGATCCGGCATCTTCCAAATATTCCAACTTTTTTTTTCTTGTTTTCTGGTTTAATTCTGGGTTAATACAAGTTTAAACCTGATTTGGTGCTGGCTTAGTCCTTATTTAATTCTGATTTAGACCTGGTTTGGACTTGCTTTAGACCTGGTTTGATTCTGGGTTAGTCTTGGTTCCGACCTGGTTAGTAGCCTATCCCGGCCCAGAGGCCACGGCCCCCCCAAGAAATCTGGCCCTCAGGAAAACAATGTTGAATAGCCCTGGTCTAACCCAAACCCGATACATTTTTGTTGTGATTTGTCCGGCATAACATTAGATTTTCACGTAATTAAGTCAAATGTTCTTACCTCAGTACAGATATAGTAAAAGCAGCTCTTAGGTTCAAAATTAGACTGCCGTGTGCTGTCTGCGTGTAATTCTAGATCTTTTTTCAATCCGCCGAACCAGGAAGTGCGCTGTTAGCATGCTAGACGACTCCGCTCTGGCCTCTAAAAGCCGTGAAAGACACTTCTAAACTCATCGCTGTGAATAATTAGGATACTCTGAATGCGTTAGCAAAGTGAGGAATATGTTTGGACGGCTGCAAACTGTTTAAAATCAACTAGTTCTGTTTTTCACGTTTTTAAGAAATGTTTTTAATGTATGTTTGATGCAAATTTTTGCGCTAGTTATTACGGCGGTGAACTAATCAATGGTTCTGTCAGGCACCAGCCTTAAGCAACCAGGCATTCTGTCCACACACGCTGCACCTTCCATAACGCCCCACGGACGAACGCTGAAAAGTGCATCTCTTTTGTTCTCAGGTATCTGTACCTGCTGTTCTCAGACGACAACCACCTGCCATTCGAGCACTGGGTCTTCAACACCGAGGCCCACCCGCTACCGGTCGTCAAGAGGGACAAAACAGACAGACCCAATGAGGTGGAGTAACGGCCATCGTCACAATAAGAGCACAAACCTCTCTATCCTGTGTAACTGAGCCTGCCCCAGCGTCGCCCCAGGACCCGTCGGGAGTGGATTTGTTTTTATATAAAGGTGATAAAATGAGTTGGATTTCGTAATTATTTCTTTTTAAGTTTTTTTTATTTTTCCTGGTCCAACGCTGGGCCTTCACTGCCAGATAATGCAGTTAAAGCCAGAATGTAATAAAGACCGACACATCTCTTCAGAGAGGAGGACGACGACCGCGTGTCTTTGTGTAAATGACTCTGGGGATTATTTTAAGAGATTTGTTGGAGGTACAGTCGGGCAGTTAACGCACCCTGTGGTCAACTGTTTTGTTGTGCGTCACTACATCTCAAAGTCAAAGACCCGAAGCAATATCTGCCCGTCGCATATTGTTGCCTAAGCCTTTTGAGGATCATAAGACTGACTTTCTCCGACAGCTTTCCAGCGCTTTTCACAGCTCTTCGGATGAACTTGTAAACTAAAACCAAACTTCTAAAACGTTTTTTTTGGTGAGTTGGAGGTCTACCTGCCGCCAACTCTTTCTTTTCCCCACTTAAAGTTATTATTTGATGTTTGTTCTGCATTTGCACTATGTTCCTAAAGGGGTTTGGTCATTCCTGGTTCGAGCAAAACGACCACTACACGATTCCACACGCCGTCATTATACTGTTATTGTATAAAGGTGAACGCTGTTTGCCATTTGGAGCTTTAGTTTCTTACTTGATCACGTTCATACGAAATATTTCCACGCAATTTTCTGGTCCGATTTATTGTCACTTTTTTATTCTTTCTCTCAGTAGCTGGATCAGATTTTGTCCTGTTGGCAAATCTATCTGTTTGCATTATAGTCTGTGGGCCAAAGAAAAGTACTTGGGAGTTTCATTTGACCCTTAAAGGTGCACCTGTAACTTTTCTGTGCACCTGTAACTTTTCTGTGCACCTGTCGCCCTAACATTGTCCGCGAACAGTGAGAGACGTCTTGAGATTGTCGGTAGCGCCACATTAAATGAGAGAAACTGCTCGATATAAAAGCAACGCATCACAGCGGACAGTTATTGTGCCCATTCAAACATATTTTAGATTACATTTTGAACTTCCCTGGCTCAGATGCTTCTTGTTGCTCCATCCACTTTAATAGGACACACTGTAAAATATTTCTCCTCCGTGAGGGGCCAACACACGTTTCTCACTCAAGCTCGACCACTTCGGCGTCAGAGCAGCGTCTCTGCGTCATCACGTGGCCGTAGTACCCTCGCCGACCACACGGGAGCGCTCACGCCTAAAACGGGAGGTCACGAAGGGATGTCACGTTTGTGTTTTGTTGAAAAGATGTGCTCTCAACAGCAGATAGAGCCGGTTTAGTCTTTTATTTAGTGCCTTCACTGTCGTCCGTGGAAGTAGCAGCTCATACAAGCCCACTGTACGCAGCTTTTCAACACGAGAATCTGCAGTTTTTCATTTCAAACGGAACCAACAAAACGTACAGTAAATGCACACCCCATATTTATGTACAACTCTTCGAATGTAATGATTTTGTGTTTTGGTTCCGACGTCTGCGTTGTGTCTTTGCTTCATCGATTCCTCACCAGCCAATTAGCTTGACTACACTGACATCTGGTGGTGAGACGTGGACCGTGCAGTTTCCGTCGGCGGTGGTTTCAGGAACATAGTGGTGTGTTCACGTCCGTCAGGTAAAGGTAAAGGACTATTATATCAAATGCTATTATCTCTTGTCTCTTTGTGGGTTTGGTATCATGATAATCTTATCTTTTTATTCATTTATACTTTGCAGAATTGGCCTTGACTTTAGACGTAACAGTTACTATCAGCATATCCAAAAATGTTTCATGTTTGGGCATTATTTATTTAATGCCAACTGTGTGAAACAATCAAATTTACTGATTAACACTAGAAAAGGACCGAGAACGTGAAGCGTGACTAGTATGTTTGTTGTTGTTGGTTCTTGTGGTATTGTTGACCTTGTAAAGCTGTCAGTAACATCAATCCAAAACAATGATTTAACACCGTCGGGACAGAGATGATCTATTATCAATAACTGTATTTTATGTCATCTACTGTAGGGGGTTTTCATACTGTCGCTCTGGCGCACTAGTATCGACCCACATTTCAAAGAGGTGAGCCCGTTTACCTGCGCTACGACACCTTTACTGTAAAACTGAATGTACCGTCCAATGTGAAGTGAACCTCTGTCGTCTCTTCGCGCTCTGTTGCTTTTAGATCAAACCTAACTTGTTTATGAAAGGAAAGCACAATGACACTGTTGGAGGAAATGTACTTTAAGAGACGGACACAGTAAGACTCTTATTTTAACTGCGAATGAAAAAAGGGTTTTCGTGTTTGTTTGTTTTTAAAAACAAAAAGTATTTACGTTGTTGTGTAAAGATTGCTTCGAAATGGCCCCGTGTCCAGCAGTGAAGTCCATCAGCTTTATCAGTCACAAACAGATTAAATCAGGCAACAAAAAGATACTTCTACATGATTCATCGCAACAGAAATGATCAATAATAATAATAATAGTTTCATTTAGTACTGTTCTGAGAAAGTCCTTTGGTCTTTCTCAGAACAGTACAAGCTATTTTAATAAATGCTATAATAATCTATAGTCTATGAAACGGTTTAATGAAATATTGCGTATTGGTGAGTTGAATCCATAAACATTTTAAAAGCCTATTATTAGTCTATTTTATGTCAAATTCTGGACTTTACAAGTATAAATGAGTCAAATAATCTGAGTTATGTCATGATAAAGTATGAAAGATTTGTCCCAAGTAGATGTTTATTTACATTTATTGACGTTTTGCTTAAAAATGCAATACAACTCTAACCTAACAAACCTGTTCATCAGTATCTTCTACACAAATTCAAGTTAAATATGTAGCAACATCAATGTTTGTACCTTGCATTTTTCATTTTGTGAGCTTTAAGATGCTGAGAGAAAGTGGGATTATTTCGTGTCCTTTGTCGTGACGCGGGGAACAAATGATTTCTGCTTTTGTGACTCGGACGTGTTTGACTCTGACATGGCCATTCTTTTGTTCGACGTGTTATCAATGGTTGAGATGTCTTTTGGTGATTCCTGTTGACTTTATATTGTGTTTAATGCCTTTCTGTTGTGAATAAGTTCATTTGGATTCTTCTCATTAGGAACTCGTGTGAAGTTGAAACTCGTGAAACCTCAGAAACGTCTTGTACAGAAAATTGCTGATAATCATTCCATTGCACATAGTTTACTTTGTTTATATGCAATATTTTAATTCGTGGGGAATCATTTTTGGTGTGTTGATATTAATATAATTATTATTCTAGAAAATGTAAATATTCCATTGGAGCTGATAAGCCGCTCTACATTTCTATGAATCTTCTGGATATTGAAAATGATATTATGAGCAGCAGACTTTTTAATAAACTATATTTGTTACACTTCTATTGTGAATAAAACGCTTTTAATAAACCGTCTCCTGGTTTTATTTTTTTTAAAAGAGCATCATGAGTTAAGCATATTCGTATTCTCTACTGTGAAAGGTAAGCACAGGCTGTTTCCTATGGGGGGCGCCAAATTGTACACCTAAAAAGAGAAGTGGGTAAACCACAATGACACACAATGAATATTTGAAGTTTTGCCATTTAGCTTTCCATGACAATTGGGGAACTTTATTTATAACGGTGTAATGTAAATAGGAGGTACATTTCTTGGTAAAAAAAAAAAAAAAAGAAGGGCCCTAAAACCCCCCGCAAGTTGAGTCGGCTCTGGTAAACAGCATTTAAGAGGGAAACGGCATTAAAGGGAGCTTGACTCTTTGAATGGCCCTTTTAGCTGATGTAACGCTCCATTAGCCCAGGAGGATCATGGGTACAGGTCAGGATACTCCAATAGTGGTTATTTAGGTGAAACAAACTCACTATATCACCAGCAGGGGGCATGTGGGGCAACTCCACCCACATTCTTCAGCAGATCAAAGACTACTTTCTGACTAAGGTCCTTTGCTACTTTAAGTAGTTTTACAAAGGACTGAGTCATCAAGTGATTGCAACTAACTGACATCTAAATAACTGCTCACCGGTGATGCAGGGGTTAAGGGCGTTGCACATGTGTGGTTGCTACGGTGTTGTGGGTTCGATTCCAGGCCTCGACCATTTCCCGAATGTCTCTCTCTCTCCATACTATAACTGTCCCATCAAAATAAAGCCTTTGGGACAGAAACCCTTCAGATTCACTTGTATCATCTGGACACTGTTTTTTGAAAACCAAGGCGTCCCGACTCTCATCCAAGAGTCGGATCTAGTCTGAGAACTCTGGCCTGCGAAACTTCCTGATGATAACTTGTCCTGTTTGTCTATTTGTTAGTTCTATTTTAAGTTTCCCCTTAAACTAATCTTCTTTGTTCCCCTAACAGCTCTGTAATGGGCCATGTAAATCCTGTTGTTAGCCATGAATAGTTATTATCTGGATCATACACAGGATCCAAAACGTGCATTGTGCTGTTAGAAGACATTTCAAGACTGACAGAGAAGGAATTACATTAAAATAATAAATGAAATGTGTATTTATCAAGTGATTTTGATGCCACAGAATGTCTAAATATATTCCATCAGTTTTGCTGTATCTGGGTTAAATCTAGTAAAAAATAATAATAATAATAATCTTGCATGCATAGGTCTTTTTTGCATTCTAGACAACCAACTGATTAATTGAAACAAAATAATTTTTAGCTGCAGCCCTAATACCATATTTCTACTAGTTTTGTGACAGAGTTTTATCTTAAAGGCGAAGTATTATATCACAGAACACGAGAGAAGACAATTTCCCTACATCTTTAACAATGCATTTAATATTTTTTTGGCTTGATGTTGGGAACGATAACAACAATCAACATTTTAACGTTTCACTTGAAGAGTTTGCTTATTGTGTCAATGTCTGTGTAATAGAAATGACTATCCACTAGAGGGCACTGTAAGACTGTTTACTCACACATTGCTGCTCAATACATTTTACTTTAGGTTTGTTATTTGTTAAGAGTAGACCGAGAGATTAGTGTTGAGACATGTTTCGGCCCATTCTTAATGCAGTGGATTTATTTAGATCGTTTCAATCCACGCTGAACTCTTATCTTTGCTGCACAGTCTGTGTTTAAGCTGTGTGAATGTTTACAAATGGAGCATTCTTCTTCTTTGGTGGTGTTTTATGGCGGTTGGTATCCATAGCGTTACATTTCCGCCAGTCTTTAGACTTTATTCTTTAGACTTTTTCCAAATGGAGTATAGGGTATTGTGTGCCTCTTCTGACGTGTGCGTGAACGTCCTTCTGTTGCCATGGAAACCTCAAACAAAAGGCTGCTGGTCAAGATGAGCGCAATCGCTTCAATGATGTGTCGAGTGGCGTAAAAACCTTACTGTTCAACTTGGGTTTATTTGTGTTGATTTTTAGCCTTTGCATGACCAAGAAGCCTCTTATTTTAGGCCAATGTGTGTCATTTTTGTTTGGTTCAATGTAAGATGTTTCCATGGCAACAGGTTAAGAGAATGCTGAATTCTCTTGAATGGCACTTGGCTGTAGGCTAAGGTGCATGTGCCGGTCAAAGCGTTTGAATACAAGTACATATAGGCAAGGCTGGTTTATTTTTAGAGCGCAATTTGTTCACAGAACAGGAAAATATGCATTAAAATCATAATAAAAGAGAAAAGTGCAGATAAAATCCTTTCAGGCATATGCACAAACAGAATTGTTTTATAGCTTAGATTTGAACATTGCCAGAGTAGCGGCCTGTCTCACATTTTCAATTAAGACTGTTCCAGATTTTAGCTGCATAAAACTGAAACGCGGATTTCCCCATGTTTAGCTCCTGACTCTGGCACCAGCAGGAGGCCGGTCCCTGAGGTCCTCAGAGTCCGAGATGGTTCATATGGCACTAACATGTCCGAGATGTACTTTGGTGCTAGGCCCATGGAGAGACTTGTATACAAGAGAGCTGCTCTGTGTGTACAGTATGTGCTCGTATTGTTCTTGTCAGCGTTCTGGATGTACTCCATCTGCATTTGGGGAGGCCAGTGCACATATTATTTCACAATTTTTGAAATAATATGTGCATTTTAGGACTTAAATATCTTTTCCTTTTCTTTTGTCCTAATATAAGTTAGTAAGTCTACAGACCAAATCTTCAGTCAAGTCATCATTTACATTTTTATAATGATCTATATGGAACATAAGGTTCTAAAATCGTGGGCCTATAAGATTGAATCAAAGTTATTCATTTGTTGAAATGAGCATTTCCATACCTATTGTGACACTGGCAAAAATAAGAGTGTAGTTTACTGTGTTTGACTGGCAGCCTCGTGTTTGTGGTGTTTATGAAATCATGATGTTTGGCGGAACATGCTAATGCGCTCGCCAGTGTCAGAGTGAGTTTGTGTAAAAGGACAGTCAGTCCACAGCCGCTGGCGCTGTCTGCAGTAGTAAAGTAATTCTACACAAAGCTCCAGGAGAAATCTGTCCCATCAATCCACTGCACGACACCCAATAAAGCCTGTATTTTAAACACGGCTTTATTGTGGGGCTGTTTGGATGTTACAAGTCATTTTTGGTTCGATGGGCTGAATAAAGAACAGCTTTTTTGGGGGGGCTTTTTTAAACAATATTTGTGAAGTTCATAATATTGTTAAGGTAATGTTTACATCTGTAGATTCTGTTATTTCTGCATACTGCAACGTTGCCCAAACTTTTCGTTACAAACTTCCACTTGACTTATGTAAAACTATGATAAATATATTGATTCACTGGGGTAGCCCAAGGGTGGCACTCGGCCAGATCATTCAAGTGACCATTTTGAGAATTTAACACCTAACTTCTACATTTCTTCTGAATAATCTGATATTTGATATTTTGTATCAAAGTAATTCTAAATATGGATGCACTGTATAGTGTGTATTCTTCTTCCCCTCTCCTTGGGGAGTGCTTCTGTTTCAGACACTGCTGGCGCTGCTCCAGTGGTGACTGCACCTTGGATGTCCCATCTCATGACTCTGACCTGTGGATCCGGATGCTCCTCAATTTCCTGGAAGAACTGTCTCTACTCTAGATAAACGGCTCCTCATCTGCCTGGATGAACTCTGCCTACACTAGATGAACCTCCCTCTCTTTTCTTGAAAGGTTCTAGCTCCACAGTCCATCTGCAAATGGAAGCGCATCAGTCTTGGATCATCTGGAGCCTGTCCGTTCGTGGACGCTGGATCTCTCCTTCACTGTGATTCTCCCTGAGTTTTCTACTTTTTTCACAGTTTAAAAAAAAAAAATAGTTTGTCCTTGCAGAGAAGGAGGGTCTAAAGATGGCATGGTCCAGGGCAGTTATCCATTTGCTCAATTCCTGTGAACATTGTTTAATCAGTTTTTGATTGTTTCATTGTTTGACTCTCTAACCTTCTGTTGGTTAAATCAACAGTTCTGGAATGCCCACCGAGGCAACAGCTGTGTGATTTTACAAAAATAAACTGAATTGAATATTTAGTTTTAATTTGTTATAACATTTGGTTCTCAAGTTCCTTCACCTCCTCCCTGCAGGACCCCCTGCAGTTCGCCCACAGACAACAGGTGTCTGTAGACGACACCATCACTCCACTTTCATCCTGCAGCATCTGGACTCCCCGGGAACCTACGCCAGGATCCTGTTTGTGGACTTCAGCTCTGCATTCAACACCATCCTCCTGCTCTGCTCCAGGACAAGCTCTCCCGGCTCAATGTGCCGACTCTACCTGCAGGTGGATCACTGACTTCCTGACGGATGGAGGCAGTGCTTGCGGCTGGGGAAGAATGTCTCAGACACTCGGACTATCAGCACCAGCTCCACAGGGCTGTGTACTTTCTCACTCTGCTCTTCTCCTGTACACAAACTGCTGCACCTCCAGCCACGACTCCTAAACTCATCAAGTTTGCGACGACACCACCCTCATCGGGCTCATCTCGGACGGGATGAGTTTGTCTACAGGAGGGAGGTGGACCGGCTGGTGTCCTGGTGCAGCGGTAACAACTGGAGTTCAACGCCCAGAAGACAGTGGAGATGATCGTGGACTTCAGGAAAGCTCACAGCCCCAGCCCGCCCCCCATGACAGACTCCCCATCACCACCGTGGACTCCTTCCGCTTCCTGGGCACCACCATCACCCAGGACCTCAAGTGGGAGCCCACCATCAGCTCCCTCATCAAGAAGGCCCAGCAGAGGATGTACTTTCTGCGGCAGCTGAGGAAAGCCAAGCTGCCAGTGCAGATGATGGTGCTGTTTTACACGGCCATCATTGAGTCCATCCTCACCTCCTCCATCACCGTGTGGTACGTCTGGAGCCACAGCCAGGGACAAACAGAGACTACAGCGCATTGTGCGTTCTTGCTTAGAAGGTGATCGTCTGATTATTCTGATGTTATAGTGTAAGAATAATATACTAATCAACAAAAACATGTCTTACTTTACTCCTAATATAGTGCCTGAGCCCCTGTGAGTGAGACAGACACTCACTGTTTGTCTGTGAGGCGTGAATCTTTGGTGTCGGCAAAAACAGAGACTCATTTTCTTTCTCAAATTTAGTTTTAAATGAATCTGCGCAGATTGGGGCTGGTCAAAACAAAACTTATTTTAAAGGCAAGATTTTACATAATTGGTTAAATGCAATGCAATCTCCATGTTGGGGTAGTGCAGATTGTAGGGAAGAAGATGGAGAGACTGAGGGGGTTGATGTTTCTGCTGCGGTGGTGGAAAGAGTGATTAATGTGGCTGACAAATGCATGGAAAATAAACACAAATGTACCTGGATGAATTTGTCATGAATGTCAAGGTCCTGCAAAGATTCATAAGCCCAGCTTCAGCATTTTGCCTTGCAGGTGTTTCATTTTGTGCAAAAAGTAGTTAACTTTACAAACTACACTTCCCTTTTACATACACATATTAGTGTTGTCACAATACAAAAAAGTTCCAAACTCTGATACTATACTTTTTTAATACTATAGTTCTTACATAGATTTAGACTATTGTAAAACTAGTCAGGAAAGGTCCAACTTTGTCCAGTGTATGTGACTATTTTCAGTGTCAATACTTCAAATGAGTTGTATGTCCAGCACATATTTTGTGGCAGACCTGGTCAGGCTCTGCTTTGGTTTTACAGCTGTTTAGTCTTTTTCTACACTAACTTGAAGATCCCTCAGGCCTGGTCTCCCAGTAAAGTTGCTCTTCTGCCTCTGCGGCGTTTCTCCATCGACTTAAGAGCAAGACAAAAGCGCTGGAGTCGTGTTCACAGCAAACTCAGCATCTTCTCCCTCGCGCCTCACAGATATGTACAGCACCAGAGCCTTTGTATTCCTGCTTTTGTTTCACGTTTGGGACACATAAGACTTCGGCTGCATTAGCATGCAGTGTAAAAGGCAAAACAATTAGAAAAACTGCTTCTTGTTCGCTTCAAGCAAATATAAATGACTGTACTTCAATTAGTTTTGCTTACCTTTGAAAAGATATCCTAGAATGTGTGTAATGGGGCAAAGATTTGTATATGTAATATTTGTCAACGTTTATCATACATTTTTCATAAATCTATGTTGAGCAACTGAACACAAAGGAGTCATCTGGACAATGTATGTTCCTATTATAGACCGCTCCTGGATGAATGAGCGATTATCCACGAGTTAATCTGTGAGACGCTACCAATTTTTACACTCTACATTCTTGTGTAACTAACTCAAACATACTTGATCAAAGTTGGTTCTAAATTATGCCAGTAAAGTGCCGTCAGTGCAATCAGGGCAAGCAGTGACTGACCAATCACATCTAAAATTGCCTTGTCACACCTTTATTTAAATTATTCCATCTTTTTGAGTCTTCACGCTCAAGATGTTTGTCCAGTTGACAGAATACACTTTATGTTGCCACGGCGATGTTGTTCTCTCTCTCTCAGATATGTTCGAACAATCTAGCTATGTTTTCATCTGCTTTTCATCCCTTGTAGAGCGTGTTCACCTCCACACGACATGTGGCTCTAGATTATGATCAGTGAAAGCTTGTTGCTTATGTAACTGTCATTATTTTCTCTACTGTACTGTGGGACTACAGCAGATTACACAGGACCCCTCATACAGGACAATGTATAATTCTACCTATAAAATAAGATTACTTTCACTAGTTAACATATGGCTATGAAAAAAGTGCTTCCATTGAGCACTAGTGGCTGTCTGTGTTTTTATTCTACAGCTAAATGCTGAATAATAATAGGTACAAGTAACATAAGCATGAAAAATGTAGAACTGTGAAGTGTATCTGCTTTAACCTGATACATTTGCTCTAGTCTAAATGGAGCATGACTTCAAAAACTCTGCACCATTAACTCCAGTCCTGAGTCATTATCCAAGTTTATCTGTATTTATTAGGCGTTTACAATATTCTTTAATGATGTCGGTTATATGATATTTTTTGATTGATTTAGAAAAATGCCTTCAATACCAACGATGTTTTGCTTCCTCAGTCTCTGTTTTTGTCAACCGACTGTTGAGTGAAACTGGAAACAGAAGAGCAATGAAGAAGTGGTTTTGTGTCCACACGATCAACATAAACGCACAAGTAACAAGCATAATGTACAGCTAAAGATTTAGAAATTCATTTGACAAAGGTAAACAGTTATTTTCCTATAGAACATTATATATTGATGTTGATATTGATGCATTTCTGTCAGACTCAACATCCAGACAACTATTGAATACTGGCATCTGCTGAAATGTCTTTGAATTCTGGAAGAACATCTTGCTAAACTCTCAAGGGCAAATGCAGGATTCTAAAAACAGGAACAGATCATGCACCGACTCAACTCTGGTCCAGTCTTTCCAGTCAGACCTCGCTCTTGTTGAGCATTCTGCAGTATCTCTTCAACCTGTCGTTAATATTCATGACATGAAATTGACTATGAAATCTAGAGGAAAAGGCTAAACTTCACTTTCAACAAGCATCACTTGAGATGTCTAAATAATGTATAAATGCCAGTCTCTAACAGTGACTATTCAAGGAGGAGACGTATAGATGCACCAGGCGCGCTCGCAGTGAAGGCTCAGGAGTCACATTTACATTCACTACACACCTGTTTTTAAACTCGCTGAATCTCACTCATGCATATGCAGTCTGTTTGGCATTCACTGACATCCAGGAACATGTCAGTGCAGCTCCTCCGGGCCACCGTACCCAGAGAACAAAAGGTGAAAACAAGTCCAACGGTTCCCCAATTAGAGAACATATAACACCCACAATTAATACAGCATTCTAAATAGGTGTCCCAAACAGTATGCTCTCCTGGAAAGACATTATAATGGCTGCTAAACATCTGAAAAAAACCCCCGAATATAATTATACATATTTGAATGACAATCTTAAGAAACAAATGTATGTAGTGTACTTCTTTTTGAGCTCGCATATGTCCACTGAGCTCAGGTCCTATATCAAAAACAATCAGGAAAATGAGCAAAGTAAAAGGACAACTCACTGAAGGGAAGCACAAAGCAACATTAGGCACCACATGAGGGGTTTTCAGTGTCATTACCAGGAACTGAGTCCCTGTAATGCCCCGGTCCCTATTCAGAGGAACACTGACAACACATTCCTGTTCGCTACTAAAACACTTTTGCACTTCCTGACACTTGTTTGTTATTTTAGTTACATTTACTTGAGTAATTTTTTTTGAATAGGTTGGACTTTTTAATGACATACTTATACTTGAGTAATATTTAGTTTAATGAACAACATAAAAATACTTCAAACTCTTGCGCCGTACCTTCAGATATGATTGTTTTGGTGTCTATTCTTTGGAAAAACCAGAATCTGTTATTCAAAGTTTGTTTGTCCGTTTACATGAACTCATATCATAAATCCTATTTTAAATACATTTTATATCCAAACTGCTACTCTGTATGCAAGTATTAGTTTCTCCAACTTCTCACTTGAATAGTTATTTGGGCCGCTACTTTTTACTTTTCTTGAGTAATATTATTTTAAAGTACTACTGGTTTATTTTGGCTACTCTGCGTATAATGTATGTATGACCAACTGCCAAAAAACAACAACAAAAACACATCCACACGACACAAAATCTATTCCATAAACATTATCTCATCTTTTCACAACTTCACCATAGAAATGTACTGGTATAACGTCCTCTCTTCCACACATACCGAACCGCGTGTTGTAACCTAACACTGTGAGCCGGGATAGATCAGTGGAGTGGTGTGTTTGTGGGATGTTTTTCATTTGTGCACATCCACAGTTGACAGTTAATCCCTGGAAGCATTTCTCTGATACGAGCTTTCTCCACTGCCTCCAGCCGTACAACCAGCCGCCATGTTTGCTCCAGTCACAGACATGTTTTCCAGCAAAATGTTTCTGCCCATTCCCCGGGGAAATATCTTTTCTCTCGTGTCGATTTCCTTTTTTGAGGATGGCCAAAGTCGAGAGCGGGAGAGAAGGATGTCTGTGAAGTTATTGTGTTGGCTTTAAACTGTAGAGATTCATTTTTATTTTTTTTCTTTGCTTTAGGTAGAAAACCCAATGCTAAAGACAATGTGGGTATGTATTTGCCATGGACATCATTTTTGACAATTATGTGTTATATTCAGTCCTGTATTATGTCGGCTATGCTTTATTATTTCGTTGTTTTATCTTTAAATTAATTTATATTCAGACATTTTCAGCAAATAGGTCCATGTTTAATTTTTTTCTTGACGTCAATCTTCTTTTTCTTTAACACCTTCCTTATCCACTTTTATACAGTTTAGAGTTATTACAGCATTTTTATTTATTTTTTTACAATTAGCCAACACATTTTGTTTTATTTTGTCTCTTGTAATGGAGAACCGTGGAAAGGTACCATGTTTCCTCACACTGCACTTTTTCCTGCAGTGAGTAGAGATTAGATTGTTGCAGTCTTTATTACTTTTTTGGGGTGGCGAACCAGGCTTCCCTAATTGGATTGTGGCTGCCTGTATTCTCTGGGCAAAATGAAGCTCCTATGCCCCATAAAATATTCCAATTATTAAGCCTGAAAAGAGAAAACGTGCACCTCAAATTGAACAACTGGACTAATAATAGCAACACAGATGGCAGCCAGCAAATCAGAGCATCAATCCCAGTACACGATGGAGCTCAGTGGAAACAGTTCATCATTGTCCCAAATGAGAGCGAGCGCCATTCGTTTTGGGTTTGTGTCCAGCCCTGGAGCGCCGCGTCATTCGTAATGTGTCAGAAATATAAATAAAAGAGGGTCCCGTGCGAGCGAGGCTAACAAACAGATCATGCGTCTTCATTAGCCTCAGTTTGCTGTGTCATAGAGCCATTAGAGCCCACCACCGCATGAGTGGCTGCAGTCGGAGTTAGCAGGTAAACGCTTCATTAGCACAAGGTTAAGTGAGGAAATGCTTTGGATGCAAACTGGATGTTTCGGCGAGAACCAAAGGGGAATATGATACCTGTTGTGTTGGGGGGAAAACAAGCACATTTTTTGTATGATGGATGATTCATTGTTTTGGTTGAAAAATGATTGAGGTGCGAGTCTTAACATGCATAATATCAGTTTGTGCCTACTATTGTCGCTCAGGGCAGTCGGTGCAGATATCGGGGCATTCAGCGGCGTACTGGCTTTATCAAACAGCTTTTCACAGACTTATAATGGACAGAGATTGGTATGTAATCACTAAACGCTCAAACTCACCTACAAACTTATTATTTATTGCAGCACTGGAAAGTTTCCGACACTTGCAAGTCATGTTTCAGTTGTTAGAAGATTTCTTAGAGTCCATTATGTTTGACCTGTGTTCTAATCACTAAGGCAAATCATTGGAAAAACTTGTTGCAACAAAGCCAAATTTGCAATTCTATCATTTGTACGATGTGATTTGTTGTATAAATTGTCAGAACCACAGCTGACAGTAAAGATCAGGACTGTTGTGATTTCCTTCAGCGTTTCTTTGGTCACTGTTCCAATATGGCCGCAGGTACAGGTTGCATGTCCGATAGATCTGTTGGTACAGTTTTATTATTTTTGGCAAATCAGACTCTGCTCACATTATTTTGAATAGAGCCCAATATAATCGTTAGTTTGGTGGTTGTAATAATGCACATTGTGGCCTAAATATAGTCAATGTTTTAAACAAATGACAAACAAGGCAAATTACCACACCTTTACAACAAATAGAATTTCACTAGAAGTAAATCTTAAATTTAGCAACATTTTAAAATCCACTAGTTGAATAATTACATTTGCAGAAAACTATAAATGTACTGCTTTGTTTATAACAAAAGGAATCCTTTTGTTCTTTGAGCAACATTAATTCAAAGTTATGTAAGTACTTGAGTACACTTTTGCACCTCTGAATGGGAGCCAGGAGCCTGCTCACTGTGCGTGATCAGAAGTTCAAATGAGCAGCTTCTGCCCCAGGACAGCTTTAATTTATGAAGGACACAGAGCTGACGTCCTCGGTTTTAAAGAGAGACGACCTGTTCCAAAACAGAAGATGCGGCTCTTTTAAGTGTATTGTAGGTTACTTTTTATTGATTTTTGTGAAGACAGAAAAATAAGAATCCCCCTGCTGTCCTCCAATGACACACATTCAGCCAAAGTAAAGTGGTCTCGAGTGGGTCTGTGCACACTAAAATAGAGCAGGATGACATGGTGCACTTTGTATTTATCTATTGACCCAATGTTAATGTAGCTTTAACCACGTGGGCTTTAGCCCAGACAGTGGTCTGCATGAACAGGAACATTTGGAATGCATTTGCAGTTAAATGTTTACCATCTGTGTCATGTTAGAGTTTAGTGTCAGTGTGAAATGTTTACCTTTAATAATGTTTATTTTTATTTTTTATTAGACATATTTATTTTCAATTAATTTACTTCAAGTTTTGAACATTTGGTTTGGATCAGCATAAAATTAAAAGGCGTGCTGCCCGGTGGTCAAGTGGTTAGGGTGGCAGCACACATGCACTCCATGTCTGCAGTGTTGTGAGTTTGAATCCTAACTGATCATTTACTGCATGTCCTACCGTCTCTCATCCCCATTTCACGCAAAGCTGTCCCTTAAAAAAAAATTAAAAGGAGATAGGCGACATATCCTATGCCTAATTTGTAGCAGCCAAGTCAAATAGTTTTTCTGAAGAGGGACACGCACCCCAAAGTAGCGTTACAAAAGTCACAATATAGCCTACATATTTAGCCAGGTCAAACTGGCCTCTGTATAAAAATCTCAAGAAATTTATTTTTTTCTTGTTCAACAAATTGTGTGTATCATAAATCAAAGTAGGTATAGAACTGCTGGATTTTATACAAAACATACTGTTATTGAATTCCTACTCCATTGTGTCATTAATGCCCTAATTATTGGTGATTTAATAATTTACATAAACATCCATCTGCTGGAGCAATAATCATGTTTACTATCCCTCATTATTGCTACAACATTGGTTCTTTAACATTGTAATGATTTTAGCTCCTGCTTGGTGCTTTGATGTCCTCTGCCCCATGAGGACTCTATGATAATTCCAAACAGTGTAATATATGTATCAGCATCTGGGAGCCAGTCTCTCTAATCCCTGTATTGACGGACCCTGGGGCTGTTTCCAGTCTATACACCTTCTAAATTCTACCTATAATTTTCCAATAAACATAACCTGAACGAGCTCAGAGAGAGTAGTTTTGATTGAGGAGAATCTCGGATGCTTCGCTGCCCTCGAGGTGTGGGGCTATTGACCTGCAACACGAATCGACAAAGACGGTGCTATCGACTTGACAATGTACAAAATGCAAAATGAGTTGTTCTGTTTTTCTCAGTAGATTAAATTGCCAGATTTAAATAAAGTTTAGGTAAATGCCTGTTCTCAAATCAGTTAGCATCCATTACAATTAGCCTTATTTAAACAAAGTCTAACGAGACATCGACACACGCACATGCACACACACACACGCACACACACACACATGCCCGCACATGCACACACATGCACACACGCACACACACACACACACACACATGCACACACACACACACATGCCACGCACATGCACACACATGCACACACACACATGCACTGTCTACTGTCTACATGGAAAATGCTGCCTACAAAGTACAGACATTGAAATTGAAAAAGGTAGCTGAACTGCAAGTAAAAATAGTATGATTTTCATCTCTCAACCATTTCATTTTGTCTTTAAATATTGAATGATGATGGACTTGTCTTGCCAGATTGAAAATGTCAACCAAAATAGACAAAATATCTGTACTTCATGTTCAAAGCCTCCTAATCTTGATTAGGATCTCTGATGAAATGTTCACCATCTGATTGTGTCCGTGGAGAATGTTCCAAATGATTGCATCAAAAGTATTAAATAAGAATGGCTAATAAAACCTATATTCTTCATCATGGAACCAATCCTACCCATAACCCTATAATTGTTGTAAAATAAAGGTGTTTTTTAATAGGAACGTATCAATAATATAATGATGATCAAATAATAAATAATATATATTTTGGGTGAATACTGCATGGAACCATGGACATCACTGTGTCTTCCGCATTGATGCAAATTCAAAGCAGCCGTTGTGCGTCATCATGCTGATTTTGACGTGGCATGAGGTACTGCCTGGAGCTGCCATTATACACTCAGCGTAAATGTTTAATTCACCATCAGGTTTTGTGGACGACGTCAGTTAAACTCATGTCCCACCGAGAGAACAATGAACTAAATCTGACCTGCCCACTGGGACACATCTTGTTTGTATCAGCTGCTTCTGGTGTGAGTGAGCAATAATGATGACTTCTCCTGTCAGATGAAATTACTATTGCGATTTAAAACGGTCTGTCCAAGTCCCATGCATTACCCTTGAGTCGTCCCATAATGCACTTCACGCACAGGGACCTTGACCTAAATCGACAGAACGAGAACATAAGGATTTTTCCCCTGTGCTTCTTTTAGAACAACACAGCACACGACTTATTCACACAAAAACATTGCCATTACTTTACATCACAACATATTTCACTGATTTAATTAGGTTAGTTAAATATTTGCTTTCATGAGTCGTGTGTGAATGACTGGAAATGAGCCACGTCGTCCTGTAGCCTATTTACCCCGCGTAAAGCCCTTTTAGTCAGTTTGGTAAACCATTTTTATTGATGTGCCAGTATCAGGATGTATCGTTTCATGGACCTTATATCGTGAGGTTCTTCTTCTTCTAAGCGGATGCAGGCAATCCATACAATGTAGGCTATTTTGAAGCTTTATAGTCCAAAATAATTTGCACATTGCCTTAAAAGAGAATGCTTTTCGTCTAGAACTTATAAAACATGGCATATTTTTCCTTTTGTTTATTGTAAACTGTAAAACTGATCTAAAATGACTAACGAGTTATTGAAATGGAACCATTCACTCACTCACTTACTTTTCATAGTTGCATTTCACCGTAGAAAACAGTGGATTTTCATTTACTTGGTTTTGTTGTTGAAAAATGGCTCCATGACACAAGAAATAAACACAAGTTAGTATGGGAAAGTGGGAGGGCATAGGGGGTAGGTGAACACATATTTTTTTGTACACTCAAGCCTGAAATGTAGGACACTAACTAAAGCTCGTGAGCACTGTTATAACATGTTTAAAAGCTCATAAAGTGTGGTGTGGTTTAGCTAGCATAAAATGTCCCCGTTAAAAGGCTACTTCTGGTCTGAACGTAGCCTCTTCCTCGTGCGCGTACGTTTATAAATCCACGCAGCACCTGCCTCTCCTCCGCGCGCTCTCACGTCGCTCCGAGTAATCACGTGCGGCCTCTTCCTCCTCTCTCATTGGTCCCGGGGGCCGTGAACGCGCGCGCGGGTCCCATCCTTCGTGAATGCAGCACAAAGTGTTTCGGTGATCCATGGCAACAACACACGAGCCGCAGCAGCAGCAGCAGCAGCAGCAGTGGTCCGCCGCCAGCCGCGCACGTCCTCGCCGCCTTTCTCTCCCCTCCCTCCGCTCTCTGCTACCACACGCTCCCCGCAGAAGCACCACCGCTATGACACGACGGGGGTCCGCCTGAGACGTTACCTACCACCAAGGTGACCGAGCGGGAGGCGGGAGAGCAGCTGGCCGGGGAAACGGATCCACTCCAGCGGCAAAGTGACAGCAGACTACCGCCGCTTTCCGAAATAGCAGCACGCAACGGCAGCGGGCAGGATGCGTCTACTAGTTTCAGCGGCTTAAAAAGTGCTGGTTCATCTTTTTATTCACGCAAAAATGGAGCTGTGCCTGGAAAGCTAGACACGGTTCTTGTTGTACTCCCCCCCCCTCTCCCCCCATTTCTGCCCGAGCTAACCGTGTTGACCGTGTCCCAGCAGGCAGGGGCGGCTCTTTAAGCGCTTCAGCCCGCGTCTCGTCACCGCATCCGAGGCGTGAAGATGGCGACTGGCTCCGGTTGGCCGCCGCAGCCTTTCTACTCCCCGGCCGCCGGTCAGGGCAAATTCACCACTTCAACCTCGACGACCAGCCTGTCCTTTCAGCCCGGCATCACCATGGAATATACCCAAGACCTGCACCTGAAGATGAGCAAGAAGATCGCACAGCTGACTAAGGTAAGGCTGCGTTTTATGAAGCCCACTGCTCCGTGCCAAACCCCGACAGGAGGAGGAAAAACTGTTCGACAAACATTTTCTTACGTTGTGCCAATAAATGGTCCTCGTTTTACTTCACAATGGCATCTTTATTTACGGCCGTAACATAATGTCCTCATTCTGGGAAGTGATTTGCAAAAAAATCATTAACATTTTTGGCCACTGAACCACAGCTACAAACTCTATGAATGACTCCTACTTTGGGTTTCAGAATGAGAAGAAATTTGGGCTTTTGCCATAGCGATGTACAACAAACGGTATCTTTTAAATGGGGGGAAAAGTCCTCAAAAACAGGGTTCCTGCAAGGTCTTAAAAAGTCCTACATATGATATTGGAAATTTAAGGTCTTAAATTGTCTTAAGTTTGTTGAAAAATTGTGTTTAGGTCTTACATTTGAAGCACCTACGTTCAAGACCTTGCTCCCCACGTAGATGTATCTAAATTAAATAAAGAATGTGCACGTTTGTGTTGAAGGTATTCCGTTTATTATGCATGGTTTTTATTTTAAAAAGGCTTAAATTTCACACTAGAAGCTGTGCAGGAACCCTGGACATGTTGCATATAACAGGAAGTTCAAACCCATGAATAGATCCTTTATAGGCGATTGTAACTGTATTATTATTAATTCAAACGTATACCCTGCCCTAAAGGCTATAGTTACTAAAATACAAGACCAGGACTGGTAATTTCTAAAAAAACATCATTTATTTAAGATGGAAATTCTAGAAAATAAACATTTTTCAACTTGAACTGCAATATGTGGACGCCAAAATGAGTTCTGTACGTTTGATAATATCCATTTTCAATAAACGAAGGCAGTAGGCTACTTTGAAGTTCAAACCAACACAATTGCACTGTACAAACGCAATAGATTCCGTTTGCAACTGATGTTTTATTGCACAGTTCTTCTAGACCAGCCTAAATAATTCATTCATCTTCCTGCTTACTCTGTTGAAGTTTGGGGCAAAGTGTTAACGTTCGCCTCGAGCTGCACAAGCACTGTCTACAGGCCAGAAACTCCTGCTATATCTCACAACGACTGTCTCAAGAATGAATCATGACTCCGATCTTAAAAGAAGATCACCACTCGTAGCATCTAAACCGGCACCCGGCATCCATCCATCCATACAGGGCGATTAACGACCACATTAATTAAATATACCATGAATCACTCACTACGCTGCTTTATTTGTCTATGTTAATGTTGCTTAGAGGCCTTATACATAATTACGCAGCTCAACCCAGCTCTAAACTTTGATTGCGTTTAATGACACGGTTGGAAATTAGAGAGGATATGTAGATTCCCTCGCTATCCATTTATCCTGGTATGCGCCTTGCTTTGAATCTGCTGCTTTCCGCCCGAGGATACATCGCCGGCGTGATGTGTGTGGAATTTAAACGTCTTTTGATGCATATTTGCTGAAATATTTATGGACAACATGCGCCGGAGTTGTTCAAAGTACGGGCGATGTGTTGCTACTGTTTCGTCGTCGTCGTCGTCGTCGGTGTTGCATGGAGGCGATTTCGACCTTGTTTGGGGTTGGATGAGTATGGCGTGCTGAGCTTGATGGTTCCCCCCCAGGACCGCAGCTTTCATCCCTCCAAAATGACAGGTTTGTAACATTCACCGAGGGTCAAAGCGTGTTTTGGCCTCAGGTGTGTCATTATCATCAAGCCGGTGGTCCGCGCTCGTCGCACCACACACACAAACACAGGTGCTGCTCCTTCCAGGTGGTTTTTTGAAGCGTCTTTGAAAACCTTTGACACCGGCAGTTCACAGCGGGTTTTCGATGGGGTTCGAGTTCACTGAAGGGAGGAAGTTAAAGACGGTATAACGTACAGTAACGCCCTGTGTGCTGCGGACTTTAGGAATGCTTAATTTGCAAATAATTTGTGTCCCAGTTGCTTCAGTTTGCAATCTCAGCCGTAAAAGTTGATGGTTCTTGCATCAGTGTTTGGTCAGAGTACGGTATTAGTCATTAAACATGTGACATTTAACACAGTATCACAATGTAAGAATTTGAAATGATTCATACTGTTATTTTTGTATGAGCTTAGACTGAAGCATCTAATTTGAAGCATTTATTTTTGGCATTTGTCTTGACTTTATTTTTGGTTCTCACTTTAAATAACTATTATGGATGGGACGAGGGACGAGTTCCACAAGACGAGACAAGATTTTGACACATTAAAAAATTGAATAAAACAACCCAGTTCACAATTTTGGCCTCTCAATTTTGTATACATTTTCTTTCATATTTGGGCATCGTAGCACTGCTTTTTGGAAGGAAATCTTCTCAATAGAAATGTTTTTGTCCAGGGCAAAGAAATCTCACAAGATCATTCTCCTCGTTTGTGCGCAAATTTTTTTTCTCGCAATTTTATCTTTTATCTTGTGGCACGAGATCTTGTCCCATTCAACCAAACATGTGTTAGCAACAATGTGAACTCGAAACTAAAATCTCGCAAGCGGACAGAAATTGTTATTTGCCAGCTTCACCCGGCTAAACACGTCTCTATTTCCCATCCAAACAATGTCAGGCTGTGCTATGTCCCATCACGTCCCATGATTCCCTGGGGCGACGCATCTGACGCCCCCTGTTCCCCTGTGCCACACTGACAAAGCGGGCTGTGGGCCGGTAGTGCTTTTGCCATCTGCTCACCTCGTCCTGGACGCTGGTCTCTGCATTAGTCCTTGGGACACTGTGGGTATTGACGTGTGGTGAAATGCTGGATTTATACCAAAAAGCACTCTACGCCCTTCCCGTACTGAGTGTAAATGAGGTGTAAGGGGCGCTCTCTCCACCTCCAAGTCTGTCTTCATCGTCTGAGGACCTCTTCAAACCGGCGTGTCAATATTTCATCAAGTAATTTTAGAACGAGGGTTGTGCTGTCTGCTAGCATATTTTGATCTCAGGCACTTCATTCATTTTAGATTCTCATGTTATTATAATGCGCAATGCAATGAGTCAGAAGCTCATGTCATGCCCTGAACTACAGTATTATTCGATGATTGTTGTACCTTGCATTGAAGTGATTAGATTGAATACACTTTGAGTAAAATAAAGTTTTGTTGTTTTTATGTGCCTTTATTCCTTGTCAACAGGTATTCTCTGAGCCACAACAAAACGGTATGGATTAGATGTAAGGGTTTGTGATATGTCAAAACATTTGTAGAACAATTTTGTTGAAGCCAGATTATTATTACAACAGTTAGTATTTTTTATATTGCCTTGAACAGGAAACAGTATTCAAGAGAAAATGTTATGAATCACAATATGGCAATTTATCAATGAGTGAGTAAAAGCGCACTGTTTACGTCCAGTCGAGTGTTGTCACAACACTAACATTTCAGGGAATAAAAACACGAATGGTAGTGCTTCACGGGATCTGCACAGACAACAAACAGGTGTGCTTTGTGGATGCGACATAGAATAAAGGAAAGTGGCTAAATCAAAAAAAGTAGTCATAGATGAAGATATCCGAGGCATTCAAGTCCTTTATGAACATGGACCAATCACACTTATTTTATACACTAAAATGACAGGTCAGTCCAGCCCTGAAACTATAGCAACATATTGTGTCTAAAGATTATTTGGTAAAAGATTCAGTTGTAGTCATCTGGACACTTCGATGAATGCATAAATGATCTGTAAATATTCAGTTTGTCCCATTTCCTCACTCCATTTCTGCTTCTCGTGCACTTCGGTTTACTGAGAGTGCACCTATAGCTTTCACGCCCAGTCAGTAAGTCCGTCATTGATTACAATTCCTGTGTGGTATGAAATTTCATGATTTGTGATGCTCGACCTGTTGGCTGTCGCTGTTATTTAAGTTGTCTTGCAGTAATTTTTAATCCCACAAAAGCGCTTTGTGTGGCGACGGCTCTAGGATTTCACTGCCAGCGCCTCATCCTTGATTTATTTTGTGCCATAGCAGCATTTCTGAATTCATTCTCTTTTTTTTATTGTAGTACTTCTGTGTCAAGGGGGGGGGGGGGGGGGGCAACTGTAGGGTTTGCTGCTATGGCAACAAGCTTAATAAATTATATTTCAGGCCCGTCTCAACAGGATGGCAGCTTTAGCATGAGACAGTGTGAAAGCTTCAGAACTTTAGCCTTGGGTGAACGCACGGTCGACGTGAGGCTCATCAGTGAAGCCTGGCTAGACTTGAGTGCCACAGAAATGGCTCTGGATCAAGGTCGTATCGAAGTGCGAAAATATATATAAGTGTGCTATGGAAATATACCTTGAAGTTATAGCCCTTTGCTAATGTTCACTACCCCATCACTAACAGCTTATCTCAACATCTTGTTTTATTATAGCATTATAGTATCTGCGAGTTTACATTGGGATTTCAATGACCCAGTGTATTTCACTTTGCTATTGGCCTCTTGAACTCTTATCTGGAACACTTTTAGACAATCAATTTAATTAACTGTAGCCCAAGTAACCAGGTTTACCTTATCTAAAAAACATTATAGGAGGAATTAGTTGGAACATCGCCATGTTCCAACTAATTCCTCCTATAATGTTCAAATACACTATACTAAATCTGGTCTGTCTGTAAACATTATTAATGCAAAAGTAATTGCCCAGGGCTATAGTCAGAAGGAACTGGATTTTATATACTATACTTTTTTTCTTAGTTCTGACTCAGTTAAAATACTTCTTTTCCCAAAATAACAAAATGTACTCTCTAGACTTTTTATTATGAAACTGATCTGGTGCACTGTCAAGGTAGAGCATCTCTTCTGATGACTACTTTAAATTCTTTGTAAATATAACATTTTATAACAGAAAACTACCTAATTGCATTTGACTATAGCAGGGTTATTCAACATAAGGCCCGGTGGCCAACTCAGGCCCTCCAAGCGATTTAATCCGACCCATGACCCATCATCTAGGTTGATTGGTTAAATCTTGGTTAGTATTAGTTAAGACATGGTTTGGTCTTGGTTTAGTCCTTGTTTAATTTGACCCTAAACCTGTTTTGATAAGTTAGTCCTGGCTCAAACCTGGTTGGTACTAGTCTAGTCCTAGTTTAATGCTTGTTCAGTACTGATGGGCAGTGTTAGTAAAGCCTTTTGCATGGTATTTCTCACAAAAATATCATCGATAGAGTGTTGGGATATTTTGTGTGACTGAAAATGTTGTTACAGTAGAAGCTTGTTGTGCCCAGAGGCCTTGGACCTCTGAAAAATCTGGCCCTCTGGAAAATTAAGTTGAATAGCCCTGGACTATAGCCTTTATCATGGCACAATATGAACAAGATATCCTCAATCCTTTACTGGCCGTGTGGGGACAGTACATTAAAGATGGAATGTGTGTGTGTTTGTGTGTGTTGATAATCCAGGGTCTAGGGCAGTGATCCACGCTGGCCCGGCACGAGCGTTAGAGAGCAGATGGTCAGAGCTCCACGACTCCTGGCCCGGGACAGCATTACGCCTGATGGGGATTTGAAACGCTGATACTGCTCATTCAAATCCCAACTGCGTACTTAGCACATGCACTCTTTGTTTCTGCAAGGCAAATGGAACGAATATAAAATGCTCTGACTCTTTTAGCAATTTCCCATGTGGTATTTGGAATAGTACATTTGAGTCTATTGGTGTAATCGATGGGATTTACACTTTTTATTCTAATACTGAGATGTAAAATGTGTTTGCGTGCTGTTACATAACTATGGTGTGCAATGCATACTGTCATTCCTTTCTTAATTGAATGTGGATTACATTTTCAATCTATTTTAAATCTACAGTACATGCTAGTGTTGTCACAATATTCAGAGTTGTCTTTTTCTTTACTTTCTTTATATTACCATGAGGTTTTAACCTAGTTCTGATAAAGCTCAAGATCATTCTAAAACTGTTTTGGCCTGTTTATGTATTATTATTTCTTTTTAGTATCTATACTTGCTTTAATTAGTATCAAGTTTTTTCATATTAGTTCAGATTTTAGTATAATTTAGTATCTGATTTTTGATACTTCGACAACCCTAGTACATGTTTGGTTTCTCTTATTATTCCACCCTTTCTATCTTTAAATATGTTTTGTAACTTAATTTTGATTTGTGTCTGGTTTATGCATGACTTGGGACTGGAGGATTGGTGAAGTATTAACAAACAAATATTGGATCGTAGATAAAGCTGGACCTTCCAGTTCCTCCTTTGGGGCGTCAAAGCTTACACTCATTGAGAAGGTGAGAAGGTTGTGTTGGTCATGTGTGGACATCAGGCTCACACTAAACCTCCCTATCATAATGTACCTTGTTCAATGGAGCTGTAGTTGTACTTCATTTAAATCTGCATTAAAGTCTTTCTTTAATCTAGCGTTTTAAATAAACTGGAGCATTGTTGATTCCGTCGGATTAGCGTTGTATTATTTGTAAGTGGCTGAAAATGATGCAACCCTCAGGCTGCCCGTGTTTCTCGATGGTGTAAACGCTGCTCTCCCAAAATGCTCGGCGACAGACTGCTTCACACAAACAGGAAGTGTGATGTCACTGCACTGCTCTTTTCAGCAAGACGCCGTCTGCTGTGATTGGCCCGCACTTCCACAAATTTGTCATTTCTAAATATTAATCCAGAGAGAAACGGCATCCCAGTGGGCGCTCGGTGTGCGGGCCTCGTCTTGTTGCGTGCTGCGCGTTCACCTCCCGTGCCACGCTCCTGTGCTGATTGTCACAAGTTTCTGTCAGATTTCATTAAGATAGGCCCGGGCGCTCGAGGGGTAGAGGGGAGCGGCGCGCACAGGCTGAAGATGTGCGGCCCGGGCTGATGGTGAGTCACTCCTCATGTGTGACCTTGAGCCGTGTGGCCTGGTGGAGTGTAGTACAGCTCTGTCATATCATTACATAATCACCTGAGCATCACTACAGCGCTGCACATGTGGGTTAGTGTGGCACTCGAGCTTCTCTTCTGTTCACGTCAAAGGGCATGTTGTAGGCAGTTTGAATATTGTTGGATAAATGTGCCACCAATGTCTTTAAAAGATTGCTGTGGAAAAGAATTGATACCATGACATGATGAAATGCGTTTCTTTGCTTTTTTGCATAATTTTTGAGCCTTTGTCTTGCTCAAATTTGCTTTCAGTTTCCATTTTGGGTTACCTTTCTCTGTCATCAACACACAGACTTAGAAACATATTTTTTAAGGAGAGCAAAGTAATAAGTTTAACTGTATGATCCCAATGTTTGTAGCAGTAATAAATGTGTGCGTAGCCTGCAGTGTTCTCATTGTTTAATTGGTTTCCTGCTACTGTTTTCTTACTTTTCATGTTTTAGATGTCAGCAGCCAACTAAATATTAAGCAGCAGAGTATATGTAGCAGCACTTTTGCATTTTAGACCGAGGTTTTGCTAGAGATCATTCCAATCTGTAAGCGAGATTGACAGGGTCCCATATAAATCATTTTTGCTATTTTTAAGCGTGGTATTTTTACTGCACATGTATTGACCTTTATTTAATCAGAAAAGTCTCACTGAGATTTGTAAGTCCTGGCCCAGAGGTATGTATTATTGTACATGTGCGACAGGTAAAGGCAAAAAAACCAAATCACACTCTCTAATAGCAGTCTATAAAGTCTTATTTCTCTGTTACAGATGCCAAATAGGAACTTATTTAAACCTCTAAACTTAATGGTTAAATAACACTGCTTGTGGCTGCCTCCTCCTCGCCTCCGCTGCCACTCTCCTATCAGATTTTATGAGCTGCGCACATCTAGACTGAACCGCGGCAGCACTAAAAAGGTGAAAAGAGAGGGGACAACCTATGATTTTAGATGTGTTTTGAGCTCTTATTGGAGCAGATTTTGATTACTCACCATTGATAGAGTAGAAGTGAAGAAAATGTCCTTTAACTTGAAATTTACAACACTGGACATGCTCATAAAATCAGACCCTCTTTTTGCAAACATACTCGCCTCTTTCTAGAGTCCAGTCCAGGTTTGTGTAAGCTGCAGCTCCTCTCGACACATTTTCTGTCAGAGTGGCCCCAGGTGCTCCACACCTCTCTCCTTCTTTCTTTTTCCTCTGTGCTGGGTTCTGGTCATGTCTGAGTTGATCAGCGCTGTCTTGGGAGCATGCCTCTTCTTAGCGCTCTCTTCTGCCTCTAAAGCAGTGACGTTGATGCCTGTACAGTACAGTGTTGGTCTGTTGTTGTCGATGCTGTAAATGACCTGGAACCAGCCTCACTGCTTGTGTCGGGCTTGTCTCAGTGCAGGCTCTCAGGTGATGTCCTTCTGGTGGCCATATTGAAAAGGCTTGTGGGAAACAGCAGCTGTGAGGGGCTTATTGTGTGAGATACACTGATACATTTGGGTCTTTTTGGCAGGTATTATAAAAACTGATTAGTCTAAAAAATATTTTATCAAAAAAAAGGCCAAAAATAAAATGTGAATTGATATTGCTATGATTGTATGGGTATAAATACATACATGTAGAGAAATGGAAAAGTCCATAAAAATAAAAAAGGAAATATACTAAATATGTACCAGAAAACAAATATCTGTATAATACTTTCTAAGTAAAAAAAGAAAAAAGAAAGAAAAGAAAAAACTTGATTATTTAGAAAAAAAATTGATTGCCTATTGCATTTGTAATCCTCTGTGCACCTCCTGTAGGGTTTTCGTGCTAAACTGATTTGTAAAGACTGCACTGAATGTAGGACTTGGCAATATGACAATAATTTTTTTTTAAAAAAAAATATCTCATATTGATAAATTTTTTATTTTATTATATTTTGTCTTGCTAAAAAAAAGCTGAGAGAGCTGGAAAGCTATTAAAGACAACAAACCCAAAGTGCCATGATCCTGGTACAAATAGGGTTAACTGCTGAAGTGATGCATGCTGTTTGTCTCTCTCTGCCATCAGAAAGAGAAATATTACCAGAGAGTGAAGACAGGTCCCCGATGGCCACACAACCTCATACTGCTGCCAAGAACTGAATGCAAAGTAAAAAAAAAGACTGAAAAAAAAAAAAAAGACTATTGCCTGGAAATTCCTGATGCTTTTGAATCTTTCTGAGGCTGTGTGCCAGCAGGCGCCGATATCCACTGAAATGTGTGGGCTGGTGTTACATCGGGACAGACTGTAACAAAAATCAACCAGTAAATATAAAGATAATGTCGGAAAGCTCTGAAATCTATTCTATCTTGAGATACTCAATCAATACTTTAAAATAAATTCATCCTTACGTAGACTTGTATACTTTAATTAGACTTTTAACACATTTACTGTATACCAACTCTGTCCCGCCAGGTGGCTACTTCACGCATTCCATTTAAAAAAAAAAAATCAGGTTATAGCAATCGTTTAAAATGGCATATTTTTATTAATGTTTAATAGAAAACACAGTGGGGAAACATGATTGTGTTCAGAGTTTGCTGCTAGCACCTCAACTGAAGAAAGCAGAAATACAGGGACATGCCTCAGCTTGCAGTATGTTTACTCTCTGCTCATCCTCTGCCCATGCTCCATTTCTATGCCTTTTTCTTTGTTCATCTTAATAAATCCATAGCACCTACGTGCTTTCACGTCTTGATAGTCAACAAGTGCATCCACAGTCTCGTCATGAAGTGAAATTATAAAGTGAAAACGTGTGTTCTGACTTTTGGAAACAGTCCACAGTTTTAGTTTACTCGATTAAGGCTGAATATGTCCAAATGTTTTAATCAATTTAAGCAATTTTTTGATAATCATTGTTCTCAATCTGTTTCTGTTTTGTTATTGTTTTAGTTTATTTATTTCCGGGACTGTGCATATTAATAAACATTTCTGTAAATATGCCAAAATTTGACAAAAGGCTATTTCTGTAGTTATGGAGCATGTGTCTGCACTTGTGTCCTTAATAAAGATAGCTTGAAATGAATGAAATAAATTAAATAGCCTATATTTTACAGAAAATAAATGGCCTTTGGGGAAAAAAAGTAAATAATTGCCCACCCCTGTCTAGGAGGAATGCGAGCAAAACTGAAATCCCGCTGCAAACCACGTTTTGTCCACAATTTGTCCGGCGTTGATGGCAGACTCTGTTTTTGGCCTGCCATCCAAAATCTACCTTGAGTAGCATTTCGCTTCATTCACACTGTTTTGATGAATCCTGGTTAGATAATCCTCTCCCTTCCAAGCATCAAAAACACTCCGTTCAGAATCTCCTCAATAATGGATTGAGGTTTTCTCAATCTATTCTGCATTAGCAAACAGTGTGGCTTCTAGAAGATGGAACCACAGCTCAGTTACTCTGGCTTCTCTCAAGGCTTTGGCAAAATGTTGTTGTTTTTTGCAAAAAAATTCAAATAAGATAAAATGCCAAAGTAAAAGCACTCAAGAGCATTTTTAAAGGCTAGTAACAATACAAAGGATAATATTACTGTTTTTTTCTGGCTGTAGCTAGTTAAACTTCCCTCATCGCTGCAGCATCCATCAAACTAGAATAGAATATTTTCACTACAGTCGGATCGGAGATGTGACGCCGTGGAAATATCTTGCGGCAGACGTGCGGGTAATGCACTGGATACACGGCGGAGTTGGCATAAATGAGGCGTCAAGCAGCTTAATTATTCCTGGTGGCGGGCAGACCATCTTTGGAACATTCTCCACGGGGATAGATTTTTGTGGTCAGTTTTATGGAAAGTTCCTGGCAAAGTAAGTGGCCATACCTGGTTGCCAATGCCAGATCTTGTCAGCTCTTGGAAGACAGGGCCTGGTTAATCCATGGATGGGACTCCGCTGGAATACCAGATGCCACAAAGGGGAGGGAATTTCCTTTGTCAAGACACTTCCCTAACATTGAAAAGCACTTTGAATGCCTTGAAGGTGGAAAGGCACTATATAAATACACTGTAATAAAAACAATAAAGTAACATTTCCATGGTGTGTTGTGCCCTCCAGGTCAAGTTATCGTCTTCTATAGTGTTTTATGACGGTTGAGATACATAAAGCGTTACATTATCGCCACCTACTGTAGTTGTACGTCTTCAAAGTATGTGTTTTACGCTATACCGTATTAAAAAAGGAGAAAGAGAGCGCAAAATAGAGGAAGATGTCAAGTTATAGGTCAGGTCTGTGTGACCTATAACACTCAAGCACGTTCACAGTAAGGAGTACATTTTTTGTAGTGCAATAAAAGCACCCATAATAAAACAAATGCTTTTATTGATAATTTTTTTCTAAAAGCTTGTGGTGTTGCTTTAAAGAAACCTATTGTGCATTTGTCTGCTATAGAGGTTATAATCTATGTCACCCATAAATCATTATGTTATAAATGTGTTATATTTTGCACACAATTACTGTAAACCCCTCGACTATGGAAAGCTACAGTAAAGAGAGGGAGTCCTTCAAAATTTGCCTGTGCATTTGAATATCTCTTAAATGTGTAAATGTTTTTTATAATGTGTGTGCTGTTATATTTTCACTTTGCCCAAGGTCACCTTTGAAAAAGAGGTCTTGATCTCAATGGGTTCTCAACTGGTAAAAATAAAGTATATAATTATATATATATATATATATATATATATATATATATATATATATATATATATATATATATATATATATATATATATATATATATATATATATATATATAAATATATATAAATAAAATGGTATATATATATATATGTATATATAAATAATGTGTATGTATATATATAATGTGTATGTGTATATATATATATATATATAATCATGTGTATATGTATATATGTATGTATGTGTATGTATGTATGTATGTATGTATGTGTGTGTATGTATGTATGTATGTATATATGTATGTATATATGTATATATATACATACATACATATATGTTAATTTTAGGATATATATATATATCCTAAAATTAAACAACAAAGTAAGTGCAGGCAGTAGGCGTGTATGGGAGGGGAATCTGGGGAGCGGTGAAACAGGATTTTGTGCGTAGGAAAAAATAATGATTTCTCAAACATGCATGAATCACTCTAAATACAATTTGGATTATGGTTAAATGTGATATGGTTAAACGTAGATTTTGCATAGAAGGTCTCCTTCAAAACATGCGACTTGGTGTTTGAGTGGATAGACCATGTGCGCCTGCTTATCCGTGTGAGCAGAGCACAGTGTCGTGGGTTTGAATCTAGCTCTGACTAATAAAGTCTAAGGACCAAAAAAAGTAATAAATAAAAACATTGTTACAGTAAATCTACCTAGTTTCACCCATATAAGTTTTAGCTTTTTTTTTTAATCATATGAGATTGGTAGCTTGTTAACCTCGCCTCATGCACCAAGTAGCTGTAGTAGTAGGCTCAAATTCCAACGAGACCGTGAGTGTAAATAAATGTCTCAGTTTACCTTGAAATATACGCTTCCAGATTGTAAACAAGGACAAAACACCATAGAGTATGTTTTTATTCAACCAACCATCTGCACACTAGATTTCATCCTCACTCAAGCCTCTGCCAGCAGGATGTGGTTGGCAGCCTTATTTTATGAAACTCTAGTAATTGCTCCATCTCTCTGTGCTACTTGTCTCTCCTGAAGTCCATCTTGGCACATGTTGTAACTGGTCACCCTCCTCCCTCCATCTCTGTCTCTGTGAGTGTGCCTGCCCTTCCCTCCGGCAAAAGGACGTCCAAATAACGCTGGTCTCGCCAAGAGTCGCCATGACTCCTGCCACCCTCAGCCTGTTTCTGTTAAGATAAGGCAGAACCGATCCCTGGGGTGTATTTGGGTCGTTACAAGAGCAAACATTCGCTGGGCAAAAATTAGACAAAATGCACGAACAAGGCTAATTGCCATGTTACAGATACAGCATGCTAATCACTGGCTAAATGTCAGAAAAATTGCAAATGCTAACGTGACCTGCATTAAACTACTCGTCAACAACTGAACTTTGCACTGGCTTCTGACCAACTTTACCCACAATGCAACAGTCATGATTCTGCACATATTCATCCAAACCAATCTCTTGTTAGAAAGCCGGTTTACGTCAAATCAATATGGCGTATTTGCCCACCAGCGTCACTTTGCCTTGTGTACCTCGCAGTAAGTTTCCTAAATTATTTATATGTTTTTAGTAAATATTCTAGCAGTGTAAAGTCGGCGAACTAAGAAAGCTTAAATTAGTACACCACAATGAGTCATACACGTTGCGAAATTCTGAAATAATCCCTGTTTTGATCTGAAACGTGTATTGCAATGGAAAAAGCGTATATATTCTAAGATGCTGTATCAAAATTAGAATTATTACCTTAATCAGAAAGCTGTAGATTCACCTCATTGGACTGTCTATATTTCATATATTTTATATTGTGTTATTTTTTGGGGTACAGCACAGACGAGCTGACTAACCAAAGCCCACAACCCTATAGCCATACACATTCTACACATTGTACGGTTGCTATTACTTAGACAGGAAATCGTTACTGGACAATGTTGGCCTTATACTCTTCACTTTGGCTCTATAGCTCCTCTTTTGAACATATACAAAAAAAAAAAATTCAGTTAGCCTAATTATAGGTGGGAGATATATATTGGAAAACATTTATAATGTAATTGTTGTTTTAGAAGTCTGCACAATTAAAATATGGGGTGTATCATCCATATTTAAAACGATTAAAAATTTAGATTAAAAAGATAAAGATAATTTCCCAAACATAAAGTGATATTTCTGCCCTTTTGTGGTTCATTTTATGGTCCATTCATGTTTTGTACTTGAACCTGAACCACGACATTTACAGCCAGATTTTAGCACAGTTCAGATGCAATATTTAAAAGAATCTTGAGATAGGGCAAAATGATAAAATGATATATACATTTTTACATCGCCCACCCCAAACTCTAATAAATTGTTCAGCCAGCAACCAGCAAAATCTTACATTAAACTTTAACCCAAGCATGATTAAAAAAGCATCTAAAAGTCTGAAGATATAAAATTGTTATTCTGGGAGATGAACGACAAAACTCATACACACAGATCTCAAATTTAAAAAGTAATGACGTTCCAAAACCCCCCAAAAAATCCAAAACCAACAACAACCTGCGTCACACCACTGTAGCCAAGTATAGCGTTTTAATTTCACTTGACGGAACTGTTGCTAAGGGAGACCGTAGAAAGTATTACAGGGAATTTTTTTAATTGTGCTTCACTCTGGCTATTTACTTAGCGGTGAATGTCTGTACACAAACGTTTCAGTGATTTGATGTATAATAACATAAAAGGAGAGTTGTAGGCTTATTCCAAGTGTGATCTTATTAACAGGGAATGGTTGAAGTAAGCCTATAAAAACGAAATAAACAATATGTTATTTATTCCTTCTATTGTTAGTTAGGTTGTTCTTCACTTTTAATTTCAGAACTATTCCGAAACTTAGATTGGTATTTAGGATCTTGAAAATGAGGGCTTATCACTCAGCGAACTTGTCATTTAAGGGGTCCACTACTCAAATGCTGCTGTTGTTTTTATGAGCCAATTTATTTGAAAGCTCAAACATTGCTCTACAGTTACTATAGATTGCATAAATACCTACAGTAAATGTCATTTTCTCTTGCAGACCATTAAAACAATAAATCGAAAGGTATTGTTGGTGCATGCTCCTGGCTGCTGACTGTTCTCCCTCATTTCAGTACGCTCAGTGTGTGGACAGTGAGCTGTGGATTCTTCAGCTTATTACCACTCTGCCACACTGTTGTTCTGCTCCTGTCGACAGCCGTGCTCCTCGCTCCAGCAGCAGCACATGCATTTGATCTGATTGCTTGTTTGTATGACAGCTCGGCAGGTGAGCTACTATTCACTGCTTCTGTTTAATTGTGTATCTTTATACACTGTTAGAAATCCATGTACATGCTTGCAAAGGGAGCCTTTTTTTTTCATTTCTTACTGGGCAGGGCACAAATACAAAAACATTAATTAAATAACTATATAACCTGCTTTCAATGACACAAAGGCAGTTGAAAGTGTACTTTTTGGATCTTACCTTTACCTTGTTTGTGAATTCTGCTGACAGTTGGGCAACTGACTCCCTAGCGTGCAGTGAGTTTTATGGATGGACAAGAAGACCTCGAGTGTTCCTCAATATTTAGTGGATAACATTTGTACGCAAAGTGAAACAAATATTTATTTATTATTTATTAATTTATTTCAGGGGACAGTGCATATTAATAAAAATCTCTGTAAATATGCCAGAATTAGCCAAAAGGCTATTTTTCATCTATAGTCCCATGCCAGCTGTAACAGTCAACCTAAAACGGAGAATAAAAAAACAACAACAAGCAAGCAAGCATTTTATATACAAATTAGAAATATATACTCTATTTACATTGTAACACACAGCCACATCAATCATCCAGGTACAGACAACAGACAGATAACCGAGCAGCTGCACACCCTATGGAAAACAACCACACGCAGACACACACAAGTACATGGCATGTGGCCTGCAGGGGGCAGCAGAAAGGGCAAGTGTAGTTGGTGTTGACAGATCTGGTTTGCAATGAACCATTGTTTTAACTGAAATTTGAAGGTGTGATACAAGTTTGTATTTCTGATAATTGTGGGTGTGAGGTCCAGTTAGAAATGAAATACATGCAGGAGTTGGTCTCCAACCAGGTTCTCCCATGCAGAAAGGCAAACATTAATTCTACTCCATGCTTAATTCTAATGCTAAATAAATTCAATAGTGTCACTTCACTGCTCAATTCATTACACAAACTAGCTCTTTATCTTGACTGCCTGTATTTCTAGCTAACATCTAATCATTTTTATTATTTGTTTATTTGGTGGGGAAAGTGCATGTTAATGAACATACATGATACATAAACATTTACATGAAGGGAGTTCCCGCGATTTTTGTGAGTTCACAGACTCTTGAGAATCCATCTTGTTCGGCTCCCGCTGATTCATCTGTAGTCCACACTAGTGGTTTAACGAGTCAATCACATGGCACTTAGGGCCCACAGGCCCTTGTGGTTTGGGCGGAAGTCACAACAACCCTAATCAAAACAAACATGGCTGCACCGATGGCCGTATTTCGGCCCATTTTAATAAGGGCTATTTTGTTTTTCTAAACATGCACACAATGGCGCTTTGTACATTTGTGATTGTGGATGAGAAAGAGGACTGTGCTTTTCTGAACACTGATATTAACATTTAGAGTGTTCCGCTTCTTCCGCTGTTGTGATGCTTTGACCAATCAGCATAATGTACTGTTTTAACTGGTCAGAGCCTTCCCAGATTGGTTCACGTGATGAACTCAATTCAGAGTAAGATAAAGATCAATCTGGTGCAAAAGTGGCCATTGCGGGGTAAACTACTCAAGCATTATTGCACATACTTCTTATAGATATTTGGACTTTGCAATAACACTATACTTGCAATATATTGCTATTTTAGGAGCTCCAATATTTAAAAAGAGCAGTTTTCCATCAGGATTCTTGGCTCTTTGAACAGGGCCGAGTGGTGTCTAAAGCATAGCAGATGATGAGATCACAGAGACACACGCACACACCCACAAGCACACACAAAAGACAAGCTGCAGGCTACAAGTGCTATAGACACTGATGCCACTGCTAATGGAATTCAGTTTTATTGTGACTGTGAGCAAAATAAAGAGGAGACGACAGTAGGAGAGGGAGCAGGCCCGACAGCCACAAACACAAGGCACTGAGCCATTCTTAACACCTCCTCTCTTACCAGTCTCATTCAAACATAAGGATCTGTTTTCCCTCCACCAGAAAGAGTGCACCTTTTAGTGTACAGAAAAGGACATAAATTATGTTGTGTGTGGCGAGTGTATGCATAATTCCTAAATATGGATATTTCTTGAGGACATCCAGGACGTCAGGGCCTTATCTACAGTGTGACTTGACGGAAACTCATCACACCTTTTAAATGGTTTTATGCTTTGGCAGCAGCCAGGCCGCGGCCGCTAAAGGACACAGCAAAGGCAGTAAATTCAGAGCACACAGAGGAGCCAGATCAACCCCGGCACTTCATTACGCTTTATTGCTGTGGTTTATTGCAAGGGCACACTGGACAATCTGCCCAAAAGATCAAATCACAATGTTTTCAATTAGGACCATGACCTGTCCTATGATTTGTGACCTTTTATACAGTTTTAAAATGGACTTCTGTGCCGGGACTCAAACAACTGAAGGTATCCATTGCATTGGCTTCACGCTTGTCTGCTCAGCTACTTTTCTGCTACTGTAAGCCTCAAACGTCTCCCATTCAGTGCTTCTTTACCTACATCTCAAACTTTTTTAAATAAAATGTTGGATTTATAAGATAATAGCCCGAAACATATTGACATTAACAAATTCTCACCAATTCTCATATGCATAGGTATAAATTCTGCTGCATTATTCCATCACAGGTGTGTCAGAGATACGGCCCGCGGGCCGAATCTGGCCACCCAGACGTTTCAATCCGGCCACCCAGACGTTTCAGTCCGGCCACCCAGACGTTTCAATCCGGCCACCCAGACGTTTCAATCCGGCCACCCAGACGTTTCAATCCGGCCACCCAGACGTTTCAATCCGGCCACCCAGACGTTTCAATCCGACCACCCAGACGTTTTAATCCGCCCTGCAAAACATTTCTGTTATATTTATTAATTTTGCAGCAGCTGCCCCTCTCCCTTGCAGCTCAGCACTGCCGTGTGTCTCCTCTGTGCCTATTGCTGACTCACACAAAACTTTGCAGATTTGACTTCAGCAAAGAGGTATGAGCGGGGGAAAGCGACACGTGGTTTTGTGAAACATGTGGAAGAGGAGACTGTTTTGTGGACATTAGAGCTGTGCTAAAAGTGGTGTTAAGATGGAGCTAAGAACAAGAAAACAAACTTCTGTGATGATGCTCTGTGATACAGTGCATCACCTAATACAGTCTAATACAGTCTGTATTAGATGTGTATTAGTACAGTGGAACTACAGATATGGTCTGCCCTATAGGAATGCACCGATCCAGCTGTTTATAACAAACCTGGGCTTTGAGTGTCTGCCGATACCCGATATACAGTGGTCCCTCGTTTATCACGGGAGTTACTTTCTAAAAATAACTTGCGCTAGGTGAAATCCGTGAAGTATTCAGCATTATTTTTACAATTATTATAAATATTTTAAGGTTGTGAAACCCCCCACTACGCACTTTATACACTTTTGTTGGTGCAGAACGTTTCATCGACATTTTGGGTTATGGATTGTACTTCCCGCATGCAAATTCCGCGTGCGGAGGGCAGCGGAGAAGCGGAGAAGACGTAGGCAGTATTTATAGTCTGCGTGGTTTCAAGTGGTGTCAACAGTAGAAATCTGAGCTAGCTGCAATGAAATCCCATTCATTTCCGTGCGGAACTGTCGGCATAGTTAAAAAAATTTCTCCTGACACCAACATGGAAAATCAGGTCCGCGCGGACGGCAAGCGAGGGGGCGTGGACGCGTTAAGCATAAACCTAGTCAGGGTTATAGAAAACGTACAAACATACAGCATTTCAGTCACACTGCCAGCGATACATTTGGCAAGCTGAACGCATTCCGTAGCGACTGTACAAGAGGTACGGAGGAAATTGATTGACACAAAAAAGCACTAAAAAAAATCTGCGAAACAGCGAGGCTCTGAAAGGTAATGCGCGTTATAGCGAGGGACAACTGTAAACTCAAAACTAGTTGAACATGTCATCCAAATTATCCTAAAATGCTTAGGATTGTTAAAACGAATTGGCTAATAATAATATTTATAGGTCCTCTGCAACAGAAATTCAGCAAAAAAAAGAAGTTAAAAGGGCCTTTCATAAAAGTATTTCTTATTTTTTTATCTTAGTGTTTCTATCAAGTGCATAGTGGTTTTATTTGCATGTTTGTAGTAGTAGTTTGTAGTTTGTAGTGCTCAATAGGAATAGGAATAGGTATTTAGGTTTATAGTCTATTCAATAAACAAAAAACCTGTTCCCAATCATAATTCTCATTTTAGTACTGTAAGTAGCTTCGCTTGGTGTGACCCTTTGACCCAGGCTGCCTCCATTATTAGTTGCTAATGATGCTAACATTGAAGGCGCTGATGGACGTCATTTGGTTTTGACCATCCAAACTAATAGTGTTTTTTGCCTGCTTCCAGATTTTACTTGTGCTGTCTTTTTGCACCACTATTCTGATGGTTATTGAGGCAACTTGTAGTGTTGCATCTAGACTGTAGAAAGTCAGAGTTGATTCCATGACCCCTGAGTATAGATGCAAACACACCTGGACAGTTGGGATGGTAGGTAGCATGAAAACACATTTTAGTGACGCGGCCTGTATTGGGGGCAGTGTTCCTTCCCAGGAGGCTGAGTGCAGCAGGTGATGGAGTGGGTCTCATTGCTCACCAGCTGTGACCACGCAACCACAAAACCGCAGCACCGCTCCGGGCCTGAGGGGAGATCAACCTCTGCATGTTAGGATTAATCGGTTTTACAATCAATTGTCTCAGTTGGATAAGATATTTTGAAGCAACAATGTCTGATTTGATCTGTATCTGAAAAATAGTTTTATTTCTATTTTTGTGTTCTTCCAAGGATATAATTGTCACCCCACATGAACTGGCTTGCATAGTTGTCAATTCTCTGCAGTAGTTGATAAAAGCTTGGAAACAGCATTAGCACATGTGGTGACACGTCCTTGCTATTCTCTGAACATAGTGAAGATGTTATGTTGAAAAAAAGAGATACAATGAACGCAATTGACAAATCAAGTGACAAATCAAAACATTGTGAAAAAGAAACACGTAAAACCGTGCATTGTGACATCGCTAGATCAGACTTCTGTAGTGAGTCTGCAAGTATGGCGTTTAGCTTCAGGGCAGTGTCAAGGTGCAGCGAGAGAGAGACCACTAAAAAAAATGAGACGGCACCATGGCAACCTTGGTCAGTATGTTAAGACAGACTAAATGTGATTATTTCTTCTAGAGTTTCAAGGCAAGGCAAGGCAAGTTTATTTGTAGAGCACAATTCGTACACAAGGCAATTCAAAGTGCTTCACACAACAGGAAAAAAATGCATTAAAATCACAAAGACATGACAGAAATCACAAAAGCATTTTGTCCGTCCTTAGTGATCCACCAGATGGAAAACCCAATCTATTGGACCACACTGACAGACACTCCAGACACTCTATCCCATATTATTTGACATTGCCAGCGTAAAAGATGTCTCCGGGGTGGGCACATCGCATTTAGATTGATTCTTTCCCATGTTTGACTGTCCCTAGACGTCTGCCTTCTGTGCTGCCCCCTTCCTAGATTTAGCTTTTGCTAAACAAATTGTCCCAGACAAAACTCGAGTAAAGCTTTTAGTGTTAAAACTGGCTCTTGATCAGTGGGTAGATGCGCCAGGCTCTTCCTGGACTTTGTAGTGGCCTTAGTGCCGACTGACAATCCAACCAGCGTTTGTGTTCTAACGCTCTCCTCAGACTCCTGCTATGCAGCTGCGCTTGGACACCGGCACAATGGGCTATTGTGTCCAGCGGAATTATTTACATGCTCCATTGCAATTGTGTCTAAATAGTAGTTTTAGAATTGTAAATAATTTCTATAAATAAAGACCTTTTAATTTAAGTAAGAAATTTAAAGGTGTTATTTTCAGGCTATCCGTCAAATAGTTTTAGACATAAAAGAGAAGAGTGCAAAGAAAATAATTTCAGTCATATGCACAGCCAAACAAACAGTTTTTAGCTTAGATTTGAATATTGCCAGAGTAGAGGCCTGTCTCACACATCGAACTTCAAATAAGATTCTGTATTTTGAACTACAATGTCTGGAGGACTAACTTGTCCAGCAACATTGATAATCTTTGTCATTTAAACTGGTATTTTTTTAGCCCTCAATGTCCTCTACTTTGCAGTTCCATAGATACTGGCAGGTTAATTATCTTAGAAAGGCTTGATAAATGTCTTTAAATTGCTTCCAACATTAACCTAATGGAGGCACACAAGGGCACCTGGCTGCTGCTGTGCCCAAATTCACAATCACAATCATTAACTCTCTTTACTTTTAGTATCCCCAATAGAAACTGGCTGTCTCACAGATAAAGGTTTACATTTAGGCTTTGACTACATATCCAAAAAAGTCCTGACCAACCCTCAATTTCCGCTGATGTACAACAGTAATTATATGCCTATAATTTGGGGCCATATTTCCTGGTCGTGCTGCTGCCTCTAGTTGTAAAATAAAGGAGAACTTCCTCAGAAAATGGCAAAAAGCGGTCACGGTCTATAGAACTGAAATTATGGAAATTTCTCCCTCCATTGGTTAATTTGAATCCTCTGTGGCATAGCAGGAAGCAGTCTGCCCTTTCTGAAGTCAAACTCAAATTGGAGGATTATATATTCTCTCATTGGGTCATATTTTTAATCATAAGCAGCTATCACAGTATGCTACACTTACTCCATAGATAAGAATAATCTGTGGTCTTGAAGTTTTATGCAAATGTATATAGGAATTTCCTATTGTGGAACAAATAAAGGTTCTTTTATCTTATCTTAGAAAGTGCAGAACTCTGGCAAGTCATTGCTCCTCATTTGCAACGCTGGGAACTCGGGTCTAAAAATTATTCGCAAATTTGCAATCAAAGCAAAATCTCAATTTGAATGTTCACAATTATAAAATTACAAGTAAGTTGTTTCTATAAACAACTAAATCTCTGTTTCATTGGAGTCTTGTATTAAACCTGTAAGCCTTGCTGTTCAGACCTCTTCAAACAAAGGCATATAATCATCTATCTTTTTTCATGTTAACTGGATTTTTGTTAACTGTATAAATAAATACAATTAAATAAATAAAATGTTACCCGGACTAATAAACAAACCAAAATAAGACACTGAATTTCCTTGGCTTGAAGGGAAGCAAGTCTTTCAGAAAGCTACTCAGCTACATGAGTTTGACCTAAAATAACAGCCAAAAGTATTTTCATTTACAAAGTACTGCTGCTCTGTTACGGATTCTCTTGAGACATGTTCTTCTGAGCAACTCCTTGAACAAATGGTGCTCATATCCCCTCCGAGAAGCTTCCAGAGACCATATCTTACATGAAAAACAGCCACTGTAATTATTAACGTGCATTGTCCAAAATAGAAAAATGACGCACATCTTTGAGTCCCTTTTACGTAGAGACTATTTTTGAAACCACATTTTTTAGAAATATGGACAGTATGGTTAGTCATATTCTCGCGTGCCTGGGGCTTTGGAAATGACACTCCTGGGAAACCGTATTAGATAAAGCACAAATAAGAAGACAATGGAATGAGGCGGCATTAACACATAAAGCCCAAAGTGGATCAGAGCGAGTGGTTGTAGCTGCGGTGATTCATCTGACCTGATTTTCAACACAACGGCATGAGACGCAATGAAAGGCTATTCAAAGTCGCATCCATCACCTACACAGCCCGTATGTGGGGCGTTAGCTGGCGTCATTAACACAAATTAAGTTCCACATTTCTGCTGCCATTGTTTTTGCTCTCAGGGGTGTCGGGAAACTGGCAATTTTTAGAGTTTCATGTTTAACAAAAGACTATTTACTTCGTTTGGAAATGTAGAATCATACAAATAACTGTATAAACTGTATAACTGGATAAATGTAGAATCAGACAAATAACTTGCAAATACTGCATCTAATTACATTTACGTATTGAACACGTTTGTAGGCACATATGTTTTTGTGCGTTCCTGTCAGAGCGCGGGTCTTCTGAGTTCCGACTTCTAAACTCTCACTGGAACACTTACAACTCGGAATTCCTACTCTGAAATTTTGAGGCATTTTGAGTTAAGAATCGAACATGGCTGCGCACTGTGATTCGCGAGATAAACACTTGACAGCTTCATTAGTTATTATTATTTATTTATTTCCAGACACAGAGTCCGTAAAAAACGCACAGGACAGACAACAACAATATAAACAAGGTTATAAAAGACAGCTGTACCAGTGTTCCATAAAGAGGACCGTTACAGCACTGCAGTGTACGTTCTGAACAGGTTCATTTTTTCACCGCCTGAACACATGTGAAGTTTTCTCACCAAGATGTTGGCTTGAGCGTACCGTGTATGGCATTGCCAATTATATTGTTATAGTTGTTAATCGTTTATTTTGTCGGTACGTTGCATGTTAACATGATGTACATGCTGTAAACACGCTGGATCATAGCCATGAGCTAATTTGCATCCGTTGAGTCGGAGTACAGAGAATCATACATCCTGTTTATTTGCTGTGCTGTGTATTTGCTTTGTTTGTTTCTCTGAACCTGCTCCTGTGCTGCCTCTGAGCCTCTGCAGTTTAAATGTACGGTTAAGCTAATGTTGCTAACGTCTACACCAGAGCTATTCAACTTAATTTTCCTGCGCGCCAGATTTCTCGGGGGCCCGTGGCCTCTGGGCCAGATAGGCTACTAACCAAGTCGGAACCAAGACTAACCCAGAATCAAACCAGTCCAAACCAGGTCAAACCAGGTCCAAACCAGGTCCAAACCAGGTCTAAACCAGGTCTAAACCAGGTCTAAACAGGTCTAAACCAGGTCTAAAGGCAGAAAAAAAACTGAAAACCAGGTTTAAACTTGTACGAACCAGAATTAAACCAGAAAACAATAAAAAAAAATCTATAATAATAGTATTTGGAAGATGGGTCGATGGCTGGATCAAACCGTTTGCCGGCCTGATCTGGCCACCGGGCCTTAAGTTGAATAGCCCGGTCTACACGGCAATAATAAAAACAAAATTCTCTCTCAAATATTTGTTTTATAAACTGGAAATGTAATAACAATGTTTGGATAAATAATTAACTTAAATGGCCCCACATTATGACTTATTTGAGCATTTTCCTAGTTTTTATTACTTTATTTAAATTGTTATTGTAATATTCTGATAATTGTTTTTCCGAGGACAACTAGAACACACCAGAAGCTTATTTCATTGCAAATTACTACTGTTCATTCTGAATGTCCAGCAAAAGGACAGGCATACAGTCTACTTTAGTTAATCCCAATACTACATCAAAAATATTTGATGGGTGTGTGCCTCAGCGAATGCAAGAGACAAAGTGCCATTCAAACTACTGAAAATGTTGTAAATTGTTTTTTTCTGTGTAGCTCGCAGTTGCCATGGTGGCTCTACAAGTAAAGTTTGAGAAAAGCCGACAGTGGCAGCTAAAACAAGGCACATATAGCTCCCGCCTCTCATTGTTAACACTGGGCTGACTTGAGTTTTTATATTTCGAATGATTTTGGAACTTAAAAAGGATTTTGTTCAAAATATGGCTTTAAAAAAAAAAGAAAATTGGCAAGGCGCAACTCCTGTTTCTGCCTGTCATTTGTAGCCCAGAAACTATACAGAGATAACATTTCTATTCAGAGATCCACATTTAATGACGCCCAACAGTAACTCAGACTTGAGCCCAAATTTCAAATGCAAAAAGTTCCTTCACCTGACTATTGTTATTCCTCTCAAGACAGAAATGTCAGCATTTGGAAAGGGGCCAGCTCATAAAGTACAAGAATCTGTTCTGACTGTGAAGACTTTCAATGTGAACTCAATGTCACTGAGGATGTTTCCTGGCAACACCACTTGGCTACTCCCCTGCTCACATGATCCAACTGACAAAAACTTTCTAGACAATTATTTTTAATCAGTGGGAGAATTAATTTGCCGCTATCAGTGCCATTACCTTAAAAATCATCTGTCTGGTGAGTTAGACAGTTCCCGAGTGCCAACCTGGGCCTCCTCGCTCTTTTAACTCAATCACTGCTTTTAGTGCATGCGTCATCATCAGCGACAAAATTACCGGTTGTGAAGCAGAAATGTGCCCAGTCCGTCAGTGCGTCGTTTGCCTCTACCTTTTTTCCCACCCTCTGCAAGCAGCTGTGTCCAGTTACTATGGCAACACTGGTGGTAAGCTTTGCCTATCCCAGTGGTAGGTGCGTGCAAAAGAAAGTTTCCTGCTCAAAGCGCCTCCTTTACAGTGCCACCTCACCTGTCTTGTCTGCGTAGTGTGTAATTAGAGTCGGCCCACTCTCGGCTAAATGTAGCTCTGTTCAAACACCTGTGGAACGTTAGCCATTACTTTAAAGAAGTAAGTCAAGGTAGTACATCTGTTGACTTGCAGGCTTTTCAGGTTGGACAGATAATAGCATCATAATTGATAAATCACAAGACCAGCTTAGTCACTTCCCTACAGATATATGCCGATGTACACTGACAATATGTAGGATTCAGAGTGAGTTGTTTGACGGAAAGTAACAACTAATAAGGTGTCCCAAAAGAACATGTTTGTATAAAAACCATTATAACCTAGAACTTTTTTCCTGCAATTGTAATAGCATCAAACAAAATGATGCTCGGTCACAAATGAAAGTGGTTATTAATGCATATTTGATGTCCAGAAACTGCCATCAGCCGCTTGCTCAGTGTAGCACGGTCCATTGATCACAAAACATGCATTTTTCATCTAAGCGGCCCCATATTAAATGAACTAAATCCTCTGTTAGGCCTATTTGGGGCTTTTACATTTCCATAACTTTACACATGTGATAGTTTGGGCAGAAAATAATCCACAGACAAGCTCTGCAACATATTTTCTCTTCTAGAATCTGTCTACCACATTGAAAATTAAACATATACTCTGTGCTCCCCTCTGCGGCATGACAAGCGCCCACATCTTTCTCAGTTCAAAGGATGACTTGTCCTACAAGTTCTTATACAATGACTTTATTGTCTTTCGTCAGTCACCCAGAGCATCAAACATTAATGCAGTATTTTTCCTGGACTGACTTTGGTAAAACTCAAGACTTAACTTTTAAATAAGAAAGATTATGCTTTTGTTTATAGGCTACAGTTTTAATCTGGATCATTACTTTCTATTTTGTACATCTTAAATGTTAAGCAAACAATTTGATAAAATAAAGAAATATCTGACTGTATTTATTTATTTGAAAACTGCAGAGCTGATTTAATAAGTTTAGTTGCTATTTACCACATTGGAAAGCTCAAAGTGCAAAATATCAAATACGACCACATAAATGAACTATGGCCATATAGTTACAAAACACAAAAAGGTACGAAGCTAAAAGGTTATGTAAAGTGCTATACCCTATTGGTTAAAGTGGCTCAAGCTTGTGATGGCTTGTGTCAAGAATATATATGGTATAATTTTAAAGATTTCCACCTGCCCCTTTATGATGCATCATCGTAAATGTCTTCACAACAAAGTGCCCAAAGTAAGTACAGAGCAGGAAGTGCATATGGAGAGGTTGGCAGGATCAATGGCATCTTGTTTCCAGGTGAATAAAGATTACTCAAACATACATCACTCTAAATACAACTTCAACTGGATAAATGAGAAGGAAAAACATTATATAGCTTTGTTAAAAGCTCTTCAACGTTGTTTTGCATATTTACGTCTCCATTAAACTCCAGACTCATCATTAATTAGATGACAATCCTTTTGCTCTTAGTTTGTGGCAACGTTGGCGTTACTGAACCATTCCAATCTGCAGAACCTAAATGTCCGCGTGTCATGTTACCACCCAAAAGATGCTTTACTGAAATGAGAACTATACGTAATCTTCATTATTTAGCTGTCACATTTAAACATCCACAGAGACAAAAACATTTGCTGGAGACATTATTCTGACTTTGATCTGCACCAAAGACTCGGCCTTGGCAATGCAATTAGCAAAGGCAACTAGTCTATCACACACTTTATTCACTGTCTGCCAATAATGAATATATCTACTCTAGCCATGATCATTTGTTATTGTGCACTGCTTATTAAACTGGGACTTTATCTGCTACAGTGAGCAGTGCGGTTTGGGCAATGCCATTGACTGGAAATAAAAGAAAAAAAACAGCTTGTGTCAATATTTGTCATTTCTGCATTCAGGTAGCCTAATTAAACACGCAGGAGGTTCAAGAATGATCGTGGTAAACAAGGCCAGAATATGCAGCAAATGTTAGTTGCACATGAATGAATATTCATTACGTGGAAGCTATAAGTTTCCATTACATTCACCTTCAATTCACAGATGTCTTTTCACCATTCGTTAGCTTTTAAATCCTAATCCTTGGGCTTCATTTGTATTAGACTAGTGGTTCACAACTTTTTTTTCTTGAAGCCCTCCATATGTGAACTGGAAACTTTCTGACTTGCCCCCCGTCTAAAACCACGGCCCCCACAGATATATAACATGATAAAAAATGATTACTACAAGCATTTATTTAATACAAATAAACAGCAGTGGTGCTTACAATATGTTCCCTTTATCCATTTTCTAATCACTTGTGTGGAAATCTTGTTCTGCCTTAACTCAAAAAGGACGCCAAGGCTCTGACAGAAATGACATAACTGTTTTAATGAAGTTGCGGCATAACATGGGTAATAAAACATATGTATTACACACGCTTCTTATGGACTATGTGAACCCCACAGAGGAGCGTGTGGTAATTCTATATTCTTAAGGGACATTTTGTCGTGGTGCACAAATGAATGCAGCGGAAACACTGGAATATACTGTACAAAGTTGTAAACCACATTATTCTGTGTGGTGATCTCATCCCCATTATCTTGCCAATTTTGTTCATTCAAATCTTTAATTTGTTTTGAAATATTATTTTCCTGTGCTGAATGGAGCTTAAAGTGGACCAGTGGATTCACTCTGTCACTGCATCCAACAGATCAGTGTGTGGATGCAAAACAACTTTCTCCAGCTGAACTCAGACAAGACTGAAATCATCGTCTTTGGCCCACAGAAACAAAGAGAAAGTGTTTGCAGTCACCTCCAGAGTCTCGCTCTAAAACCTACAAATCAAGTTTGAAATCTGGGGGTAATAATGGACTCAGATTTGAATTTTAACAGCCACGTCAGATCAATCACATCAGCAGCTTTTTTACCATCTAAAAAACATTGTCAAAATCAAAAGTATAGCGTCTAAACCAGACCTGGAGAACTTATCCATGCGTTTGTCTCTAGTAGATTAGACTACTGTAACGAGCCTGCTCACTGGCCTCTCCAAACGAGCTGTAAACAGCTGCAGTACATCCAGAACGCTGCTGCTCGGGTCCTGACTAGAACCAGGAAGTACGATCACATTAGTCCTGTGCTCAGGTCTCTTGCACTGGCTCAGAGAATAGACTTCAAAGTAGATCTGCTTGTATACAAGTCTCTCCATGGCCTAGCACCAAAGTACATCTCGGACATGTGAGTGCCATATGAACCATCTCGGACTCTGAGGACCTCAGGGACCGGCTCCTGCTGGTGCCCAGAGTCAGGACTAAACATGGGGAATCTACGTTTCAGTTTTATGCAGCTAAAATCTGGAACAGTCTTCCTGAGGATGTGAGACAGGCCCTCTACTCTGGCAATGTTCAAATCTGAACTAAAAACTGTTTGGTTGGCTGTGCATATGACTGAAATGCTTTCTTTGCACTCTTCTCTTTTATGTCTTGAACTATATTTTGTGATTTCTGCCATGTCTTTGGTATTTTAATGCATTTTTTCCTATTGTGTGAAGCACTTAGAATTGCCTTGTGTATGAATTGTGCTCTACAAATAAAACTTGCCTTGCCTTGCCTAAAGTGCATATGACAGATTCTTGTGTTTTCTAATTATTACTTTCTTCTAGTTCTGTGGATATATTTAGTATAGATTACACCAGTCAAATCGCTGTTTGTTTGGAAAAATACAAAAATAAAAGTTAAAAATGACACCGCTGAGTTCTAAAACATCAATAAGCGACATACACTAAAATCCGGGACAATTCACACACACTGACACAGGCAGGTTCAAGCAATCATTAACAAAAATAAATGTGTTATCAGGTATTATTATTTGTCAAATCATAACTACCGTGTAATTGATATGGATATTTTGGCCCTTGTTTAATTATGGTTGCTAGGTTACAGTTGTGGAATTACCTCTACCTATGTCACATCTGCTGCTCACGTCCAACTGGGGGAAAATAGGCAAACCTTTTTGTAAACTCTTAAATATATATCATATGCACTTAATGCTTTTCCTGGTCCGCCTATGTGCCTTTTCAAAACAGTACTGTTCCTTTTTATATTTTGTCCAAGTCATTTCTCTGGGAATGGTAGTTTTAGTGGATCAGGTGGCCATGGAATTCAGGTGATTATTTGTTAATGTATTGTTTACCAACTGTTCATTTGTGCCCAGGAAATAACCAATTACTCTGAGATTGCATCTTGTTTGCCATCACATGTGCTGTAATGACTTTAAAAGGCACCATATTTGCTTCCCAAATGAACTCTCGCTCCTTATTTATATGTATGAAGAAAGAAACTCAGTCAGAAGAGACAAATGACGTATTTTTCCAGCTCATTCCAAAGCTTGCATACGGACATCAGCGACTACATGCTGGGACGACCATGGGGAAAACGTGCAAGGCAAAAAGCAGCCAACCAAAGAGATTTACTGTGAAGCGAATGTTAAGGGGAATCAGATATGGAGGAGAAGAGCTCTGGAGATAGTGAGATGTGTCATAGTGGATTTCCACTGGCCTCGTCTACATCCAGACCCCCCAAGTGTACCACGCTTTCTCCACTTCTAAAGCCTAAAAGTTGTCCCTTGTGAGCTGTGCGCTTGTATCTGCTGAGACAGGCATTAAGGTGGGATGTAAAGAAGGTGGGCGCGCAGGGAGCCAAGAAGAGCACGAAATTATTTTTGTCCGAGTTGGTGTCATCCGAAACTCTCTGGAGTAACGAGGCATGGGAGTGTGTGTGTGTGTGTGTGTGTTGGAGGAAATATGCGTCATAAACAGTGAAAGCCCACGTTTGAGGGAACCCAAATCAGCTGCATTGATATATTGATGTCTTGTACCCAATGTTTTGGGATGTAATAAAGTAAAAATCAGTTTTAAAATAAGATGGAACACAGTTACAACATGATTAAATGCTGGAAAAACTGGGTTTGCACAATTTTGTCATTTTACAAACAAAAAGGCTGGCACCAAAAATAAGGCATTGAAAATAAGGCATCATTAAAGTACGGGTATCAACGGTACCCAGTTCTACAGATATCTTCTAAAAGCATCTATTCAGGTGAAAATGAGATCACAGCACTTTCTCTGCATCTAATTTAAAAAAGTGTTTTATTCTCCGACAAGCAGAAAGCTCGCCATTTGCATGCTAATGTTTGTTAGCTTGACTGTGACGACAAACTCACGACCACTCAGATAGTTGTGAAAAGCACGTTTAAATTCATGGTGAATATTTAGGACTACACTCAGTAGCCATTAGGTACCTGAGCGATGCAAACAGTTCCAAATGCAATCGTATACTAAATAGTTCAGTTTTAGGTAAGGTAAAAGTCAGGGTCATCGCCTTTACTTAGGTTTGCTTTGGAACACCAGTAGTTTTAAAATTTTGGCAAAAGTTATACACCACTACTACGATATATAACTTTGAAATTGCGTATATTGGGTATAGTAAGTAAATATTTGGTGGGACAACAGTTTAACAGAGTATTTCCCAAATTATAATAAGGAAATGGCTCAGTCCAACCTCTAGAAATATCTTGATGAAGTGTCTAGATTAAAATATCAAGTGGACTGTGATCGACTTAACAGAACATTTCCACCTTAATTTGATTATGCTAGTAATTATGTTTATAATATCTATATTGGATAATTGCACTTCTATCTGCCTTAAATCTCCGGTAGATGCTAATTTTTTTAGGCCAACCTCCTGCATAAAGAATAAAGCTTTGTTTGAACACTTTAGTGCGAAGTGGACGCTGAATTTTTTTTTGGTAAATTCAGATAATTTAATTCGTGCAAAATAGCCATAGATAGGCCCAACAATATCGGCAAAGCTTATCAAACCATATTTTTTTCTGGACTCTAGACAATCGGCATCGGCCATGAAAAAAACTGTATTTTCAAGTTCTTTCCTTACACGACAATTGCAGTACATAACAAACACTTTTTGTTAAAACGGCTCCTCTTCCGCCATAAAGGACAGAGGAGGAGGAGTACCGTAAAAAAGACTGTGTCCTCTGGGGCCATCACTCAGAAACCCATCTGTGGCCAAATCTGCAGAGGCATTGGCACCAGGCAGTGTCCACATTATTTTAACTAACACTTTGTCTAATGCACCGTCATGCTGCTGCCTCTTGGAGAAAATCCCGGAAAGCCGCGCGCCCTCAGCAGCAGAATACAAAAATCTAGGCAAACAGAGCTGAGACCCCGGGATCGATAGCAGCCTTTCCTTGAAACTGGTCCGTAAAGGTCGCGGCGCTCTGAGCTTTCTGACTTGTTCCGTACAAATTGATACAACAGTCAGTCAAAACCTACATCAGGGGAAGCAGTCGTGTGTGTCCGCATCGATCACAGTGGCATTTCAGCAGGTCACGGCTCAGGTTCAGCGCCAAGAGCAAAGTAAACACTATGGAAAGAGTATAGGGTCCAATGGAAGGGAGGAGATTGGGATCTAAAGAGCCTCACTCAAACATATTGTGAAAAGTTGTGGTGCTGACAGTTCGTCTGGCGCTTGGCACATGGACAGGAATTCTTGTTTGTAGATGCCAAGTCTTACAGCTCACGCACTGATAGACATGTGATCGCTACTGGTTCAACATAAAACATTTTAGAACATGTTAAATAATTAGTCCCTAACCAAAAGTTAATTCCTTTGCTTTCAAGGACTGCTGGGCAAATGCTACTGATAATTAATTTGCAAAACCCTCTGTGCACAATACACCAGAGGAACTGCTGGCAGTGAATATTAAAAGTATGATAATACGTAAATGTGTCTTTATCTTGGAATAGATAAATTCCTCCTTTTCCTCCCTTAACCTCGAAGTAACTCATGGAGCTGTAGGTTTGAACAGGCTCGCTGTATGATTCTGCTGAGCTCAAGCAGGTCAGCTCACTTTGAAATGTGCACCACTTTCATGTAGGCACTGGCACTAATATAAACGCAGCGCCCTTTCAGCAAAATTATTTTCTTTTAGAGGGACTTGAAGAGAAGCAGTTTCTCATCTATGCACAGAAAACCTCCTGTCTCCTGCACGTAGAGACTATAGATTGGGTTTGGCTTTGAGGCATCATCAACTGGAAACCAAACTTGTTTTGCTGCCTTACTTTGCTGCTCAGCCCTTTATGAATTAGAACAACAAACCAAACTGAGTCTCCATCAGCACCTGTTTACCCTCACATTACCTAACACTGTTCATCGCCAGTACATAATTTGCTGAACACAAGAGGATGTGTGTAGATTTGTATTAGATTCTCAAAATGTGTAACACTGAAAAATAGCAAATTAAGGTAAAGTAAGCACTAGTTGCTTCCCTTCAAAAATCTGAATTGTGACATATTTGGCAGAAACAAAAGTGAGATGAACAAACACTGGGCGATGCCAAAATTCCTAGGATTAAAGTGCGCAGTTCTTGGGGCTGGATGTACTGGACACACAAACGTCGCACAATCTTACTCTGAGACCACTAAGACCCTCTATCTGGTTTGTGGAAAACCCTGGCTTTGGGGCAAAATCCAGCCTAGGTGCTCAGCCACAAAAGCCTAATCACCTGGAACACCTCGCTCGCACTAATCCACTCATCCTTCCTTTTTCCCAACTAAATTTCACTTGCTGGTTCCATGGTGCCTTGGCTACTGTCAAACACTTTATAATGTTTTTTATTCAACGGTCCTCGCTTAATTTATTTGGATCAAAATGGAATAAAAAACATAATAATCTCTACATTCAAGCTTCATACTATTGCACCAGTATTACTGTTGCTTGTCTTTGCAACTGAAAGCTTTTAACAGAAAAGAAACATTTGACAGGACAGAGGATGAATGTAGCGTTGGCTCATGTCATAAATCAAGTGGTGCAGCCTCCTCTTTCTTTCTTTCCCTCCTCGCTGTCCCTCTTCAAACTCTCCTTTCTGCAAACACCAGTCCACCCAAATCCTGGAGACACACTTGATCATGGCCCAAAAGCCTTCTCTGTGCATCAAAATTCACATGCAGATGAACGCCACAGACACAAGTATTTCACAGTATTTCATCCAGGAGATATTGATAACAGATGAGAATGTATTTCATGAAGTATTCGGAGCCAGGAGACCGTGAAGGGTCTTGAATAATGAAACACATATTTGAAGTTGAGGCTGTGACACTAGCAAATGCACTAGTAATAACACAAACCCGTCACGTCGGCACTGAATTGATTTGATTTTCTAAATGTGTTCAACAGTGTCAAGATAAAATATTTTTGATCATTGCTGTAAAGTGATACAAAAATAAACTGTGTTCGCTGTCACTGTGAGTTATTGCTCAATAAGTGCAAAACTATTGGTTGTAGTGTTGAGATGAAAATAAGATAATGCTCACAGTTGTGTTGCTAATGAGCAATGACAAAGGCAACTGAACATATTCTAGCTAGAATAATTGGGAATATTATAATTGGAATATATCTGGCCATGCTGAATATCCATTTCAATTGTTAATGGCTTAATTAGTTGAGACGCATATCAAGCAATATTTCAGTTTCCATAAATTGTACACAATTATAGCACAGCCACTTCACAACATCTTCTTCTGGGGCTTTTGACACAGCTGGATATGGCAGTGTGAACCCTTGTAGCAGGTCATTCAATGCCATGCAAACAAGCTTTAGATTTATATTGACTGTTCACTTCTGTGAGATTTTATTTGCTGAAGACCTCTTTTCCCAGTCCAAGGATCTGCTATTTGTCTGACCCCAGACTAACCACAAATGCCTCTGCTGCTTGAGTTCTCAATACATCTGTGTCACCAACACCAGGCAGGTCCTCCTAGTCTTTACTGCTGGGTTCTTTACAGGCCACAAATCCTTATAAAACCAAGTGTTCCAAATAGTGACATTATTGCATTTCAGTAATTCAATTTAAGGCTTCACTTTATACAAAAGGACAGTTGATGTTGATTTTATGAATTTGTTGTTGCAGAGAAGGAATTGACGAGACAGTGTCTGTACTTGATTTGAATGCTTATTTTCTGGAAAGTAAGTTCAAAGACATCTGCGTTTTTTGTATTGTGCTAAAAAGTATAGGAGATACATTTTGGGATGAAGTGTTGACCCATTGCCAATGTACAAAATATGACAGTCAGTCAATGCAAAAACACATTGAAACAAATGAGAAAGTACACTGGGACTAGTCAATTATAGTGAATCCTGCACTGACTGTAATGAACTATCTGCAGACACAATACATCTCTTTGTCAGAGCTATTGAACTCTCAGAGCGTTCAGAATAAAGGCAGTAAGTCAGTGAGTCTTGCTGCTGCAGATACAAGATAAATGCTTAAGGGAGTCTACGTCTTAACTATGTCTCATGCTGCGAATTACAGCATAAGCTCAGTTATAGTTATTTTATGCAGAGAGCTAAATGTTTTTTATTGAATGTTCATGATGGAAGATAGTTGTGTTGTAGTGAAGAGTTTAGGAGGGACATTGCTGTTTCACAGATCCACTCGCTCCACTGAGGCGTTTCTTTCTTTCTTATATTCTAACAAAGACTTGTTTTTATTATATGTATAGCACCCAGGAATGACAAAGACAAACTTTAGAAACTTTAACTGTTATAACCATTTTTGTTTTGTTTACAGCAAGTGCACTTTAATTGCATGTTATATTTATTGATAATTAGCTTAAATATTATGTAAGAAATGTGACATTTTTTTGTCTCCTCTGAAACATAAAACCTTTGTAGAGACAAATCGCATCATGAACAATTTTCCTGTTTGGAAACATTTGAATCTCAAGGTTGCATAAACGCATTGCTGAAAAAACAGGCTGGCGTGGTATCTATCTTACCCCTCTTATGAGAAATTAGCACTGCTGCCATGGCAATTAACTTACATTTAACTTTCATTTAAAACAAAATAGTATGTCTTTGCTAGTTCTCCAACTCACTGCTTTCATTGGATTTTCCCCAATTTTTCCAGACGAAAAAGGTTATGATTGTTTGTACTGAAGAAGATCTCTTTCTCTCAATTGCCTTTACTTTGGCCTCACCTTTGTTGCAGATAAAAAAAAGGTTGCATTGCTTTTCCTTGCACTGGCTCCAAACACTGGCACCTGATGAAAAGGGTGCGCAACCTTGGACACAGAAAGAAAGAATGTGGGAGAGTGGGATGACAGCCTCAGTATACCTTAATAAAACCCCGCCTAAGAGCCTGACGCTGCTAGCCCTGAGCTCCGATGAAAGTCCACAGACCAAGGACTGTAATCAACTCTGCACGCACTCACACAAACACACATACACACACACAAACACACACAGTCAGCATCTCAGTCGTATCGCTGTGATCTAAAAGCATCAGAGCGAAAAAGGGCCTGACACCAGTTTTATGTTTAGTCTTTTTGTTGACATCATTATCTCTCCTGCTCCTCTGTAGACTTCTGTAAAATATAGCACTTTAGACTATTTAAAGTCAGGGGAGCTGTTGAAAGCCACTCAATGCGCTACGAGATGTGGGTTCTGTCGCAGATTTGTAGCACCATTCGCTTGTTCGATATTATTTTCAGTTATTTTATCAAGCAAATTGCGATTGTAAAAGTATGTCGCGTTGGTAAAATACATGAATTGTGTTTAGTGACGTCGACCACTGATGACATAATCAAAGGGGCTGAAAGTAGCACTGATGAGCTGTTAGCAGGCTAGGTGCTGTTCACTTGATCCACGATGGTTCTTTGTAAGAGCGGGCCATGGTCCACGTCGTCTGGGAGATTGCATGTGCTCTTCTTAAATTTACCGAATGTTTAAGCATTTAAAACTCTTCTCAGCTTTTGGAATTTGATTGGAGTAAAAATAGAATTGAAGCGTCAAATGATTCAGCTGGGGGCATTGCAGGGTCTAATACGTTTAGGCATATCCTTTCTGTAACGCGTGATAAAGAAAGCCCAAGCACAGAATGTGTCAGCTTTCACTGTGGGATTTCAGTAGAAGTCTTTTGAATATTTTTACTACCTATACCATATTTGTGCTGTTTTAAGTACAGATATGCAAATGTTACCTACATTGTTCTCAACAAAAACATATCTATAGTTGTGTTTAGTTGTGTTTAGCTTAGCTTGTTTGATGAATCCATGTTTAAGTCCTCTCCCTCTGAGCCTCAGAAAACACTCAAGTTTCCAAGTTTTACGACGTCACTGCTGAGCTGTTTTTAAGTCCATAAATCATCGCCAGACCAGTGCCTGCAATTGCATGTTGGGTAAAGCTATCTTTTGCTTATTTCCCCATAGTAATTCCCACTGCTGCCAGTAGACGGAGTTCTAACACAATTCCTGATAAAAGAACGCCTCACAGATATAAAGTTATGTATGATTCCACTGTACATTACAAAAGATACTCAAGCGCATGTTTAAAAGCCATAACGATACAAATAATGCATAATGTTCTTTAAGCCGCACGCTCTTGATTACATTTACGATATTGCACAGATTGTTCTCCCGCTGGTGGATTAATTGGGTGGTATATTGAGGTCTCCATAGGGTACGTATGATTGAATTAGGAGTCCCACTACTGTTTATTGATATCTCTTTACACACAGCCTTATGCAAGATGTATAATAGTCTACCAGACATTAATTATCAGAATTCCCTCACATCCACGAAACACACATACAAACAGTCTTTGTATGGTCATTTAGAACCACTTTACGTTGAACTAGATTTTGGGATGATGATTGATGTGTTTTGGGTCAAGAACATAGCTAGTCATTTTTACATTAACCGTTCACTTAGCGTTCTGTTGTTGGAGGTGTAACGACAAGCCTAACAACAATACACAATTATATTTGGATGTTTTTTTGTTTGTTTGTTATTACATCAAGGATTGATATGAATGTTTAATATGCTCGGTTACTTTGCCTCTTTGAACCCTGCCTAAAAGCGTGAAGTGGAAATGTGGAACGGGCTGTTTACATGCAGTTTGTGCCGTTGAGCCGTATGCTAAATGTCACTCTCATATCTGGAGACTTCAGCAATCTTAAAGGAGCGTTTTAAGGCTCACTGACTCGATGCTGCATTAAACGGTGTAGTCATTGGTGCAAATACAACAGCAATCTGAAACATAGGTTCTGGTTCCGAATGGTGTTGGTCTGGTTTGTACTCGGGCTGTAAGTGTTTGGTCGTATAAATGTAATATTAGTTGACTAATTATTTGATTATGATTATAAACATTTATGGACAACAACAGAAAGGAAAAGACACAGATTGAGTGACTGAGCCATTCGTTTTTCTATTTTTATTATTATTATTATTATTATTATTATTATTATTGTTATTATTTTTTGCAGTTCTTGGGGCTGAGTGAACTCACACAATTTTATGATATTTTGTTTGCATTTTGGGTTGTTGATTATGCCCATATTTTGTCTTTTGCTGATTTATGATTATATTTTTGGGATAATAGTGTTCATGTAACCTAAACGTTTGAACAGAGACCCTGAGAGACAAAGATACAATTCCAAATTAGGGACATTCTGGCTATTCTAGGTTTTGTTTGGGGCAGTTACTTTTGAACTAGAAAAGTCCAAATCTGGTCACTGTTTCATCGCTTGACGGATTTTTGCAATAAAATGCTTTAGTGTTTAGCTTTCCTTGTACAAAAAATCCTTTCTGGCTTATCCTCTCCACTACTGAGTTCTCATCAGATGTATTCAACAGTGAACAAAACAAGGCATTTGCATTAAAAGCTTTTCTAAAAAACATACTGGGCTGTGTCTCGCTTCATCAGCTTCCTGCACTCAGCTGACAGCGCAGATTCAGACAACCCACTGCTTTCATTATCATCATCCATTTACCCACCACTGTCTCCGCTCTCGCTGTGGTGACGGACACAGACCCACGCACACAGACACTTTGCATCTGTGAAAGGCCAAAAGTTTGCACACACTCCTCTCTACCAGTACTCCCACCACCAAACATCCCATAATTAGCCCACGGATTAAGGTGCACCTTACAGTTAGCAGATCCCAGCCAAGCATTTTAATTAACGTAATTAGACTTCCTATCTGTCTCCCTGCTCCGTTACTCATGCTGGCTAAATGCATAATATTAGGGAAGGAGAAATGAGATGGCGCGCTGCCTGGAGTGCACACCAGACCTGAAAAAAGTGATGTGCATTATATATTAAATATTAAACTGACTTTATGATTGACAGGTTGAGCAGAACATACATGTGTTGGACAAAAGGAAGAGTTTGGACTTAATGTTAAACGGACTACAGGTATGTGTAGGCCTAATTAAAAACCTACTAAATTAATCAAGTGCTATGGCATAAAATGTTATTTGATTGTATTCATTCTCAGGTCTATGTCAAGCTGAATGAACAAAACACATTATGAACTTAGGTTAGCTTTGTCATTGACTTATTAGTGTTGTTGACCTCTTATTCAACGTTTTAAAGTATGCAATATTTGTAAATGGACAATTTGGGGCAATAAAATTAAGAAAATAATGTGATTTAAAAATGCGAATTGTCCGTAAAATGAATCTCAAAAACACAGACATTTCAACTTATACCCTCATTCTAAAGTTCACATTCTGAAGTTAAATTTAAAATTTTTAATCAGCTCTTTTTTTTTTGCATCAAAACAACATTCACAATATTTTGATATAGCTAAATTTCGATATATTGTCCACCTTTAGATTTGCTTCTTACTTATATTATCATATTTTCATCGGGCTCGGGCTCTTTCTGTCTGGTGGATAAAGCCTTTCCTCCCCGTCCAATTTACCACTATAATTACTATTTACCTCCCAGTGAACCCACACATGGACAGCGTATTTTTACAGATCATTTATCTTGCACTAGTTACTGATGTTAGCTAAGGGTTTAATGCAGCAGCTAAAAAGGCAAAAGGTCACGGACAATAATTGTTATAGTGACGGTGGAAATTGCTTGTTAAACTTGCTTTCCACTCGACTGATTATTTTCTACTGTGGACTGAGCCCAATGCAGTGGACAGGCCAATAACTGTTTCTGCAATTAAATATGGTCATCTTGTTGCCCTTTGACTCGCTTTTATCCCCCGGAGTGGGAAAATCAATACAAAATCAGCCCTTACATTACGCGGCATGTTCCCGTCTGTCTTTTACCGTAATTTTGCCACCGCCAGATTGAGTTCCTTTTATGGACTTCCCCTTGCAGTGCTAACAAGACAAAGGCCCATTGCCACTGGCTGCGAAATGGTTGATGGCCGCTGTAAAAGCAGGGAAATGCTCGTCATTATCGTCGTGGTTGCCTTCAAAGTCCCATCACAAAACAGAAAGACCTTTTAACCGACAATGTGTGCGCCTCGGTGGCTGCTCAAGGGGGACGAGGAAAACTGAAGCATGTTAGAGGTTTTCAGTCTTTGATGTTGTGCGCTCTGTTTGACAAAAGGACTCTTGTTTCATCTAAGGTTGCCAAGCTTTCGTCCTCGGTTAAATCACAGATCTTTGTCTCGAGAATCAGAGATTTTGGTGGCCTTAATTCTGTCCTGGGTTTCTAGAGACAGAGGTTTAAAAGCTATAAAATGTTCTTGATTTGCGTTAATTGAAAAAAAGCCACTAGTTTTGATCAAAGCCACATTACGAGAGAGGGTCAGTGCCTTGGCAGAGGTCGGATTTCCAGTTGTTATAAGAGGGCCTTAAGTGCATATTTGTCCACAAGAATGTGTCATACTGCGGCCTATGTTTTTTTCTGTGCTTTTTGTGTATTTTTTGGCTTGTTTTTGCTAACAGCGTAACAAAGTGCCACCAAAAACAGACTGTCGAGATCAAGGCTTATGAATGTGTAAAAAGTGCTTATAATGAATTTAAAGTAACGACTCCTCTTTGAAGGGAACTTGAAACAGCATATTACGTTGAAGCAGCGATCAAAGTGTTCTGTTCTGTGACTAAAGCCTCACACCTGTCACTTGGGCGCTATTGCATCTTATCCATAATGGGACAGACTTTTAGCACATTTAGGTTGACAGTAACGCAGAACTGTTTTTCCCAAATAAAAATGCATAATAACTATATTACCCAGAAATCTATGGATGTAATGTGGTCCAGACAAGGGGAATCTGAAACTTTGATCAAAACTAGTGGCTTTTTTTTCATTAATGCAAGTTCAGATGCTTGAGGTGAGATTTTATTGTTATTTTTTTTCACCAATTACCAATTTTAAACGATTTTGCATAGATTTGTAAAAGATATCGTGACTTTGAACAGCTTTTCATGACTTTACACAACTTTATACAACTGGTAAAGACGGTCATCAATGTAAGTGCTAACGGCTCAAAATGACTAAAAAACTGAATTCATATTTAGTGTAGCACTATTACACAGGCAGTTTCAGACACTTACAGGTCATGTTTCAGTTGTGAAAAGATTTCTTACAGTTCATTGTGTTGGACCTGTGAGCTTATTGCAAATGCTAACAATTGATTAGCATTTTATGCCCAACTTTTACTGGAGTTTTACTTTTGTACATTGTAATTTGTTCTTGTGTAAACATAATTTTATCTAGATTTCCTTTTCAAGTTTACGTTTGATGTACAATATAACCACAGGTGGCGTATTTATATTTTCAGAAGATGTGTTTTGGTTTACTTTCGTCCAACAATAGTTAGAGAGAGAGACAAAGGTTATGAAGTTCAAGTCAAAGTTGTCAAAACATTTCTGGCCGCGTTCTCTTTTTGGCGTAGTTGTGCTCTGTCATCTAGCAGAGTTGGCGGTGCAGCTCCGTCTCAGAGAATTTCTGGGCTGACTTTCTCCAAGTCAACAGATGAAATTTGTGGCATTTGGCTGTCGTCCTATCGATCCGTCCGCTTACACTGTCATTTATGCAAACTCCTCCCAGGACCTGATGAGATCGACCTAAAGGAAATGAGGACAATATCACACACAGGCGCACACTTGGCATTGGCAGGCAATTGAAAAACCTGTCTGAAGTATCTATCGCACAACTACAAACTGATGTTTGAATCAAATTGGAAATAAGATGCTTGTGTATTTCTTATTTTTTTCAAACGGACAGGTCTACCAATATACATTTTGTGCCAACTAAAACCTAGCGCCTAATGACCCTCTATTGCATTATAAGAGCCACCCGGTGCGTCTTCGAGAAGCCTTATGTAGCCTTATCCCTCTCGGATTGACAGAGCAGCGAGTCATGATGGTCCACACAGTATTGTTGGGAAGAGTCCAGTCAATCTAGCGCCTTTTGGACCAGCATTTACTACGCTACAAGAGCCGCCTACATGTGTCCTGTGAGTGTACAGGGATGTTTTCTCCAATAAATCAGTCTGTGTCTCCCTTGAGGAGAGCTATAGCTGCAGCTCTGGCTGCTCCTTTCTCCTCAGTATCCATGGTGACGCTGTCACTCACAGCGGTATGTGAGTGGTGGACACATGCAAACTTAAAAAATTAAATAAAATGAGTGTACTCTTGACTCTGTTATAAGCAGAGCATGCTTATTTTAAGCAGATAATGGGAACAGTGAAGTGAATAGTGAGACCCACAAAGAATTTACAGAAAGGTTACTGAATTAAGATGAATAAATGCTATATTGAATAGAATTGAATATGGAAAAGTAAAATTGTTGGCCTGCTGGGGACTTTTGGAATCAAATAAAATCATATTGTCAAAATATGCAACAAAAAAAAAATCAAGATGTTATTGGCCATATCTCCCAGCTCTAATGAAATAAGTACAGAGAAGAATGTCTATGGTGTCCGTTGCCATAACAATTATTAATTCTTCCAAACTAAATGCTCAAAAGTAAAAATGACGTCCATGAAATTGATGCATGAAGCTTGGATTATTCTTCCCGCATTTAAATTCTGCACGGAAATGAGCTTCCCGGAGTGCAGCGGAGAAGATGCTGGCAGTATTCATAGTTCATGTGCGGTTCATGCGGCTGCAGACTATCTTAGCTAAATTATTGGAAATCCTGCTCATTTCCGTGCGGACCATTTGAGTGGTTACACATTTTTCCCTTACGCTGAGGCGACAAATTGGGTCTGTGGGGACACCGCACAAGGGGGAGTGTCAGCCACACGGACCTTGTGACTTAGCATAAACTGATCTCAACCCACACATACTTGACAATGACAACAAAAATCTTGAAATTAAATAAACCAACTTGCCCAAATGATACTTTATGACACTTAAATTTAGAATTTGAATAAAAGTGCCTCTGACAGATTGGACGACTCATTGAACTAAAAGATAAATTATTTAGAATTTTGCTAACACATTTTACAAATGTTATCACAGAATAGCAAATTTTTTAGGTTTATAGTTTTACTTCCTGTTTGTATTTGCTGACCCAGAAAACACTGGGCAAAAACTCATCTAATGTCACAATTTTTTTTGTTTGACAAATAAAAATATATGAGAGCAACTTTATTTTGTTGAACTTTATTTAGAATGTCAAAAAAGTTGTTTCTTTGTGTAAATTCTAAACATAATTCAATACACTGGAATGAGTGTCCCTAGTGTGATGTCCCTTTTTTCTTTACAAATACCCACTCGATTGGTTTAAAACGGTCATATATATGTACAACAGGTATAAATACACCAAATAAAGTCAAAATTTGAAACTCGTAAAAGCCTGTCATACGCACTTTAAGGGTAAATGCATTAAAATCAGTCTTGACATTCATTTCCCCTTTAAACCTTCATCTCTGTGTGGCTCCAGTCATAAGTGCATTTGTCCGACACTGTTGTGACAGGTGCAGTGTTCTGTGGCACACCTCTGACGTGTGCAGGTGAAGTGGACCATCCACAGACCCAGGATCTGTTTGTCTCTCCCCAAAGGCTCTCTGAGGACGGCAACACTCTGTCACCTCCGCACATCCTTTGTCCGCTCCATTCAAGTCTCACGCTGATAAGAGCATAAATAATTTAAATGTCTGCTCAATTTATTTCAGAGCAAATTTCCTCAGGTAATTCATTTTCTTTTTCTTTTTTTTCTTTCTGTATTTTTCTTTTTTGTCTTTGTTTGAATTAAAAGATAGCGAAAGTGACGTAAGTGGATGCATTCCTGCCTCACGGGTTCTGCTTTTGATTCCCAGTCTGGAGGTGTCTTTTTGTGTGGAGTTTGCTTGTACTTTAAGTAGAGCTGCAACTAACAATTATTAGTCAGAAGATTATTTCTATTGCACATTTACATTTCTTAAATACTTTTTTAACCAAATAAAGGTTGCAATATGATGGCTGAAGGCCTCTTGTTAGAGAATATTTACAGATAAAGTGTATTAGTGAATCAGAACCAGTTATTCTGTTTTGACAGTTTTAATTTAATATTGCCACAGTTGTTGTCATGAAAGGTCTTTGATTGTGTGTTTTAGTGTCTATATACTCCAGAGAGCTGAGGGCTTCTCCTTCCTCAATATCCAGTTTCAATACGTGTGTGATATGCAAATGTGAGCAACAAACTGCATTGCATTACCTCTGGATTAATTAAGTATCTATCTATCTGTCTCTCTATCTATCTGTCTATCTATCTATCTATCTTTTCAGTTTATTTATTTGGAGACAGACTACAGTACATAAACCTTAACAGGAGAGATGTATTGTACCAGGTATCGAAATATCAAAATACAGTATATAATTTTTACAATTAATCAGTGCAGCACTAGAAGATCCTTCGCTCTCTGGTTTAACTCCACTACATTGTCTGTACTGTATATTAGTCGCACATTGTTTCAGCCACATTGCACCAGAATTGCAAGTTGCTTATTATTTTCTGTTAAAAGTAACTCTTTTTACTCCTCGTTTGATCCTTATGGCTAAAGATACGTAGTCGTCAGAAAGTTAACAGAGAAAGTTGTCAGTCCAAAGCTTTCTTCTTGCTGCAGGGCATTATAACTGGATGCCATCCTTTCATAGCGCTCCTCTTCCCTCGTAGTCTATTCTGTATTCATTGTCTTTTCTTGTTCTGATGACGGACTTTGGTCTAAGGCATACAAAAGCCCTGTAGCGCCAGCGCAGTTCGATGCTCTGAATTATTGAAAAAAAAAGGAATCTGCGTGTCTTTGTTTGCGCAGAGAGGGGACGGGGAGCACACTTGGGAACTGGGTCTCATGGTTTTTCATGCAAATTGCTCTTTCTGCCTCTGAGCCTGGATCACTGCGCGTCAGATTAGTGCGCCACGGACGACTGCGTGTATTTTTGGTTCCGGATTTAAAGGTCAATCCCATGCACAACAGTTAGCATGTATATATTTTTATCCCCAGCAAAACACAACTTCTATTTCTGATTTATGAGCACGGGGAACATGGGCGATGCTTTCTCGATAATACTTGACAAAATGAGCTGTGGCTTATTGTCAATCAACCCTATATAGTAATTTGTGCGCCAATCATGGAAGACAGATGCAAATAACCTCTTGGAATAAATCAGCTTTTGTGGATGACACGGTGAGAAAGGAAAAAAACAAAAACTATCTGGAACAAAAACAACACTTTTATATGCAATACTGCTGGAGGATTTTGATGCCTGTGAATATGCTGATCGTCCTTCTGTATCGGTCAGCCTTGTTCCATTGTGCCACCGAGCAACAGTTACATTTAAAGGTGCACTGCGTTACTTTTCAGGCGGAAGGTGTGGCTTCTGCTTGTATCCGCGGAGATGCTTGTATCCGTGGAGATCCTCGTATCCGTGGAGATGCTTTGCACAGTATGGCGTTGAACCTATATCTGCACGGAGACGAGCAGTACGCAGGTTACGCGGTATAACTTTAGCTAATGACCGTGAACTTTCAGAGGATGATTGACTATTTCATCTTAAAGGCAATAATAAAGCTAGCTAAAGTGTAATGTTGAAAATCGGGAAATGAAATGAGCTGTGATTCATTTAATCACCACAATATGATAAAGTCTTTGTTGATACTTTTGTTTTGTTCATTCCAGCGGGAGAGAGCAAGATGGTTGTGGATGAGATTATCCTGCTAAAATCTCTTCTTGATCAAGTAGTCCTTGATTCCTCCCGTGGTACAAAAATACTTCATAGTCTTTTGCCTTTAAGATTGGGTTTGCTACTGCTCATTTACCACTTAACAACAAAGCTTAAGGCCCATATTGGTGTCGAATTTGTTAGTTTTGGGAGTAGCGCTGCAGAGTTTCAAACTAGACCTGCAGCACTTTCTCAAACTATGTGAAGGACAATTGTATTACGCTAAACAAATCCCTTTGTCTTAAATTAACGTCCTCCAGTGCAATTAGCATGTTACGCACTTGTTTTTTGTGCGTTTTGATGACCAGTAACAATATTCTGATCGACAAGACGCTTAAATATTCATCAAAAGACAGTATACCTTTTACATTTTTTGGGTGATTTATAGCTGTCTAGATGTTGTTGTTTTCTGTCTTGGCGTTAATAAAATCTCTGCCTTTGTGTGTTTCAGGTTATCTATGCACTCAACACAAAAAACGACGAGCACGAGGCGGCCATTGCGACGCTGAAGGAGGCTCATGAAGAAGAGGTTCAGCAGATCCTTTCAGAGACCAGAGAGAAGATACTGCAGGTCGTTTGAAATGAATATTCACATCTGATCATATTTAGAAATATTTGACCATCACGCATCGAGACAGCAGAGGAAGTAGCTGTGATTCGCAAGCAGTAATTGTTTCGCTGCTTCCTGGAGCGAGTCCGTTGGAAGAATTAACACACTGTGCATGATTAATATCTTTCAGGTTTTGTCGGTAGAAAATGTGGTGAGAGGCTGCTGTGCGGAGGACTGCATTAATTCAGTGTCATGACTGCTATTTATTACCATACAATTACTGCCACACAATGCGGTACAGTTATTTATTACAGTACAATGCCGGGGTCTGCTCTGGACTAGTTACTGGTGGGCAAAATCAACAAGAAATGAATATCTTGACTTTTTTTTTTTTTTACCCAATGACAGTATTACTAGAAGTGTCACACGAAATGTGGATGGACTGTAAAATTGACTACAAAAGTTCTGAAATATCACTTTATTCTTTCTTTTGGAATTAGGGTTTGCATCCACGCTCTCTTTGGAAGATTACGCTGGCAAGTTTCTGCTCTGTTAATTTTCACTGCCTTGTTAAAATAGTTTTACTATAGATAATGTACTCAAGTAGGGATGTCACAATATTACATTTTAGTGTTACAGTTATTGTGAGAAAAGAAATTTAAACGAATCTTCAGAATTACTGAGACTGTGATCATTAACAGTGAATTCCTTCTTTCATTCCCAAAGTCCAACATAAGTTTGGTGACCAGCTAAACAAAACCAAACTTTCTGAATGACAATGTGACACAGGCAGTTTAAAACTGTCTCAATACGATCATATTGTGACCTGAACATTTATTATCGATTAACTGAAGGATCTTGACATCCCCTAAATTCAATATTCTGATTCTGCTGAACTCCAAAAAACAACTGAAAAAGTTCTGATACTATCCATTTTGTGTTGCATCTCCCACCTCTGTTCTGGACCCAGTTTGATACCAGATGTATATTTGCAATATTATTTAAATTAAACATTATTTCTATATTCATTATTTCTCTCATGAGCAATAATTCAGGTTCAGGTTGCCTTTATTTTTAGGTGAATCTGTCCTGCAGTTTTGAGAGTGCTGATCCCAAACACGCGCCATTCATTTCCTTTATACAAATACTACAAATAATAGTGTTTCAGTGTTCAAAATGGTTTTAGATCTATAAATAATTGAACACGCTAGAGTAAAAAGGACACTTTGTTCATCAAGGAAATAGCAGCTTGAACAAAGCTTTTCTTAAAGTGATTTGTTTTGGATTTAGGGACTAAAAACATTTGTCCAGAGGGAGTTTGTTACAGCATTTGCCCCGGGGTCCAAATCTGTGCTGTTCAAGCCTTGCTACCAGCAGTGCAACTAGTTGTTATGTCCTTGGGGAAGACATTTAACCCTCTTTTATTCCGAGTTTGTTAATTCCACAAGTTGAAAGCAAGGTTTTTTTCAAGTTCACAATCACCTGTTTATGAAGAGTCGTGTCAGAGGGAATGCAACAAGAACTCCATTGTGTGTGAAATCCATGCCAAATTGTTGCTTCTCTAAATCACTGCTACTAGAGTAAGAGTTAATGTTTGAAACTCTGATGCATTTTTAAATTAACTGTGGAAATATTCTCTCTGCTTTTGAAGGTCCTTAAAACAGCTTGAGGTCGATTTCACTCCCTCAAATATTAAACCGAAGAGGCATATCTATCTCGACTAACAGGAACACACCTCCCATGACATAGTTCGCTACTAGTGTTCAATCTCTGGATCAAAGCGATAAACCCTGACTTATATTAGAGCCGGCTCTGAGTAATCCTCGTTTATGTGAGCGATTAACCACATTTAGAAGACCTACACCGAGCTGCAGGAGTATTAGTCTCATTGCACCAAACAGTTAATCATCTGGATATCTCTTCAATGCGCCGGCTTGACACTAAACTGGATGGGATCTGAACAGCCGGTTGCCACGACGACACTGCACGTCCACCACCGGGAAACTAAATGAGTCGAAATCTATTGAAAATGGATTTATATAAATTATGAATCCCTTTTATATGCAGCGTGTCACCTCTCGAATAAGATAATTATTAGTCTCCATGACAACAGAGTGAGCTTCAGATCCCGGAGTAATTACTAGATGTATTCAAAGGTATTAGGATTAATCTGCTTTCATGAAGCAAGAGAAAGAGCGTTTTCATATTTATCTGTCTGTATTTTCACAGTTTTTATGTATGTATCTCCAAAATTATTGATCTTTGTATTGTGGAAATTAATTTACTTTTAGACGTAATCCCAAATACAAGAAAGTAACTAAATCTTAAACTATTCTTGTTGCTATTGCGAGACAGATGCTAACCCTAAAAGGAGCAAATGAATGTTTTGTTTCTTGGTTGTCACAAATGCTAAAATGTATAAGGAATGTACTAATACCCAATTTCAACACCACAGGGATCATGTTAAAATGCCCTTTGTTTTGGTCATGGTCAAGGTTTTAGACACTAGACTGACATTTTCAACACAATATAATAGCACTTTCTTTATGTTACCATGCGGTTTTATACTAGACAATTGCTCAAAATCGTTCTAAAAAACGGTTTGGAAATGTATACTTATGTGTTTGATTTTTGTAACACTGTACAATAAGGCTAAATACACAGCAGAGATACTAATTGCTGTCCCTAATTTGCTTTTCAGTACAAGAGTAAGATCAGCGACGAGTTGGACCTGAAGCGGCGGATCCAGTCTTTGGAAGAGTCCATGGAGCTTCACGAGAGGATGAAGAGGCAGGCACTGGCCGAGTTTGAGAGCTACAGACAGAGAGTGGAGGACATGCAGCACTGCACCGAGGCACAGGTGACAAAAACACAAGCACTGTAGCCATATCCTCTGAGAGACACTCAAACGTTGGCTCTGTGATAGATACAATTTAGTTAATATTTAGTACTAGTTAATAGTTAAAGTACTGCTTTTATTAGCCACAAAAGCGCAGAAAATACCACCACCCTTGTTTGAAAGCTTGTAATGTAAATTTAGTAAATTTTTATTTTTAATCTGTCCTTTTTGCAGAGATACATATATACCCAATATTAAAATGTGACCTATCTTCAAAACATTATTCACTATAGGGCTGTCACAGTGAAAGAATTGTCCTTGTAGCAGTAGTGTGTGGTGACTTTTACGGTTTGGGCAAGCACTTGGGGTGTTCAATTATTTAGGGAATAACACAAAAGAAAAAGAAAAAGATATATATATGTCTAAAAAGCAAGGGTGGGCTTTGAACCCCAGTCTCCTGCATGAAGGGCAATGCCTATCCCATTGAGCTAAACTCCCACACCTGACATAGGTGCTGGATGGATTAAATAAGATCACTTCATTACACAAATTAGCGTTTTATGTTGTTAAATGACTGCCTGTATTTCTAACTAACATCTAATCATTAGAAACATGAACAGAGCCTTAGCTACAAACAAAGACTTGTCTCTAAAAGATAGTTTTTAAGTCAGACAAGGCAGGGGACTTCCGGGTATGGTGACGCACTTCACTTTGTGTAAGCATTTCACTCCACTGCTGCAAAAAGCGGCGTTAAAAAAATCCTCGTTTGACCCACCCAATCCCAAAGAACAAAGACGAAAGATGAGTAAACAAGGAAGACGCAAGTCCGGTAGCGCCACAGGACCACAACAGACAAAGCTGACGGCCCACGGCTTCGTTGGAAAACAACCCGTATCACAAGCTAAACGAGGCTAAAGAAGTTAGCGCAGCTAACAACAAGAATCCTGAGAGCCGCGCTCAGCCTCCCCGCCGGAGACGCGGGGCCCTGCCGGTCCAGATGGAGACTCGCGACTTGGAGTCGCTGAGAGACGAGAATGTTAGTTACCATAGCTCCGGCAGTGTCATTGGGAGTGACCGCTAAATTGAAAGCCGATGGAATAACGGGAACACGCATTGAGGAGGTTGAACAGCGTATTTCAGACAATACGGACGATCTGCAGACAGTAAAGACCCGAGATGGAGGCGTTGCGGGCCAGGGTGACGACGCTGGAGTCGGAGAACAATAACATGAAAAATAAGCTCCTGGATTTGGAGTCTTGAGGCTTGTGTGTGGGCTTCTTGGAGAAGATCATACCTAAACTCCTTATTAACTAAGGAGTTGAGGTCCCCTCCATCACAATTGAAAAGAGCACGTCGCCTGGATAGAAACCAAGACCCAGCAGCTGATAAACTACGAGACACCTGATTATGAGGTTTCTCAACAACCGTGTGAGGAGGAACGTGTCTTGAAGGCTGCAAGGGTTAAAGGAGGGGGATATTGGATTTGTGGGAAAATGGAAATACATGCTGTGTGCAGCAGGGGGACGTGGAGAGCCAGGGTTATTATAAATCCACGTTCCTGGGATTGGAGTCAGGAGTGCATTGGAGTTTTTTGGGGGAGGGGGCCCTTCATCAGGATTGGAACAGGATTGGACTTCATCAGGATTGGACCCTTTTGCGATTTTTTTTAATCGAATTTTTTGGTTTGATGCCCGTTTCTGGCATGAACCCTTTTGTTTTCGTTTTTACCTTTTCAGTTGTTCTGTGTTCCTATGGTTCTTTGTGTGTGTTTGTCGTATTCGACCAAAGAAACTAAAAATATTCGAAAGTTTGTCAACGGTGAAATCAATACAACCAACCCAATGTCATCCTTCAATGTGAATGGCATACTGAAACCCAATGAAACGAACAAAAATGTTGATTAAAAATGATAAGAGAAAAGAATAGGCTTTATATTTTTACAAGAGACCCACTTGAATGACACTGAACATCAAAAACGAACGCAATTCTGTTATAAAAAATCCTTTTATTCATCATACAGAGGCAAACATAAGAGGGGAGTTGCAATATTGATCTCAAGCCGAATAGTTTTTGAACAGAGTTTTGAATGTAAGGATAAAGAAGGCAGATATGTACTGGTTAAAGGGAATATTAATGGAAAGGTTTTTCACTCTTTTAAATGTGTATGGGAGTGATATAATTTTCTATGCTGATGTCATGGACCTGTTTGTGAACCACTCTGAGGGAACCCTAAATATCTTCGCATTCAGCCTACATTAGACGTGTCAAACTCAAGAGGCACTGGAGGAACAATTAACAGGAAGTTCCGTCTCTTACTGAAGACTATTGGACTGATTGATATATGGAGGGAAATGAACCCTAGAGCACGCCATTATACCCCATTTTTCAAATCCACATACACTCTATTTCAGAATAGACTACTTTTTTTTTCTCAATAAAGACGGATCTAAAATCACTGAAGCAGATATAGGCACAATAGACCTAAGTGATCATGCTCCTATCTACATCTCTGTAGATTTGGAGGAAAGACGAAAAAACACAATTTTGGAGGTTCAAATGCCAGCCTGCTTAATGACCCTTTGTTTAAGGAAAAAAATGTCCAACAACATTAAGACTTGTCCGGAGGAAAATGACACTGGGGAAATTTCACCGCCCATCCTTTGGGACGCTTCCAAAGCAGTCTTGACAGGACAAATTATAGCTATATAGCCTCCGAAAAAAGAAACAAAGGGAGAAAAAGCTAAATGATATGCAGAAAAAATTTAAATTGTTGGAGGAAAACCATGCCAAAAAGGGGTGTCCTAAAATGCTACAAGAAATTAAAAAGATAAGAGAAATTAATGATCTGACCTCACTGGAAATAGTTTAGAAAATGCTCTTTACCAAACAAAGATATTATGAGAGTAGATCAAATTTTTCTAAATTACTATTTTGGAAACTTAAAAAACAACAAGCTGAAAAAACAATTTTTAAAATACGAGACAAACAAAATGATATAATCTTAACTAAACAAGACAAAATTCAAGCAGCATTTGAATCCTTCTATAATTTTTTTTTTCAAAAATTCCAGACGATAAGGAGGAGGATATAAACTCCTTTCTGGACACCCTCAATTTGCCTGTAATCACAGAAGAACAGAATAAAAAATTAGGTGTTGAAATTACATTTTTGGAAGTACAAGGCGCAATTAAAAGACTAAAGAACAATAAATCTCCGGGAGCGATGGGTTCACCTCAGAGTGGTATAAAGCTTTAAAAGACACACTTACTCTTTTCCTTTTAGCAACTTTTAATTGGGCACTTAAACAAACTCAGACCCTTCCTAGTTGGAAAGAGGCCATCATATCCCTGATACCAAAAGAAGGGAAGGATCGATTGGACTGTGCGTCATATAGACCTATGTCTATTCTGAATGTGGACTATCGTATCTACACCTCAATTATGTCCAAAAGAATGGAAGAAATACTCCCAAACTTAACCCATCATGATCAGACAGGATTCATTACCAAACGACAAACACAAGATAACATAACCCTACACATAATGATGGATCATATACAAAAACAAAAAAAATAAAGCCGTAAGAATTTGTTTGGATGCTTTTGATTCTGTTAGTTTGCCATATTTATTTAAAGTGCTAAACAAACAAATTGATGATTTAATTATAAAAAAAAATATCAGGGCTCTTTACGATGGTCCAACATCAAGAATTAAAATCAATGGTCATCTGACAGGTCCACTGACTCTGGAAAGAGGGGTCAGGCAGGGCTGCGCCTGGTCTCCCCTCCTGTTTGCTTTGTATTTGTAGCCATTGGCCAAATTTATAAGACAATCAAAAACAATTCACGGTGTTACAATTGATGGGACGGAACATAAAGGTGCCTGCTATGCAGATTATGTTTTATTGTATTTGACCAAACCAGAAATTTCCATACAAAATGTGATGCATTTTTTACAAGAAATTATAACGACTTACCCATTTAAATGGCAAACAGAATCTCTTAGATATTGAGGTGTGGAACAATTCTGGAGAAAAATTATACCCCCCTTTTTACCACTATGAAAAATGGAACCTTATACCCTACTGAAATCTAAGGCTTGAAACTATAAAAATGTATGTTTTGCTCAGGTTTCTCTATCTGTTCCAGACTCTTCCGGTTTCCAGCAGGAAAAAAAAACCTGTATCCGATTTAAAACTTTACAGTTATCAAAAGAAAAAGGGGGCTGCGGTTTGCCCTGTTGTTAAAATTTTAAATTGGCTGGCTTATGATCTAACAGCACAGACTCAAGATTTAAAGCCTGGAAAACAAAAGGTATAAAAGTCTTTTACCAGATTGTAAAAGGAGAATCATCTGAAGAGCTTTGATGAGTTGAAAGAATCCTTTGACTTAGAGAAACAGGACTTTTATAGGTATTTACAAATAAGGAGTTAAAAGAACCAAGAAATCAAAAAGAATGATGACCATCATAGCCCTTTGACTGAAATATTTAAAGCATACAAATCTGAACTTTCAAGGGGATTAATATCCAAACTGTACAAATGTATTAACAATTTGGGCACTCCCTCTACTGATTACATTAAGGGTAAATGGGAAAGAGAGGGTCACTTTGTTCTGGCTGACGATGAGTGGAAAAGTATATGTACATGTCAGTGGAAAACCACAAAATCACATGTTTGGAACGAATTCTGTTGGAAAAATGTGTCTCGCTTCTTTATAACCCCATGTCAAAGTGCCCATTACTCACAAGGTTAATGCAGACTGTTGGAGAGGATGTGGCAGCCAGGAGGCAAGTCACTATCATGTGTTTTAGGATTGTCCTGTTGTTCACAAATATTGGACTGAGATCAACAAAGCCTTACAGACAATGTATGACACCACCATTCCAATGGATTTCAGAACTATGTATCTGGGCTTCAGGACTCTTGCCATGGACACTACCAGCAGTTATCTCTAGAGCATCCTCCTAGCTGCAGCAAAAAAGGCTCTCACAAAAAATTGGATGACACAAAATGCACCGACAATCAAGGACTGAACTAATATTATACTGGACATTTGTAACATGGAAAAAAATACATTCTGACTTAATTTAAAAATGGATCAATTTGACAGACGGTGGACTAGATGGGAAAAAGGCAAGGCAAGTTTATTTGTAGAGCACAATTCATACACAAGGCAATTCAAAGTGCTTCACACAACAGGAAAAAGTGCATTAAAATCACAAAGACATGACAGAAATCACAAAACATTTTAAGACATAGAGTGCAAAGAAAATCCTTTCAGTCATATGCACAGCCAAACGAAACTGTTTTTAGCTTAGATTTGAACATTGCTAGAGTAGGGGCCTGTCTCACATACTCAGGAAGACTGTTCCAGATTGTAGCTGCATAAAACTGACTCTGGGCACCATCAGGAGGCCGGTCCCTGAGGTCCTCAGAGTCCGATATGGTTCATATGGCACTAACTTGTCCGAGAAGTACTTTGGTGCTAGGCCATGGAGAGACTTGTATACAAGCAGAGCTGCTTTGACGTGGCTGTTAAAGTTCAAGTCTGAGTCCATTATTACCCCCAGATTTCTAACATGATTTGTAGGTTTTAGAGCGAGACTCTGGAGGTGACTGCTAACACTTTCTTTGTTTATGTGGGCCAAAGACGAAGATTTCAGATGGAGTTGTTTTGCATCCACACCCTGATCTGTTGGATGCAGTGACAGAGTGAATCCACTGGTCCATATTCACCTGCCGTCAATGAAACATAGATCTGAGTGTCGTCTGCATAATTGAGATGGGACACATTTTGGCTGCGTATCAACTGACCTAACGGCAGCATGTATAGGTTGTAAAAGGGGTCCCAGGATTGACCCTTGGGGCACCCCACAGGTCAGGGGCATGTGGTCTGAGACACAGTTACCAATATCAACAAAGTACTTGTCTTCCAGTTAATACCTTAACCAATTTAGGGCAGTGCCAGTGATGCCCACCCAGTCCTCTAGTCTCTGTAAGAGGATCCCATGATTGACAAAAGTGTCAAAAGCAGCACTCAGATCTAACAGAATTAAGACTGACGTCAGTGTTCAGGTGGATGTCATTTGTCACCTTGACAAGAGCAGTCTCAGCGCTGTGATGAGGTCTAAAACCTGACTGAAAAACATCAAAAGAGTTGTTTATTAAGAGGAGATCAGTGAGCTGTTGGTAAACAACCTTTTCAAGGACTTTGCCCTGAAATGGCAGATTAGAGATGGGCCAGTAATTACTCAATTACTGCGGCATCAAGACTGCTCTTCTTTAGGAGAGGCTTTATGACCGCAGTTTTCAAAGACATTGGAAATGTTCCAGATTGAAGCGACATGTTAACTATGTGAGTGAGTGGTGCTAACAAACTGTTCAGCACACACTTTAGAAATCTGGTGAATAACACATCGAGGCAGCATGTAGATGAACTCAGACTGATGATGATCTCCTGGACAGTTTTGTCAGTTACAGGTGCAAAGTTAACTTTAAGTGTCTCGGTCAGGGGTGTCCAAACCTTTTTCACTGAGGGCCGCATTATGAAACTTATATAGAGCTGAGGGCCACCCACAACCCAACAATGAAGTGAATCATTCGAAATGTTGCATTCTATTAACATAGATTCGATGATCCCTCCAGAACTTTAATAAGACTTGGAACATTAATATTAGGTTGGTATAACATCAAAATCCTTTAATTTCTCCAATTTTACAGTAAAAAGTACTACTTTTTGTTGTTTGGACCAAACTTAGTAGGAAAAAATGGTCTGAGGGCCGCATTTGGCCCCCGGGCCGTAGTTTGGACATGCCTAGTTTAGGTGGTCATTAAAGAATAATGCAGTCATTACACTTGGATGTGGAAATTAGTTCTAACGGCAGCTGAGCTGGAGGGTTTGTTAATCTGTTTACTGTGGCAAACAGGACACGCGAGTTGTTACTGCAGCTTCCAATTATTTCAGAAAAATATCCTTCCCTAGTTCTACATAAAATGAGGTTGTGCATGCACAACTCTCTGTAAATCTATTTTTGAACCTGGTCACCAAGGCCTTCTTGGCGCCTTCTGCTTATTTTTAACAATTTAGCCTTCATACGGGCAATGGTGTCCAGAACATTCAAAACACTAGATGTAACAGAGTTAAACAAATCATTTAGGTACATTAGAACATGAAACATTTTCAAAGTTTATTAACAGTTCTCCTGTGCTGTCATTTATGTGTCTCCTCCAAACAACAGCAGAACCAGTCGGTGGTTTGGGAAAAACAGACAGGTCAAAGAAGACACAGAAATGATCAGCAACATCGACCACATTGACGTTTGAAATATTAACCCCCTTTGTAATTAGAGAATCTAGAGTGTGCCCTCTGCTGTGGGTGGGGCCACTCACATGCTGAGTAAGTTCGAAGATTTCAAGGACGGAATCAAGCTCTTTAGCGTTTCTGTCACAAATGTTGTCAACATGAACATTGAAATCACTTGTAATGACCAAGCCATCAAAGTCTGTGTATACAACTGATAACATCTCAGTAAAGTCATCAATAACTTTGGCAGTGTAGGGGAGGCTTGTATAAAACAATGAAGAGAATGGATGGAGACTGTTTTAGCTCAATTTTAAAGGATACATACTCAAATGATGAAAACACCCAAAAGGACAACCTGTGGGTAACTATTTCACCTTTAACAAAAGCACACACACCTGCTCCCTTTTTGTTTTCTCGTGTTTCAGATTCAAACTTAAATTTGGGTGGAGCAGATTCTATTAGAAATAAATTTCCTTTGTTTCTCTCAAGTCAATCCTTGCTTGCCTTGATTGCCCTGACCGCACACCACTGCCTTGTGGTAACTTTATGTGCCTCAACACATGCATAGCCTTAGGCTAAATTACATCTGCAGTCCCCTGACAGGGAAAAGAACAACCCAAAAACATTTGACAAGACACAAATGGGTTGAACACAGAGAGTACTCACAAGCACATACACTATTTACTCACGCAATAAATCACTACTACACTCTTCCACACACAGAAACAAACACATTCACACAGAGCCAGTACCACTGGAGCGTGGGACCTAAAGAGTCTAATGTTACAACTCTTGGTGCTCTCGAGATGCTTTTTTAGATCAGTTTTAAAGCCTTGGATTGTAACACATGACTTTATAGAGTCAGGCAGTATATTCCACTAGCTGATTATCCAAACTATATATTAAATATTCTGATTTCCTATTTTCCAAAATACCAAATGAGATATCCTTTTTCCAATATATCTCCCGCCTCTAAATACAATGTAGAAATGTAAACACAACCCTTAACCTCTTAAGTGGAATATTTGGAGTGTTCACTGGCTTTTATTTGCCTCGCTTTACTACTTTCTTATTTAGGCAAGCCATCTCAATCTAAACCATTATCAGTCAGTTGTTTTAACCTTAAATGCTGCGTAACAAATGTGTAAGCAGTTAATTCTTACACATATTAGATTATCTAGTAACAAAAAGCGTTCTACCACATATTGTGCAGCCATGAAGCTATAGCAGGTGTAATATTAGCCTTGGTCTCTACCCTTATGCTGCTCTGTGTAGTAGCCCCTGACTTGAGTTTATCGAGCAGTTTCAAGGATATAAATAAGATCCAAGTGGCAGCAGCTCCCTGTGTCAGCATCTGAGTCTGTTTGTCGAGGGATGAACGTGCCAACAAACGCACCATCCAGAAGACCCACGTGAACCGAGGCCAAACTGTAGTTAACTGACAAATCCTTCACTCACTTTAAATCAAATTATCTTTAAGATCCTTCTGCCTAAGCCCCAAATACACTGGTATATCCTCCAACACCAGCACTGCCGAACATGAACAAGCGAATGATGATTAAACAGTGACAGTTTTAGCAAAATGGTTGAATCCACAGACACAACTAAATCCATGTTATTAATCGATTGCCATGATTTTCTCTGAACTTTGAAAATACCGTATGTATTGTTGAGGTCCTCCTGAATCCATCTCAATCTCCAAACACACTGTATTTGCTACAAATAAAGTAGACTTGTGTGACTTTTTTGCCGATTATTTTTCCACACAAATTGGTACCGACCTTCTCTGAAAACTGAAACAAACTGATTGATTTAGTTTGACGTTCAAAGTCCCAAATAATTTAAAAATCCAATTTAGTCAATTTAGCCACAGTTTACTGCTGGATTATTTAAAACCCTTATCTTTTATGTATGAAGGCACATTTTATCTTGAAGTCTTGAAGTCAGGCATTACTTTGATTACAAAGATGTTTGCTTTGGTGACTTGCAGTACCACAGTATCTGCAGCATATGCAATAACTGATTAGAATTAGCTTAGTCTGACTAATATTAGAAGTGGATTTAAATTGGATGCCACAAAGCTAAATTATTAATATTAAAATTCAATGTAAGATATAAAAATGCTGTGAAAGCAGTTTGACTTGTGCAGTTACTATTTTCTACTCTTGACTTGGTCATAAGATATTTTATTTGATCATATAATCATACTAACTACATTAAAGTATCACTGCGGAACATTCCAGGTTAGGTTCCCAAGGAGGGCAAATTAAAAGGAGGACGGTAGGACTAACATTTTAAAGACATTTCTCAAATTAAGTTGCTCGCAAATGTTGATGGAAAAAACAATATATATAACAGAACATTCAACCAGTGCCTTAGATCAGAGCAGCAATCGGATCACGTTACAAGTCAGGTCTGTGAAGCAGCAACCCTACTCTCAGTTGAGATACAAATAATTAAAAACACCAGTAATGAACATGTCGGTGTAATCCCTCATTCGTCCAGGAGTGTTCCATTGTAGAAAAAGATTCAGTTGTAGTCAGTTTGTGTTTTCAGAAACACAAATCGTTTCGACTCTCATTTTAGAGTCATTCTCAATCAATTCTCTATTGAGATTGAAAATGACTCTTGGATGAGTGTCGAAATGTTTTGTTTTTCTAAAACAGTGTCCAGATGACTACAACTGAATCTTTTTCTTCTACACCAGTAATGAAATGAATGCTTGTGTTTTAATCTACCACCTCTTCCCCAGCACACGCAGCGGGTGGTGTCGATGTCGCGGGAGGTGGAGGAGATGCGGCGGTCGTTCGAGGACAAGCTGCGCTCCTTCAGCTCGGCCCAAACGCAGTTCGAGCAGGAGAAGAAGGTGGCACTGGAGGAGCTGAAAACCGAGCACAGGCAGGAAATCCAAGAGCTCCTGCGCAGCCACCAGAGCCAGAACGCCAACTACAGCAAGGACCAGGAGAAGCTAGTGCAGCTCCACAAAGCAGAGGTAACGCACAGGGAAAGTAGAGCGGAGAATTAAGAGGACGGCAGGAAAGTAGGACAGCAGAGTTTTAAGTACAAAGTGTGCGGTTTTCATGTTTGTAGTTTATCTCAATCATCTGTGAGGATATAATGTGTCTTAAGGCTTTTGTTATTGTATTGGAAATTGGAGATGAAAAGTTTTTTATGCAAAAGCTTTTGAAAATATACTTGAATATCTGTATTATTAGTAGTATTCAACCAGAGTTTTCAGACGGTTTATACAAACTATGGTGTCAAAGGCAATCCTTATTAAATAGTTTATGGAATACAATCTTTGAACTAAATGTGCCGCTACTTATCAAAAAATGACGATTATAAATAACATCTATATATTTCATTGAATGATGAATGTGTTTGTTGATTTCTTCCAGGTGGATTCCTTGTCAGAGCGAGTGGAGGAGCTCAAACAGGACAAGAAAAGGCTGGTAGAGGAATATGAAGCCAAACTTAGTAAGGTATTGAACAAGCATATTTTACAACTTCAGCAATATTTGTGTTAACATTGAAGTAATTAAACATTCAACCATTTGTGAAGCCAAACTGACTAAGAATATTATCATTCAGCTTTAAAACCTGCTTTACATTTTGTTTTTTTTACTGATTAATGCTTATTGACAGTTCTGAAAAAAGAGGTTTTTACCCACCTAAATTTTATTGTAAATGCTCAAAGAATCCTTTAAAGTTCCACTTTTTATGACAAAATTGTGATTGAAGCGCTGCCAAATCTTCTGGGAAACTGTTAGATTGTTTGGCTCCAGCCTGTGCCCTTGCTCAAAGTGAAGCCGCTGATGTGCAGATTGTTCGGGGCAGTAAAAAGGAAAATAGTAAAAAGGATCAGATTTAGTGCCGCATTGAAACCCCATAAATTTCAATAAAAGCACAGTTAATAATATTGAACCCTGTCGGCCACTTTGTCTTCAATTTTCACTGATTTGTTTTTTCATTGTCACAACATTGTTCTGACTGTTCACACTGAAGTGAACGTTTCTACAGCATATTTTCATTGTTATATTACACTGGCAATATACTTACAGGCATGCCAGAAAGTGCCATTCTGATAAGGTTAAGGTACACTTGTTGTCCCAAAGAGAACATTTTACATCTGCATGTGACCCATCCTGCAAAGTGGCCATAACTGCTTAGCTTAGCAGGGCAGGGCCTGGTACTTGGATGGGAGACCGCTGGAACACCAGGTGCCACAGGGGGCGGTAGAGGAAATGTCATTGTGTCTTTGTCCCCTACAAATAAACTTTGATTGATTGATTGATTTGGGCAAGACACTTCACCCACATTGCCTTGTAAAATGCTTTGAGTGCCTTGGAAAGGCGCCATAAATACACTGTAATAATTCAGTGGCTGGGGCAAACTGTCAGGAGGCTCATCTTTACACCTTAACCTTAGTTTAGTCAAGACTACCTTCTTGAAGATCAGCTTATTGAGCAGCAAGTGTATGATCAATTAATTCCATTTAAATAACTTACTTTTTTGTATTCATCAGGTTTGACTCAGTAAAAAAGTTTTGCAGCAGGTCCCGATTCTGCAGCAAATGACAGAGAACCAACAACATTCACAACAAGAGTAGACAAACACAAACACTACTATTCCCACACACTCTACAGTTCACAGTCAGTGACAACAAGTGCAGCCTTCAACCAAGAAAAGTTTGTACCAGAACTGCTTGTCCTCAAACAGAAAGGGAAATCATTGCAGAGCCTGGTGTAGCTGTGGAAGAAGGATCTCTGTCCAAAGGGTTTCCTAAAGGCGACACCAGGAGCAGCTCTCGTGAACACGACCTAGTGTTCAGACGTGTGCTTACACATGGAATTAAAGCAGCCAGTGCATGCGGGTATCTTTTATCAGTAGTAAAGCCACAGGCCCCAGCGCATCGCTGGTGGTCCGTGTCCAGAAGGGCAGATAGTAGGAGATGGTGACGAGAACGATTACATGCAGGTAGGTGTTTGACACAGACAGGGTCGGCCTGATTTTACAAATCAAATATATCAACAACAAAAGTTTTTTAGTATAAAATGATCTTACTATCTTAAAAGTAATATCAGCAGTACATGTTTAGTTTTTGGGTCTGTTATGTGTAAGAATAAATACATGTCTTTCCTCTGAGTACTCAAACCTTGTCTCCCTTCCTTCATAGGCACAGGCCTTTTATGAACGTGAACTAGAAGCCATGAAGAGAACTCAGCAGCTGACCGCAGACAACCTTCTGGCCTGGAAACGCACTGAGGCTGAGTTGCGACGGGAATTTCAAACCCAGGAAGCCGCTTTACAGAAAACGTTGGGTAAACTGAGGTCGGAGCTGGCCAGGGTCACGGACGAAGCCAGGGAAAACCGAGAAAAGTCCCACAAACTTCATTCTTCACTCAGCGGCGCAGAGAGCACCATCAAGGTAAGGGCCCGGGAGGGGCTTGTAAACGCTGCTCATATTTGGGAGTTTTATGGATGTGTCTTTATGAGGCCATCTCAGCTACACATTTTATACACACTCTTAAAAACCTGTCTTCTGGATAAGACAATACGCAGGGAGAGTCATTTCTGTTGCCTGCCCTTGTGCTGCTAGTACTTCAGCTCAAAATATATGACCCTTGTTCAAAGAATTGTATTATATATTTTCAGTAACGCGATTGATCCATTTTGTAGCTGGCTCTTGGATTTGGACTCACAACTTTATTCAGAACATTTATGGTCGTGGTCAAAGCTCTTTATACACTGACATAACTTTAGTCTTATTAGAGAATATATATTATAATATACCCAGCTCTGATTCTGCGCTCCTGCTGGGTTGGACCATATGTCACGACGCCAGCGGTAAAACGTGAATTGTGTTTACAAGAAGTATACACTGAAATATGGAATGCATTTGTGTTTTGTGTCACTGACTCAGATCTAATTATCTGACTTGTGTATCACTGGCAACGTAGAAAGAACCCAGTATGTGTGTACCTGTGCTGCGAACAAATATCATTTCCGCCATATTAGAGTTCCTTCTGTAAAATCTAAACTAAAAAAAAAATTATTATGGCTTTCATAATGAACTTTGTAGCCTTTTCTAATATAATTTCTACAAAGCATATGAATGGAAACTTAACACCTTTAGTACATAAATAAAGCTTTATGTATTTCTTCTAATAATTATTAAAAAGAGAATAATAACGTCACATATGTAGAAGGCTTGTCATATTGTTTTATATTTGCTTAATAAGACTTCAACAGTGTTATATTATTGAACAGTCTTGATTTCTGTTTGATATGTTGCGCCCAAAAAAGGGCTGAAAAACCTGTTCCTTACATCCCACCTGTCTGTCTGCAGCACCTTTAATTTGTGTGAAGTAAAAATAACTTCTCGTGTACAAAGTGGAGTTCTCCTCTCAAAAGTATTCCAGTCATTAACTTCAGCAAAGTCTTTGGGAGCGACTCACAGGATTATCTCTGCGCCTGAACATAGGGTTGACGTGTGCTCCGGGGGATTGGTAAAGTAGGTCTGTTTTGTTGTTCGGATTTGCTCAGAAGGTTGTGAAAATTATAGCTGATTGCACAAGAATTTTTTGTTGTTGCTGCCGATCAAGGTCAGCTATGCCTGGAGTTAATAATTTCATTAGTTAGTGGAGCAATTAACTGTAACCCAGATAAGGAAATGACAGGCGGTGTGGGGCTCTGCAACATGGCGGCAGGCTAAATAAAGAGATAGTGATGACAACACAAACCTCCGCCATAGCTTTGAGTAACAAATCATTACAAATATCGCAAATGTAGAAGTAGGAGATATCTCAATAATCTCTTAATAAGACCTCAGTCTGTGAACATATCTTTTAATCCCTACTCCCCCGCTGTGCGTTTATACTGGAGAAGAAATAGATTTGAATTATTCGCAACAAGCTGAAAGAAGGCCTTTTAATCTTCAGATCATGTCCTGTTTATGAGGTTTATTAGAGACATTTAATAGTTTAAACATGCACTGCCTAACCTTTCTGGTGGAAGCTCTGCCCCCTCTTGTGTCAGTGCATGTCCATATGTTTTTGCATAAGCACACAGACGTTATTCTTTAACTAGACAAAGTACATCTAGCATGCTATTATTACCTTTTATTTTAAACATATCTTTTCAGTTTAATTTGAGCTTTGAGCGTTTGTGAAAACACATTTAACTGCTAATAAACCTGAGCAAACAGGTCAGTGCTTGGAAACATCAAGATCAACAATGAGATGATGTGTTTGCTGACTAGGTCTCAGATCATTTTATCAAAAATAAACGTTATGGAACTGTCTTAACAAACTCTGCTTAACTTAAATGACTGGCGAACTCTGGCCACAACCGACAAATGAGATAACCTTTTTAACGATTCTGGCATTGCAACAAAAATCTGAATCAAAAGAAATGCTTCATAGATATGTCTAATGCCATACTGTGGGACATTCCAGACACAACAAAAACATTATCATGGAGACAAACAGTTGACGTACTATCCATTCCAAAAGTGATGCAGTGAGCGCACCTTTTAAAGTATTAATGTCAGGATTTATTTTTGTTTATTGATATTATGACTGATTTCTTGGCCAGGACTCCCTTGAAAATGACATCAGTAATCTCAATGAGACTTATGCGGGTTAATAAAGGTCAAATAAATACATTTACTGTTTGTCTATCATAGGACGGGTGTTTGCTAATTTGGCTAATGTTTTCTTCCCACTCAATGACAGCACACACAGTCAGACAAGACGTGTTATGTTTTAATCAACTCGTAATACATTTTTAGAAAATCGGCTTGAATTAGAGTAGTTGCTTTGATAGCTACTTTACACCTTTTTTTCTACATTAAAATCTGTGCCCATTCAATTTAGTGTGAGAAATGTTAGTCAGGCGTCTGTCTACGCAAAATTAAAATGCCACTGATCTCTGGAGACTTAATTACTGCTGGAAATGGAGCCATCAAATGGAGCTGACACTGGTGTGATCTGAGGGCGTCTGCGTCAGGACATCATATGTGTGAAGTGGTAAATCATTTAAGAAACACACACACAAATGATGGATTCAATTAGATACTTGTGATTAATGGCACACTATTGATGATTTTATATTTCATTAACATGCATGCTGAAGAAAAACAAAGTCAATATTTTGTGTGTTATGTCTCAGTAAAGTTTTTGGCCACTATCACTAGTTTTTTGACGTGTACTTTAAGGTATGGTCCATTTGGGTTGGTTTCAAATGCTTTTAGAAACATCACCGAAATTGACCTTTTTTTTCTAAGTGTAATAAATCTTCATCGCCTCTTTGCTTGTTGTGGATATTTATTGCACAACGATAATACAATCAAAGAAGTACATGTGCAGTAAACAAAATAAACTAATAGACAAAAGTTACAATTATTAAACGGCTTTTGAACGCCACTTGTGATCATCAGCTGTCTACAAAGTAACATCTCATTTTATTGAAAGGAAGGAATGTGATGTGGCTTCGAAAATAAACTATCTCTGCCGTTCATATTATGATACATTCCTCAACCTGCCTGTGACTGCTTAATTAGCCGCTTCCACAAAGAAATATGTGGCAGTGTCATCGGCGCGCAATTAGAATCCCACAGAACGTCTTGTTCAGCTGCACACAATACATGAAGGTAATTTGATTGCGATTCTTCCAACGTCTCAAGCTCGTAAATATGTGAATATCTGAAAGTGTGGCTTTAGCTAACCTTTTGCGGTGGTAATAGACTTCGTAATTACATTTGTAAATAGTTGGAATAGGTCAAATCATGAAGGAAAAAAAAAGACCAATTATGAGTGTATTGAGCAAAAAGGTCAGACCACCAGTTTTGTAAACATGGAAAAAGGTTGGAATTATGAACAAATGTTTTAACTAGACATTTAAGGGACGCTTTAGACATTATTTTACATTAAACGACAGCGTTACAGGGTCTGAAGTATCTGGTTTTGCTCTTTTAATGAACAGACCGTCTTAGCCAAACACAGGGGTCAACAGTTCACCCCACCTGCCGGGGTCCCATTGGCCTCACTGGCGCTCACCTCGTCACACATGTCCGCTTTAATTTGCGCCGAGCTCCTCTGTGGTTATTATCATAGTGAGTTTCATTGTCTTTGTGGTGGCAGCAGTAATTAAGTTTGAGGCTGCCTGTTTGATAGGACTGAAAGATGTGAAATTGCCTCTCATGATTCGGGCCGGAGGAGAGTACACCAGATTACCCTGCACTCGTGTGTGCGTGTGTGCGTGTGTGCGTGTGTGCGTGTGTGTGTTTCAGTGAGAGCGCCTGTCAGAACTCCCCCTCAAGTCTAGTTCTTGAATTAAATGAGCAGCAGTCATCATTCATGTTCCTTGCATCAGTATTGCCGATACACATGCAAGAAATTCAAGTTCAAGTTTCAGATAGGAATTAACTTCACATGTTTTATACGTATTGGGCCTTTTCTGACTAAATTATGCCAGTTTTAAAACTTTAAATCTTCTGGGGAGCTCCCTTTTTCACTGCAGTATACGTAGATTAGGTATTTGTCGCCCTCTGCAGTTGATGGTGGGGAGTAAAGCATGTTGAAAAGGCAAAAGAGCAGCACGGCTATCACCAAGATGAAACAGATGCTTGTCATTACAGCAAGATCTCTCAAACATGCGTAGTACAACCAAATACCTCTCCAGATATATTTTTAAAGCTCATTTGAACAGCTAAAAAATCTATGTAACACACTATGGAATTTTAAAATAGTCATCTTTACTTTGAAACCCGTGTTATTCAGTGGTATCACATAAGAAAAGTAGTTTTTTATTAATGATCTGTCTAGCTACCATTTACAATCTAAAAATAGACTCCTTCAATGTTGCAGGTTTTTTCCGTTATCTCACAATTAACCTCTGCTAATTGAGTTCAGCGCCCAGGCTACACCAGTGTTGATTCGCCATCCTCTCATTTGTGCTGTTGTTTTGACTCGTGTCAAGGACCTGAACAAGCAGCTGGACGAGGTGACCCAGAATTCGGAGATTGTGGAGATCCGCCAAAAGGAGGCCGAGTGTGAGCTGGAGGCCGCCAGAGACCGAGTCCAGCAACAAGCCACGGAAATCCTCCTCAAAGCCAGTAAGACTTTCACACATTTCACTGCGTCTACTTAGCACTTCCCAGATGTGTAAAGTCTTGGTCGACTAAACACGCGTTCTGAGCATCAAGTAGTCGACTTAAAGGAGGCACGGTGTTGTACTGGCAAAAGCTCTTAAAACTATCAAGTATCCACAAGCTGAAGGCAATTCATGAAAAAAAATAAAAATAATACTTTTGAATAGCAAATAGCATACCTTCTCCTTTCTGCTGTTGTCCATATAAAGCTTTAATATCAATAAAAGAATAGATCAACTAATAAAAATCTGAGCGACTAAGATTCCATCGACCGATTAATCGACTAAAGCCTTCTGCACATAAGAGGATTTCATTCACATTTTAAGCCCTCTCCACGAGTTCTTGGAGGCGTGGCCTGAGCTGCCAGTCCTGTATTTGTCATGACCCCGTCTTGTCTGTGGATCAATGTGATTCTGTTACGACTATTTGTCGGGTCGCAACGCGCAAACCTCAAATTGTGAGGTTCCAACAACTTCGCTGCCGCCAATCAGAGCTGCCAGACACTGCCAAGCTCTGTTGCCTAGAGACAACTTTAGAAAGAGCACAAACGAAACCAACACGGAGTTTGTGCAAAGTTTGGCCTTGTTCATCAGCGCTACAGTGACTGTAACCGTCTCCTTACCCGCAGTGAATACAACACTCTCCTGTGGCCTTTATAAGCACATTTTATCCACACGTTTCTTCTTTTTGTTTTATTTTCGCTCTACATAAGAGCGCATGGAACGTCAGCTCTCGCTCGCCCTGTATGCTCGTGTTTTTAATTTCAATACAGCTCATTCTATCCCATGTCACTTGCGCTCTCCTCTCTTCTTTCCCAAAATCGACAAGTGTGTGGCTGTATAAGCAAGTATTACCATTTAAAAGATTTTCCATTCATGTTTTCATGAAATATGCCTCAGATGTATTTAAGAGCATGTTTGTTGAGCTCTCAATCACAGGATTAGCTTTTGTTTTACACAATCATTAGTTTTTTGCCATTTGCAGAGGAAATGATGTGCCTTAAATAATTGTAGCCTTTGCAATTTGATAATTACGACTTTTCAAATTGCGAGTTGGAAGAAAAGACTTGAGTTCATTTGACTAATAAGAAATGTTTTTGCGGCAGAGGTGTTTGGAGGTTGTACACAAACAGGACCAAAGCGCTAAATGCACTTGACAGAGGCATTAATAACTGCTCGAACTAACGGTGCACATTTGTTTAACCTGTCAAGGCCTTTGCATGATGACAGATAAAAGTGATAAATGGGGTTCATTAAAACAAGGGCTGACAGATGCAGCTACATGCACCCACACTCGCATCTGAATGTCCTCGCATGGGCAGTTTCAATACTTACAGTAGAGTCATCGCTTTGGAACCCCTTACGCTTAGGGGCCTATTTTTCCCTAAAACGCCTGAAAAAATGACCCCCAATTAAAGCTGTAGCTGTTCTTGAACCCTTTAGAGTACAAACAATTGGCTGAAGCCTTTGTGAAGCTGAGACTAGTTTTGGACTCTGATGTCTGTTTTACTCTAATCATGAATAGAAACAAGCTCTGCACAGAGGAAATCAGATTTTAAGTTCCGCCTAGATTTTCTTTGTTAAATATATAAAAGAGTAAAGATGGTTTCTGGAGGGATCGGATGATTGACGCTAAAATTAGCTTCTGTTAGGTTTTGACAATTCTCTTTTAAAAGCTGAAGGTAAATTAACTAAAAATGAGTTGACTTGTAATAAAGCAAAAATGTCCAGGCAGAATCTATATAAAAGTCCTATTCATTTTATTTTAGCGTAATGTTTTATTTGTGGGTTTGGAGTACAAACTGACCCTGATGCTTCCCAGAATGGTTGATTTGACTGGAAATAAGAGAGTTACAACTTTATTCTCATGTACAGCATATCAAGCAGCTTGATAGTTCCCTTTTATAAGATGATGGACAAAATGGAATAAATAAAGTCCAACATCCCACGCGTGGAACGTCCTAAGCGTAATCAGCTGTAGTGTTTGTCCTCAGCTGGAACCTCTTCACATCAGCTTTTAATATATAGCAATAACTAATAACTCTCTGTTAAAAAGACATGTCTTTGTCAGTTATTTGTTTCCTTGGTGATAGTCAGTGATTTTTTATTTTGTAGTTGCAGGATTCAACTTATTTTACACAGCCTGTCCAAAAAAAAAAAAGTGGCCATTTGGACTCAACTAAGCAGATACAGTAGGTCCTCTCATCCTACTGGTTAACTGCTGCAAGTGATGATCTTTCAGCTGCAACACGATATTTAAACCCAACTGATGCAGTGAGTGGCTTCTCTTTTCTGAAACAACCATGTGGAAAGACAAATCCTGTGGTCATGGAAAAGATGTCACCATGTTTGAGAAGGGTCAAATCATTGGCATCAAGCAGAGAAAACATCTAAGGAGAAGCAGAAACTGATCTACTACAGATCTGAACCCCAGTGAGAGTGTTTGGAGCTGGAGAAGGCTTTGTGCAGTGGTCACTCTCTCACATCATCAATACAAGATCAACTGGTGAAAAATAATGCAACACTGGATGGAAATAAATCATTTAATATTGTAAAGGCTTATTGAAACTATGCCACAGTGAATGTGCTGTAATCAAAGCTAATATGAGGCGTCCTACATAATATGAGGCGTTTGACAGATTTGTTTTTCTGTGGTACGTTTTTTTTTGGACAGGACAAATAAAGTATAGTTAAAAACCGTTGGAAAAACAACTATTTAAAACAATCTTCGCTGCACAACAGCCTTGGGGTTTAGACAGAAGCACACATGCTTGTTTGACTGATTCCCAGCTCTGACAATTTAATTCTATTCAATGAATGTCTCTCCCCACTCCACCCTCCACCCTACTTAATGCTTCAATATGTCCTGTCCAACAAAACCTACAGGCATAAATAGATAAAATGTACAAAATGCAAACAAATGCACATTGGCAGTCCCAGTCAAAAAATCCTCACCCAAATACAAAAACTATACATTCTAGATACTCATTTGAGGACAAAATTGGACATTTCCTGAATAGTTTTAGAATGTTCTTAATTTATATTAGAACTATCATAGCAATAAAGAAAACTACTATTATTTTGTGTTTGAAATTACGTTCTATAGAGATTATTCATGTGGTACAGTTTTTTGGCCCGAAGGCTTTATTAGACAGGAAAGGACAGCGTGAAATGGGGGGGTGAGAGAGAAGGGAGGACATGCAGTACATTGTCGGAGTCGGGATTCAAACTCACAACACTGCGGCCGACTGCACTTGGAGCCTGGCATAAGTGCTGTGCCTTAACCACTCAACCACCGGGCAGAACAGCAGGTCGTACAGTTTAATAACAACTATAAAAACATATAAACAACTCTGCTAGATATTTAGTTTGTGCCTGACATATAAAGTAAACTAAGTAACAGATAAACAACAGGAACACTGCCGCTAAGCTCACATTCATCACTGATACAAACTTTGGGATCTCTCCTTAAATAAGATGTCTCTGAGTCTGGGTATTGGGGAAATTAATTGTGTGTTGAGTTGTGTCTTAAATCTACAACTGTCATTGGCACACACAAAAAAAGCTAGCCAAGCTCTGCACAGTTGAAGCGACTGTGGAGTTCAGTTTCCATTTCTGTTTTCATTTTGCCATATAAAGTTAATTTGAGATAAACAACAGCTCCACATACAAAAGCATATTTTGAAATAAAGAATGTCAGTTCTATTGTCACAAGTAACAAAAGTATCTTTTGGCATCTAGTTGTTTTTTATTTCTTAATTCAAATGAGTATGGAGTATGGGCCCTTTGTGGAAAATGCTGTATTGCGACAACATTACCCACTATTATTTGTTGATAAGTAGATTCACAGTTTCTTCTAATTACCACAGTGACATTTGAATCTTTCCTCTGTGTGTGCCCCACTCCAGGTCAGATCAGCAGCCTTCAGGCCACGCAGATGACCCAGGAGGCAGCCATTCGGGACCTGGACAACGAGCGCAGCCGGCTGAAGGACAAGGTGGTCCGGCTGGAGGAGGAAAGGGAGGCCACAATCACCCAGGGACAGGCGCTGGACGAGAGGCAAAAGCAGCAGATCCAGTCTTTGGAGAAGGTGCGTGGCTTTGTATTCACGTCAGACACACAACACGTGGCAAAGGCATGAATAAATAAACGCTAGTTACAATGCAGAGAGTCACTTCTGCCGGATTCATCTTCAGAACAGAGGATTTGGAGATAAGCATATCGCCGCATAGATCCTGATCACTTCAACTATTCAAGTGTTCAAGTATTATTTACTCTATTGTTCAGCTGTTGTTCGATAAGCGTTTCCTTTTGTCTGCTGATAAACCTGCCGTAAGCAATATTCTCAGTGTTTTCTGTGTTTCCTGTGTTATCGAGGCCTACTTTAGAAAAATGAGAATCTCTGACCCAATTTAAAAGGCCATGACTATAAACAGCAGGAAAAATAGCGTTTATGGCGTCTTTTTCTTGATGACACATCTCGCATTGGTGAAGTGACTATTTTCTCATCATGCTTTGTGAAATACCAAGTACCGTATGTTTTAAAAGGCGCACCTGCCATGGGTGTATCATATCGTATATCAACATATCAGCCTAAGAGCAAAACCTGTTTCAATTCAACTTTGTCAAAATATTGTTCATTTCAATATGATGTTTACACCAGAAAACTGAAGAAAATACCCTCCGGCTCAACAAAGAAAGCTATTTTTCAGTCTGCACATTTTCCTGCGAGTCTTTGTAAATAAATGAATGTGACCAACCCTCTGTACAGTCAAGACAAAGGACACTCATTTTCCTCTGTTCAGTCCCCGAACGGTAAAAGGCCAAAACAGAAATCCATTTTTCTGAGCATTGGAGCAAACCTAAAGCCTACTCGCCCTGAAAATATAACAAAGTGATTCAGTTTTCAATGCTTTTTGCTTTATTTTAGCTTTGTGACTATACAGTCTTTTTCGTGTGTCTGGGCTGAGCTGGTTATCCATGTGTTCCCCTTTGAGGTCACTACCAAGCCTTTTGCAGCATTTGTGTTTCATAGGGTCCAGAGGGCAGGCATGGGTAAATATCATTTTTTATGTTTTGCCGGTTAATAATAATAATAAAAAAGCATCTTTGGGTATCTTGAAAAGTGCTATTTGTTATTATGTATTATTGAAAACGGCCCTGTACAATTAATCAAACACGGTTTGATGAAGAGCTATTAAAATTTTTGTATCATAAAGATGTTATTGTTTGCCTGAAATATTCCACATTACGGCATCTATTAAATTGATCTGATGGCTTCACCTGATATCCATGGCGATGGAAAGGTTACATAGAGCACCTTTAAGAGAATGAGATGGATGTCCTCAACATCTTTAACTAGTATATGTTTCCACAATATCAACGTGTTCTATTTCTTTCACTCCCTGCAGATGTATTGATACAGTATGTATGTCATACTATCAATGGACAATACAAATAAAAGATACATGTGATGTCAAACATCCAATCTGATGTCAAACCATTACAAGCTCGTCAGTCCCCGCTTCTCTCTAACTTTCAACACAGAAACTATTTAGAAAAACAAAGACTCTGAAAGGGCAGATGATGTAAGAAAGAGTGGAGTCAGCGCTGCGGCCTCAGCGGGGGGGAAATGTCAAGTGGAGCTGCTTCATGTGTGTTTGGTGGTGCTTTTATGGGTGACATTTGTGCAGTGTGATCCTGTGGGAGCCGCCAAAGGACCCCCCGCCGAGCACTTGCCTGCTGCCCACTCCCTCAAACGCCTTGGGATAACAGAGGATCACGAAACTGTTCAAATGTCCCATCACATTGTGAAAGTGCCCAAGAGAATATTTAGTGGAATGGGATATTATGCAGAATGCAGTAGTTGTGAAATTAATTGTTGTGGCTCTAAAGGGTTGTTATATGAAAGGGCATTCATTTTGGGAGATGCTCTGACTAAATAACAAGAATACAAATATACAGTATGACACACCATCGCTAAAATAAATATAAACTAATTAGAAGGGACCTGCCTTTCACTCCTAAAGTAAATGTGGCCTCAGTAATTATTATCTGTGTCTGTGTCCGTCCAGCTGCACGGTGAAAGCCCAGTCTCGCAGGAAGGCTGCTTCAGACTCAGGGCTGTTTTCTCTTTTGTTTAAATCACTGTTGTGGGTGAGTTTCCGTTGGGCTGGTTTGGCCGAATGATCCTGCTCAGACCACTGTGATGGATGCCTCAAAAAGCCCCTTTTAAAATAGTGTTATAATGCATTGAGCTTCTCATAACTGCTGTGACCTGTTCAAATTACAAGTCATGTCTTCTACTACTTTTTGTTTATTCATAGAAAATTAAAACATGTTTGAGATATAAGCAGCCACTAAAAAAACAGCAAGGACTTCTATTCATACATTTTTTATCAAGTATTTTTGTTTTGTAGCCATGACTTGTCAACGTTTGTCTGCGATATGATTTACAATAAGAAACAAGGATCTACACTGACATGTGTCGATGTTAGAGAATCATTTTCCAAATAATTAATTGCGTTGGGGGTTTTGCCCTGTAAACAAACACTGTTAATTATCCAACATACAGCATTTGCAGCTTGTGGTGCTAAAGACTGCCTCGGACCCTCTCTGTGTTTGTCAGTGGTCCATCTGGATTCTACCTCATGATGTTCACTGATGATAATCAATAAGACAATTACAGCCTCCACAGATGGAGCCTGCTCTCAGACTCACAGCTTTTAGCCAGTGGGATTTAACCAATATTTCAGATGAATGTTAAGTGGCAAAATGGAAAGGAATGGACTGCCTATGCTTCTGTAAACATTTCTGTGCTATAGAGAAATAGTGAAGAAAAGTACTTAACATTCTCGGTATTGCTGTGAAAATGTCTTATTTCTTTTTCTTTGTCCTGCTCAAAATGAAGCCTTTTCCTCTAATGTATTTGTCTGTTCTAAACCCCAGCTGAGACCCCTCCGTTCAATTTACATGCATGTCGTTTTGTTGTTCAGGCTCTTCGAGAGGAGAGAACATCCCACGAGAAGGACGTCGGCAGCCTGCGAGCGCGTTACGAGGAGGAGTCCAGCCAGATGAAGGACGGCCAGGCCAAAACGCTGGAAGAAGTGTCTAAGAAGCACCGCCTGAGCCTGGAGAACGCACTCAACAGCGCAGAGAAGGACAAGACCCGGCTGCTGGCTGTGAGTGCACAATACTTCGCTCATAACGTGGACATGAAGACGTTATTTAAACAGGCTCATCTGAAACTGAAGCCTGGGGTGGAGTCAGCTTTGACCGACAGTATGTTGTATACATTATGACAGGTCCACCAGAGGGTATATAATTAATATTAAGTTCATATTGAATCTCTACAATGGGACTTTGAGCATCACAATCACTACTTTTACATTTGCACGCCAGGACAACCGGATAAGTGGTCCAATTTAAACAGCGTGTAGTGTGTAGCAGCAGTCCGATCACACTTGGAGTGGACTAGGAGACGCATCAGGTAAGAAACAGCCAGGACAATATCAGTCGTGTGTTTTGTCCGTGTACTCGCTCGTTTTACATCAATAGACATGATAAACTAATCTCCCTCCACCGCAGACTAGCACGTGTGCTTTAGTTTTGATTAAGGCTGTTGGTCCTTTAGTCGTTTATTCAATTGATCATTTGATGATATTTTGGTCGCCAAAAATCTTTACTGGTCAACTAATTATTTAATTTAGATTATAAGGATTTGTAGGGGCAACAGCAAAAAGGAGAAAATATAAGATGAAGATTTGCGAGTGAATCATGAGTTTTTTTTCAGCCTTTTGACAAATAAATACAGTTTCCTAGTACATCCTGGGCTGTTTTCGGTCCCCTTTTTTAATTGATTACTCGATCAACAAGACATTTCTTTACTCAACCAAGAATATCTTTAGTCGACTACAACCCTAGTTCTAAAAAAAAAAAACCTACCGGAGTTTCAATGTGCTTGTGCTGCAGAGCGCACATCACGTTTGAGCAGTGCATCGGAAAATCAAATGCTGACATTTTTGGTGCTAATGCTAAATTACTAGATGTTTCTCAAGGTCTCTCAGCCCCCGCTCACACCTAATCGTTCTTTTAGCTGCATGTAGACTGGAACAAGAGTGGTCTGACGCTCTTTAAAACCCTCTTTTAATCAACAAGTTTTTAGTTAAATTGAATCTAATCTAATTATTTTTGTAAAGCTGAAAATCACAGAAGCTGTTGCCTCGGAGGGCTTTTAGAAATGGTAGATTTTGCCTACAAAAGAGAGAGATTCTACAACGAAACCGAAGGTAGACCTCAAGTTTTTATCCAAGTTCTCGAGCTCGCATAATGTGTCAATCTTAGTGTGTTTCAAATGCTAATCAAGGCAAATGATCAGAATAAGTGAAAGCATTCAGTTATTACAAAAGCGACAACAAGAAGTATGAAATGCATAAGAAAAATGAAATGGGAGATATCTATTTTTGCTCTAAAAGTTACTCTTATTTATGTACATTGTCAATGAGGAGTCAAACGGTGCCCAGTAAACCTCAAAACTGTTACTGAAATGCCCTGTGCTATATGTCAAGACCTTTAGTGGATTTTTAAAAAGCGAAACTAAAAACATATTCGGTGTGGTTTTTGGTCCACTGTGAACCCAGTGAACGACACTATCCAATAACTCGGTTGATCTCATTGGCGTCACAGAGCATTTTCAAAATGGACGTCATGTGAAGAGCAGCTCCTTCAGTTATGGAGGTGGCTCAGATTCATTTTGAGATAGTAGTGTGTTGTGTAATCAGCGTTTGTGGCCCGCAGCGACTGAACAGCTGGATCCTGTTTTATCGAATCATGCAGGCGCTCGTCTTCTTCTGCATGGTGGAATCACGGCTATTTTTATAAAGCTCCAGATGTCAGGGATGAGTTTCGGGGACGTCATTCATGTGTGCAGCTCTGCAATCATGTTTGTCTTTGTACAATCAGGCTATTTTAGGGTGCGCAGTGAGAGTTATTAGCACCCCTGCCTCTTTTCAGGAGTTTATACCTGACTCGTAATTTCTCCTCATAAGGCCCCAACCCAAAGACATGCACTACTCGTAGTGGATGAAGGATCTCAAAGATAATATTTTGCTTTCCGTGTACCACCGGATCTAAACTCTAATCGGGTTAAAATTAGGGCTAAACATAGTCAAAAATTAGATTAAACCATGGATAAGGTTGTTCTAAATTTGTCTCATAAAACAATAACACAACAACTCAAACTGCAGTTGCATAGCATTCTTATTGTGAGCAGGATTGCCTCTCGCTGATCGGACTTGTAATGTGGTTATTGCTTTCCCAGCAAAGCAGTAACTTCTTGATGAAGACACAGCGTATCCTCCACCATAAAAGTTGCATATTTCTCCGTTAATAATTAATCATCAGAAACGTCACTAGAGTTTGAACTCTTAGCAACAATTTAGATCTTTTTGGGTTGATGTTGTTTAAGTTTTCACCCTGTTCTACCAATCACATTGTGTTCGTCCTCATTCTCGTTCAATATCCAGCCAACATCGGGACATTTTTTGCTTTGCACCTGTGTAGGTAAATTAGAAAGCAGGATTTGAATAAGCAGTTACAAATAAAAAGCTATATTCTGCTAACACACCAGTATAAGGGTCAGTCGAGCAGACAGAAAATGAATGCAGTAACTGGAAAGAAAGATAAAACATTAATGAAAGGAGTGTGAAATGAGAAAAGGTTAATGGAGGGTAAACAGCCAATGGGCAAAACAACAACCGAAATACAAACAACTGGGATTCATTGTAATAAAAGAAAAAATTTGTGCTATTTGTGTTGGGGAATGCGCCAAGCTGGTAAAAGCGTAGTATTTTTGGCTGCTGTGACAGACAAACTAAAGAACTTTTTGTAACTGCTTTGTGCACATGCTTTCCTAAAATCCTAACTTTTATCAGTATTGTGGTTTCTTCAAACTATTGTCTGGGTAAACAGTCTGGTTTCTGCAGTTGGTCTGCAGTTGGCTCCGCTGCCAGAAAAGTACAGTGTCATTGTTTGTTCATGAATGAGCAGAGATTGTGAATGGCAGACCTCCCGCTGTGACTGCATATGGTTCATTCGATAAACGCTGCGCTGCTGACCACGTATGAAGCTGGGTTTAGCCCTCATAATAGCTGGATTAAAAACACATTTTAAATTCCACAATTGACACAGCTGGAATAACTGTGAGCTCGTCTTCTGTTAGGAATGGTTCATCACGCTTTTCATCAAGCAAACCTATTTTAATTTACTCTTTTTCCCCCTTTTTTTTTTTTTTTTCATTTTTCATTTTGTTAAGGTGGTGTAAGGTAACATTTTATTTGCGTGTCATCAAATTACTGAATAAAATGTTGCTAATATAACAGCAAATAACAGCATTTAGAGCTTCAAAATACTCTACTCCCTCAGAGGTTTAGCAGTGACTAACCAACTGTCAAATGTAGAATATTGAGCTGATACTGAGGTGGGAGAACATTCCCATTCGTTATGTATTAGCGTCACATATGCCAGAGCTTAGTAACCTGATTGAATACCAAGAGGAACTAGATCATGCAAAATAGATGCACAGAATTAGCCCCATATAAAAATACACATGCTGTCAGATGTGACATATGCTGCCTGAGTCACACAGGTGTTCAGAGTGACGCTTTGCTGCTGCTATTTCTGAATGAAAGCAAATCGACTCCCACCAAAGGGAAACACGGCGTACAGAGGTGAGAATCAAACACACGTCACCTGAAAGAGCTTTCCGGAAAGATATAGGACGGTTCACTTTGACTCCCTACAAAAGATATGAAGGGCAGACGGGATGGAGCTGTGTCTGTGGCCACTTCCACAAAACTAAAGTCCAGTCAAAATGTAGTAGTGGTAGTGGTAGTGGTAGTGGTAGTGGTAGTGGTAGTGGTAGTGGTAGTAGTAGTAGTAGTAGTAGTAGTAGTAGTAGTAGTAGTAGTAGTAGTAGTAGTAGTAGTAGTAGTAGTAGTAGTAGTAGTAGTAGTAGTAAGTTTAACAAACCATATTTACAATAGTTTGTTTTTAAAATAACTTGGGAATGTGCAATAAAAACACATCTAATGCATATAATAACTACAAATCTGTATTCAGTATATTCATGCGTCAGGAGAAAAAAAAATCCAGATATGATCATTTTAGTAAAATATTTTTTTCACTTTACATTTATTTTTGTAGAACCCAATGTTTTCTATTTGTTGATGAGCAGTTATACAAATCCGCCTAGGTTTTATATAGGATATTTAACTCAACATATGTATATGTGTTATAAAATACTTTTCGTGCTCTAAACGATAGTATCATTCAGACTCATCATAAAGGGATGGTTATAGACACTTTGACATTTTGGCAGTGGACTGGGCTCTTTAATTTAAATTTATGGTGGGTCTTGCGGCGCGTGGCATTTATTGCCTACAGAAGAGGGACCACAGACCATAGCAACAAAATTGTCCAAATGAAGGCCCAATGAGAGAGATGAACGTGAACATTCACTGCAGAACTTTGCCTATTGCTGTGAATAAATGTATAAAGTCATGCATATTTTAGCACTGCTTACTTTGGCCACAGAGTATGCAGTCTGTTCACGACTTAAACAGAAAGTGCAGTGTTTCTTCGCAGCACTTTAACTGTTACAGCTGAAATGGAGCTAGACGAGAAGCATTTGCTGTTGCCCACATTGCATCACAAAAGAGGCAAAAGAAACCTGGGAAAAAGAGAATTCACTTTTTTTTCTTTTTTTTTTTCTTTTTTTTAGATTTTGAGTATCTGGTTCTGCCCATAAATAAAGAAATGTGTGGTTTTACATTGGATTTTGATGATTGGTCAATATTTTTACCCTGACTGTTTATTCTAACAAAAAAAAAACTGTTCTGCTTTTAAAATGTTAAATTATAAACTCGGTTTATGTTTCTTCTTCTGTCAAACTCCCTGTCACTGCTTTCAGGCCTAAATTAAAGACTTTTCTGAGGTTTATAATGGTTGTTCAAGTCCTACCTTTTTTATTTTTTATTGGTTGACCAGCTTTATAGAACGTGTGACAGGTTTTTACGATTTTCTAATTGTGACTTTATTTGGTGTTTTTGTATTTGTCGCACACATAAATGATAGTTTTACACCAATAGAGAAGGTATTTGTGGAGAAAACGTTGAAAAATCTGTATAAAATGTACAGGATCACACTAGGTACCCTCATTCCAGATACTGTTTATGCATAAATTACACAAAAGAAACTTTTGTAACATTTTAAACATAATTCAACAAAATAAAGGTGCTCTCATGTATCTTTCATTTGTCAATATTTTTTTTATTTTTTTGCCATTGGATTCATTTTTTTCTCAGTGTGCTGGGTAATGTCAACAATTATAAACAGGAAGTGAAATTATAAAACTAAAAAATAAGCTTGCAAAATTTGAAATCTATAAAACTTTTTTCGTCCAACCTTTCAGAGGCACCTTGGCAAACATATTGACCTACTGCTATCTAATTTAGTTTACCTTTAAACACCTAAATTGTCACTCACTCCTTCTCAAAGAGCCTCGTGGCGATGTCTAATCTCCTTTCCAGAGCGTTGCGGTTTACAGGACATGTGACCAGCTCTGATCAAGAATTCCCTTGCATCAAAGTTGCGTAATGAGAATGAGTTTTAAATGATATTCGGTGGTGAAGTGATCAGAGGAGGCAGCAGCTGTACAGCCACATTTCCATACGGATTACATATGCACATCCCATACTCATGTTTCCACTTCTACATCCTGCTGAGCTCTGATGTGCGCCGCAGACATTGTTCATTACTCTGTCAATGTGAAGAAAGGCCAAACAATGAATGAGCAGCAGGAAGCGGAGAAGGGGGCGGTGACGGAAAAACAACTTTTTATTTCACTATGTTTTTGGGGGGTTTTTGTGGCGGAAAAATAATAAGAGACTATACTTTTATAAACTAAGATATTTTTCCTGTATAAATGTATCTATATTCATTAGAAGTTATGCTACTGTTACTTTTTAGAGGTGGTTGGAAAGCGAACAGGCGGGTTTGTGTCTTTTTGTTAAACAGTAAGTTATTTCACCCTGGAGAGACTCAGACAAACACGGGAAGAACAGTTTAGCAAGTTTTATTACGTTGTTATTTGGCGCGATTATTAGACATTGCGATTATGGGCGCTCCATAATAGAATGAATTAGATGTCTCCCCCCAGGGCCTAGAGACTGGTGGTGGTAGATGTGGGGAGAAGGTAGAGAGGATGAATAGAATGAAGATATAGAGGAGGAGAGGGGAGGGTGGTGGGTTGCAGTACGGTCTCTGAAGCGCCGAGCTGAACTGCATGGGGGTTTAAATGGGGCAGGCTGTGCGCTGATTGGGAGCAGAGGAGGTGCGCCGAGCCGAGGGGAGTCGCCGCTTGAGTACGTCGATTTAGGCTTGAGAGCAGGTGAGCCCTGTTGTAGCAGTAGACGAGTTAGGTCTTCCAGGCTGAATTTACGCAGGCTTCATCATTAACATCCTTCATCAATGCTTTATGCTAGGAAAAATCGGCATCCTGTATCGGCATCGGCCAATATTGAATGATTTGCAGCTATATCGGTATCAACTGATATCGGAAAACGGCCGATATTTGCCCAGATATTTTTTCCATAGTTTGTATTTATTTTTTGAACAGGCTAATGAGTAAAAAAGGGAATAGAAGAGCAATTAGGCAAAAAATATGGCCATATGTTTACACAATCATGCAACAAATTACTTTATAGCCCAGTTAAATATACTTATATATCTGTTTCCAAGCAAAAAGGTGATTTGGAACTTTACTTCAACTTGAAATAGGTGTGTGGGCCTTGCTGTGGATTTTAACATCTAAATATTGGAATTTCGGTATCGGCTCATTAAAAATAAAATCTATATTGGTCCAGCCTTAATTTGTACATGTTCCCAATATTGGTACTTTTTAAGATATTGATCACTGTCACATGACTGAAAACAACATTTTCTTTATTGTTTCTCTTTATTATCTTATGGCTATTTTACATGTGAAATAGACACATTGGTCTCACTCAGAAACAAACATCTGAGTCATTTCCGATCCCTGCCCCATCTTACACCTCTCATATTCTTATCAAGGGTGTCCAAAAAGGTCACAGACACTTTATATCTGCCGTCCTTTAGAGCAGTGGCTGGACCGATTCGTCTGGAGTTGAGTCACGTCCCTTTGCCTTCCTTCTTTCATCATCCCCGTTCTCCACCTCCTTAAAATATAATGAAAGGCGTCTGTGAAATGGCCAGGTCTGATCTAAATGAATCGATATGCAGCTGCTGTCGGCACAAAAACGAACTGAACCCTCTTATGCTGTCTCGTACACACTGTTACATCAGCCTTTTCCGTTTCTTCTGCACTTTGATTGGTTGGTGATTTATTTCAAACGTGTTTCATAATAGAAACAAGACTAAATAGATTTACACGCTCTGAAAGTTACTAAAACGGTGAACTATTTCTTTCCACCGTGCAAACAAACAAGACTATTGCAAAACATAACCTTGGGGTAGGTTATAATCTCATAACTTTCATACATGGCAATTCAATTACCTTGGTCATTTTTTCTGGTATAAAGACCTTTTTCTTTTTTTTTTTTCGTGGACCCACTTCTTATTACTGGAGCTATATTTCTTTACAAACTAACCCATCCTTTGTAACAAATAGCAGCTGTACATTTATTTGACATCACAGCCGTTTCCTTCAGCTGTGATTGTCCTTGGGAAGCGGCACTCTCGGTTCAGAAATCGTTCCCCATTCATCTGCCCACATAATGAGCTTTATTATAGCAGCGGGGCTCGAGCACTGTCTCTCAGCGCTGTCAAGGACAATGGCAATCATCCTCCCAATTTCTGACTTCAATAAATGCATGTAATGTTCACTTCATCATCCACTTGAGTTTAGACAAAAATGAATCTTGGTAAATGACAGATTGGTTTGCATAAAGCTACAAGGGACATATTCTTCTTTCTGTCACATCTACAACCTAGAGATTGAGACCCACACACCACACCACACCACACTGAGAGCAAAACACAGAATATAGTCTGGAACAACACAATACAATATCTGGAAAATGTGACTTTTATAAGCTTTTAACATTATAATGGTCTTCCCCTTTATTCTGTACTTCTTTGAGAAATGTTGACATGAGGTCATAACATTTTTTAAAAATCAAACTTTCTTTTTCTCCACATGAAGTTAAAATAAAGATTCACTGTTTGCTGCGGTGAAATGCCTCTATGAAGAGGTGATGTCAACAGCCGAGGATCAGTTCTGTGCTTTTGTACAGGAAGTCCGTTTTAGATTATTATTGCGGTTTACAATGAACAAAATGAACAATGATCTTTGTAAGTGATAGTTTATTACTTATTACAACTACCAGAAAACATGTCTACTTATAGTCTTGCAGTGCATTTCAAAACATCCTCCACATTATAAACCTTACTGATTCTTCATGGTTGGCTGTTGCTAATTATTTAAATTGTAAACATTAATCGTCATGTCTGTGGTTTTCAGGAGCTGGAGCAGCAGTTTGAACGGGAGCGTTTGTCGTTGGAGGAGCAGAAGAACCTCCTGCAGCAGCAACTCGACGAGCTCCGAGAAGAACTCACCACCAAACTGACTGAAGCCAACGAACAGGTACAATATATGTTCTCTCCTACTGTAGTGTGCAGTTACATACAGTAACATGTAGTTATTTACTGGAGAGAGGCCAACATATAGGAAAGATTTCGATAAATTTCCTGAAAACATATCGCATTAAATAACTATTTGGTCAGTTTACTTTCTGCACGGCGCACTGTATTATATATTATAAGAAAAACAAATCTGTAGTAGTATAGTGTATTACAATTTCAAACACGACTGGGATACTAAGGAAAAGGCATGACTCTTTAATATATACAATCTGGTCTTAGACTAGTTCTGATATCGATCACAATCATTCTAAGACGATTCAGGAAAGGTCCAGTTTTGCCCTGTTGATACTTTAGCATTGTGCTGTGTTTTCCTAATGCTTAAGTGTCAAAGTCTCATATTTGTTTTTTCATCAGGTGTTCAAATCTAAACATTGGCCTATGCTGGAGTTTAAGACCAAAAACCAATGCGCTAAAAAGTGCAAATATCGTCCCAATATATCAGTCTATTTCTATAAACCAAAGTGGAACTGTACTTGGCTACACTATTTCTTGTTTGTCATAAATATAGCAAACCACAGAGGTAATTTTTTTCCGTACAAGCAAAGTCCATTACAAACTGCATTAAACGCTGAACTACGGTCACAAAGAGGATTTAGGTGTAGCATCACAGCTCTTCCTAAACTCCATCCCTTGAACCACACCTCTTTAAAACTCAGAGCCAAAGCATGTTCAATTCATTTTTCACAGTTACTGCCTGGTTGTCATAGAAACACCAGCCTTGTCTAATGAATGTTTAAAAGATGGATGAACATTCTTGTCACAAATAAGGTAAAGGTAAAGGCAATTGTATTTATTATAAAGCACAATTCATGCAAAAGCTTTACTGCTTCACAAAAAGACAAAGATAAAAGGGAGATACAATAACTGACAATAAAATAAATTAACAGTTCATGATACAAGACAATAAAATTATGAAAATGCAATAAATAAAAAATACAAATGCAACAGTAATTTTTTTGCCCGGATTTAAAAGAACTGAGGAAACTGCTTTTACTTTTACTGTTGTACTGCGTTTAGTCTGCCACCTATTTCTTAATAAGTTATCCTCAAAATTCCTAAATGTGTGTATTTCTATTGCTATTATTTGTATTTTGCATTATAAGTGAATACCCCACCTTTACCTTCTTCAGTGCTGTAGTCATTGCTGTTTGTTTGTGTCTTGTGTTTGACCTGCAGGTGTCCTGGCTGCAGAGGGAGGTGCACCAGGGCGAGCAGAAGCTGGACACAGCCGAAGGGCAGATCTCCACTTTGAAGGAGGCCCAGGACAAACTGTTAGAAGAATTGGATGCAACCCGAGGCCGCCTCCGAGAAACCAGCAACCTGCTAACAGCCCTGCAGGTCAGCATTCACTCACCCCCAGAGCACACCTCTGTCAATGTACAGTTTGTGGCAACAATCAAAGCCACACAGGCAATACTGATAGAACGGTATTAAGAGCGTTGTTGTGTTTCAAACATGGTATATCAATCAATCAGCGTTCATTTATGGTACATTTAAAACAGCTTGTACTGAACCAAAAAAAGCAAAACAATAAAAGCAACATTTACAATGAGAAAAGTTGTGTTTTGAACAGGGATTTATGATGCTCAAGTTCTAATGTGCAAAGACAATGACACAACTGTGGTCCTACAACAGAAAAGGCCCTGTCTCCTCTGATCTTCAGCCTGATCCTGGTGACTTCCTGGGCTGCAGAGGGAAGAGCTCTGGAAGGGACATGGGGTTCAAATAAGTAGGAAGGCACCATGCCATTTAGACTCTTAAAAACAATCAATTCAAGTTTCTAATTGACTCTAAAATGTACAGGGGGCCAGAGCAGGACAGGAGTGATGTGGTCCCAGCGCTTCTTCCCAGTTAAAAGCCGAGCTGCTGCATGCTTAACTCCTAGTTTAGCCGTGAGCTCACAAACATGTATGGCCTTTATAAATTGCGAATGTGGAATGTATGTTTTTATTTTTTACTTCCAACTCTTGACTGATAAAAACTTTAAGATTTATATGGTCACAAAATGCAAATGCCAAAAAGGAATGCATCCCGTATTCAAACTGGCTTAGCTTCCTCTTTGTTCCTGTTGAGCTGAGCAGGGTAAAAACACTGACAGCCTGTCCTTTCAGCGTGTCTGGGTAAATACATGATTCAAAATGTGCAAAAATATCACTATTTTAGCCTTTATTACTGAGTTTAAGTTTGAATAAATCAGCATGTGACTGTTTCTTTACTCACTTCATCTCACTAAACCTTCTGACTGGATTGGACCGTTAGCTTTTCATTAAATACCCAACAGCTTTTGACTGAAATCACTTTGAGCCGCAATTGGAAAGGATTCTGAGGCTGCCATGTCTGGTTAAAGTTTCCAGCTAAAAAGATAAATTTAAAATTAGTCCAAAATAAGCGTAAAAGTTCTCCAAATTAAATCCTTCCAATTTCATGACTACTTTTTATAAACTTTTTTAAATTATGGTTATACGACTTGTAACAATTACTAAACTAGAATAATAACACTACATGATTCATTCCTCAATATTTGAACTAAAACATGTATGTAAAGAATGTAAGTAGCTTGTTCCTGTTTGTTTTAGTTCGTCATGTGCGCTCATTATGTAGATTACACCTCATTTTAATAACCATGTAACCACTATGACGGCTTAAGTGAGTTCTCTCCCTGTCAGCATCTCGTGTTTGTCTTGCAGGGAGAGCTGGAGACTCAGAAACGACAGCACGAAGCCAAACTCATCACGACCAAAGAGGAGGAGAAGCTCAAGATGGACAAGATGGCGCTGGAGCTGGAGCTAAAGTGGACGGAGACTCTCAGGTGTGTATCGCCGCCCGCGCTCTTTGTCCTCTCTGTATCGGAACAAAGACACAGCGTGAAATTGAGGGTGGATGAGAAAGGTTTGTTGTCCGGCTGCAAATGCGGACCGTGACAGAGCATTATCTGAGTGGAGTGCCGTCTCTATTATGTCTTTTTCAGTGCGTACAGTGTCTTCATTTTTATGTGACAGTCTCAAATGACTCTATTAGAAGAATGTTGGAACGGTGCAAGAAGAAGTTTTATAGTCTTTTTGTTTTGTTTTAAACCAGGGTGCCAGGGATTCAAACTTTTTATTGTAATATATATAGGACGTGGCAGCTATTCTTCAGTTAAAATCTTTCCTCATACAATTTGCTATTAATACCATTATCTCTGCAATTGTTATTTTATTACTAAGAAGGAAAGCAACTGTCAGAGAAGTACTTAGATATGATTGATGTGTATGCGGTTCTATTTTTTTATGAAGACATAAAAATAGGCCATGTCAACCACCAATCTGTCAAATCTCCCACATGTAACCCACATGTTCAGGAACAAATGTTTCACTTTGCTAACTTGGTTTAAGCTCATGCATTCAACACCCATAAGATTTGTGGGTTTTACTTTGGTTTAACTACAGCGCAGAGGGAGGGTGCTGTAGACAACTTCTAACAGGACTTGAATAATGGAATAGTATTTCCCCAGGAAGTCTAGAGAATAATGAGGCTTTGTCAATAAGTTTGCAGAAAATAGACGTCACAAAATGGTCTCTGTGATATATCAAAGCTAATAGGCCACTGATACAAAGGCTTTTGTTCATTTCAATTCACTTAAATTATTGTCTGAAAATAAAGTACAATCACCTATCTGTATGTTTCAGTTTAGTATAAGTGTAATAATTTGAATCAAAATAGTGAAATAAGTATGACAGGAAATATTTTTAGTTTTTCATCTTTACTTACTGAGCAGTCTATTCTGCAGCAGTTGCCTGTTCATTTGGTGTTGAGAGTAAGTACTCTGTGGTTAGTGAGCCGTCTGAATTAAGGCCCAAGCTCTAATCCTTGTTTCACGGAGGAAGCAGACGCTTTCTCTCAGCGGTGATGGCCTAATCATTGAAGCGCTCTGGGGATTACCAAATTTACAGAGCCTGCTCAGCAGATCCGTGTAAAGAGATCTTTAACATTGACCTGTTCTACATGAGCTCAACAACAGGGAAAGGACACACTCTCCTGTGCAGACAACGTGCCTTTGCTTTAAGTGTGTTATCAAGCCATTGTTCTGTCCACTACTTCACAGGTTTTATATTGAAAGCAAGTATCATCAAGGATTTATCTTATTGCCACTCATTGAAAATGTTTTCTTAGCTGACTGTATAGAACAAAATAAGGAAAAAGTTTCTGATAAACAACAACACAAGTATCCAGGATGCTTTTTCCAATTGTGTTAGCTGTTAAATGCCAACTTTGATTAATTCTGTGGTCAACTCTAGATCAACCAAGTGTTAAAGGATATACACTAACAGCAGTAGGTGATTTGAGGGGGGATGCCAACCCCCTCTTGACAAAATAAGATTTTTTTTCCCTGCATTACACTGCACTGCAGACACACGCAGCAGCAGTGCACAAAGGTGGAAGTGCTGTGATTCGCCACTGCTCAGGTCAATGCGCAGCTCTCATTGGTTTATCTGCTGCATGTCCCGGCTCCTGTGTTTGTTTGGCTGTCTCCGTTCATGTGTGCGTGCGCAGCGGCGTGCACTTGTAGTCGCAATATTCAGACTGTATCAAAAAGTCTAATCAAACTAAAAGGAACAAGAGAAAATATGTTTATCTGCTTTAAATAAGTGCTGTTAGGCTACAACAAGCCCTGCACTTGAGTCAAAATCTGAAGGGTCTGATCACTGCAGCAAGAGTGAAGAGACCACAGACTGACTACCACCTGATCATTAACAGCAGCGCGAAATCAACAACTCTGGAAACAGTTTGGAATCCAGCGAGAACAACATTATGATTACGTGAAGACACTTCAACAAGCAAGCAATCATGTCTTCTTTTGTTCATTATTTTTATATATATATATATATATATTTGTCTCAACGCAATAAAACAGCCAACAACTCTAATTCTTAGGAACAATTACAGCTACATTTGAATTTGTACCAACATGTACTACACCTAAATCTGCTGATATGTAAACTATAAAGGCAATATGTCTATACTCATAAAGAAGTGCAACAACAGTGAAATAGCACTGTATTTGGCACTGTATTATGTTTTTTTTTAATAGAAATTCAGCAGCTATAACACATTCCAAGAAGAACTGTTGTCGTATATTTAGTCTGATTAGTCAATGCGTATCTGTGTGTGCTTGTGCCGAGCCGACCAGCGCGTATATATGTGTGCGGTGGAGCGAGGACATGAGTGGTTCACGTGCGGAGGAGGCGGCTGGTGAACGTGACGGAGGTGGGGCCGGCCTGTCACTCTGCAGAGCCCGCAGTCGCATCAGAAAGGCTGGGTTTAGCTGCTCTCATATCCACCATACGCCCACACTGCTTTTACATGGCACAGACACAGAAGGACCGCCAGAAGGACCACAGCATGTCTCAGAAGCAATGTGCTGGGATGAGAAGGGGCTAACACGCTACTCCTGGGGAATAGAGAAATTAATTTAAAAAATACATTAATAAATATTGCTCAATGTTTTGTATTATTTTATAAATGAACAAACACTGATTAATCCCACTGAGTAACATCATAGTAAATACTGATAATGTCAACCAAGAGACATACTCACAGCAGACCTCATGATTCATAAACAACAAATCCATTTTGTCGGCTGTGCGTCAGTCGTTTGGTCAAGTGACACATTTCAATTTAAAGTGCATATGACAAGTTAGATTTCTCTAAAACCTAGTGATTATATTTAAGAATTTACAAAAAATGTGGCCCCATTTTTGGTGACCTGTATTTTGTTAAATGTTGGGAAAAATGTCAGTTGTGTGTAAATTGTCTGCTTTTTTGGATTAAATGTTGCTTATTGATGACATAGACAGAGGGATGCACATTTGAACTGCAACTTGACTGATGTAAAACTATTTACTAAACTTATTTACCACAGAAACTAGCCCGAAGTAAGGCATAGTCAGGAAACATGAGAACCTGTCATATGCACTTTAAATCACATACGTTGTGTACATCTATAAATCTTAATAAATAATTATCTCAGATGGTGGGGACTATGGGAGATTTACTGTTTTTGACAGAAACATCCAAACTAGAAATCCACAGACGATGATCCATATCATTATTTGTTTGAAATTGGTTCCACAATCCTGCAATATATCGCTCATGGCTTAAAGTCATTTCAAATGAGAACAACCACGCTTCTGGAGTTGAATAATGGCACCACTTTCTGAGGCTATTGTGAACAAATAATTTCAGAGCCGGAGAAGATGTTGAATTTTGTGCTAGTTTTTTGTTTCATGTGGATAGGCCCAGTAATTACAGACTCATTAAACATAGAGTAAACCAGGATACTCTGCAATATGACAGTTAAACAGTGAATTCTACTCTATAATTCTGACCTGCTCCAGCTCAACGTTAAACTATTGGAGTTCCTGAATGTTGTGTTTTCACGTGAACACACCCTGCTACGCTCAGGCCATCTCACCTTTGTAAAATAGTAATTTCTTAGTCATGCATATAATGTCCACAATGGTGAAACAGTGTATTATTTGAGGATAATGCATCTACCTGTGCTTCTGTAGAAAAGTCCTACTATGACAAGCCTATTCATCATCAAATATGAACTCTGGCTTTCAACTGTCCACCACAATAACGTCTCTTGTCTTTATGGATATCCTCAATTCATTTCTCCTTGGACAAATTAACGGCTCTAGTCATAGATACATCTCTGGCTTAGGTCATAAAATCTGTGTCTGTAATTAAATTATTGATATCCACAATATAACAAATATAGATTTACATGACTGAATTATGACTATCCATACATTTGGTTTCAGATACTATTCATTGCTGACTAGTCATAATTCTAATTCAAGATTTCAAAAACTCTAAAAAAATTTATTTTAAGATATTTTTAGATCTCAAAAGTTTATTTTAACAATCTGCCAAAATAACTGATTTGTTGTGAAGTACAGCATGGGGTGCAAAAACAAACTAAGATGGCAGACAGGATTTTGTGGCTTGAGGTTCTGAAGTGAGCCTTCTTGCTACCTTGACATTTTACAAAAAAAAAGGTTGAAAGTATATAACCTTGTGTGGCCTTGCTGTATCTAAATATCTCACACGCCTGTACCCTGACCTTAGACTTGAAACCGCCTCCTCAGAACAATGCCATCTTTCAAGTGCTTGTTTGTCTGCGTTGTGTTGCAGGCAGGAGTGTAAGAAGCTTCGAGAGGAGCTCAGAGAGGACCACGAGGAGGACAAGACCAACGCTCTGGCTCAGCTGTCCCAGACCAAAGACCAAGAGCTGAGTAATGCACGGGAGAGCTGGCAACGCAAAGTGGAGGACTTACTAGAGCAGGTAACTACGGGACACAGAGAAGAGACTAAGCACTTTTAATCCTGTCCGTCTCTGCTGGAACATGGAAATAAATGACAGTACAATCTGACACGATCATAAATGACGATGTTACGATACTAACATTTCGAACAGGATTTAAGACTGTTCTATTCAAGACAGTTATTTATTTTTGTTACCATGTGGTCTAATATTAGTTCTGATAAAGATCAAGATCATTCAGCGATCTAGTTTAGAAACTAGTTATTATTTTTGATACTTTTGACAAGCCTATGAATATTTAACGGAAATCTATTTGCGTGGCTCTTAATTTAATTTTGTAAAATAACAGAATTCTGAAATAAGAAGTTGTGCAGAAGTGAATTTACTCCTTTTTCTTAATTGTTCTCCGCGTGAATGCTATGATTTGTCACTTTTCCTGTTGTTTATCTTCACCATCGACATTCACTCACAGGACCAAATTTCCAAGGCTTTTCCAAAATGTCGTGTGATAATATACAGTCAATGGGTTCATGGATTTTTAAATCTCTCAATTGCTGCAGCAGGCCAGTTTCAACTTCTATTCAAAGAAATGTGTGCAGAAATGGTCTTGTTATTCATAACTGCAGTATTGGTTTCCGAGAGCTGAATGGCGCTCCATTGTGAAGCCGTGTTCTTGGTGTTGTTGTGCGGCTGCTGACTTCAGTGTTGGCCCATCGCTGACACTCATCGATCGTGCACTTACTCACAATGCTCGTCTTATTTGTGTTCAGAGCCTTCCCCGGGGACAGACTTAAGACTACAAAATGATGAATATGCATTTTATACAGCGGCAGAAATGAAAGATGGGTTTATTTTAATTGATGCAACAGCTGCATGCACCTGATGTATCACTCCATTTAATACCAAACATGAGAATTATTTTACTCCGAGCGGCCTCCTGCCTGACTGAAGATTTGGAAGTGCTCATTATTTTATTCTGCAACACTGGAGATTAGGTAAACTCTGACCTACCATGTCCTGTTTTAAATATTCTCTAACAATTTTTGACTACCTTGTTGGTCTTAAAACTTGCGAAATAGTTCAGTCGTGTTGCAGTGTAGACCAAGCCTTGCTCTTGGTGGATTATGAGCAGAAATGAGTTGTAAAACATCTTCATTGTACACCACACAACTTTGCCAAAATTACTTTAACTAACGGCCTAAATTATTTTACTTGTAAATATGGCAAAAGAGAAATCACACATTTTCTTCCCTTGTATTGATCAATCCCTATTTTCCATCCAGTGTTATTCTTTCTGATTAAAAGCAATCCTATTTTCATAATAGTCAAATGTATTTCTTCAAAATCTAAATTCTACTCCAAACTGCACCCTTTTACTGACAGATAATATGCGATAGACCTCTACTATTTTAAACTAAATAAGCAAGCTTTATAGAAGTATCTCCTGCATCTATTGTAGTGTCTAATATATAAAAAAAGCTTAAGGATTAGTAGTGACACACAAAAATATATTGGATAAAATCTTTTGTCACTGTTGTCATAATAATCTCGTCAGAAATCGAGTTACAGCCATCATAGTATCAGTGTATCTCATGTAAATTTTTATCTTCACGTACTTTTGTTGGATCAAAGTATTTGTCTGAGTACACTCATGTATACATTTACTGCCACACAATAAAACCCCTAGAGCAATCAACAACTGCTTTAACATGATGTGAATTTTAAGTATATAAAACTGTGATCCGATTGACTCCAACAGTTTCAAGTGGAGTGGCTGTAATTACTGTGTCTGTTAGGAAATCAATGCAGAGAAAAAGACTGTAAGTGCACGTGTACAAAGCGCCACGTCGACCCCGCAGGACATGTTATCTGTTTGCACTGACGCACTGGTCCTCAGAGGAAAGACTATTTTTACCACAATACATTTGTGTTACTCTGGTATCGTCATTTGGCTTTTTTAGCATGTGATTTTTCTGCTTAATGTTCAAAGATTCGTTTCAGCCACACAATTCACTCTGATAAACTCTGCTCACTTAGATTGGATAGCGACTGTTAATTGATTTTGCTAACCCCAGATACAGCGCTTGCTATGGGAGATATGCACTGGTACAGCGCTGTTGATTTCCATTAATGAATTAAGCTGGATCACATGCAGTATACATTATCAGATCTAGTTAGTTGTGTGTGTAATGGCTAATGGATTGTTCAAAATGGGAGGAAAAGATGTGTTTAGGGTTAATATTATGTGCATTGCTATTCTTTTTGTGTGGAGCAAATAGAAATAACTTTACAGATGGCCTCAATTTTCTACAGTAGTAACTTCAACTTACTAAAGCAAACATCAAATCGCACTCCACTGCTCCTTCAGTCAAATACCACAGCTCCTTGTTAGCTTGTTCTGAAACGACATTGATCTAATTGATATATGGTGTAATTCTGTATAATTCAGGCATTCTTTTCCTAAATTATACAGACGCTGCTGCTTTGCATAGAGGCCTGCCAGTTTGAATACGTAAAAGAGTGTAGAAGTCTGACTGCAGCTAAAAATAAACTAATGGTTGTCACACTGGGAATGGTTGACCCATGAGCCTCCACTCAGAATCTCAATCTATAAAACTGGCTTGATAAAAACTCCTGCTGAATACAGGCTGTTTTTCAAAGAACAAAACAGAAAAGGATTTGACTGCCAGAGGCTACAACACTTTTAATGTTTGTTTATCGCTAATTGACTCCCACATTTATTTTCACTTTGCCCCAAAAGATTAGAATAATTTGAATTGCCAAATACTTCCTTATTCTATAAATTATACTTTTATTTCTACATCAAGATTTCATAATGAAGCTCCACATGCTGTATGCCGTAGTTTACTGGTAATTTGCTCACGGATGCAGGACAATCCATGTCCAAGTCACACTGACCACGACTCAGAGTAAAGTAATGCTGTACAAAAATGTTCTCTACATTTTTTAATATTGTTTTTTGTACAAGCTTTCTCTTTTGCGTTGTTAAAGAGGAATAATGAAGCTGTTTGTGTTGTCCCTGTGTCTGGTGCAGATCTCTCTCTTGAAGCAGAGCCTGGAGATGCAGTTGTCCCAGTCGCAGTCGTCTCTGCAGCAGCTGCAGGCTCAGTTCAGTCAGGAGAGGGAGCACCTGCGGCTGCAGCTGGACGAGCTGCAGACAGAGCACCAGCGCAGACAACACCGGCTCCAGGAGAACCACTGCGGTGCACTGCAGGAGCTGGAGCACACCCGGCAGAGGAACCTCAAAGTAAGAAAAACAAACGCTCCATCAACACAGGGCTGGGAAGTCACTCGTGTTATAAAAGGTGTTTGTACTTAAAACACAGAGTTGGGCACATTACATGGGCATCTGAAACCAAGAGGGTTCTGAAGCATTGAGGCTTCACTGTCTCTGGACTCACTATGAAAACATCAGCACTTAAAAGTCTTTGGTAACTAATAGCCTTGATAAAGTATGATCACAAAGGCCTTTGTCAAAGGGCGAAGGTTGCATGTACTCAAGGCTTTAGTGCTAAACCCAAAAACGATAACAATTATTAAAAATGTTCAGGGTTTGCACATCTTCAATAAAAAAATCAGGACAGAGATACTCAAATTTAGTATTGTCATGATGATTTTAGTTTGACATGTTTCTTGGGCTGATGTGATGATGTGTTGATTGTAGCTCTCAACAAGAAAACAACAATGATTGGCCAACTCTTAAATGGGCCTGGAAGAACTCGATAAAAGTCTGTCGACACAACAACAGAATGTAAGCTCTCTAAGGAAGGCTTCATGTCCAAACACGTTAGAGTTTACTTGTTGTACCCAAATGGAAAAGTTATGTGAGTATCTCTGTCCTGATATTTCTCAAACGAATATGTGCAACCACTGAACATTTGTAATCATTTTGATCACAAAGACTTAGTTTATGATGTACAAATAGTTTATTAAGAATAATTCAGGCTTAGTAACTACTTAATAATACTAATGAATACTTAATTACATAGTTACTAAGTCTGAATCATTCCTAAAAAACAATAAATTGTTCTTGCATGCTTTTATAGGTCTAATTGAAGTATTACCTAGACTTTCTGCTAGTTACATGTTGCTAACTGCTGTGCCGCTAACAGGCCTTGTCATGAACATACAACCCAAATGAAAATGATAGTAAATTTATGCGAGGGAAAGTGCCACTAACTGCTTTCTCTTGTATTGACTTTTTGAAGCTTGTCCCATGAAAGCCGTGCATGACATCGTAATGCGATTGTCGCTTCATGGAGTCAAGGTTAGAGTGGCACAGACTCATCAGCATTACTCACTGACATCAAGTCTAGTGTTTCCTTTTTACACCGTCAAAATATGCACCATGAACGCACCACGCTCGTCTTGACGTGCCAAGAAAATGTTCCTCAATTATAATCCTTCCATTTTACAGTCAAGGTCGATTTGGAAGTGCTATACATCGCAAAAACCAAATCCTCCTCCTGGTCCGGAGCCCTAATTGTGTTAATGCTTTGAGGTGGCTCAGAATAGAGAGACTGGGGGTGACTTCTGCGGTCTAATTTGTTATAAAGCGAGGATAAAAATAGACTAAATAAAAAATGTGAGCGATTTTGACATCAATGTTTTCTCTTGAATTTTGGATAAACGGCTTGAGATATTTGCCAATACATGAACACTAAATAATATATTATTCTGTTGGCATTGTAATTGCTCTCTCTGGGTGGAGTCTGCATGTCCTTCCTGTGTTACCGTGGGTTCTCTCTGGGTTTTCCGGCTTCCTCTCACAGTCCAAACACATTCAAGTTGTCAACTGTAAATTGGCCCTAGTGAATGAATGTGAGAGTGAATGGTTGTCTGTGTGTCTATGTCTCTGTGTTAACCCAGCGATGAGCTGGCCCCTGTCCAGGATGTACCCCGCCTAAGGCCCAAAGTCTCTGGGATAGTGCTCCAGACCCCCATGACCCCTAAGAAAGAAAGTAGAAAATGAATGAAAAAATAGTATTGAAGAATCTTTGCCTGGGATCCAGAACACACACTATAAGTCTGGTCACCACTCCGTCCGTCGCCTGAGTCAAACCTGAGTCAAACCTGAGTCAAAACTGAGTCAAGCCTGAGTCAAGCCTGAGTCAAGCCTGAGTCAAGCCTGAGTCAAACCTGAGTCAAGCCTGAGTTAAGCCTGAGTCAAACCTGAGTCAAGCCTGAGTCAAGCCTGAGTCAAACCTGAGTCAAACCTGAGTCAAGCCTGAGTCAAACCTGAGTCAAGCCTGAGTCAAGCCTGAGTCAAGCCTGAGTCAAGCCTGAGTCAAGCCTGAGTCAAGCCTGAGTCAAACCTGAGTCAAGCCTGAGTCAAGCCTGAGTCATTATTTACGTGAAGCATGTAAAAAAAACAGAGGAGCTCAGTGGTTATCATCATTTAGAACAAAATGAAACTTCTCTCACTTCAGATTAACAACGTTTATTTGCTTATTTATTCCATAAATCTGCAATGTTTTTCAGTCTTAGTGATTTTTTTTCCCTTTCGTCTTCCTCGTAAGCGGCCATGTTTGTTTGATACAGACAGGCCATGCTTGTCCCTGATTGGCTCATCTACCAGTCACTCACGCCCACTTGAACTCAGGGAGATGAAAATCATGACCAGACGGGTATAGATCTGTATAAAAACACTGAGAGATATCATTTTGGATTTTCTAAGCAACGTTTTAGCACCCTTTATACAAAAATAACTACTACTAAATTAAAGCTTTATTTTCATGTATACGTTAAAACAGCTAGTTAATAATTGAACTATGTAGTGATTATGTACAGTGGGTAGTCACATCTTAAAGTATAAAGGATAGTCGATTAAAGTTTTGGTTTGAAAATTTCACAGCAGAAGCTCCATTCATTATTTAGTGTGTAGATGCTAATTAGCAGCTGTAGCTAACACAGTACCTTATTAAAAAGACAGCTAAGGAAAATGCTATTTCCCATCTTTGTCAAAGATCATACTTTGAACTAGTCACTCTGCAGCTGATAGACTCTAGCACTCTACTGCCACTTTAATACTAATTATACTGACTTATGTTTACTCGAGTTTGCATGTTCTTCCTGTGTCTGCGTAGGTTTCCTCCCGGTGCTCCGCTTTCCCCTACCACTAAAAACAATTCAATAGGCTCCTCCCCTCTGGGCCAGGACGCTCCTGAAAAAGAGATGCTAAATCTCTGTGACTTTCCTGGTTAAATAAAGGTCAATAAAAAATAATGTTCGTCGTATTTCCAACTAAATTTTAATACTAAGGAAAAAGTCAGATACAGGATACAGATTTCTATACCATTGTGGTAATTAAATACACTGTAATTACACAAAATAATAGTAATTTAATTTAATATATTGATTTGGTCTTACAGTAGTTCTGATACAGAGCAAGACTAAAATTATTCAGGAAAGGTCAATATTTGTCTTTTTTCTGTATGAAATCGGATGAGTAGATACTTAGTCATTTAATTTGCCTCCAGTTTGTACATTTGAAACCATGAGCTGACTTGAAAGGACCATCTCTTACTTTTGAATTTTTCGCCATCCTCACGGCTTTGCACTCTGTATATGTGAATCTTTTACAGCCTCACCATGTTTATATTTCTGTCAGTGGCTCACAAAGAGAAAACTCAATTATGTGGAGTGCTGGCATTAGAGCGATGACTGTGCTGCACGTTCAGATGGTGTCGGCTTTATCTCCTCACAGCTCACAGGCCGTTATATCCGCAGAGAAATAAAGTTGCTACGAATCCCAGCTACAAATTCAGACGCACGCATTTGCTTAATTCAGAGACTTATTTCTGGGCAAAGAAAGGCTCCAGCATCTAAAAAGAGGGAACTGTTCTTCAGACAATTAAAGACTTCTGACGTATCTAATATCTTGCCTCTAGTATTTCCAACTATAATCGTAAGTTTACTTCAATCTAAATGGAAACTATCTCATTATTGACTTGCAAGCTTTTTCTGTATCCAACCTCTTTCTGGTTGAAGGCACTGTACCCAGTTTTCACCCAGGAGTAAGAATGAAACTGTATGAAATGCTCACTGTGTAAAGACCAAAAAATACCACATTATGAAAGTTGCAGTATTTTTATTATTGGAGTTGCATATTTTATAATGCTTAGCAAAAACACAGACTTCTTAACTTCTGTATTGCTTCCTAATTATTCCATACTGTAACTGTGCAGAGATTTAGGGAAACGCAGAGCAATTCAGGACAAAACAAGTGATTGAGTCCATACACGCGGACAGAAACCTGAGCTGAAAGACTTGAGATTATTCCATCCTCATGATTGTGTTCACAACTATTCTATTTGATGAGATGTGCGGACCAACTTCTTTACTAGTTTATATGTAGCTTTTTTTCCTGCACAGTCCCTTTTAAGAACCGATGTGCGTGTCTCTCTTTTCATTCAAATAATTAAAACTAAATATGAAAGGAACAAGTGCACTTTTCAGTCCCAGAGCCTCAAACCGGAGCAGAAACTAACTCAATGTCCACGAAACACGTCATGAAGCAATGCAATACAATGTGTCATAGTTAAAATAAAATATATCTTTTATTTTTGACTAAAACTATTATTAATTTAGTCAACTTAATTAACGTGGTGTTTTCAACGACTAAAACTAGACAAAAAATATGAAGAATCATTGTCTAAATCTAAACTAAAGCTAATACACAGACTAAAACTAAATTATATATATATATTTTAAATCTAACACGGTTCTACACATTGTAAATAAATATATTCCTACAGTATTGTTTAACTGACCTCAGGGTGAGTCAGGTCAACACAAATTGTTGCTCTTTCCAAATAAGTGGTTGAAAAGTTCTTGTTCAGATTGAACCTAACTATTAAGTTTTGTTAAAATAATGTGTTTTATGTAAATTATGTCCCTACTAACGCTGAATAATATAATTTGACTTTTGTTTTAGCTTGCATACATCAACTGAATTCATGCACAGTTCCTACATTTTTTAGCTGCCTCCAAAAGGTCAGGATCCCTATTTTAACAATCTGCTGATATATATTTTAGAAATTGTTTGGCAGAGTTTATTCAACATTATACACCTGCCTGTATCTCCTCACAGCTTAATCTAAAATGGCTTTTTTAATGTTATCTCCCCAGCGAGCAGCCAGTGCTTTATCTGTAATGGGCTCAGCCGGGCTTGTGCTGCCTTCTGCTTTGGGCTGAAGGAGCTTTCGAACAAAGTGGAGATCATCGTAATTCAGTGCTGAGTCAGACCAATGGGAACCAGGCTTTTTACAACTGTTTTAAAGTGTTCGTTAGGGGTTCGCCGCACGGATTCTCCCAACAATCCCAGTTTTGCACGCTCCTAAACCACATCTATTCCACCTCCCACTCGACTTGAAGTTGTCCTTGGGTCCTGGATTAAGACTTTATTCAAAGCGTCTGGATCAATCCTACACCGCATGGCTTTGTTGGCTCTTCCATTTGGAAAATACCCAAAAGCAAAGCGCGACATACACTGTCCTCAATTGGAGACAGACACAAATAGGCCACAAAAGACAGGAGGCGATAGAACTGTAGTACACTATAGTCAATTTGTAATTAAAGGATTCTTAACAGTTAGCTATTCAAAATTAGGATTCTTAGCATTTAGCACACAAACAGAGCATTGTTAAGAGGTGTGGTTTTATCTTAAAAGAACCAGCTTATAAGAAATGGGCTTTGCTTTTAAGTGGCCAGAAGACGTTTGAGTGGTAGTTTTACAGTTATGCAAATAAATAAATAAATATATATATATATATATATATATATATATATATATATATATATATATATATATATATATATATATATATATATATATATATATATAAATGAAGCAAATGAAAGGAATGTCAAATGTGATTAAATTATGTACTTGGGCCTCAAAAAACTCCTGCCATGGAGACAATAAATAATAAATAAATACCTAAATAAATTGATACCTTTGGAAAAAATTACTTTCAGACTTAATTTGGAAATGGACAATTTGGACAGATTTGGACAAATTTGAACATTTTGGACTAAATATGACTTTTATTTCAATTTAAATATGCCGTGTATTTCTTTGGATGTTTTGTTGATGTCTACCTGTGTTGTTATTTAGATTTTCATTCTTTAGTCGCGTTTTTTGTTCTGTAGTGTTCTAGATTTATGCTTTTATTCTAATTTTATTTTACAAACGTGGTTGTAATAGTGCCTGGAATCCTGCATCATGCAACTCAAAAAGCAGCAGCATCAATGGCATGACCTGAGCCAAAACGGCAGGCTATAAAAAGACTCCATTGTACCATCATATTTTTGTATTAGTTAAGGTGTCTTTATTCGTGCCCTGGGCTAAATTAGCTAACTTTCCTGTAATGCTGTATTATTAGTGGTACTCTGCTATTTGCTTCTGTTCTCCGTAAGCTGCTCAGGGTGGTAGAACTTAACACAACACTTTGGGGGATTGGGAAAGCATGCGACATGAATAGGAGATTGAATGTAGTGTCACTTTGGGAGGCCTGCTGTGCCCTATAGCAACAGCTCAGTGCCTCGTCAAATGTCTCCTCTGTGTTCTGAATATTCATACTCTGCTCATTTGCATATCGGTAAATGCCACAGCTGTTCCAGTGTTGATGTGCTTTTAATTAATAATTTCCAAAATGTCATACTAATATTTTACCTGCAAGTCACCAGCTTGAACTTTTAGGATTGAAGCACCTTCTTCAATGACGAAGCATGTTGATTAAAACATCATGAGCCACTTTCCAATGGGTTGTTTTGATATTCTTTTATTTATTCAGCACATGCAAAGGGAGCATGATTGTGAGGATCTACAATCACTCACAGTTAGTCAAAAGGAAGAAACAAATGCAAATTCATCTTTTGGTTTAAAGTTCACAGAATGTCTTTACTTGCAAAAACAGTCAAGGGTTTGCTACTGTTATGTGCTGCAGCTTGTGAAATTATCAACTGTAAAATAATTAAGAAATGTATTTTGGTATATTTTATTATTCATTCATTCTACAATTATTTTCCACATTTGTTATCTTGATTGCTAACACACACACACATACACACACCCCTACGTACAAATGACTCATTCATTCATTCTCAACATTTGTTAGACATTTGTCCCTAAACCCACCTCTGAAGGTTAGCTGAAGACATGCTTTTAGTGTGAGGGGATGCAGATTGTCTAAAGGAGCTGAATATTGTGTTAAAATAGTATGTTCTAGAGCATGTGAGAATTGTATGTGACTTATGTAGAGAGCATCCTTAGACATCCGCATAGCTTGGTGATTGAAAGCTTGTCCTTAAATGACCCACACACACCATTGTCTTTCCATTGTACCAGTACTTTCTGCTCGTCACTTAAACCTTTATTGTATTTTCCTGACAGCAGAGGAAAAATAGAGCCGTGCTGATGATCACATGTAATTGTTGGGTTGTCACTGCTGTCAGAGGCTTTGAGAGCTGTCTTTTTCGCTATTAATAGACGGATAGACGGGCCATACTACATAATACAGAAGCAACATCTTAAACTTTTAGCAGTTTATTTCTTTATTTAAGAGAAAAGGGGGGACATTGCATATATGAACATTTAAACAAATTTAAATAAATAATAATAAATTATAGCCTTGGGCTAATTTCCATCTGCAGACCCCATGAAGATTGATGTTACAGAACAATAAAACACACACACACACCACACACACACACACACACACACTAGTTCCACAAACAGCTGGACAGAAAGGTGGCAGACAAGGACAGTTTCATGTTAGTGCAAATATTCAACAATAACATGTTAAAGAAGCTGGAGAGTGACAGGTGATTTAGAATCTGTTTCATCTGTGTTCAATCACATCAAATATAGATTTGTATGTCCTCTAATGTTGTCCAAATTTATAAAACCATTCAAAATCATATAAAAGTTGGTATACATTTTGTGTTTTGGTTCTCAAACCATTCCAATCAAAAAGCTGAATGAGTTTCCCTTTATAAGATAAGATATGTTTTCCCCTGTATTTTGTTTTCCACTGTAGCCCCTCGAGGCAACTACTGTTGTGATTTTGGGCGTTACAAAAATAAATTGAATTGAATTGAATTGAATAAGATTAGATCACCTTTATCCCACAGTCTGGAAATTTCAGTGTTGCAACAAAGGGTACAGAAGCAGATTAGGTACAGTGTAAATAATATAAAACAGATAACTTAACATAAAAAACTCTAATAAAAAACTTAGAAAAACAGATAACTTAGAAAAAAAGAAAACTAATATGAATCTCAATAATAATAATAATAATAACACTCTCATTTACAGCTGTCGTATGGACATATTGCACAGGGATGCTTGACATTACATCACAGTATTGCGCAGGAGTATAACAGTATTGCAGGAGTATAACAGTATTGCACAGGATTATGAAAACTGAATGACACGTTCAGGACTAACAGTGTTTGGTGTAGAGTCTGACAGCAGCAGGAAGGAAAGACCTGCGAAACCTCTCCTTCACACAGCGAGGGTGGATCAGTCTGTCACTGAAGCTGCTCTCCAGAGCGAGTGTCCTGCAGGGGATGAGACTGGTCCAGCATTGATGTGAGGACCCTTCTGTCCCCCACCTCCTGCACCGAGTCCAGAGCACAGCCCGGGACGGAGCTGGACTACTTGATGACTTTGTCCAGCTTCTTCCTCTCCCTCTCTGTGATGCTGCTGCTCCAGCAGATCTCACCGTACAGGACGGCTGATGCCACCACCGAGCCATAACTGGGGTCGGTTTGTGAGGTAGTCCAGGATCCACTCCACCAGGTCGTAGTCCACACCAGCTGTCTCCAGCTTGTCCCTCAGAAGCAGCGGCTGGATGGTGTTGAAGGCGCTGGAAAGATTAAAAAATAGGATCCTCACAGCGCTGCCAGGCTTCTCCAGGTGAAAGAGAGAGAGCAGTGCAGCAGGGAGATGACGGCGTCCTCCACTCCGATGCCAGGCCGTTATGCAAACTGCAGTCCATGGCTGAGCTCACGGTGGAGCGGAGGTGGTCCAGGACCAGCTGCTCCAGTGTCTTCATCAGATGTGACGTGAGAGCAACTGGCCTGAATGGGCTGTCATATCCTATTTTTGTCGTAGGATTGACAGTTTGCAATAAACCCAAAGCCACAAGTGTTTGACAGCTAATGGTGTCCCTGGTTCAGTTGTACGGAGCTCAGGATTGTGTGCAAAATTAAATTTAGCGGTCATTCAAAAGTATTCTGACACCATAGAAATATGTATTGACTTATATTTGAAGCGGCGAGCCACAGATTGGTGGTCAAAACAGTAGGTCATTCAAGTTGGTGCATTTCATGTGGCTTTGTCAGAGCCAGTCAGCAGGAGACCTTGGGGCCAACAAAAATAGTTCTGAGAGGTGCTGAGAGGTTTGGCTGCCGGTCATAGTTTGGACACCTCTGCTATAGAGTGATAAATGTATTTACCATTAGTGACCCAGCAGCCTATCAGTTTGTTCCATCACGTTTTTGTTTAAGTTAATGTTGAGTGTTTTAGCTAATGCGTCTCTATAAACGTTTTGCACTGCTGCCAAAAAAAAAGGCGGATTTTGTCAATAACAGTCACTTTTAATAATTTGATAGCTTACAAAATCACTTCCATGTTATTTAGTTGTCCGCTGTCTTGTAATGTTTTTTCTACTTCTCTCTGTTTGTGCAGGAGCTGGAGGAGCGTCTTCGCCATCATCATCACGCTGAGTTACAGTCCCTCCGAGAGACCCATCGTCAGAGCATCGAGACGCTCAAACAGCAGTCAGAGCAGGAGCTACAGACGCTGAGATTTGAACTGGAGGACGAGGGAAAAGCCATGCTCGGTAACACATTACTCTCACTGGTTTACTAAACCCCTGTCTGCTGGTTGTTACTGCCGTCAGTGTAACATATAAGGTGTTAATAAGCACTAGTTAGACCTAAGTGATCATGCTCCTATCTACCGCTCTGTAGAATTGGAGAAAAGACGACACACACTTTGGAGGTTCAATGCCAGCCTGCTTAATGACCTTTTGTTTAAAGAAAAAATGTCCAACAACATTAAGACTTATCTGGAGCAAAATTATACTGGAGACATTTCTCCGCCCATCCTTTGGGATGCTTCCAAAGCAGTCTTGAGAGGACAAATTATAGCTATAGCCTCCGAAAAAAAGAAACAAAGGGAGAAAAAGCTAAATGAAAATGCAAGGAAAATTTAATTTGTTGGAAAACCATGCCAAAAAGGGGTGTCCTAAAATGTTACAAGAAAGAGGAGAAATGAATGATCTGACTTCACAGGAAATAGTTAAGAAAATGCTCTTTACCAAATAAAGAGAGTGGATCAAAGTTTTCTAAATTACTATCTTGGAAACTTTAAAAACAACAAGCTGAAAGAACAATTTTTAAAATACGAGACAGACAAAATTATATAATCTTAACTAAACAAGACAAAATTCAAGCAGCATTTGAATCCTTCTATAAAAATTGTTTTCAAAAATTCCAAAAAAAACTGTCGGAGAGGATGTGGCAGCCGGGAGGCAAATCACTATCATGTGTGCTTTGGGATTGTCCTGTTCCAGCAAAGCCTTACAGACAATGTATGACACCACCATTCCATTCAATTTCAGAAGTATGTATTTGGGCCTCAGGACTCCTGCCATGGACACAACCTGGAACATCTTCCTGGCAGCAGCGAAAAAAGCCCTGACAAAAAAATTTATGACACATAATGTACCGACGATCAAGGACTGGACTAACATTATAATGGACATACGTAACATGGAAAAAGTTACATTCAGACTTAATCTGAATATGGACAGATTTAACAAACTTTGGACTAAATGGGACATTTTTTCTGGGCCATAATTTAATTTAATTATCTCAAATATTGGTTGGATGTCTGCTGTTTTTATTTTGTACTTGCTTCCCCTCTCTGGTCGTGTTCCTTTTTCTCTGTGTTTGTTTTCATGTGTTGTTCAAATTAAAAAAATAAAAACATTTAAATTAAAAATATATATTAATAAGCACTAGTTATTTATCTATAAGCACTTAGACTAGCATTTGTAGATTCTTATAATACTTTATAAATGTTAATAAGCCATTAACCCAAACGTGTGTGTATGTGTGTGTGTGTTAAACGGTGTAAAAAATGTTTGTAAGACTATTAATAAGTTGCTTATTAAGCTGTTTTCAGTTCAGTTTCAGTGCTGAAAAAAAAAGTATTCTTAAAAAGATCAAAAATAATACACACACACACACGCGAACACAAGAGGAGACTTACGTAAGGTCGGGGTGAGACAGGAGAGATGACCAAGATATTAGCACTACTTTTAATCACTTTGCTCCATGGTTTGTACCGAGTTGTTGTTGTTGTTGTTAGCTGCAGAGAAAAGCTAATGCGCTGACTACAGCCGCATTTTGTCGGAGTTAAAGGGCCAGAGCCTCATTCTTCTTAAATGAGTTATTAAAATCATTAGAAAATCATTAGAAACTATTGATAATTGCTAACTTTGACAAATAGGCCTACATACGTTTATTCACTGCAATATGACAATAATTTGTCCTTGCGAAAACATTTTTTTAACCACATAATAAATATAGCCGGACTAAGAAATGATTTTGGAATTAAATTGTTTTTTAATCGAATTGACCCCAAGACCCCAAAAATCCAAATTGAATCACCAGGAACTTAAAGAGCCACCTAAAATATAGTAAATCCTAGTAAATGCCTTATAAGTGCTTATACAAATACTGTAACTAGTACTTTTTAATGCGTTATAAGTAGTTTACGTATGAATCTTATTTTACAGAAAAGTGTTTTATTCGGTCTTATCTCGCTCAAATGCAGTCTTTGGCATTGTTTTAAGTTTTACGTTTAAGTTTAATTTATAAGTTAGTCTTTCAGTCATATTTTTCAGAATGTGTTTGGACTAAGCATGTTACACAATAAACATTTGTTAGGCTAGACAACAAACCGGTGCCTATATCTGTATTGGTGACCATTCTTCAACACCATAGTCTTCATCATAGCAAAAAGTTGGTGAGTTGTGACCACAAATATCTGTAATACTTTATAGGTGTGCATGCCCTGCTTTGTCTGAGTTTGACCTGGCTTTGTTGTGGTTTTGTGTTTCTCTTCTATTTTCTCCCCCATAAAATAAACATCACAGGGCATTGCGGTTTTCAAAACAGTTCTGAATATCATTTGAACTTGTCTAATTGAAAGTCTGTGTTTAGCTGGTGAAAGGAGTGCATTAGCGGAGTGGCGCTGTTGAAAGTAGACTGCAGACCGGCTTCTCCTCTCAGTACTGGACCGGGTTTCCGCTCTCACTCACACCTCTGCTCCTCTTTGATAAATGTACTTCCATTAACCTTCATGTCACACCGCTGACACCGGGCCACTCCATTCGTCTCGCACTTCCCACGTCCTGACACGCGCTTATTACCTCCTCCGCTCCATCTCTGCCTTCAGCGCCATTTTATCTGCCCCCGGTGGGTAATTATACACTGGCCACTGCGGACCGGCCATTCAGCGCCCAGGGTTCATTATTTCAACACATAGTGGCCGCTTTTCTTCAATTTCACATAAGTCTCACTTTGAAGGTTATACTGATAGATGTGCCTTCTTTATGCTTCTTCCAATGAAAAATGTTTATTGCAGTCGGCATTAGAGGCCACTTGGGTGCAGGTAGATTGCTCTTATGTTCATGTGCGAAGGAAAACATGGTTTATTTATTACTGCATAAAAAGAGGGAACATTTTGTCAACAGAATAAAAATAATCAAAATAGTTTGGTGTGATATGGAAGTTTTCTGGGTATTCAGACTTGTCCCTCTTGTTGTTGTTTCCCATCAGCTTCATTGCGGTCAGAGTTGAATCACATCCATGCATCGGCCATTGAGCACATGAGGCAAACCCACCAACAAGAGTCGTCTGCAGTCAAGATGGAGCTGGAGAAAGTGCTGGAGAACAACAGGTTACAAGTAAGACCGGCAATAAAAGCCTTTTCATTGTTATAAAAACTCTAGGTAAAGATATAAATGCTTTATTTTAAAATCCAGTCATAAAAGTTTTTGTAATTTTGTAATTTATTTTTGAGATTACAGATTGCAAAATCCCCTTAGGCTGAATGAAAGATTGATCAACACATCTTATTACCAAATGAAAAGCTGTGTGCGTACATTTTAGCAGTGCATTGTTGGGTAATCACTTGGGCAGGAGGACTTGTGCCGCAATGAGACATGTTTTTGCGTGGGCCTAGAATGTTTTGTTGACCTCATGTAATCGATTTTGAATAATCAGTGTTGTTTTTAAATATAGCTGTCTGACTATCCTAAAGCAACTTCGCTTACACTTCTCAATTGCATGCATCATGCACTTGTTAGTTGTTACCATCAATTATAATTTTGCAGCTGCGGAAGAAGCCTTTTGTTGATTATAATCACCATTTCATCATTAAGGGAGAGACTCATCAACAGAACATGTTTCCAAACAGTCACTTTGAAAAAACAAAGATGTCCAAAGGATTTTACAGTAAACTGTATTTTCTTTTGTTTGGAAATTTATGCTTAATTGAAAACAAAAAACAGTTACATTTACGATAGTCCAACTCATTTACACAGCGAGAAAGGCAACTCAAAGTGAGAACCTACAAAAAGTCTCATTTCTTCTGTAACACTCTCCCTAGTCAATGAATGTAACATAACTAATTTTACTTGTCCTAGAAAAGATGACTCGTAAAACCCCCTTTTGTAAATGAGTCCAGATCTTGCATTATAACACTGACAGTGTAAGTTAATCTCGCCACATTAAGAAGGGCGTATTTTGTTACCATTTTATCATTACTGTAGATGCAAGACAAATGAGACAAACTGTAATGGCTAAAAACCATGGTCATTGTGTGTTTTCCACTCAACAAAGCTCTGCAGTTCTACAGTATTAAGTGAACCTTGTTAATTCAGTCAGTCACAGATGAGCTGCAGGAACTTTGCTGAAGTTAATGATTACAAATGTATTGCCACATTACCACGCTTCACCTGCTGATGGCTTTGGAGCATTCACTTATTGTGCACCAAAATATTAGTCCGTTTCACAGACTAGGTTCATTTTTTAAATTTTCATATTGCTATAATTACAGTTTGCCCATTTTGTAGCTGAAATTAGTTTTTTAAATGATCTAAGGGGAAGAGTTGTCTGCCTAAAGTCATAAAAGTAGACATTTGAGTAACTCAGTTGAAGTCAAAGCTTTAATAAGAATAGACTTGTTGGTTGATTCAAGTCATGCCGTTCTTAACTGGTCATAAATTTAGGATTTTTTTTTCTAAGACCTATATTTTAGGACTAGCTAACTTGCGTTGTTCATAAACTCACCTTTTTTCTCTATTTGAATATATCAAGTTTCATAGTATCAATTTGAGCCAAAGAACCTCCTGCTGTTCACAATCAGGAGCTGGAGCTGCTTCCAGCGGTCAGTGTGAACAAAGCCTGTGATTACACCGGATGGATGTGTTTTTGAAGTTGGCCTGAAATTACCATTGTTGCTGGAAAAAAGGTTTGAAGTCTGTGTGCTTTTCTTATGCATTCAATCTAGTGATTGTGCCATGAAACTAAAAAGGAAATATTATTTTGAGTGTAGATTTCAGAAGATCAGACTGTATACTTTATTAAGGATTGGTTGGTTGGTTTTTGTGTCGTTGATGTTTTTATACTGGCTTTGAAAAGGACCTATTCCATAGAAAGAGTATGGAGTATGAACTTGAGTATATTATTATATACAGGGCTGCTGCTCGCCATTTTGCTGCCCTAACCAGGAATGCTCAGTGGTGCCCCCACGCCCCCAACCCCCTTTGAACGTGTGAAAAATACATAGGGGTTTGATGTTTGTAATACAACCTGAAGGTGACTATTTCTGAAGTTATTAATATTTATTTATTTATTTCGTAAATATTGCATAAATCACAATCCTATGTGGGATCTGGGGGCTCTCAACCAAGACATTTTCAAAATTTTCCGTATTCTGGTGCATTTTATATATAATATTATTAGCAACTCATTACTCATCACGTTTATTATGAGGGCCCCCCACAGTCCCTATATTTCCTTGCTGCAGGGTCACCCAAAGCCCTTCTCCGGCTCTTCTGCAGGACAGATCGAGGCTATAGAAAACTCTACAGGCTTTAAACTATTGACGCTGTCTGTTGCATTTACGAAAACATGTCTTGTTTCATTCTCTCTTTTATACGGTTTCTAATTGAATATGAGGCCAATTCTCATCATCTAAAGACCGTTTTTCCCTATGTGGTTTGTAGAATACATATGTGAAGTTCCCAGTTGTGCCCCTGATCTGTTTGTGTCTGTTTAAACTGTGACTTGTGTAACTGCCCCTGCCCCTGCCCCTGCCCATGCCCACTTGAGTCCTAGTTTGAATTAATAAAAAATAAATACAGACTATGCCTACTGAAGGCTTCCTGTTATTAGTAAAAGAACAGTGCAGCTACAGCACAAATAACCTATTATGTCATTCAGCCCAAACTGCCTGGTCAGGTTCAGTGCTCTCCCCAGAATCTTTTAAAGGATGGTAAAAATGCTTCATATGGGGTTGCATTTTTTCCTCCAAGGATGGTTTAATGTACCTTCATTATTTCCAAAGGTACGCTAAACATACTATTAATATATTATATTAATATATTGTATTATATATATATATATATATATATATATATATATATATATATATATATATATATATATATATATATATATATATATTATATATATATATATATATATATATATATATATAATTATAATTATAATTATAATTATAATAATAATATTTTATTTCAAAACTCACTGAGAAAGCAGACAAAATAACAACTGTAGACTCAGTGTATCTGTGTAGTGATACACATGTTGTCTTTTGACCTGTGAGTCAGGTCTGGCCAAGAAAGTTTCATTTCAATGCGGCAGATCGCCATATCGCAGGTGCGCGCTCCGTGTGTCTTTGTATTCTGCCGCGTCTTCATTCACTTCCTCATTAAACTAATTTCTCCGTGAATATGAGTCTGATTGTAATTTAACTTAAGACAAAGACTTGTTTATTTGAAGTAGTATTTTAGTGATGCGCTACCTAAAATATGGGATGAAGTTGAGTTTTAGGGATGGTTTATTCCCCCCCCCATATCAAATCGGATGGCGGGCCATTTGATTTATCTCGTAGCGAGACCTTTGAGGTTGGGGATCCTCGGAGCACTTGATGCCCTACGCACCGTGCGTTATGTGCGTAATGGGAGTGATTATATATACCGTCTTTTCCGGACTATAAGTCGCACCTTTTTTCATAGTTTTGCCCGGGGAGCGACTTATATGTGATGTTTTCACACTGGCAACCGCAAGAGGGCGCTCTGGGCTTGTGCAGACGAGTCTGACGAAAGCGACGCAGAAGAGGAATCAGCGCTTCGTCTACCTCCGGAGTTGGTGGAGTTGTTTTGAAGTGACACTGAGAAAGAAGAATTTAATGGATTTTGGTGATTTTTTTGGTAAACTTGTTAGCATGTTATTTATGCTATAGTTACCTGAATAACTGTTAATGTAATGTTACGTTAACATACCAGACGCTTACGACAGTTCGTTGTCCATGCGTCATGTAGCTGAAGGTGTTACGTTAGTATAAGTACATCTATTCACCATGTTGTTCACTAATCTGATGAAATGTCTGTTCTTGGGCTTGGATTTTATCAAATAAATTTCCCCAAAAAATGGGACTTATATTCGACATATATATGTTTTTTTCTTCTCTATTATGCATTTTTTGGCTGGTGCGACTTATACTCCGGAGTGATTTATAGTCCGGAAAATACAGTAATGCAAAAAAGAGTGTTGTACTAATATGTCAGATCAAAGGGGACAAGGATCTCTGCTTCCTAGACTTTTACCTGTAGGGCCAAACATTAAGTGTAGGTCACAAAACAAAATATCTGGGTCACTTCATCACAGACTGCTTTTGTGATGATAATGATATTGATCGGAAATGCTGTATAATACTGTATATACTGTATACTCAAGACAACATCTTCCACATGTGTTCAGACAGTGTAAAAATGAACCTGTTCAGAACATACTTGTCCTCAACCCCACTGTGGTGTAAGTATAAGAAGGTGACACTACATGCACTTCAGTAGCTTCTACAGACGCATTCAGAATGCTGCTGAAGTATCCCAAGTCCAGCGGTGCCAGTCTTCTTTTCTGTCAGGCTCAAGTAAACACTTTTCTGGCTTTTATGAGAACTCTGATGTATAAGTTCATCAGTTGCCTAAATTATGTTGTGGCGATGCTGGTGAATCCCAGGTGTAGTGCTGTGCTGTACCTGTCCTCTTTATGGAAACACTTTGTTTGTGTCGTTGTCTGTCATGTGTGTTTTTTTTGGAATTAATCAAATGAATATGAAGCAGTAGGGCTGCACTCACTATAATAAGGCTATGTTGCGTGTTATTTATCATGGTGGAAAAATTCATCTGTTGGCATTGGCAGCCATGTTACCAGGTAGACATTAGAAATGGAGACACGATATGAGCAGCGCAGGTAAACAGATGATGTGCGATCATGGTTTCAGCATGAATCCGATTACATCTGCTTCACGTCTCACGCTGAGCTGCTCCTGTCTCCTCTAAATCTCTCTAATGATCAAACCCTGGTCCCTCTGCCAGTGCCGCTGCATCGTACAGATGTGAAGACACACTCCACTCTGCAGTTGCCATGGTTTTCCTTCAGTTCATGTTCAATGGCCTACAATAAAAGCAACCAAATTGTAACTCCAGACCAAATACTTCACTGACAATGCTCGTGTAAATGATAAAAACATATGTATTTCTTTAACTATAGACTTTGGCAATGGTCTAATGTTTACAATGAATGAATAAATGAATGTTTTATTTCGAACATGAGCAAAGTATAATATGTATCACACAAAAAAGTCTACACAAGCATGATTTCCAATATATTAATACAAACTTCCACTTCCAATCAAAAATAAATGTGATTTTTTTGTATATATATTTAGTTGTGTTTTACTGCTGCCTGGACGGTCAGCTGCAGAGTCTTACTGCTCTAAATCGCCTGTCAGTCACGTCTCAGGGCTAACCGCTCTCAGGAATGACTTTACCCAGTTTCCCAGCAGCGCTCCACTGAATCCAAACACATTTAGTCCAGACTGAGGGCGTTTAATTGGCCCCAATTTGATCCTACTGCTGTTGAAACGACATAAGAGTTCGTTCAGCTTCAACCCAAAGAAATATGTCACTTAAAGATGTCACACAAATCTAGAAGGTGCTGAAAAAGTTTGTTTCGCTGGAGCTGTCAAAAATTACTAATCTTTGATATTCTCTACCTATTCACTATTTCCATTTGTAGTTCATTTAAGATACATATAGCTGTTTGTTTTAGTAGATTTTTAGTTTATTTTAAAATAGATGTGCAACAATTATGGCTGAGCAATTTGGGGAAAATATCTGGTTTCTGCTCAAAGTTCATATTTTACACATGCCAGGGAGATTAACGTTCAAGAGGAGACTGAAGTATGACCTGCTAAATTAATACAAGAATCTAGGTCTAAACTTGTATACAAAAAAGAATTAAACAACTGCATTGCGCTTTGCTTATTGCCACCATTCAAATTGTTGATTGAGGTAAATCTTGCAGCCCATAGATAGGTATTTCGATCTTCAATCCCCCAGTTCCCAGTACATTTCATTTCTATCGGTTTCTCTATGCAACATCTAATTAGTGCATGACAGATGGGCAGTAATGTTTATTGTCATTTTTGTGAATTCCTTTATGGAGGAAATTAATGAACCGATTTATGACAATGCCCCTCAACTAGACGCCTGTTATTATAAAACGAATAGCAGCGCTAGCAGCTTTGACTGCACCGTTCTGGATTGTTGAATTGAATGGTAAAGTCCAAGAAACCAATCTGTGAAACTCAAAATTTGCTTTTGTTTTTGTTTTTATACTTTATCAGAAACTTTAGCAGAAAAAATGGTGCTGATGTAACTCACTAATTTGAGGTGATGACACTAAACTTCAAAGTGGTAAAAATATTTCTTTATTTTTTTTAAAAAATGCACTGAAATCACCTACATTGCATGAAATTCAATTTTTAAAAAGTACTTTGCGATTAAATGGTGTGTGGCAGTGAGGCAGAGTATAGTTTTACTCATGCTAATTAGACTCAAGTTTAAAACACTTTCAATATACATAAGACACACTCTTATGCTTTGCTAATTAATTAAAATGGTATCTCATAGAAACCCTATCAAACCAGATAAACTCTCACAACAAACATAACAAAAAGTGTCTTCCCTTACTTTATAAAATCTGAAGTAAACCACAGCAGGCCTCTCACAGGGTAAACAGTTTTCCCATTTGCCTGCTCTTATATGTCAGTCTTATCTTTGTTTGTGTAAAATCGCTTGTTACACTTCCAAAAATAGCTGCACTGAGGTGTGCTACAGACGTCACTCATCCAGACAGCCTGTTTACATTTGCCTTGTTTACTACACAGAGCTTTAATAGCACATAAAGAAAGTCTTCCTGCTCACAGTCATCAGGGAGGAGACACTCACCATTTCAGAGTTTTAACACCGAGTTAAATCATGTTTTTATGTCTACAATTAGTCTCCAAGGGCCTGAAGAGAGCGCTGGCTGTCATGTGACTCTCAGGAGACCCCTCCAATGTAACCGAGCTGCAGCAGTCTATTTGTCTGCTTTATCGCTGCTATATTTAGCCAACTTTAGTCATTTTTTAATTCATTATTGTGGATTTTAATTATTTAGTATAATTTCAACACCAAAAGAGATCTTGCATTCTTGTTGGCAAGAAAAAAGTTTTTGGTTTTTTGGGGTTTTTTTTATTTTGTGCTGGATGTTAGATTATTGTGTATGAATTCAGACCTTTTAGTGTTTACAGTTTTGTTCAACGGCTTTGGCACATTTCAGAATGTTTGAGGAATCTAACTTGGTGGACAAAACTGTAAAAAAAGACACTTTGTGGTTAAAATATAAACAAACTAAACAGATTTAACCTGGTAAATGCTACACAACACTTTTAGATGTGTGTGTGTGTGTGTGTGTGTGTGTGTGTGTGTGTGTGTGTGTGTGTGTGTGTGAGAGAGTGTTTGAGAGCGTTAGAGAGAAATAAGACCAATGTCATTGTTTCTGTTTCTGTTTGAGAGTGAGGTTTATGCTGCAAATTTTTATAATATAATAACACCAATCATTTATGTAACAAAACATAATTTACTTTTTAGCATCTGAAATCAGGAGTGTGTGTTCTGTTGTGTTCTGTGTCTGATCACTGGTCCTGGATCAGATTGTGCACTTTTTAGGTGGACAGGTAGAACAGGCAAAGAGAGTGTTACAATGGCACTGTATTTAAATACTTGATCATTGTGTTTTAGGTTCTGCAGAAGGTGTTTTGTAGTTTTGATTTGAAAGATAAGGCTTGAAAATGCATGTAAGGTGGTGCTAATATAAAACAAGGCAAGTTTATTTGTAGAGCAAAATTCGTACACAAGGCAATTCAAAGTGCTTCACACAACAGGAAAATTTTAAATCACAAAGACATGACAGAAATCACAAAACCTTAATTTCTATTCATTCAATTTAACAATTTTGATGAGATGAATCATGTATTTTGTCTGTGCTTAGTGATCCACCAAATGGAAAACCAAATTTATTGGACCACACTGGCAGACACTCCAGACACTCTTTCTGATATTTATTTGACATTGCCAGCGTAAAAGATGTCTCCGGGGTGGGCACATCGCTTTTGGATTGATTCTTTCCCATGTTTGACTGTCCCTAGACGTCAGCGCGCTATCTGCCTCTGCACACTTCTGTGCTGCGCATATGTATCTTTCACGACGACTATCTCGTCGACACCTTATGTGTGGCACTTTTGTATCTTTAGCGACGGACCCAGTCTCGTCTGCCCCCTCCCTAGATTTAGCTTTTGCTAAACAAATTGTCCCAGACAAAGCTCGAGTAACGCTTTTAGTGTTAAAACTGGCTCTTGATCAGTGGGTAGATGCGCCAGGCTCTTCCTGGACTTTGTAGTGGCCTTAGTGCCGACTGACAATCTAACCAGCGTGTGTTCTAACGCTCTCCCCAGACACCTGCTATGCAGCTGCGCTTGGACACCGGCACAATGGGCTATTGTGTCCAGCAGAATTATTTACATGCTCCATTGCAATTGTGTCTAAATAGCAGTTTTAGAATTGTAAAGAATTTCTCGAAAGAAAGATCTTTTAATTTAAAGAAATTTAAAGGTGCTATCCGTCAAATAGTTTAAGTAAAATCACAAAGACATATCACAAATCACAAAATAGTTTTAGACATACAAGAGAAGAGTGCAAAGAAAATCATTTCTGTCATATGCACAGCTAAACAAAACTGTTTTTAGATAAGATTTGAACATTGCCAGAGTAGCGGCCTGTCTCACATCCTCAGGAAGACTGTTCCAGATTTTAGCTGCATAAAACTGAAACGCAGATTCCCCATGGAATGGGGGGGAATAGTCCTGACTCTGGCACCAGCAGGAGGCTGATGTCCTCAGAGTCCGAGATGGTTCATATAACACTAACATGTCCGAGATGAACTTTGGTGCTAGGCCATGGAGAGACTTGTATTCAAGCAAGGAGTAGTGTTTGATCCCTAAGTGAAAAGTTTGGGAATTTTTGGCAACATTTAGACATAAACTGTAAAATGGCTTTTTGAATCCTTTGACATGACATTATAAACTCCTGAAATATATATATTTTTAAATCTATTCACTTGATGCATGAAACCAAATGTAAATTCTTACATTCGTGCACAACTGTTCAATAATAGAGTCATTTGAATGGGCAGTGCATTGTAAACTTGTAAATATTCCCTCTACATAAAAGTGTTACCATGTAAATCATGCAAAATTGTGCTGCTCATTTATAGTTTTAGTTACTGACATAAACACAGCACAGGCAACAATAATAAATATATTCATAACTTGTCTTGGTGATGACCTAGACTTGAATATGAACACACTATTAAATAAAACACTGGATTTCTCAAATGCGTCTGAGAGCTCTTAGTGTCGGTGTCATCGAGACATCTGTCCTTTGGTTTGAATGCTCCATTTGACAAATAAGGGCCTGCGTCCATCTTCTTCGGCTGCTGTAATGATCAATTTATGAACGAAAGACACTGCCATTTATGTGTTTTTATGAAAATTGCCAAGACTTCGATCTGGGATTATCCAGAAGTGAAACTCGCTTGGCACATATTATCAAAAAGAGAAGGCTGATGGGCCCATTTGCTGAAGATAATCCATTTTCAATTGTTGCTATCTGTCTTAAACCGCAATTGTCAGACATTTGTGGAGGTAAAAGAAAAAATATTTTGGTTTGAATCTTGAATACTTGAGTCAGAGAAAGTAAAGGATTCACCCAGGAGCTCGATGATGATTTATCACTGTCAGCAGGATTAGCACTGTTATCAAAGCCTTTATATGATTGTGTTTTCATTGTGTCTCGTGTAATTATTGGAACTGCAGCAACTGAATAATTTCCCTGGAGGATCAATAAAGGATTCTGATTATACTGTATTCTTCAGACCCAATTTGATTTTTGACTTCACATTTCTATTCTTTTTTTAAACATACAGCAACAAAAACGAACATTAAACAAACTGATCTAAGTAAAGAAAAATATGTAGTCATAATAATGATGAAGAAAAAAATTATAATAATAAAAAGCAGGGCTGGGCAGGACCATAGAGAACTCAGGATAAGTAAAAACTTAAATTAGCAGGTAATAAGGTAGCATCCGAAGGAAAGAGGGGTTAGCACACTTTATAGCAAGAAGTAAGAGTCCCATTTTGTCCATTGTTTGTTGAATTTGTCAATTTTCAAGTTGAGTCCGGCGGTTATTTTTTTCCCTGGTGCGTATGTCAGTTATAATGTCCGTCCAGTCTTTAATCATCAGAGCAGTTTGTGTCATGCAGTTTTTTATGATCGCATTCTTCCCGGCTACACATTTCCAATTTAAAGTGCATATGACAGGTTGAACTACTCATTTGACTAAAACACAGTTAAGGCAATTACATTTAAGATTTTACAAAAACATACATTGTACACAAAAACATACATTGTACACAAATTTGAACCCAGTTTGGCAAAAAAAGTACTTCCTGGTTGTAAATTCTAACACCTAAATTATAACGCCCAGCCCGCCCGAGGCATGTTGTTTGCTAGTAACCATTTTGTACACTGAGCCAAAACTTACAGAAACTATTATTTGACAATTAAAAATATATGAGAACAGCAATTTTATTAATATTTTGTTGAATTAATGTTAAAAATCATGTTGTTCAACTTTTCTTCTCAAACTGGCACTTGATTCATGTAAAAATATCATTTTATATTTACAGGTTTTATTCCACCAAAGACAGTCAAAATTGGTCAAGCATAACAACCTGTTATACGCACTTTAAAACATAAAACCTCCAACCTGCAAGCCCGTAATGATATTCAACATTACATTGCATATTAATGGATAAAGCCTATTTCCTCTTTTTTCTTCTTCTTTCTTTTCCATTTGTAACACCGTTCATATTTTACATCATATATTTGTGATTCCCGTTCAGGAGCGTGAGATGCTGGGCCGTATCTCGGAGCTGCAGGAGGAGGTGTCCCGGAGGAAGAGCCACATAGCCCAGCTGGACCTGCAGATCCACACGCTCAACGAGAACATCAGCTCCCTCACCAAGGAGCTGGAGCTCAAGGGCAAAGAGGTGCTCAAGATCCGCAGTGAGGCCAACCAGCAAATCAGGTATGACGGGCCACGACACGGACATAACATGCAACAACCTCCGTGTTTGCGAGGCAGAAGTGGGTTGATGACAGCAGCATCTCATGTCCAAAAAGAAATACCGGTAGAAAGTTCAAAACAATGGTCAATATCATGGAGTTATACGTTCTCAAAGGTGTAAAGATAGAACCGGTAATTACAAATACTCACGTCACTGTAATTGAGTAGATCTATTGGGTTTTTTTTTTTTTTTTTAAATGCCTTTTTTTTTTTTTTTTTAAATGCGTACTTTTGTTAGTTTTGAGTGTTTCATTTAATTAAGTTTTGTATGAAATATTGATCTAAAATTATGCCAAAACCATTTAAAAAAGTTGTAATGAACATGATTTTTATTTTCACTTGACAGCAGTACTTGTACTTGTAATTGAGTAAATGTTTTTTTGTCATGTAACTGTACTTTATTTGAGTACAAATATTCGGTGCTCATATATACAGTTATAGCTATTTTATTGTACTGTTTAATTATAAGTATGTTGAAACGATCCGGCAAAAACATTATTGTGCATGTAAAATGTACTACAAATGGCATTTCATTTAATTTTTAAGTCTGAAATCATTTAAAGTATCCCTGTATTGAGACTTTCCATTGGTAGTGAGATCGCGACACTACCTGGCATTGTGACGGCGGAATACACTTCTAATGTCGTTTATGACATATTTTTCACTTTAAATCAGAGTCAGAGGAAGTAAATGTGCAGTACGAACTCTAAGACTAAGTGCACAAGCATCATACATATTTAAATATGTAGCTAAAGTACGTGCAGTAATGTGTTCAGTGTCGGGAAACAAACGGGCAAGAATGTGTGGCTGCTTTTACAAGGAACAACATCATTTCAAACATTTTCTGAACACATTCTCACACCTCATCCTAACGTTAAACTATTCAGTAATCGAATAATCGTTAATTGGTCTGTACATACTATACATACTTTAAAACATACCTTGAGCTGAGAGAAGACATTTTCAGATTCAGATTGAGCAGTTATTCACAAAAATGACACAGGAAATGTGTAAATTTTTGATGAAAATGCTTCTTTGTCTGTGAATACACTCCATCAAGATGTCCTCAGACGGATTCACTTCAGCTTCATCGAGGTCAAATTTAGTGAAAATCTCATATTCACTTGACTTTTGCGTTATACACAACAAATCGATTAATCGGAAGAAGAAACGCTAGATAAATCGATTGGCAAAATGATCGTTTGTTGCAGCTCTAGCTGAAAGCCCTTTAAATCTGTTTTAAATAGAACAGCCACACTTTATAATAACTACTTTATTCGCCCTAAATAAAGAATGAACAAAGACTAATAATAATGATAATGAACAAAATATATTAGTAAGAATGATTTGAGCTTAGAAACTACTTAATTCAACCCGCTGACCTTAATTAAGCCGTTACAAAGCCTGAATCATAACACTAAACTATATTTTTCATGCTTTATTAAGGCTAATTAAGGGGTTTAGTTGATTTAATGTTGCCTTTGTTGTTTGGTGCATTTGCTGTCGTGACTTGGACACATTATGACAGTACTAATTACAAAGTGGGACCAAAATAGCTATAAATCATGCCCTAGATAAAAGATGAATATTTAGCAGTACAGTTTTTGTTTGCTCTTACCCGACCGTCTGTCCGTCAGTTAAAGCCTTGAACTGGCTCCGCTCGCTCGCGTCGCACAGGTTCTAAAACCACACCGTTATGATAAATGACCACTCGAGCGACCCTTGAACTCCTCACGTCACGCAGCCCCTCTCCTGACGGACGTATCGATTAGACGCCGCCGAGGTTATTTGGGGCGACCGCGAAAAGAATTTAGAGCTGCCCCGTTCCCCGAGGCGCGTTATGAATTTTTTATCGCCGCGCGGGGCTAATCTGGTTCAACTTCTGATTAGAATTCAACCGGCGCGTCCATCGGGTGACGCCGAAGGTGCACGTCTGGTACAGTGACACTCGCGCTGTGTGATTTGGTGCGCTTTTATGTCAGCAGTCGCTCTCTCTCTTCTTCTTTTTATTCTGTGCTTTTTTATTTATTTAATTTTTGGCGCTAGCGGCCTCCATCCAGCGCGGCACATTTCCCCTTCTGTTACGTAACTGCTCGTCTGAATCCAGGGATAAAAATAGTCTGATAAATAAATAAAAGGGGGAGAGGAGAGGGGAGGACGTGTGGCCCTCGAGGGGGAGTTGGCCTAGTCGGAGCAGGAGGCAGACACTGGGCTCGGCTTCTCCAAAACCAACAACACATTCTACACTCGTCTCCGTGCATTTTAACTTGCTATTTTTTACCACCTGGGGTTGTCGCGGTGAACCGGGCGCGTGAGTTTTTTTCGGCCCTGCCCGCCCGAGGCAAAGGCCTAAAGTTGCCCTTATCTTACGGCATGTTTTTAGTTGTACTGCCGGTTTTGTTTCTGTTTTAACATGGTCATGGCTCAATCTCTGTCCTCGCTTCCTTTCCTCTCCTCGTCTCCTCAGTTCCGCCGTTCTTCAGCTGTCAATCAAATGCACCGCATTGAGTGGGGTCCCAAAGCTCAGAGTGGACAAGGGAAGGAAACCACAGTGGAATAACATGTTGAGGAGGCAGACAGAAGATAAAATAATACAACTTTATTTGTCTCACAATGACGATTTTGAATGAAGTACAGCAACAGCAGCAAAGGATCAGGGATGATGAACAAATATACATAAATACATAAATACATAAAAAAATATGTTCAAACTCCGTTATCTGAAAATGAATAAGTCTAACTTCTGACTTCTAGAATCATCACATAAATTAAGTCTACAAAGCAGCTCCTGAGGAAAGTCTGTCCTCACTGTGCCACCTCGGTTCCTTCCTCCTCGGCTCCTCTCTCCTCAATGTGTCTCCTCGGCTCCTCTCTCCTCAATGTGTCTCCTCGACTCCTCTCTCCTCGGCTCCTCTCTCCTCAATGTGTCTCCTCGACTCCTCTCTCCTCACTCTGTCTCCTTGACACCTCTCTCCTCACTGTGTGTCCTCGACTCCTCTCTCCTCACTCTGTCTCCTTGACACCTCTCTCCTCACTGTGTGTCTTCGACTCCTCCCCTCACTGTGTCTACTCGACTCCTTTCTCCTCAGTGTGTGTCTTCGACTCCTCTCTCCTCACTCTGTCCCCTCGACTCTTCTCTCCTCACTCTGTCTCCTTGACTCCTCTCTCCTCACTCTGTCCCCTCGACTCCTCTCTCCTCACTCTGTCCCCTCGACTCCTCTCTCCTCACTGTTTCTCCTCGAATCCTCGCTCCTCACTGTGTCTCCTCGGCTCCTCTGTCTTTGACTCCTCTCTCCTCAATGACCCAGTGAAACCACAACAGAGCTTTGAGTAGGTTTGAACTGGGTCACTCTGGAGAAATTGATTAAAGCTGTCATTTTTTTCTCCACCCACCTCATCTAAAGGGAAGCAGATTGATCTAATCACAGCAAAGTTTCAACTCAGACAAAGCAGGAAGTTTAAATAATATTTTTTTAATCCAATGTAAAGCTTGTAAATGCATGAATTATGACCGAGTTGCTCCCTCACCAACATGACCATATGATTTTATGAATTTAACTAAAATTACAAAAACTACTCATTTGAGTAGAACTAGGACAAAACTATATCATGTATTGGTGTTTCTTCTTATGTGTTTGTTTACTAGTATATTGACAGTTATAACTCAAACTATGTGTTAAACTTTAGTATGAAATCATAATTTAGTTGCAGGACCAGGCCAATTATTTGTCCCTAATGTTAGATTCAGCAATTCCCCCTCTCCAATATGAACATTTTAGACAAAAGACATAATTTGACTTCATTTATTAAACGTTTTCTTTCTTCCCACGGTTCTATAGGTACTGTATAAGTATTTTTTATACATTTCTCGCTTAAATGAGCAATGCATTTTAAAAACCGCCGACTGCCACTTCCCACGTCTTCCTATATTTCTGTAATAATTACATTCACAGTGTGTTATCAAGCAATTACGCTTCTGGAACTCATTCTACGCATCATGCCAGTATTTAATCTGAACTATCCATTATGCGGTCTCCTACCCAGAGCCATGTCTGCTCCCGGCGATTAGGAGGACGAGAACACTTTTGCCAGTTCGCACAATAAATAAAACTTATTTCATATAGGGCAGCGACAGTGTGAGAGGAAGTGCATATTGCCTTTTTCAGTGTGCGTGTGCAGTAATCCAAAGAAATATGGGCTTGGTGTAGAGTAGACTATTCAGCAGGAGTTGGCTATGTTGACAAATATTAATATCTCACTATTTTTTTAAGTATTTAGCTGACAATATTCACAAGATATGTTGGCAATTTAACAGAAATGTGGTAAAACTTGCCTTTATTTAAGTTTTAAATTTGAAAGGACTGGAAAATTACTGGCATGAAGTGCAAAAACACTTTATACCTTCGATTGAAAGATAATTTGTTTGTTCCATTTGTATCTAGCTCTTTTTTTGACTTGTAGTTATGTATTTATTATAATACAAAACATACCCAATATTCACATTTTGCCTTTGCACATTCAAACCTCTTCTGGACAGTAGCCTGTTTGGTGCAGGCCTGACAAATGATGAAAAACTGTGACATTCAATCAGCATTACATGTATTGATAATGAGACTTGTACAGTCACAAAAAACATTTACATTATAAAAACATTGATGTAACTTGGACATCAACCCCTCAAATTCTGCTGACCCTCTTAGATTTTCAAACATTTTAGTTCCTACGCCTTATTTTTTCACTTCAGATCATTTCTCACATTACTGAATACATTGCTAAACACTCTACCTCACTTGCACATTTGAGCAACATTATACGTATATTTGGAAAGGTTTGTTGAAGTGGGAGTGAGAGCTGTCAGGCAAGCTGCTGACACTGTTAATGATGGGAGCAGATAATACGTTATTGATATCAGTGCTATTATAGATACTGCTTATCGTTCTTGGTCCCATTGATTCCTAATGCATTTGGAGTGCAGATAATGAGCCTGGTTTATAGCTGCTGCTCCTGTTTTTATCTCACAGACTTGGAGCTGATTAGAAGGTGAGGCTTCTATATGTGGGAAGATTATATCTATATTCTATATCTGTTTGTTTTTGTCTTTGTTTTAAGAACAAACCCAAAAGGACAAATACATACTGATAGTTAAGGTCAATTTACCGCACATACACAGACCGGTTCTTGTAAATTAGCTATTGTGATTATAATCACTGTTTACAGTTAAAGTATTCAGCTAATTCAGTTCTATTACTGATACTTGGGTTTCTGAGTCAGCTGATTCAAAGTAACTTTCCTTAAAACTGGTTGAACATATAATCCAAGCTATTTTCTCATTAAAATACTAATAGTTCCATACTAAAAGACTAAAAGGGATAATAGTATTAATAATAATAGACTCAATTCATTTAAGCATCATTCCTTTATGAGAGTTCTGTCCCAGTGTTTGATTTACTGCTGTGCTTATGTAACTCTATTCAATCGATGGCTTTTTGTACAAATAAACTTGTTAACTAGATTTAGGTCCTAAGCTTTAAAATGAGGTCTCCTGGTTGTGTGAACTGGTCTCAATTTTAAAAAAACAAAGATGTCTTTTAAATATTTAAATATTTTTATGATTCACGTGCCGCTATTTTTCACTTTGACCCAGGTCCTACTTTACGAAGAGGTTATCGATAGCAATGGGATTTACTTTGTTAAATAAAAGTTAATGAATAAATAATAAGAATTTCTGGTGTTCAAAACCAGATCCATTCCATTTCCCAGTATCAGAGTCGACTTTGTCTATGAGAGGCAGCCCTAATTCAGTTGTTGTGTTTTTGCTTTTTCAGGGTGCACGAACAGGAGCTGTTGAAGCGACATGAGCGAGAGTTGTCCGAGCTGAGCGCCGTACACAGCAGAGAGACACAGAACATGTTATCAGACTTTAACAAAGCCCAGGAAGTGCTCAAAGACAAGATTTCAGCTCTCCAAATCCTGTAAGTACCAACATTATCTCCTCCATTCACTCACAATTACACCCACACTCCAAGTTAGTTCTTTGTGCCTCACTTACACCTCATACATTATTCATGAAAGCATTTTTCTGAGCAGGTGGTTGGTTATAAATAGAAGTGCAACGTTTAGTATTATTTCCTCGTAATCATGTTGCTTGCATCATAAAGACAGCTGTGTCAAACAGGTTGGTGCAATGACGAAACCGACTCACCATCAAAACAGAGTGGGTCATTCACCTGTGAAGATTCATTCAGGAGTTTTGATCAAAGGAGCACAAAAATAACTTCCAAACCTGTATTCAAGAAGCTGAAAGAAGCTGAAACTCATGAATACATTTAGTTCTTAAGTTGAAAGTATTTTCTGTTGCTAATACTTCTAATACCACTACTTGGGCTGATGTTGCTAATGCTCCCAATATTTTGTTACTACTTTTATGAAAATTCAACATGACCTATTTCTTCTTTATTTTTTTCAAATATAAAAGTATATTAAAAACACTGAGAATGTCCAATATAATGTCGGTTCAATACTTGATGGATCACAAAAAAAGGAGGGCCTTTTTCTCTGCCAGGAGTATGTTCCATTTATTGTGCCCAAATACATAGTTCTGATATTACCCTTCTTTTTGATACTTTGCCACCAGTGCAGTGCATGGATCTGTGTTAAGATGAAAAGTACTCTAAGTATTAGGTTCTGTAGCAATAACTTTATATGCACCACCATTGAGTCATTTGGAGGAAGTTCAAAACCCCTGGGTGAAAGCTGTGCTTACAACATGGAAGGAGCTAAGCAAAACATACAAACTGTATGTAATGTTAAAATCTTACACTGGTTGGCTTATGACCAAGGTTTTGTACCAAATAGAACTGACCTGAATTTCAGGGTCTGGACTACAAAGGGTATAAATGTTTTTCACCAAATTGTGAAAGATAATCACATGAGAATCTTTGATATGTTGAAGAAACAGGACTTTTATAGGTATTTGCAAAAAGGAGTTATTACAACCAGGAAATTAAACTAAGTAAGGGCCATTATAACGCTCTGACTGAATTTTTTATCGAGGCTTATAAATCAGCATTTAAGGGGAATAATATCTAAATGATAGCAATGCATTTCTAATCTGGACAACTACCCTACTAAATATATTAAAAACAAATGGGAAAGAAAAGGTACTCTTGTTTTGACAGATGAAGAGTGGGAAAGTGTCCCAATGTCGGACCACAAAATTACATGTCTGGAGGGAATTTGGCTTTTTTTTTTTTTTTTATAACACCATGCCATGCCCCGAGATTTACAAGGAAATGCAAACTATCCTGTGTTCTGGGGCTGTCCTGTCAATCACGTATATTGGACTGACAACAATGCCCTGCAGTTTTTGACATTGCCATCCCTCTCAATTTTAGAACTATGTATTTTGGCCTCAAAACTCCTGCCGTGATTGTGTTTCTCTGGATGTTTATTTTTATTGTTATTTTCATCTTCTGTTCTGTGTTTTGTGTTTATTCTTTAAAAAAAATAAAAAAAAAAATATTACCGATATTTACCAGTCAACAAGCTGACCGTATCATGCTGTAACATAACATACACACCTCAGGGTTATGCTCACTGAGGCGGTATAGAATGCACTGAAAAGCTCTCGGTGCATTAGACGTGGATGTAGTGATTCATTAGTAATAGGGCCAGGTCTTATTTCACTGCAGTACTTGTAATATTTATGAAATGGGTATCATGCAGTAAGAATAGTGTCGGCCACTGGCGTTGCATTTGTAATGAGAATGTAAAGTTAAAATGGAAAAGTTACAAAGAACATGGTGTGTGCTGAAATATAAACATTGCTGTTCTAGACATAGAGTGTGAGTAATGAGTCGTGTCAGAAAGTTATTAGTCCAAGAAGGAGTGGGAGCATATGGCGTTTAGTAAACTGTGAGAAGTCCAGAGATTTTCTCCCTGAACTGAACTTCGTTCAATCTGACTGAATAAGAAACAAGCGCCACCTACTGGACAGGCAGAGAGACATGTTGTCATTAAAGTACATTGAATTCTATGTTAAATGTAATCAAAAACATACCAGAAGTTATGCTTTCTGTTTTACATTCAGACATCTTCATCACGATTAATCTGATCATATTATTTATTCATGATCGACTCACAATTATCATGGAAACGTCACATTGACTTCATCTGTAAAATGACCAAACAGAGAATATATGTCCTTCGTGGCCTCAGGTTTCAGGGCCACACGACAGGTGCTCCTGCTGTTCTTCAGTTCCATCACCCTCAGCGTGCTGCAGGACTGTAGCGCCTCTTAGACACTTAAGATCTGGACTCAGATGCCTGATTTACCCTGAAATGATGATGACCTCGTTCTATAACAACACAATGTGATTAGCCAAGAACTTCACTTCTGACTCCAGCCATGTTCTATATAAAGAATATGTGCTGTTACCATCTGGGCGTTGGTACTGTGTGCCACGCTCTAACAGGCTGAGGCTCAAACAGTTTACAGATTTCATATATTTCATGACTTGACTGATGTATTTTCAAGTCACACATTATAGTACAGAAAATACTAAGGTTAAGGTACACTTAACTTATGTTAAGTTGTCCAAAGTAGTTTAAAAAGCTAAAAAAATATGCAATATATGACCTGTGCGTTAGGAAGCCTTTTTGATTCTGTTAATATTTCCATAAACAGTCTGGTAGCTTTTCTTCAACAATGTCCTTGTTTCCCCTGAGGTCCTGATTGGTTAAGATGTAAATCATCATCAGAGGTTATTTAAAATACATTCACATTATTTGTCCCTTGTCTCCAATGCCAAAAAAATTTCTGGGTCAAACTGAGTGATCTTTGCTTTGTGCGTTTTGTCTCCCGTCTTAAAAAGCCGTGAGTGACGCTTTACCCCTGAGATGATGCGCTTTTCTCCCTCTAATTACCTCCATCGCTGATCCATCTCAACCAGCTTCTCCGAACTAATTAATCTTACGAGCGTCCCCCTCCCCAGACACCTCCCGCCATAACGCTTTTCCACTTAAACCTCATACATATTCAGCAACACATCCATAGGATTTCTACATCTGTGCCCATAGCATATCAACTATCAGATTAAATAAGACTTGTTGGACGCCCGGCCAGCATTTAAGGAGACACAAAAGACCAATTTGTGTTGAAAGAGAAGCAGATGGTACGTCCCAGCCAGATCGTAAGAACAGAAGAGGCGCGAAGCAGGGCACCGGTGCTGGAAATTAATTATGATTCAGTCTTTGTAGTGGCAAACTTGAATGTAATGCCTGGTGATTTGAAGACGTGCCACCGCGATGGGATCTGTGGTGGTGATTAGTGCCGTCTACAGGTCTGACAGTCGTTTAATTGTATTGTGTTTGCGTGATCACGGTGACCTCAGAACAGAGAGGGTCAATTTGACAACACTAATGATAGAGATAATGATGAATGCAGAGGTTAATACTCAGATAACTTCAGATGGATTGCTGTAATAGCACTCATTCAAGTTAGTGCGCTGTGTTTTGCGACTAGACTTTGCGTACGATTGAGGGATCTTGGCCCACTCCATTTATCCTGGCTTGAGTTAACTATAATAAATCAATTATCAAGCTTCAGAATGTGTCGTTTAAAGTTGCACTGTTGTTATTTTTTTTAGCAAATTGTTGTATTTTGAGATCCTGTTGCATTAGAGACATTGGCCATGAATGTTGTCCATTAGCTGTGCCTTTTAATGCATCACACATTAGTAGTAATCAAGCAATATTTTAGCAAACCATCAGAAATGTGCTAAAAATGTGCTTGTAAATATTACGGTTGACTTCAAGTATTGCACAACAAGAGGATGGACTGTAAAATTAACCACGCATGTGCAGAAATATCACATTATAGCTCCATTTATTTATTTTTTATACAGATTGATATCGGTTTGCTCACCGTTTTCATCTCCATGAGCCAAGGTGGGCGTGATTGACAGGTGGATGAGCCAATCAGGGACACGCATGACCTCTGTCTGTATCAAAACAAACACGACTGCTCACGAGGAACAAAGAAAATGAAAAAATGTCATATCATATATTTCTGCAGAATCGGTGAGCGAAGGGCAAAAAAAGCGTTGTTACTCTTGAGGTGAGAGGTTTGATATAGTTCTAAAGGAAAGGTGACCAGTGACTCCTTTGGTTCGTGCGTCACTGAAATAAATCCGATTCTGTTTGAGTTCGACTCGAGGCGACGGAGGCAGGGGTGACCAGTCTCACTCTTTGAAAAGTATTGGAGAAGTGTGAGTTCTGGATCCAAAGCAACACTTCTGGACCTTTTTGTTTCTTTTGTGCAGTTTTTATATTTGACATTCACATTTTCAAACTTGTTCTACTCAGCAGGCACTTGCAAATTTTCCTCAACTTGCAAAAGTAGCACGCAGTAATACTAAATGCATTTTACACTTACTTTAACCAAAAATGTTTTACGGCATTACTGATAACGAGCTTGAGGAAAGTAATGAGTCTGAGTAATGAGCATGTCTTCAGCAGCATTTACTCCTCCAACTCCTGCTAAAGAAACGGAGCCTAGCCGTGGATATAAACAATATGCTTCAGATGCAGGGAGCTGTGACCTAGGAACACACTTGGATACAGTTGTTCTTCTGTGTCAGTGACTCTGGGCCGATTGTCGCAGAGCTTTCCCCTTCACTGCGGCTTCCAGCACACATGCGGCACATTTGGACCGTCAGTGTGTGCGGAAAATATATAGCTTAAATTCAAATAGTATTCTCCTGTGAAATTGAATGAAATGTCATTGCATCGTAAAGTCCCTGGTGCCGTTTTAATAGATGGAAGTCGGACGTGTGCACCATAATAACGACGACTCGGACCACAATGCAACGCAAACAGAGGAAAACTCAACTTTATTGTGGAGACAAATTAATAAATGCTGGGGTATATGTGAGTGTGGCGTGTTTTCCAACCTAAAAAGATACAAATTCTTCTTTCTACAATATTGCCTCACATCTATAGATCTTTATGTGACTTTAATCATATGATAATAATAATAATGTAGGAAATACACAACAATATGATCAGTTTGGTAGAAGAATCTGTGTATCATTCTTTCAATAGATTTTTCAATTTAAAAACAAAAGATTAGCACATTGAGGGGTTTTTTTCCCCAAGTTGTCTTTGGTCAAATCTGGTTATGGAAAGATTAAAGGTGCACTCTGTATGGTTGGAGGGCCTGAAAATGAAAGTGGATGTTTTCCATTAACTTTTTCAAGGTAATGGATTTCCATTCCTCACTAGCGTTATTATATAAAATTTACTGAATGAAAAGGTAATAATATTGTGACTGAATAATCATGATTATTGATTAATCAAATAAACTTGACATCCCTATTGCCCACCCCTACATTCAACCTCGTACATATCTAATTAATCACATAAATATACAGCTAAAATAATTAGTTTTCAAGTAACAACAAAATATAAAGAGCTATGTTTCCAGGTATTTTTCTTTTAGAGGAGTTATGCTCTCGTGTGACAGTCCATTTAAAAGTCAAATCACATTTTGTAGAGGTTCCAGTGAGTTTGAGAAAACACGGGCCGCAGCAGAAGGCAGTGCAGATAACTGGAGCTGTTCAGAGACACATCTGTCACTGTCAGAACGGGTGTGTGTGGTTGTCGAGTCCCAGAGACAAACTAAATGACAAGTCATCCATTTAAAGGTCACTCACTTTCTAAAATACTGGTGTCTGTCCAGCTGATGTTTAATACAATGTCAGACTGAAATGGGGCCTTGTGATGTTCAATATGGAAATCTGCTTCTCGCTGTGACACGGTTTGACATTCTGCATCTCAAGAGGTCACGGAACAACAAGATTCAACAAAGAAAAGATAGACATATCTATTGAAAAACCCATATCCAAATCTTCTAGTATCCACAGTGTCTGAATACTGAAGTGTCCGTCTGATCTGAACTACTTTTAGAGAGGAAAGTTATACCGAAGATGCAAACTTTTTAGTAAATGCTTTAAATTGTATTGTGTCCAGATCAAAATTTTACCTCTCAAACTTTATATTAGGCTCAAGCTTGTCCAGTTATGTGCTTCCTCTTATGTAGAGGCTGGGATTGAACCGCCAACCTTTCAGTGTGTGGGCAAACACTCATCTCTGAGCCACTGCAATATCTATTTGTGCACTATCACAACTTGTGGTTGTTATTGCACAGCTGGAAAAGATTTTGAGCTCCCTCATCAGAGTGGCACCGCGATATTAACAGTTTGAGCTTCAGACTGTAGGATAAATGTCATGAAGACAGAATACTGCCTTAGTGCCACATAATTAATATTCGGCTTACATAAAAGACCTTTTGCCCAACAGCACCTTTACACAAATCACATTTTGGTATAAGTTCTTCAACTTTTATAGAAGCTGATATCAGAAGCTGTCAAATGAACAGGTTTTATCTGACTCTTCTGTTCTCTGGGGGCAATTGTGAAACAAGTGGGCGGCCATAAATTCAGGAAGTTCTCACAACTCACCACCAAAACTATCTATTGAAAAGAGAGAATATTTAAAATGAAAGAGCCTAAACCCAAATTCTGTTCACAGCAGAGAAAATGCATCCACTTACATCTTTATGCCTGTTTGTCTTACATTTGTGCTTTCTACTGTATTCAACATGTTCAGCTTTGAAACATTTTAAATGGTGAAACCAATTTTATTTTGACTTCTTATTTGCAGCCCATGGACTAAACGTTGCCTTTTTGTTTTGTGCTGCAGTTTGGAGGCGACCGAGGATAAATTTAGGAACAGAGAGAGTCGTCCTGAAGATCTTCAGATCATTGCAGAACTCAAAGACATGGTCACAGAGAGAGAATCACTCGTCAAGAAACTGGTGGTACGGACTTAATTAAACACTCTACTGTAGTTTACGAGCACAAACTTTGACTTGTTGAGAACTTCTTTGTGATCAATTCTGTTGCCGTGTTTTTATCCTTCAGGACGATAAGAAGTTCTACCAGCTGGAGTTGGTCAACAGAGAGACAAACTTCAACAAAGTATTTAATGCCAGTCCAAATGTAGGAGTCATCAACCCACTCATCAAGGTAAGTCCAAAGTGTGCCACACAGAGGAGAACTGACCAGAGCCTGAAGCTTTAACAGGACAATGGCCACTACATCTCATCTCATTCAAACCAGCGCTCGGCTTTAGACATTGCACTGTTGGATCTGTGGGTATTACGGCTGCAATACAAAAGAAAATAGATTACGATTATGAATGAGTCCATCAAGACAGATACAGAGCGAACGGAAATGGAATGTATTATATGAATCGGTGTTTATGAGTACTGTGAGTCTAAAGGAAGACCACAGAGGAGAGTTATGAATCATGTGAAATGGAGGATAAAATAACATAATTTGCTATAAAAAAAAAATGGTGACGTTTACGGACAGCATCTTTTATTTTGCTTCTAATTTGTTTCTCAAGGATGACAAATGGAGACAGAACAAAGAGTTGGTCTGTGCCTACAAGGGTTTAAAAATGTTTGCAGCAATTGTAACGTCCTCTTTATGCTGCTGCTAAGACTGATACTGTCTATAACGCGTGTCCTTACTGTGCTAATGTTTTAACTCTTGAATTTAATTGTTTTAAAGCAGCTCAAACCATCAAGTGTCCTCACTGAAGCTCAGTGCAATGTCTAAACAACTCAGAGGCTGAATGCAGAACATGTGAACACAATTTCTACTTAATAAGATGAATATTGAACGTGGACAAACTTACTTTTCCTTTTATATTGATTGGACTCAAAACTCATTATGTATTTGGAGTGTGGACAAGTTGTGTCACTCATTTCATTTTGTCCATCTCTCCGTGTCTGTCTGCTATACACTTGTACATTCCTATGATTGAATTCATCAGGGTTTGTTTACTCTGTTCAGCCCTTTGCTTTCCAAACCATCTCTCCTCATTTGAACTGATCAGCTCCGAGCCGCTGGTGGTGCGTTCAAGGACTGAGAGATAACTCTGGATTTACTCATTCGTTCTGCTTCTGGCCACATTTGAATTAATCTCTTGTCTTGTCTCCTACTGCTGTTCCTTAACTTCATGTGTCTTTAGTTCGTCCTTTTTCCTCCATATGTTTGGTTCAACCCAGTCTCCTAATTAAAATGAATCATCGACATCAAATATTGTACGACTTGTTATAAAATTAAAATAATTGCTCTGCTCAGTCAGACTGAATCAAGTCCTGAAGTCCATTATGGAAACACATGTCTGGTTCAGTACTTACAGATAAACTTGCATTAGATTTCAGCTAATGCAGTTTCAACAGTTTTTTGATACTTGGGTTTTAACTATAGCACATAGACTTGAATTCACAAATTAAATTCAAACTTTGGAGACTTGGTTGCTCTTGTTATATTTAGTTTGTGCATTGTCCATGTTTTGTTGCCGTCCTCCCTCCTGCTCCTCGTTGACCCCGGTGCCACTCCTTTCTTGTCTTCTGTGTAGCAAAAGCGAAAGAATGAGAAATCCTCCACCACCAGATTGAGCAGCTCTTCTAATGTCAGGGGGCTGGAGGCTGCCGGTTTGGGCGTGGCCGGTACAGGAAGTGGGTCCCTCCCACATCCTGCTCCGCCTCAAGCCCCCAGCGGCCGCCTAGACCCCCTCCCCAACTCCCCCCTGCATCACCTAGAGCTCAACTCCAACAAACCTCTGCCCCCGCCGACCCCTCCCACCGAAACCAAGAAGTTCATGAGGTGAGAGTGACGGGCTCGGACTGAGCAATGACTCTGGAGCCAACGTAGACAGTGACCCAAGGGTCTGTATTTTGTAACATTATTAAGAACTAACGCAAGCATTCTTAAGATTAGCCAAATGTCAAAAACGAAAGTGAAAACTTTACACTCATCTTGTACACTGGCTGAGTGTGTATTTTTATCATTGTAAATGAAAGTAGTACACTGATGAAATGCGTGCATAATACATTTGTGCACTGTTAGCGTGAGAGCTAGAACGAATATGTAATAGTCTCCCTAGAAACTGAAGTAAATAATATTTTTAGCATTTTGCAAACATTTACTAGTTTTATTAATGTTAGTGCTTTTCAAAAGCCACAAACATCTGTTTAAGGTTGTTATTCAATGTAGAACAAAATAACGATTTATACTCATAGTAACATGTTTTATAATAGTTTATTAATTTAGTCCCTAAGCAGTACAGTGCCATTTCTGTAGTCTTGTTTACATTTGAATGTAAGGCACTTCTACACCTGAAGTGTTATTTCTGGTGGCTGGGTCGTGTCTATGGGCTTGTGGGCCTGGTGGGCTGCTCTTTCATAAACCATTAGCAGCATGTAATCATTAGCAGTGCTGCGTGCCGCTCTGTGTGAATTAAGAGCTAAGGGTGCCTTAATGTGTTGGAGCAAGAGATGACGTTACACCGAGTTTTATCACACAAAAGATTTCCAGACTGGGCCGCCACCGTCCCACACTGCGACTGAAGCTTCAGAGAATGGCTTTGGAATGCAAAGAGTTCTGTCTATTCTGTATGTTTATGTTTATGTTTATGTTTGTGCATGTCTGTCATGTACATGTTTGTTACATCTCCATCATTCATCTCATGTAATTTCAGCATGTTGCACAAGCTTCTCCTCGACTCCAAACTGAACCTTATTTGTTCTGATCTGAGCTGAAGATGTAGGAGATATTGTCTTTTGTGCTGATGGACCGTGGCCTCTGTGTGCTGGTGGTTTGTCCAATAAAAGCTGCTCGTTCTGGACACTGGGGTTTGTGTTGTGGTCAGCATGCTGTGGGGACATCATTGGGCTGCTGCATGTTCTGCTGCTGCTCATCTAGAAGTATGCATTGCCTCTAATCTGGTGATACTGGTGTCACGATACGATATGTCACAATACACCACGATACTGGTGACAATGACGATCTATTTTTCTGATTTGATGAGTTATAAAAGAGACACAGCTACTACAGATGCCTTTTGGTATTGATACTGAATACTTCTCTGTGAAAGTATTGACACTGAACTATTCTTAGTGTAAGCATTGATACTGAATGACTGTGTAAAAGTATTGATACTGAATGAGTGTGTGAAAGTATTAATACTGAACGATTCTTAGTGAAAGTATTGATACTGAACGATTCTTAGTGAAAGTATTGATACTGAATGACTGTGTGAAAGTATTGATACTGAATGACTGAAAGTATTATTACTGAATGACTGAAAGTATTGATACCGAATGACTGTGAAAGTATTGATACTGAATTACTGAAAGTATTGGTACTGAATGACTGTGTGAAAGTATTGATACTGAATGACTGTGTGAAAGTATTGACACTGAACGATTCTTAGTGTAAGCATTGATACTGAATGAGTGTGTGAAAGTATGAACTGATGACGCTGTGTGAAAGTATTGATACTGAATGACTGAAAGTATTGATACTGAACGATTCTTAGTGAAAGTATTGATACTGAATGACTGAAAGTATTGATACTGAATGACTGAAAGTATTGATACTGAATGACTGTGAAAGTATTGATACTGAATGACTGTGTGAAAGTATTGACACTGAACGATTCTTAGTGTAAGCATTGATACTGAATGAGTGTGTGAAAGTATTGATACTGAACGATTCTTTGTGAAAGTATTGATACTGAATGACTGTGAAAGTATTAACACTGAATGACTGTGAAAGTTGCTACTGAACGATTCTTAGTGAAAGTATTGATACTGAATGACTGTGTGAAAGTATTGATACTGAATGACTGTGAAAGTATTGATCCTGAATGACTGAAAGTATTGGTACTGAATGACTGTGTGAAAGTATTGATACTGAATGACTGTGTGAAAGTATTGACACTGAACGATTCTTAGTGTAAGCATTGATACTGAATGAGTGTGTGAAAGTATTGATACTGAATGACTGTGTGAAAGTATTGATACTGAACGATTCTTAGTGAAAGTATTGATACTGAATGACTGAAGGTATTGATACTGAATGACTGAAAGTATTGATACTGAATGACTGGAAAGTATCGATACCTGAATGACTGTGTGAAGTATTTATACTGAAGTAAGCATTGATACTGAATGAGTGTGTGAAAGTATTGATACTGAACGATTCTTTGTGAAAGTATTGATACTGAATGACTGTGTGAAAGTATTAACACTGAATGCCTGTGAAAGTATTGCTACTGAACGATTCTTAGTGAAAGTATTGATACTGAATGACTGTGAAAGTATTGATACTGAATGACTGAAAGTATTGATACTGAATGACTGTGAAAGTATTGATACTGAATGACTGAAAGTATTGATACTGAATGACTATGTGAAAGTATTGATACTGAATGACTGTGTGAAGTATTTAATGAATCAGTATTGGTACTTTGGTAACACAGGGCACCTCCTGTTTTCAAAATGATATAAACTACTTGTCTCTTCTGATAAATACAATCATTTAAACTTTGACAGAATGTGTCCTCAGAGGCTCAGTGCTGCCCTCTACTGTCTTTGCAGAATTGGCCAATTTCTGCCAGTATTGACATGGACGTCATCAAAATATTGTGATATCGATATTGGCGTATCGACAGTATCGTGACTCTTGAGTATCGCAATATTTAGGTGAATCGATTTTTCCTAACACCTCTCTGCTCATTAACGATTACATGCTCGCTGAAAAGCCTGCAAACTAGGTTCATGTCTTCTAACGGAATGAAAAGTGTAGGAAAATAGCAACAAAGAGCACTATTTACATGATTGATTCATGAAGGCTTTACGTTTGCTACTTTGAGGAGGCACTAATTCATCTAACAACTTTAAATGAGTTAACGAAGAGAAAAGAAACATTCGCCTTCTGTTTCACTCCCACAGTGATGAAGATAGTTTGATGCTTCAATGTAATTGAAATTAAAATATCCAAGGAGCTTATTGTGAATTATTGTGATGTAATCAGAGTACTTTT